>CM068367.1:56618001-57325501 GCA_034769895.1 Magicicada septendecula
ATCGAAACAATTCAATTGTTTGTTTTTTCATTTATAAACCTCTGATGATGCTGATTTAATACGTGAAACGTACGTAAGGTGACAATACAATACAATTTTGCATGCAGAAATAGTTAATATTTGAAGAACTGTTCATAATAAAACCTCCAAAAAATACTACTTAGGAGTTACTTACAAAATAAATATTATTATCGTAGTAACAAAGAATCTCACCTTATTGCAGTCTTCTTCTTCTTTTTCTCCTTAAGGATTAGGTTATATAAACCTGTTCCGCCACCCATCTCATCCTAGGACGACCCACGTCTCTTCAACCAATGGCTTTATATTTCAGTGCCGCTTTCGGCAATCGATCCACTGTCATCCTTTGCAGATGATCCCACCATTGTCTTCTGTAAATTGCAATAATTTCATTTATGTCTTTTACTTTGAATTATGCTTTGATATATTCATTCCTTATTCTATATTGCAATGTATAATTCAAAGTATTTCGAAGAAACTCCATTTCAGCACTCCGAATCTTGCCTCTTTCCTTTTTTGTCATGACCCAATGCCTTATTACAGTTTTGCTGTAATTAACACAATAATCACTTCTCAACAAACCGCAACAATCACTGCGAGCTGCATTTGTAAAATCGTCAGGTGTAACCGAACTGGGCCGCTTTGAAATCCAGTATTTATAACTGGGCCGCCTTAAACTGAAGTGAGATAGCAAGCGTCGATGCCGGTAGGGTAGTCAGGAAACCCCTGGAGGGGCATTACGTAATTTTGCCGCGTTGAATGATCTCTAAACGTCTGGAACAGCGTGGCGTGCCGCGCCGTGCTAAAAGTCACGTACGAACTTATCGATGCCGTAATATAAGGCCTAGGACTATGTATAAACAGCAAGAAGATGTGATTTGTCAGTTGTATACGTTGCTATGTAATAAAAGCAATGAAGAATCTGGTGTAGTTGAAAATTCTCCAGTACTTAGACTACTTCAAGAGGTATATCAACGATAAAGAAATTAACATAAATAACTTATTGCTTGCGTGTGTTCGACTGTAAGTAAATAAACAAAAGCGGCGGCCATGGGCACGTGCCCTCCATTTACCCAATTCTATATCTGAAATAAAGCTTTTGTTTACCTTTCCGTCGCATAACTTTGCAATTCTTTTTACTGTTTCAGAGGTTGGCGCGTGCTGCTGATTACATTATGCACCCGTGTTTTATGACTTGATCACAAGACGTGTTTGTTTCTTTCTTTATTTAGAAAAACAATATTAACAGTTCAAGGTCGCACGTGACTGTCTAAATTATAAAATTCAATTTTCTTCTTCTTTTCTCCTCCTCTCCCTCGCCCTCCTCCTCATACCACTTCTTCTTCTTCTTCTTCTTCTTCTTCTTCTTCTTCTTCTTCTTCTTCTTCTTATTATTATTATTATTATTATTATTATTATTATTATTATTATTATTATTATTATTATTATTATTTTATTCAGGCTGTGGACCTCACGATCCGTTACGCATTCCTCGGTCCGACCATCTTTTCTTTGGTCTTCCATATTCCGCCGTCCTTCCGGATTATAAACCAAATTTATTTTGGTATCCTATTCTTGTGCATCCTTTCAACATGGTCTGTCCAGTCCTGTCTGTATTGCTTGATCCTTGTGTTTCGTTTAGGTTGTTTTCCAAGGATGTTCCTTATATCATCATTTCTTAGCCGGTCCCTTCGTGATACTGATCGTAAAATTCTCATTTCACTAGCCTATCTGGAAGCTCTCGTCAATATTACGCGGTATACACATGACCTGGTCTGCTTAAAAAAAAAATGTGTCAACAATTCAGCCAGCTGAGTTGAGTTTTCCGAACACAAGCGATAATAAATAATAAATAAACAATTAATTACCATTGATAACGGTTGCTTTGATCTCGAATATCATCTTATTGATTGAGAGAGTGTTATCACAGAATGATTTGTTATTCTCTACCTCGTCTTGATGAAATATTTTTATTGCATGTACGTATTTTAACGAATTATAAACCCGGAAACAGTGGTATGGGCCTACACTTACGCTTCTCTGCAAATAATATTTAGCGTTTTCAAAAAAACCAAATAAAATAAAAATTAAAAAATAAGAGTTTTAAACGTCATCATCATCAACCTCAAGGATTAGGTCCATCCTGAACTTGTTCCGGGACGCACTTTGATCTCGCCCGTCCTACGTCTCTATTCCCCACCGTCTACATTCCTTTTCTAGCACTGGAATCCTGTCACCCCAAATTCCAAACAACTTTTCTTCTTCCCAAATGTAAACCAACTTTCTTTTGTTGCTCCTTAGCTTTTCCAACTGGGTCGGCCCCCAGTTCCGTCCTTACATCCACATTCTTCTTTTCATCAACAATGGTACAGCCCAGAGTACTCCTCATAAGCTTCATCTCTGCTGGCTGAATATTTGCTTTGTCTCTTTCTGTCATAACTCGGAATTCATCTCCATACATCAAAACTGGTACCGCTACAGTATTGAAAACCATTATCCTCGTTTCTTTACTTGCCTTATTTTTAAGGTAGCTGTGAATTGTTCCGCGGCTATTCCTAAATTTGTTTAATTTTTTATCCAAATAAACTTTTGACCCATATGTAACGTAACACCCCTAGTAACTGAAACCCCGGACTTCTTCCATAAGCTTACCATATATAACTGTCTTTATTCTTACCGGATGCTTTCGTCTGAATGGCATCGAAAATGGTTTAAAAATTATTTGTTAAATAAAAGTATTTTAACGTTTTAAACAATAATTAAAAAAAAGAACTAAAAGGTGAAAAAACAGTGTTTGTAAATACTAATTATTTCCTTTACCTCTCTCTCTCTCTCTCTCTCTCTCTCTCTCTCTTTTTTCTCTGACCCCCTTTTTATCGGTTCCCGAGAATATCACGTGACATAAAATATTGACAGATATAATTATATCTAACCTAATTCCATTGCGCTTGGCTTTACCACCTACATTTGTATCAAACTAAACTTCCAGGAATTAGTGCCCCTGGAAGGATCTGTGGTTCAGTACCCACTTTTAACACAAACCGTTGAGAACAAAAGAAAGAAGAATTTCGACGAAACCGAAACATCGAAGCATGATAATGTTTTTAGACCGAGACCGAAGATTTCTAGACTGTGGGGAATCGAAAGTGTGAAAACAAACCTTTATTTACAACAATCCTAATGAAGTCGTGCAATGATGACGTCACGCAATGATGTCGTCATACAGCGTGACGGTAAATAAAATGTTACAGAAAGTTTCTAACGATGTCCAGCTAAAAGACATTATCATGTCAAAAATTATTAACTGAAGCCTTAAAAAATACTAGAGCGATTCTAACGGTTGGCAACACTGATTGTTATCGTCACACAATAGCACTGGCTACCGGGAGTTAACAGCCAAAGGTCACGACTTTATTTTGATTTCCCCAGAGACATAATAACGAGAAAAACGGCCACAAACATCAGTGTTAAAGTTGACTGCCTAAGGTCAGCAATCAACAAGCTATTATACCTATAATTAGTATAGTATGGAACATGTTTATGACAATATACTACGTTGCATTTTGTCAAATTATGGCCAGAAATGGAAAATTTTATACTACCATAAAAATACTGACATTGAATAAAGAAATGTAATACTTTATGTACTACGAGGTTTGATAAAAAAGTTCGTGCCCTTTTTGGATTTCTTGCGCTATAAATGTCAATTAAAAAAACCTTTTTCTGTGACGTTTGTACCCATGTTAGTGACAATTGCTAAAATTTTAACGCTATTGGACGAACAGTTTAGATTGACAGCTAATTGAGTAAGTTATGTTTTGGAGTGTTTGGCGATTTTTTTCTTTTTGACATTCTACAACGCAAGATTGAAAAATATGGAGTACATTTTGTGTAAAGAATTATATAAACTGTTCTGTCGTGGGAAAAGTGTTTGCAGAAGACTTCTCGCAAGCCTGATATGGATGAAAGAGCAATGCACCAGTCATTTCTTTTTCAAGTATTTTAGGAAACAAAATATTGTACTGACCCCGCAACCGCCGTATTCGCCCCAACACGATCTTTCGTCTCCCGAGCAATGAAAAGCACCACGAAAGAACAAGGTTTCGCGACTGTTGAAGGTGTAAAAAAAATCACTAAACGAACTGAAAGCTACACAAAAAAATGCATCCGAGTGTGTTTGTAAGACTGAAAAAAAGCTTTGGCATAATCGTGTTATAACCGATTGATGCTATGCGAAACGGATCATTGCAAGTGTATATGAGAACCAATGCTTAATTTCTTAATTAAATAAAGATTTCGGGTACTTTTTGATCAAACCTCGCATGCTAAACTTTTAAATACTAAAAAATTAAACTTTCGCCAGTTAATAAATAATACCTCCTCTGGTAGGGCCTTTGGAGGGATGCCTTTTACGTTACACAAAGTTGAACCGTTTTCTTGAAAAAGTAAGTGTAATGTTAATTACTATGTGTGCACCGTAATTCAAAACGAATTACTTTGGGGGCTCATTAAACCCAAATATAAAACTTACAGACGCGATAACATCAGCAGAAGTAAGATACTGCACTGACAAAATCCCGAAAGTCTTGTCCCAGCCACTTGTCTCCTCCACATCTTCTTCTTCTTCTTCTTCTTCTTCTTCTTCTTCTTCTTCTTCTTCTTCTTCTTCTTCTTCTTCTTCTTTTTCTTCTTCTTCTTCTTCTTCTTCTTCTTCATCGTTACAGTGCAGTCTCTTGTAACAAACTATGTCTTAAGAAGTCACCCTGTATCTCTTGTACCTTCAGGCGTATATTTTAAACTTTCTTAGTCACTCCCCCCCCCCCGCATTCTGCTCACATGGTCTATCCAGTTTGACCTATTCTGTCTGTCGTTGACAGAGAATATACCCATTTCCATCCTAATGACATGATTTCTCTCAGTCTATCTGTCTCCGCACATGCTGTGTCACGTGTGTGAGTAACGTCCTTTCTGTAACTTTTCTGTGAGTTATAATCTTTGTAGTTAAAAGTCGTGTCACCGAACCATTTATAATGGTTGTTACAGCCAAAACGTTGTAAAATTTCGACTGGGTTTCACTTCACGTCTTTCTCTTAGTACTGTCTGTAATAGTATACTTAATAGTACTATTAATTTACTGTCTGAAATAGTACGCTTAATCAGAAAAACTTTCTCTTAATAGTTCCGCAAACTGCCTGAAACCTTGTTGGAATTATTATTCGCCGCGCTGTTAAGCCATAGTCTATTGCTTCTGAGCAAGACAGAGGTTTCGGCCCCACCATCGGAGGCCATCTTCAGAAACAATTACCAGTGCCTAGGTATAGGAATAATAATTCCTACCACGTTGACGGCGGCCGTGAAACCCTAAGGAATTCTATATTTGAAATCTGTTGGACTTTTTCAGCCATGTGCTTGTCAAGGGTACTGAGGAGAATCTATGGCCCTGTGAGGGAAAACGACATTTGGAGGCGATTGCATAATCGAGAGTTGTACGAAAGGTTTAAAGATCTTCCGATCGTGCAACTCATACAAATTAACAGATTGCGTTGGGCTGGTCATGTGCAGCGAATGGCGGAGGATAGAATCCCAAAAAGAGTGATGAATTATTTGCCGATGGGAAGGAGAAGGAAGGGAAGACCGCGTACAAGATGGCAGGACCAGGTTGGTAAGGAGGCAGTGAGGCTGGGTGCAGCAAACTGGTGGACATTGGCCGGGAGTAGAGACCAGTGGGGACGATTTCTTTTGGAGGCCAGGGCCCGGACTGGGCTGTAGCGCCGAGGATGTATGTATGTATGTATGTACATTATAAAAAGACGGCTAGTATCTCCCTCAATTCTAATGTAATATAATTAAAAGAATACTCTTGAAGTACTGTTGTTACGATTTGTAACACACATGTTGTACGTACCTTTTGTGTAGATTTGGTCACGTCTGTATGTCTGTAATGGTTACACTATATGTTGAAATTTATCCTTTTTTCCTATATACACTTTAAATAAAAAAGCCACCGTAAGAGAAACTATTGAGACTACTGACTATTGAGTCGGTTACTCATGACGCATTAGACGACAAAACTCTGATTGATAGATTTTAACGAACATTGCTCACTTATGTATTTCTTTCCGTTCTCTTTTACCCCTTAAGTTCTAAAGGTTTTACTAAACAAACAGGAGAGCTTTCTTTTTTGGAGTTTTTACACATTCCGAAAATCTTTGTTTTCGAAAACCATTTTTACAATCTGTGCTGTGTTTCCCCAACCTTGTTTAATATATACTACAACGATATAAACGTTGTTGCAAATTTAGTATAATTTAAATTTGTGGAGCCCCACGATCTTGGAGCGCCAACTTTATACAACAGTACACATTGCTAAATGTATCGAGCCACACGTTGGAAGCGACAATTTTATACAACGGTAAATAACAATTCTAACAACGTGTACGTGTATAATTAGGGGTTCAGGTGTAATTATAATAATGGTAGCCTTTTTAGGAAGTTCAAAATGTTTTCATTTATTAATTTAAACAAACATATAAAGAAATAATAATATACAAATAATGATTACTTCGTTATATGATATTCATTATATATGGTTGCAAAATTTCCTTGTTTACTTTAATCTCGTTACAAACATAAATCTTACATAATATTATCCATTTTTATAATAATATTAATTTTACTTAAACATTTCTTCATAATGTTATGCTGTGTGAATATGTGCTTTCAATATAAAAAATATTTAACTACATTAACTATTTGTTCATTCTATGAACAAATCTAATTGATTCTTTCAAATGTACAATAAAATATTTTCAATAAATTATCAATTTAAGAATTATGCTTTCATAATTACTCTACAATTTTAAATTTAAATATTTTTTATAAATTATTACTGCAAAAATTATGCTTTCATAATTTCTCTACAATGCTTTCATAATTACTCTACAACTTAAATTTACGTATTTTCAATAAATTATTACTGCAAAAATTATGCTATACTTTTTATACAAGACATTTACACCTATAAGTTATAAATTACACTTTTTGAAATTATTGTCTTTCTTTTGACAATGTTTATCAATCTTGGATTAAGTCTTTTGTTATGAGGAATACATGGCTTTCTTTCACCTTAATTGTAGCGGTTCCTCAGCATACCCTGTCCTGGTCCTGAGTCCCTGATGTTGTGAATCCTGCGTAGTCTTGAAGTCCTGGATCCTCTCATCGTCCTCCGGGTCCTCTCAGAAGTCCTGGATCCTTTCCTCGTCCTCCGGGTCCTCTCGGAAGTCCGATGACTCGTCCTTTACGTCTGAAAATTATGCCATGTAGTGCTGTCGTCCTCGGTCTGGAGTAGTGCTCCTAGATGTAGATCACTTGTAGACCTCTGACAATTTGTGTGTTACGTTACTTTTTAATTACTGTTATTTATTATTATGTTAAATCGAAACCTTTATCGTAATACTTTACATGTTACGATTAACAAAAAAGTCTTATTGGTGTTAGACATATCTCTAACTCTGTCCAAAGTAATTAAAATTTCGCGTCTCTGACGGACATAGCGTTCCGCCACGAATGAATACTGTTAGAAGAGAGAGATTAGCTCTCCTGGGCTTCTATTTATATTCATCAAGAAAACTGCAGCTGTCGATTCAGGAATCAGCCTGTCGACAGTTGAACCATGGCGTGATAGCCCCCACTCTCGTCCTATTTCACATAATTGCACTTTTTCGCCAATCGCACTGTTTAACGCGGATTTCACGGCGATAAAATATTATCTAATTTCATGACCTATGTGATGTGCAATTACCATGATGCTCGCACCACTAGTGTAATTACAATGCTTTAAAAATCGCACTGGCTTCGCAATGATTGTCCGAATTACGTAAAATTCGCACTGTACTTGTGTCTGATTTTTACACATTTTTAGAAGGTTTTACCTTCTCGCTAACATTTATGGTTTGCTTATTATTAAATACGAGTATATTCTTAATTTAGCATTGACTTGGGGTGATGTTGCAAACTTTCAGGATCAAACAGGCTTCACGCACACACACTATTTACTCGTATAAACACATGCAGTGGTAATAGTGTGATGTTTACCTGTTGGTTCCTGCTTGAAAGCCAGCTTCCAATCTCACACCTGCTCGTCTATTATATATTATTGAAATTAACTTAAATATTTATTTTATATTATATATGCGCATTACAGCCTATGGTTGTACTGTCGCAATACATTGACGACATGTTGAGAGTATGGGGATCCAGAGTGATTTCGTGATACATCTTAACAAAACAATTTGTATGGGTTCCCTGCTACATGCGGATGGCATAGTTCTTATTCAAGAATATGAGGATGATTTACAAAGAGTTGTGTTTCAATTACAAGAAGTGGCAAGAGAGTACTCACTGACAATTTCAGTAAGAAAGATCAAAACCATAGCCTTTAACGGTAAATATCCATGAGGACTAAGATAGTTATAAACAACAGCACTTTAGAACAAGTGAGCCGTTTCAAATGTCTCGGCTGTATAGTAAGCTATGAACATGAATATGATATAAAAGAGAAGCTAAATAAGTTTAGAAATATTTGTGGTGCGATTCATAGACATTTTAGAAATAAAACGAGACACAGCACAAGGATTAAATCTTATAAGAAAATTGTAATACCCATGTTGATTAATGGGAGTGAGGAGTGGGTCATGACAAAAAAAAATGCGGCAAGATTCAGAGTGATGAAATGCAGTTTTTTTAAAATAACGCAAAACTGTTTATACATACGTCCAATAAAAACGTAGCCTGCGATAAAAATTAGTTTAATTTTTAATCAGATTGTGGCCTGAAACCACCGAGTACAAGTGTATTGCCACAATTAAATGCGTACTAGTAGTTGAGCAGTTCCAATCGTTGGCAACATTGATTGCTGTTGTCACACAGTAGTAATGCCCAACGGGAGTTAACAGGTAAAGGTCACGACTGCAAACAGTGACTTTATATTGATTTCCTCAGGGACAAAATAACCAAAGTGTTCACGACAACCTACAATAAAACTGACTGTATCGTGTCACTGTATCCCCATGCTTTGATACAGGTACTACAGGTGTGCTAAACTAGTATTTGAAAAATAACAGGTACAAACGAAACCGTTCCAAAAAAATAACACTTACAAATACCTGTTATTATATATGTATTATACATATACCTGTATTATATAATTTGTTATAAGAAATAAATTGAAACTAAAAGTATTAATAGTGTTACTTTACACTGTGACTTTATTAATCTGTTACTTTTTAAAATAAAATAAGAAATAAGAGAATTTACAAGCCTATCTCCCTTTGGGAATACTAATTTAAGTTTTCACTAGGAGTAAACAAACTGATATAGATTTAGTACTAAATTATTGAATTCATTTTGGTTAGGCAAATTAGTTGCGAAACTCAGGCAATGAAATTTAGAGTGTATGTGATAGCACAACAAGGAATGTCTAAAAAATTTACGTGAGATGTGCAGTTTAATATCATCTCCAAAATCATATTAAAAAAAAGTGCTACATGGGCCGTATCAGCTACTCTATAGGTTACAACACAAAATAATTTGGTTAGGTTTTTAAAAATTTGGTGACTAGTATAATATATAATTTGTATTTATAATCTGTATTATATATCTGCATAACAGACGAGAATAAATGTAACATTAGTATGAATTTTTTTCACATATTAAAAACGGCTTCGTCTCTTTGGTATGGCGATATTCTGACCTCACTGTTTAGTTATGTTTCGTACTTGTATGGCAGTCGGAACATGCACAGAATGAAGTATACAGCAGTAAAAAGTAGCTTTGTACTCGTGTATTCGCAATGCTCGTAGTGCTCGTTTACTTGTTTATTCGTTAATTGCGTAGGGGGGTCCCGAGACTCGGAACCGCGAGACCGCGACTAATGGGAACGGGTATTTCACCTTTTCAGTTTTCAGTTATCGTTGAATCGGAACAGGTACTTCAACTTTTCAGTCACTGTTATATACGTTCCACAAACGTTTTATTCCAGAATAACTGTTATAGGTATATCGGCCTACCTCTAATAGGTACTGTCTATTAAAAATCGTTTATGAAAATTTAATACTAGTAAGCTTCTTGATGTGATACCTCAGACTTCACATGGAATTCAATTTTTCTCAAATGTTGACTCCTCGTATATTATGCATTCAACCGTTAACGTGAGTCATCCCCTACATAGACATACAGGCAGAGCGACAGATGCCAAAGAACTGAGTTAAAGCTTGCTTTGGCCATTCGACTAAGGGGTTAATGACTTAGTATCTTCTATCAATAATAATTATTAAATAAAATTCCTATGCCGAAAAATAGACTCGGCTTCAGATTATTAAATTAGAATTAAATTTCATCACGTCGTGAAAATCAATTACATTTTAAAAGTGTTTAACTGTAGAAGGAGGCGAAGAAAGTTATCTAATTAAATTTGATATTCAACTGAAATGACAAATTTAATTTTGGATAATTTATACGAACAAACAACTTTCCATAACAACGCCAAAGAAACTGACTAATTTTATAATTCTTCGATTACAAGTAGAGCCAATTTAAATAAGTTTCTGTCACCAACAAAATGTTTAGTAGCTTAACTGCTTAAGAGTCCAAGCAAACAAAATTATAAATGAAAAAGTTGAATAACTTTGGTGATTATTTACGTTCTTGCGTTTTCCTCTACCTTGAGTCGTAGACGTTTTATGATATAAAGGTCTTTCACAGCAGTTTGTAAGGCGATTTCTTCTTTTCCTTCTTCTCCTCCTCCTCCTCCTTCTTTCTCCATAACCTTCTTTTTCTTTTATTCGTCTTCTCCTTCTTATCTTTCTTTCTTCTTTTTATTTAATTTAGGAGATTGCTCTGATTATAATTTATTTATAGATCATCTTGTTTTGTTGTTATTGTGATTAGTAGGTTAATCTAGTCGCCTCCAAACACCACCGGTATTCATAACCTGCTTGTTTGTGGTTCAGTGTGTGGTTCCAAAAGTTTTTATCATTTGTCCTCCAGCCTCCACCTCCAATCCCCGATACCCATCCTCCTGAGGTCATCTTCTACATCCTGTAGCCACCTTCTTCTAGGTCTTCCTTTCCTTCTTTGCCAATCGATTGTCCTTCTAAGAATCCTTTGGTCATTCCGTCGTCCTCCATGTGCATCGCATGTCGCAACCAGCTGATCTCATAGACCTGATGAACCTCACTATGTCTTCGCCATCTATCAATTCCTCTAATTCCCTGTTGTTCCGTATGCTCCATTCTTCATCTTCCGTCACTGGTCCAAAGATTTTTTTTAGAATTCTTCTATCAAAGTCTCTTAAATTATGTATGTCGCTATGCGTACTAGGTAATTCTTTATATAATGCAATCATTGTAATATTAATTCTGAAAAGTATTGGTAAAAATTTATAGTATCGGTTTCTCTGGCGTTCAGTAGTTTATTTCAATGTTTACCATTACGACCCACACGATCCACGCGTGTAAGATTATAGTAATGCTGTTAAACTATTTTGTCTCATCTATTACAGAATACTTTGGTGACAGTTAGGTTTCACTTTAGCAAGCTGCTATATTCATTGGATGCCTTTATAATGGAATTAACACGTAAGACGGAGGCACCAACACGGTTAATTATCAGTACGGCAGTTTGCCAGTAGAGCGCGCTAATTGCGTTCCACCTCTACAGCTTCACCTACGAAACTGAATTAGAACACACGTTACAATGTCAGAATTCCATTCCGTTGTCATCTGTTCTGTTAATGTCCTGAGGATTTGATAACAATGTTAAGTTGTTTTATTTAATTTTCATTATCCTGTGAACCATCCATTTCGAGGCCACTGACGAAATTTTTAGTCATTATTTTTACTTCCACGATCCATAAGGAAATGGAAGTATGGTGACGTCGAAAAATCGTGTTCGAGATAAGGGTTGATTCTGATTGTACTACCCTCTAAACATGAAAAAAGTGATTTTCCGAAAAGTGTCTGTGCGTCTAAGTGTAGAATGTTTTTTATTGGCGAACGATAAGTGCCGCAAATTTGAACATAATCAAGTAATTTTTTGCGTATGTGCCTCAGTTGTAGAGGATTCAAGGCCTAATGATTTTGGTGAAGATCGATTAAGGGGAAGGAGTAGTTTACCGGCATCGTTTTATGTTTTAACAAGAGTAACGTACTCTTGATAAATTAAGTATCCTGAAAGCAATGTCGTAATAATCCACTGTAAAAAGGTAGATGAATTATCTATAAGTAAAAAGGGTTGTTGAAGGGGAGGGGGTAATATTTTGTATGTGTACTATGGCAACAAAGGAGTAGTTTCTTGTTAAAATTCCTTCCCGGGCTGTTCGGCCGAGGTCCAATGTTTTCTGCAAAACTAGACGTTTCGGCAGTTCCATCGACTGCCAGCGTCAGTGAAAATCGAGTGCTCTAACGTGAGGTGGTATAAGTTAGTGACCTCAGTACTGTGGTTAAGGCTGAAGAAAGAAGTTGAAAGAAGTAGTTTCTATGGAAATATTTTATTTCGAAAATGATTTTAAATATAAATCTTAGAACACGGAAGTCATCTACGGTTCTCCATACCGATAGTTTATTTCTGTGTATTACTAGCCCGGACTAAAAACTCCCAAACCAGAGAGCCGTGGACCCTTCTGTACGGATTACCACACCTTATCCGAAGGTCTCCGATTTTCGGGCGCCCTCATTCTTCTTCTTCTTCTTCTTCTGAGGTAAAACTGGTATCCCCGCATCCATTATAATGATGCTGGCCGCTCCTTGTTAAATATAGTATACACCTATCGGCCTAAGTGGACACCCTAAGACCTCAATCCATCTGATTCGTGTAAACGATTTAAGAAACAGAATAGGAATAGAAACATAACCATATGGACGGTGTAGAAAGTCGATCCATCGGAAAAAGAAAATGTAGCACTGGCGTGGCGTGGGTACATAACTCCTGTTGCTAGTTGTGATAGGTCTAAAACTTAGCCTACAAATTAATTCAAATTTTTCCTAGTACCAAGTGTTTTTTTTTTTTAGGGCCAACATATTCTTTTTCGAGATAAAATATCTTTTTAGAATATTCTCTATCTTCCACTGGCAGAAGAAGAGGGTCCCGGTTCAACGGGATCTGACTCCATTTCACTTACACAGAATAAATGAGGACACAAATAATGGAATTAATATTAATAAAGACAAACAGAGAAACACATAACTAAACGAAGCAAACACAAATAGGTAGGTAGTAACTGGTGCACGTTGGTCCCGAAACGAACATAGCTGCTAACTGAGCGTTTTGCCGGCTTATACAGCGGCAACACATTGGATGGACGAATTTGAGTGTCCCTCCCGTTTCTACAGTGACAACTACTACGAGGTCAATGACAACACGCAGTAAAACACTTCCGATGTCTGAGCTGGCAAAACAAGACGGTGCAAGTGCACATCAGTTCGAAACCAAAGCTATGCTTTTCTTCAAGTTTCCCTACTAATATTGTTCCGATTTCAAATTACTCAATAACTAAACTATTTATTGTGTAATATAATTAACATTATTTTCTTTCGTTTCCAGGACTGTTGCCGCCGGTAACAGCGGTTACATGGACGCCCCGCTACTGAAGTATAGTATGGAATATCAGTTGAAAAGTTGATGATTTGGAACAGATTTAGCGATTTGAATCGGAAAAGGAGATGAATTAATTTTTTTCTTAAAAACTGTCGATTCTGGGCAATTTCCTTTTATTTTTATTGCTCTAGCACTTCAGGCTTTTGTACACCATAGATGTAAGACATATACCTAAAAACATTATCGTATTCTGCCTAGTTAGATGCCTTAATCCTTCAATCATTCAACCTCGTTGATTTACTGCGGTTTCAGTCATAATTAATTCAGATTTTTTATTATCATCATCAGATTTAAGATGGAAATTAGTACTGGTTTGTTATGCTTTCGCAGCTGGTGATCGCTCCATCTTTTTGTACAATTGAATCACTACTTTTTAAAATAAGTTTCCACTACAAACGCACAGTGTGTGGCAGTCCACTGTTCCATTGTAACTCAAATTCCACAGCCAGTCCGATCCCCACTTGTATGCCAGGGTTGCCAACCTATGTCGCTTTAAAAATCGTCAGATTCCCGTAGACCGCTCTGTATATTGTACAGAAGCGGTAATGTAAACACAACAATATAATGATCCCGTTTATACAAATGGTTGAACTCTTCTAAACGCTATTATCTTGTTCAGTGTAAATTAAAGCAAGATTGTATAAATCTAATATAAAGTTTAACGTCAGACGATGAAGGGGATCGACTTAACAGGAGATAAGAAAATTAATTAAATTTAACGTCTCGCTGAAACAGTAAGTGTTGTTTTGACTACTGAAAAAGTCGGCGCTGTCGGGAAATGACCTTCACGGGCAAAAGGTTTCTACTCATACAATAACCAGCTTTTAGCAGAAAGAAGTAATTTTTTGTATTACGCTTAATTTATAATAATAGCAAAACATTGGTATGGAGAACCATACATGAATTCTATATTCTAAGATTTATATTTAAAATCATTTTCGAAAAGAAATATTTCCATATAAACTACTTCTTTCTATTTCTTTCTTCAGCCTTAACCACAGTACTGTGGTCACTAACGTATATCACCTCACGTTAGAGCACTCGGAGACCTTCGGATAAGATATGGTAATCCGTACAGAAGGCTCCATGGCTCTCTAGTTTGGGAGTTTTTAGTCCGGGCTAGTAATCCACAGAAATAAAATATCGGTATGGAGAACCACAGATGACTTCCGTTTTCTAAGTTTTATATTTAAAATCATTTACGAAATAAAATATTCCCATAGAAACTACTTCTTTCAACTTCTTTCTTCAGCCTTAACCACAGTGCTGTGGTCACTAACGTATACCACCTCAAGTTAGAGCACTCGATTTTCACTGATGATGGGAGTCTATGGCACTGCCGAAACGTCTGGTCTTGCAGAAAACATTGGACCACACCCAAACAGCCCGGGAAGGAATTTTAACAAAAAACTACTCCTTTGTTGCCGATAACGTAGTAAACATACAAAAATTTGTCCCCTCCCCCTTCAACTATCGTTATAGAAAATCACCCATGCCCTTCAACTTCCCTTTTCAATTATAGATATTTCATCTTCCTTTCTACAGTGGATTATTATAACATTCTTTTCAGGACACTTTATGAAAATTAAGTACTTACGCTTGTTAAAGCATAAAACATTGCAGGTAAACTATACCTTCTCCTTAACCGATCTTCACCAAAATCAATAGAGCTTGAGTCCTGTACAACTCAGGCACATATGCAAAACATTATTTGATTCTGTTTGAACTTGCGGAAGATATCGTTCGCCGCAAAAAAAATGGGCGTACATCTTATCATCGCCCAGGAAGACTCTTAAGTCTTAATGAGTCTTAATGAATCATCTTAATGAATGGGCGTACAGAACTGGAAGAACGTTGCAACAGAGAGAGAAAGAGGGAACTGTAGGCGAGTGGTAGGAGAAGCCAATGATCATCCCGACCTGTAGAACCCTGTAGAACTTCGGAAGGAGAAGAAGAAGAAGAAGAAGAAGAAGAAGAAGAAGAAGAAGAAGAAGAAGAAGAAGAAGAAGAAGAAGAAGAAGAAGAACTGATGTTAGTTTACGACGAAGATTAAGAAGGTGATATTCACAAAGATTTGCCATTTGATTCCCAATACTTTGCACCTGCGCACACCAATACACACGCGTGTACACACACACACACACACACACACACACACACACACACACACACACACACACACACACACTTTTCACAAAATGATTTTTCTTATTTTTTGGGGGTAGTACAATCAGAATCAGCCCCTATCACAAACACGATTTTTTTAAGCCATCACCATACTTCGATTACCTTACGGAACATGGAAGTAAAAAACAGCGCCATCCTACATAAAAACGCAAATATATTTTTATGTTTATGAACATCATCTCTTCACGGATAGGACTTTTCCTGTTCCGGCCTCGTGACTCCCGGCATCTTGTGACTAGCCTGCCTACAGTTCTTCTCCCAATCGGCTCATACTCATAAGCCAACTACTTCGGAAAGCGGGTATTGTCCATTCTTTCTAGATGTTGTTTCTAGCAATTTCTATAAGTGTAAATGAGTTTATTTAGGAAAAGTATATTAAGTTCTCATCTAATATACCCGTTTCTTATATGATCAAGTCGCGTATATCCCTTTACCGTTCTCAAGTAGCTTATTTCTGCACCCTGAAATTTGGCACCAGTCCTTCTTCCTTAGAGTCCAGGACTCCCATCCATACAGCAGTGCTGGTACTGCCATTGTCTTATAGAATTTTATACACGTCTCTTGTCTATCTTTCCTTTTCAATGTCCTTCTCCACATATACTTTGGAACCTCGCTAGTTTATTGCTGAGATTATCACTACCGGTACCTCTATAAGAAAAACTACAACCAAGGTAACTGAATGTAGAGACCTGTTTTATGAGCTGGTCATTACAGTTTTATTACAGTTTATTGCAAACAACACTATAAGTTGATATAGCTCAATTAATTTACGTGTTCTCACCCTATTGCTCTGTTATCGGTCAATGGCAACAACGGACAGCGACATCTACGACAGAATTTTACGACATTGAGTCATCGTTAAGATAGTTTTACGGCCTTCGTTAAAATGCGTCGCACCCGATAAACGGTGTGAAAATGTGTTAAGAGAAAAACCAATTTAGAAGATCGTAAACACAAAGTTTTAATCACCTTTTTTTTTTAATCCGTTACTAGACTGTACATGTAACAACTTAAGAATAAGATGTAATGGGGGAATATCACAACAGAACAAAACGGCTAGAAGAGAACAAATGCAACAAGGTAAAGAAGCATTTGTATTTTGTCAACGACTTTTCTCTGCCAACTTATCTCCAAATGTGTAAGCTCCTGCTCCCTATATTAGAGACGGTTGACATACGCTTTTTAAGGTGGATTTTGGTATTTTCAAATTCGCTTTTTTTATTTAGAAGACAATATTGCAACATAGCTATAGCAATAGAAATAAGCGACTGGACTTTAATCTTCTTCTTCTTCTTCTCCTTCTTCACTTCAAGGATTAGAATACCAAATTAAAATACCAAAAACCAACAGAAAACCATAGCAACAATCAATCCTGGATACGATATCCATAGATACGATCTCTCCTGGTACAATCATTTACAGCCTTCAAGAACATCATTTCCACTCCTTGTATTCTAGATATATCTTTGGCCTTTCTAGTCCAAGTTCACTGCCATACAGTAGTTGAGTTTTTGTACTGCCAAACGCCTTGGATTATTCCAGTGGACTCTGATAATCTGTTAGTTTTTATCCGTATCTGCGTTCTATTATATAAACTTTTAATTACCTTTATTATGAATATGGTTTTCGTTAATAGTTTTTGTAATTTTTGAAACTGGGTCCCTGTGTGTATGTGTGTGTGTGTGTGTACACGCGTGTGTATTGGTGTGCGCAGGTGCAAAGTATTGGGAATCAAATGGCAAATCTTTGTGAATATCACCTTCTTAATCTTCGTCGTAAACTAACATCAGTTCTTCTTCTTCTTCTTCTTCTTCTTCTTCTTCTTCTTCTTCTTCTTCTTCTTCTTCTTCTTCTTCTTCTTCTTCTTCTTCTTCTTCCGAAGTTCTACAGGGTTCTACAGGTCGGGATGATCATTGGCTTCTCCTACCACTCGCCTACAGTTCCCTCTTTCTCTCTCTGTTGCAACGTTCTTCCAGTTCTGTACGCCCATTCATTAAGATGATTCATTAAGACTCATTAAGACTTAAGAGTCTTCCTCCACCTCATATGCCCATCGCCGTCGCGGGCCTATCCCTTCTTCTTGTCCCTTCCATGTTTCTATTTAGCACTTGCTTGGGCAGTCTCTCTGTCGCATTCTCTCCACGTGTCCCAGCCAGCTTATACGCCTTGCCTTTATAAAGCGCACTATATCTTCCCGCTGCAATATTTCATTAATTTTGGCATTTCGAAGTCATCTCCACCCTACTGCTTCTATTATTGTAAACCAACATATGTTCCTATCTATAAACATTTCTTGACTCCAATAAAACCGGTTCTCATTCCTTCCCTAGAAAAGCAAACAGTCTTGAACTAATTTATTTTTTGACAGGTAGGTACTGTACTGTAGCCAGATGTTTAACTAAAACTTTCAAAACTGCATTTAATCAAAATCGATTTAGAGTGAAAGGCTTTTTTCGTAATAGGTTGTTACTTACACCCAACCTTGTTTAATACATACATTGACGACATGTTGAGAGCATGAATATCCAGAGTGACTTCGGGAATATTACAGCTTATCAAATCAATTTGTATGGGTTCCCTGCTATATGCGGGTGACATAGTTCTTATTCAAGAAAATAAGGACGATTTACAACGAGCTATGTTTCAATTACAAGAAGTGGCAACGAGTACTCACTAACAGTTTCAGTAAGAAATACCTAAACCATGGCCTTTAAAGGTAAACATCCAGTGATGACTAAGATAGTTATAAACAACATCGCTTTAGAAAAAGTGAGTCGTTTTTAATATCTCGGCTGTGGAGTTAGCTAATGAATCTGAATATCATATTATAAAAGACAAGATAAATAAATTTAGGAATATCTGTGGTACGTTTAAATTTTAGAAATAAAACAAGACACAGCACAAGGATTAAATTTTATAAGACAATTGCAATACCCATATTGATTTATGCAAGTGAGGCGTGGGTCATGACAAAAAAGAAATGCGGCAAGATTAAGAGTGGTGAAATGCAGTTCCTTCGAAATACTTAAAATTACACATTGCAAGATAGAATAAGGAATGAGGATATCAGAGCAGAACTCGAAGTAGAGGGCATAAATTAAATTATTTCAATTTACAGAAGACAATGGTGGGATCATCTGGAAAGGATGACAGAGGACCGATTGCCGAAAGCGGCACTGAACTATAAAACCCGTGGTAGAAGAGACGTGGATCGTCCGAGGATGAAATGGGTGCCGGAACAGGTTTATATAACTTAATCCTTGAAGAGGTGAAGAAGAAGAAGAAGAAGAAGAAGAAGAAGAAGAAGAAGAAGAAGAAGGAGCTTGTTATTTAAATGTACTGCCTGAAAACTACAGTTGAGTATACCTGAACAAGGTTTCAGTAAACAAAGGGAAATAATTCTTCTTTACACAGATGTCTTTCTCTTCTCTTGCAAAGAGGAAAGACCATTTACAAGATCCGCTTTACAACTGGAATATGTTACTAACAAAAAATCGTGTTCCATATTAATGTGTTAAATATTTTTGTATTATAGGTTTTAGTTTAGAGATTGCCGCCAAACCACGCTACCCGGTAACGTTTTGAAGAAATTACCTCAACCGACAGAGTGATTAGAAACTGAAAAGTATAATTTCATTTGAAGTGAATCCTTTCTTTAATTTTTATGTCTTCGCCTTTTCTTCAACGAGCACAGGTGCAGAAGAAGAGGTTTTCCTTGTGGTTGCCTAAACACCATCTAGAAACTGTCACATGGCCAGTTCACCATAGAAGAAACATCTCATATCAAGACGTCGTCCAAGTATTTAGGAATACCTTCTTATGACAGTTCCTATCCGTTTCGTATACTGGATATCATACAGACTATTTTAACTTTCTGTACTGTTGCACGGAATAAGTCAGCTGTATATTCATGCCAAACCAGGTCCTTAAATTTCTCAGCCACGAGATCCTTGGTCGCTCAACAACTCTCTTCCCGAGTATTTTCCTCTGTAGTATGGACTGCAATAAGTAAAATCTCTGTTTATTTCTCATGAGATGTCCCAGATTCTGAAGTTTTCCTATCTTCACCGTTTTAATAACTTCCCTTTCTTTCTTCATCTTTCTAAGAACTTTAATATTATTTATATGTGTTGTCCATGAAATGCTCAGTAGTCTACAGTAAAGCCACATTTCGAAAGAATTTAGAAATTTTATATATATATTTATATATATATAAATTTTATGAATTTTATAGGCCTACTTAAATTATACTCCTTTATTTAAGTTTAAAGAAACTACAGTAAATAAATTTTTCTTGTTAGGTAACGCATTACAAATAAACTTAATAATTACTTACCCCAAACTAATGCAATTTTATGTGGGTCTGTAGACCCAAACCTGTCACATTGCAATATGTATAATGTACATCAGAGAGGATGAAACGGCACATTTTCTGCCAGAATGATAATTCGGTGACGTTAATAATTCGATATCTGTTTTAACAATAAAACGCATTATCTGTGTGTCGGAGAAGAAACAACAGATTTAATCTTAGAGAAAAACAAACGAATAAAAAATTAAACAGCTACAAATACTTAGGAATAAACTTTAATGAAGGAGGAACAGATGATGTTGAAATAAAATCGAGAATAAACCAAGCAAAACAAACAATTAGATCATTTAATGTGATTCTATGGAGTAAAGAAATTGGAAAAGAAAGAAAGAAAAGACGTTACGATAGTATGATTAAAAGCACGTTGATATACGGACCCGAAACATGGAGAATAAAAGAACAGGTAAAAAGAAAGTTAGAACCTACAGAAATGGATTCTTTGAGACGAGCTGCTAGAACTTCAAGGCTAGAGCGAATACGAAATGAAACGATCAAAGAAGAAATGGGCGTACAAAAGACAATCATTGAATGCATTGATGAAAAACAACTAATCTGGTACGGACATGTACAAGACCGACTACCAAAAGGAAGAATGAGATGGGTACCTAGATAGCACAGAAAGAAAGGAAGGTCAAAGGAAACGTGGATAGAGAGTATAAGAAGATCACTGCACGACGAAAACTATAACGACAAACAGCAATGGAGATTAAGCATCGGACAACGTCGTAGGACGTTTTGACCCCAAATTAATAATAATAATAATTCAATCAAGGTATAGCTAATAACTGCATATGAATATGATCTGAATAACGAAGCTCATTATACGTACAACAACAAACAAATGGAAAGAGTTGGAAACTCTTTACCAAAAAGCAAACGAAGGAAAGCGTAACCAGATTTTTCATTCGTGTTTATCTTAGCTGGGAATGAAATTTCATTAATTTTGTTTATTATTTAGTGGATTTTAAGTTAATTACACGGGCTTTGTTGGCTTGAATCGGACACTGAATGAGTGCCAAAAAGCGCTAGTGACGGGAAGGGAAAAAGGGCATAATTTCCGATCCAAAAGTGCCAAGACAAAAGTTCCAAAAAGTTTGAGTTCCAATTTGGAATAATTGTTTTTCATTAGTATTTTGTTTCCGAACAACAGAAAGTTAGTGTTATTATAAATGTTTTCATAACCTACTTAAACTACAAAATTCAGAGCTTCAAATTTATCGTAACTTCATTAAAAATTGAATTTTGATCCGATATGGCCGAACTCATACAGAAGGGCAAGACAGTTTATTTACATTTCTGTGGTTTCCTGTATTACATCTATGGTTTATTTCATCTATGTCAAAGCGTTTTTCGTCGAGTACAATCCGAAGGTTTGCAGGAACAATATAACGAAGAGAATGACAGGACCATTAAAGAAGTAACTCAAATGATGTGTGCTTTAACTTTTGTCCCTCCTGAGAAAGTACGCGAAACATTCGATATTTTCATTGACGAGGTTCCAGAGAATTTTCTTCCAGTAGCCGAATATTTCGAAGTGACATATGTACGTGGTAGACCAGCCAGAGGTAGAAGGAGAGCGCTTTATGTCCCCAGAACTGTGGAATTAATACGATGCTGTTATTCAAAGAATGGCACGAACCAATGATTCGTCTGAAGGGTGGCATAATCGCTTTCAGGTAGTGGTGTGACGGTGCCATCCAAGCTTATATAATTTTCTGAACGAGCTACAACATGAACAAGGTGACACAGAAAGCATGGTACGACAACTCAATCTAGGACAAAAAATTAAAAATCCAACGTCAGCTCGTCGACGAAATTTTGAAGAAAGAATATTCAACATTGTTCAGCGACATCAAGAATACGTTGAAAATGATACAATCATAGATTACCTGAAAGCTATAGGCTATTATTTACATTTTTAAATTTATTTGGAAATGTGTTACTCTTAAAACTTTATACTAATGAAACTTTGTGCAATTGGAAAAATAAAAATTGGGACTATCGAAATGGAACTTTTGTCTTGGAACATCTGGCTTGGGACATTTGTCACCCAATCACTGGAAGACGCGGTTCTTAAGTAATTACATTGTTTACATTTACTTCGTCTAACTGGAAAGCGTAAAAACTTGGAACCATCTTTTTTATTATGCTTACGTAACAGGATTTGAAAAGTTCTTTTTATAATTATATGCGGATTGAAAAGTTTTGTCAGCTATATAAAATCGTTATAAATTTGTGTATATCCTGTGACATCCAATTTCTGCGTTAAACATAATCATCCATAAGTCTACATTATGCAAATAATTATATTAGGTTTTTTTTTGTATGAGGAGAGGCGCGGATCAGTGGCCTGTCCGAGGCGAAGGGCATGCTCGTCGCCCGCTCATGTACTGCGTTCCGAGCTTCAGAAAGAGCTCCTGCCGCAGGATCTATTCATAGGGTCTGGATTTGGGTGTGGCCTGTTACCGGCCGTGGGAGTTCAATTAATTAATTAATTGAAGGTGAGCGTTCGCCGGGTCCAAGATTATCCTGGCACAGATTAGGGCGCTAATGAGATGGTAGCCCTAGAATCGGGCGGAGCGACGATAGAATTTTCGGGACAGTGTCCGTATAGTGGCGTCCAGGGAACGGACACGCAGAGTCTCGGATCGTTTTGTTTGAGGTCAGATAATGGGCTTTGCACGCCCAGCGCAATCCTCGGTCAAGAAGAGAGTGAAGCTTTCGCTTGTGGGTCTTGGCCAAGTAGCCCCATACACGGATCGCGTAGGTAACCATCGGCGCCACATAGGTGGAGACGATAAGTTTCCCTAGGCGGCGGGTCATGGCGTTGCTTATGAGGAGAGGAAATACACTTACGCAAGAAGTGTGGAACTCCAATCTTAAGTGGACTACCCACTAAAAGCCCACCTCCGTCGGACGAGGATTAGCCTGGGACCGTTTATCACATTACTACAGACTACGCCATTTTTCTGAAGGCAATGGGCTCACATGATCTATTTTATAGACGCTCTAAGTCTCCCTTGTTTACGCGAACGATGGCCTCTGCTCAATATGTCACATGGATCCAGACCTTCTCCCCTCTTAGCATGGCCGTTATGAACACTGTGATTACTGACAAAAGAGTGGAATGCATTGAAGGTGTATCTCGGATAGTTCACGCCGAGTTAGCAGTTAACATTACCAGTTAATCGGTACGAAATGAACACCTGTACACTGTACACACTATGGTTCGCCGATGACCAGGTAGTTATAGCCCAGGATGAAGAAGATCTAAGCTACATGGTCAGAAAGCTGAATGAAGAATACACAAAGATGGGATTGGAAATAAACATAAAAGAGACTGAATACTTGGCAATTAGATGAAGAAACAACAGATTTAGAAGTAGACGAAAATGTTAAAATTAGAGGAACAGACAAATTCAACAGTGGAATTTACACTGAGTAAACAAGGCACAACGGAAGTGGAAATAAAAAGTAGATTAGGGCAGACTAGAACACGGATTAGACAAATACACAGTGTTATATGGGACAAAAATATTAGAAAAAGCACCAAAAGTATGATATATCATACCATAGTCCAAAGCATAATGACGTATGCAGAAGAAGTATGGGTTATTAACAAAAAGAATGAAAGAAAGATTCTTGCAACGGAGATGGAATATTGGAGGAGGTGCTGTGGAATAACGAGAGCAGACCGTATAACAAACGAGGAGATCAAAAGAAGAATGGAAACGGAAAGAAGTGTAATTGACTACATCGAAGAAAAAAGATTGGTGTGGTACGGTCATGTCCGGAGAGCCCAAAATAGGTGGATCAACAAAGTGACGGAATGGAGTCCATTAGGAAGGAGAAAAATGGGAAGACCGAGAAGATCTTGGAGGGACGAAGTGGATGAATCTATGCAACGTATACGACTTGAGGAAGGACAATGGGAACATCGGGAGAATTGGAAAGCCAGGTTGAAGGAAGGGAGACGGCACTAGCTGTAGCAACCCTATTATATATATTATGGTTCGTGGGAAGGACGAATGTGATCGCGTTACTACATTTATTCAGTAGGTTCTACAGCAGAAGGAAAGAGAGGCCGCACTTGAACTCAACGGGCAGTAGCATATAACAGACAAACTAGAGGAGTGTAGTCCGATAAGAGTGCGGTAGTAAAACGTTGCGTTTCAGGGTGACTTGCGTCACCCCATGGCAGGGGTGACCATCTCCCCAAAAGGCTATGGCGCACCCCCCCCCAATTCAGTTGTCCCCTCAGGCCACCTGAACGGCGCCCGGCGGTGCATGTGCTCACACATTTGATATTTAAATGGTGGTATAAAGGTAACCAAAAAAAAGTAGAAGTGTTTTGAGTTACAAGAAAAAATATATTTTTAAAATTTATTCAGAAAGTGAAAATAAAAATAAAAAGAATATTGCAATTTTGACATGTCTGTAGAGATTTTTTTCGTTGTTCTCACTTGATGTTGTCACTTTGATGCTCTGAACGATTGATATAATAAAAGTTGTTTTCTCCGAGAAGTTGTCAATGCAAATTTCTTTACTATTTTTTCATTTGGAATCACTTTGAAAATGTCTTTTTCAGAAGCTAAAATTAAAAGATTAGAAAGCCACAAATCACCCATACTACTGCGTAGCCGATTTTTCACAATCTTCAATCTACTCTTAGTTCGCTCTGCAGAACAACTTGTAACTACCAGCGAAAGGAGGATTCTGTACATAACAGTTAGATTTGGAAAACCTGAAATATGCACAATGCATATTTGCATATGCATAATGCATGAATCCTCTTTTAATCCACTGGTCTGTCACTCTCCCACTTTCATTTTTCTTTTCTTTTTCACCTCCTTCATTTTCATCCGTTTCTTCTTCCTGATTTGACGATGCCTCATCTTCTGGTTTATCTTCAGGTTTATGAAGAATGTCTGATATGTCTACTTAATGGCAAATAACTGAATAAAGAAAATTTATTTCCTTTGCGAATAAATTTTCCATTTTATGAATAATTAAAATAAGGAGGGTTATTACAAGTTTTTTTTTTTCAAATAGTCTTTTATTTATTTTACCCCCCAAAATTTGATGGCGCAACTTGCGCCATGCACCCCCCTTCTGGGCACCACCGCCCCACAGTATAACATTAAGGGACTCCAGGGTGGGTTCGGCTATAGAGTTGAACTGGGCCAGGGTTCCACACACAGGATAGATACGGGTTCCTCTAAACGTGGTTAATCAATGGATTAGAACTCAATGGAAAAGGCGAGACTAGCATATGAGCAAATGTTTTTTATGTACATAATAGCAACAGTCAAATCTAAGAGATCAATACCCTAGAGTTACCTGAAATAAACTCAGAAGAAAGATTACTTCAAAATTATTAGAATTTTACCCCGGCTAGAGAACGCAGAAAGGTAGTCCACGGTATGTTTATCTTAATGTTATATAGACTAAGGAAATTGGGGATCACAATTTATAATTGGAGGCTATAGAAACAATACATTAGGGGTTCACATCTTGTGGATACGGATTTGGCAATCCCGATGTGCCCTAGCTGGGTACTCACTTTGATTTAACTTGTCTTGGATGGTATCCCTTCCTTTAGTCTTTTCTGTCTAGTCTCTCTTGATTGACTTTTGTTCTTTTCTGACTCCAACGGGAGTAATCAAGGGCTAGGGTGTCTTCCTTTTTCAATTCATCTTCTTCTTCTTCTTCAATTCATGTTTTAGGCATTCTGCCTGTTACGGTTCCCACCTTTTCCTTGGTCTACCTACATTTCTTCTTCCTCTGACTTTGTATTTTCTAGCTATTACTGGAATCCTGAATTGTTGCATTCTTTCTAAATTTTCTTGCCACTTGTTTCTATTAAATTTTATCTTTTCATTTAAGCTGAATACCTGAAGGTCTTGTCTAATCGTTTCATTTCTTATTCTGTCTATTTAACTACAGCCCTTATCTCGTCTTAAGAATCTCATTGCCTGTGCCTGAATTCGATTTTCTTGTGCGTTTTTCGTTACCCATGTTTCGCTGCCATATATAAGTACGGGGACAGCCATTGTTGTATAAAATTTCAACATTGTCTTTTTCCTGGCTTTATTTTTCAGGCATCGAATGATAGTTCCGCAAATACGATTAAAAGTAATAATTTTTTGGTCAATATCTTTACTGTAATCGAAGGAAATATCACAACCTAGGTGATAATTCAATTGTGATTTTTCAAATCTAATTTCTTAATTTTGGGTGGCTTAGGATCTTAGAGTGGTCACTGATGCCGATCGATTAGCACTGGAAATACTAAGAAACGTTCAGTATCAGAATAACTGATCCTACAAAACCATCAAATCCTATCTCAGAAAGAGAAGGGTGAGTGCCAATCTCCTGCGCCCTAAAACGGCGGCCTTTCGGCTACGGTATGGTAACCATAACAAAAGAATCTCTGGTTCTCCTGGTAGGGGTTGTACAACAGGTCAGTAGCCTGTTCATGTAAAACTTTAAAATACTTGTAGTACCCAAAGCAGCCTCGGAGTAACGTCTGGAAACATTATGACCCTGGCAGGATTAAATTTTATAAGACAATTGCTGTAAGTCATCATATTTCTGACAATTGTTTTAAATATATTGGTTTTAGTTTCTGCTGTAATTTGCTTATCCCACATTTGCTTATTGTTTATTCTATTTAATGTAGAGATAGCCACACATTTCTCAAAATAATTCTAGATTTTATGTCTTTGCCTTGCTTTCCAATGGGCTAACTAATTTTCATCCCTAAATACTTTTATACCTCCGTACAAGAAATCTTCCCCATGTCTTCCTCGAATACTAAGTCTTGCTGAAGGTCACCTATTGCCATGTATTCGACTTTCCTATTTGTATCGACCATCTGAGGACCACATGTCAATTTCAATTATTTATTCCTTGTTCTTTTCTTTTTCTCCAATATTCTTTTATCTTAACACTATGTCTCTTCTTCCTGTCTTCAGTCCACTGTAACCTGCGTTTTCCTCTCTCCTATCCTGGACTCCTTCCCTTTTTAACACGTTTGCCCAAAAAACTACTCTTTCAATTGGTTCTTCTGCGTTTATATTATTTTTTTCTAAATCCTTTGTTGACTTCTTTCCTCACAGATATTTTAAGATCTGTTTTGTTGACCTATTGTCGTCCATTCTATATAAATGTCCAAAAACTACTAGTCTTCTTTTTCTCACTGTTTCTGTTATATTTTCTATACGCTGATATATTTCATCATTACTTCTTAATTTCCGAACTTCTGAAGTTTTTTGTGGGCCTAATGTTTTCCAAATAATTTGTCTTTCCAATATATCTAGTTTGTCTAAATTATAACTCAGTGCTATACATTCACTTGCATGTAGGCAGTATGGCCTCACTACTGTACTGAAATGCCTCATTTCGCATTTTTAGATATCGTACTTTTGTTGTTTTTAGATGTGCCGTGTATTTTGTTTTATTTATATTTACTTTTAGTCCCCATTTTTGATATTCCTGTATCAATTTTCTAGTCATGTATTCTATATCTTCAAAATCTCCAGCCAAAAGTAATTTGATATCAGCAAACTGTAATAAATAAACCGTATCACCATAACCAGGACAACCGCTTCCGGTGATTTTGTGAGCTATTAAACTTAAAAAGTACAACTAAATCTCTCATAACAAGTGATGTAAATGAAAGAAAACTTTCTGTGAAAAGATATGAACAAATCTGTATGGAGAACCATATATGACTTCCATGTTCTAATTAATTATAAAATTATTTTTAATATATAGGCCTACACTCAGAACGAAACCAAATATATCAGCATACTTTTGGTAAAAACACTAAGAAAGATAATCAAAATACAAATTGTACCTAGTTATTAATATTATAAAAGTAAAGAATAAATTTGATTCAATTCTCTTTTATTTAAACAACCCGAAAGTAAGGGAATACCGCCCAGCGTTTGTTATCTATAAATTTCTGAAAACGAAAAATTATTTTGTTTACATGGAACAATATCAATTGTTAATATTCTATTGAAATTTTTAAGTTTTCGGTCGAAACATTTATAACATCAATACAAAAAATTACCCCCTCCCTCTTCAACTACTCTTTTCATTTATAGATATTTCATCTACCTTTCTACAGTGGATTAGTATGATCTTCTTTTCAGGATACTTTGTTTATCAAAATTAAGTACTTTACTCTTGTTAAAACGTAAAACGTTGCAGGTAAACTACCCCTTCTCCTGTAACCGATCTTCACCAAAATCAATAAACCGTGAGGACTCTACAACTCGAGCACATATACAAAAAATTATTTCATTCTGTTTCAATTTGGGCCAGTTATCGTTCGCTATAGAAAAAATTCTAAACACAGACATACAGACAATTTTCGGAAAATGACTTTTCTTCATGTTATGATGGTAGTACAATCAGAATCAGGCCTTATCTCGAACACGATTTTTTCGCGATCACCATACTTCCATTTCCTTACGGAACATGGAAGTAAAATTGACGAACGTTGCACGAAAAGACGTCTGACGCGTCCCGCTGCGCCGTACCCCATCACTGGCTACGTTTGTCAGCGCCTCGCTTGTGTTAATCTATTTCATTTGAATCGCAGTAGATGGATTTTATTCTACGAATGCCTTTATGTAAAGCCAAATAACTTTTTTTTACGTACTATACATTAATACTACATAAAATTGTATAAAATATTAAGCAGGTGAAAATGAGAGTTGAAAGGTCCAAATACATCCAGAACACGTGTCGTAAAATAAAAAAAGAGATACAATCTGTGTCTATTTCAATCACTCTAAGAAGACTCCTTTGCTCTATAAAAAGAATACTGTTACACCGAATAGGTAATTTGTACACTTCGCCAATAACACGGCAGAGACAAAATGAATAAAATACGCATTTGAAATATGAGAATGAGTATTTCTATAGAATACTATAGAATCTCTTTATAGAAATATTTGTTAACATATTTTTAGTATTTGAATGTATACTGAAAATAAAGCGACGTGTGATATGATTATATTTATGTTCATTGTAAATATCGATTTCTTATAATATATTACATATAGGCCGAAACACTAATATGCTATCGTTTTATTTAATTATCCGTTCACTTTTATTTGAATCTTAATTCTTCATGATCATCATCACCACTCCAAGGACAAGGTCTTAGACCTGTTCCGGAACCCATCTCCTCCTCGGTCTACCGACATCGATTCAAGTGTTCACACCATCTCCTTTTGTGGTTTTTAATCTTCTGGTGCAATGGCACAATGTTTAAATCGCCTCTAATATCCTCGTTCCTTCTCCGATCTAAGAGAGAACAACCTTGCGTCCCTCTTAGAAATTTCATTTCGGCTGCCTGAATCTTCTGCACGTCCCATTTACCAAGAGCTCATGTCTCACTGGCACACAGGAATGTGGGGGACAGCCAGTTTTATAAAATTTCATTCGGGTATCCTTCTGTGTTTTATTTTTCAGGTATCTATGAACCGTTCCACAGATGCGTCTAAATTTTGTTACCTTACTATCTCAATCAGTGTCTTTTTTTCTTTATACCATTTTAGTAGTAATAAAAGGTTGGTTCTGGGACAGCCACGCCCCCCTCGTTTGTTTATGTTTACATTTTTTTCACTCCCTCCACCCCCGTCTTCACCTACATACCGCCCGCGCGGTCACTCAACTCCGCTCGTTTGTTTACGTTTTTTTCGGTTTGTTTACATTTTTTCTCTCTCGCCACGCCCCCCACTCCTCTGTTTATGTTTACATTTTTCCTTCCTCCTCACCCCCACCTCGCCCCGCACCCACCGCCGCCGCCGCGCGGTCATCGACCTCTTCGTGTTTATGTTTACGTTTTTTTCTCCACCGCGTGTCCCAGCTTTGCGTTGTTTACGTTCTCTCCTCTGTTTATGTTTACATTTTTTCCTTCCTCCCCACCCCCGCCTCGCCCCGCACCCACCGCGCGGTCATCGACCTCTTCGTGTTTATGTTTACGTTTTTCGTGTCCCAGCTTTGCGTTGTTTACGTTTGTCGGAATGTTTATGTTTACGTTTTTTCTCTCTCGCCGACGCGGCGGCTATCACCACGTGCTCGTTGTTTTCTTTGGCCGCCGCGTCGACGGCACGCTGACCCAGTAACAAACGTAAACATAAACATTCCGACAAACGTAAACAACGCAAAGCTGGGACACGAAAAACGTAAACGTAAACATTCGGAGTTCGGCGACCGCCGCCGGAGCGCGTCTGTTTGTAAACAAATGTTTAGGAGAAGGGATAATGGCGTGATATATTTTTTTTATTAATAACGTTATTTGGTATTTGTCATTGTACAGTACAATCGGAAACTATGACGCCGCTTAAATCTGTAATATTTTTTTTAACATTATGGGCAAAATGCGATCAAATATTACTAGCAAATTCTTCGGCCGATAATACAACACAGATTGAAATGGATAAAGTTAAGCGATATTTATATGACTATGGTTATCTTAAAACATATGATGAATTTTCGTTGCAAGCGGTAAATGAATCAGATATTGCTAACGCGTTACTTATATTTCAAGAATACTATAAATTGCCTACTGATGGCGAATTAAATAATGAAACTATAAACTTAATGTCGAAAACTAGGTGCGGTAACAGTGATATTATCGATTATCGAGTATCTAGTTTCAAATGGAACAAGCCCGAAGTAACATGGCATTATTATTTAGCGAATCAAGAGGTGTTAGAATTGACTAAACAATCTTTCGCAGTATGGGAGGAAAAGTCTGGTATACGTTTCAAACATGATAGAGTGAATACAGATATTTTAATTTCTAATAAACGATTGAAACATATGATGCAAAAAGAATCATGGCAATGTACGAGAATGTTTGACGGCAAAGGCGGAACATTAGCACACGCATATTTTCCTGATTATAATAATTCAAGACGAGAAATTCATATTGATGAAGATGAAAATTGGTCATATTCGACTGGTAAAGTCGTTCCTCTTGGCCAATCAAGTTTGTATGCAACTTTAATACACGAAATCGGTCATGCTATAGGTTTATCACATTCAGATGTATCAGATTCTGTAATGTATGCTTATTACAACGGTAAAATCGAGTTAGGTGATGATGATATTTTAGCTATTCAAAATTTGTATGGTAAGACACAAAACACTTTTATGACGTCTTTCATGCCGATGTCACCATCTTCTTCAATACCAGAGACGGAAGACGAGCGTCCTATAGATACAAATAAAATTGATCTTTGTAATTTTAAAAATATTAATTTATTTTTAATTGCCGATAAACGATTATATATATTACATGAAAAATGGCTGTGGATATTAAATCCGACAGAGATGATGTACACCAAACCGCTTATAATAAAGCATTGGTTAACGTTTCTTCCAAGAAATTTCACAAAAATTTTAGCTGTATATCAACGGCCATCTGGCGAGATAGTTATGTTTATAGATTCTTTGGTATTCATGTTTGATTTAATGAGTCTTAAATTAAGTCATGGTTATCCGAAGCATATCCAGTCTTTATTTAACATACAACCGAATAATTTGCATGCGGTATTTAACAGTTATACAGGTAAAACTTATATATTTCATGATGATAATTATTATAGAGAAGTCAATGAGTGTATGTTCACTACTAAATCATGGGGTTATATATCCGATACATTTCCTGGAATACCGCCTAAAATCGATTCATCATTTAGATTTTCTGATGGCAATTTATACTTTTTTAAGAATAACACTGTGTATGTCTTTAATGAATTTACGGGCGGATTAGTTAGAACAGAACAAAATAATCTATCGATATTCGGATTGAAATGTGCAAATGATGATGTACTATACAAATTGAAAGAATTAATATTACAATTGATAATTCAAAAGAAAGACCAATCGATTTCACACAATAATTGATAGTAATATCGATGAAGAAGAATAAAAGTTCAGTTTGTAAATAAAATTTATAAAAATAGAGTTGATATGTATTATTGTCGACGCTTGTTTACGTTACAGTCGATGGACAACCTATAACCTTCAAATTGATATGACTCGAATTTTTGTATTGAGAAATATTTCATTGTTGTAAAGAGTGTAATAAATTGTATTGTTAACAAAACACTGGTTTTATTTTAATTATTCCTACGAAATAATAATAACAAATCAAAGCAGATCACAATATTTATTATCATACCATTAAATACATATATAATGATCGGATTATATCAACAAATACATACAAAATGATTATTTGAATAGTTACAAATTTTGTGATAACAAAATAATTGAGATTATATTAATAAGTACATACAAAATGATTATGTGAATAGTTACAAATTTTGTGATAACAAAATAATTGAGATTATATTAACAAGTACATATAAACTAACTATTTGAACAGTTACAAATTTTATGACGATAAAATAATTGAGATTATATTAACAAGTACATACAAAATAACTATGTACATACAAAATGACTAACAAATTTTGTGATAACAAAATAATTGAGATTACATTAACTATAAAGTACATACAAAATAACTATTTGAACTATGATAACAAAATAATTAAGATTATATTAACATATTATTTTTTATTTTTTTTTATTTTTTTTTTTTTTATTTTTATTTTTTTTTTTGCCAGTAGTTGGAAGTCAGTCCTCCCCAACCTATAACAAACAAAAATAATAATTTGTTAATTAAACGCACCAAGAATCCTTTGAAAAAAAAGTCATATTTTTTTAAAAATTGAACAAAAGATAAACTAAACTTTTAAGAACTAAAAATTGAATCCTATTAACTAAAGATAAAAAAAGTAATAGAAAAACGTACAGAATACATTATATATTTTAATAATTACATATTTAAAAAAAATGATATAGGAAAGACTTATAAGACAAAATTTTTGGAATAGAGAAATGTAAAAACGACATATGAAGAACCTACTTATTTTACAGGTAACGAATTAAATTATATTGTGAAACTAATATAATCACCTATTTTTTTAAAATAGTAAAAATTATTTAAAAAAAAAATACCTTAAAGATGATAATGATCACATCCAAGTTGTGTTATCACAAACTGGCATTGCGGCATTCTTTTCTTATGTAATGCTATAGGGCAATCCTCCGCTGTCCATTCCATAAATCTGATTCTACATGTCAGACATCGAACGGTGTCGCCATCGCCTTCATAAACAAATCCAGCGGCTGCCAGATTGTGAGGATTTTGATTTCTATTAGGATAAAATCTATGATAATGTTTTTTTCGTCCAGCTTTTTCAATTTTATAAAACGTCTTTAAGCGTTTCAAAAATTCTGTGTGATTATACATTACAACAGTTGGTATGCTTCTGGATGCTGAGCCACAATTTTTAATCGGTTTATATAGACAGAAAACGCATTATCGTCAGTACGTGTTATAAGTAGAAGGTCAAAAGATTAATTTATTATTGGTTTCATTGCAATTAACACAATCACGTTTCCAGTATGTGTTTCAATGAACATTTTTTTGTGTAGGAAATTATTTGAATATTGTCGATATCGTTTTTTTGTTCAGGTATTAAAAATATATACATAAAATGTCATGGTAAATTAAAATATGTTAAAATAATTGAGATATAGTATTCCAAAGTTGAGTAACACGTTGATCGCATTTTAAATGATTATTACAACAAGTATTTTGATACACATCAAACTTTGTACAATTTTTAACACACTCCACATTATTATCATATTCTTCTACTTTTTCACGAAGAAATTTAAATATTTTAGAATAACAGATATTAAAATTTTTAAGTCCCATAGTCTGAGTATCGTAAATATTAAAAACGATGTTTTTACGTTGATTGTGTTTATTTTGCAACATAAAAAGACGATTCATAGTTCGACTATAAAGTATCAACTTGAATGGCTTAATGAATAATGACCGTACGGGATTGTATTTATCCCGTTATCACATAATACTCTCTTATCATCATTATTGCTTAACGCTAATTTATTAATTGATACCGATTCTACTATATGTTTTTTCGATCTTATTAATTTCATAATTCTACGTTTTTCTGTTTCCGAAAGAGTATTATGAAGACAATTTTTGAAATCGTTAAAGGCGATCTCGTTATTAATTACACATTTTTTAATTCCTTTCGCTTTCTTTTGAATATTATTGTCACGCGTAGTATAGGTATATAATTTTGATCGTAAACCAATAAATTCCTTAATCGGAATACCGTTACATTCGTCTTTAAATTTGCCAATTACTTTTTTATTTATAGTAGAATAACATTTATGATCAGGAGGATAATCGCTAGTATCAAAAAACATTTTCAAATCTGGATCTAACATATCTTCATAAAAATCATTTGTCAATATTTCATAAAACAAACTGTCAGTATCAGTATATAATAACGAAATTTTGTTTCCATATTTTTTTTTCATTATATCATAATGAAATTCATACATTAAGGTTTTGCTCAATTCTAATACCGCGAAACCTACATAAATTGGTTTATTAAAATAAATAGACGTTTTGTTTGATAATACAGCACAAAGTGATTTATCATATATAATTCTGTCTTTGAAAGTCGGCTTAGAAATAAGTTTTAATAATTTTTTATTTTCACTTACAAGATCTAATTTCATTCTTTTTCTTACATTTTCCATACACTTACCAAAGACAGAATTATTTAACAATTTAAAAAAATCTTTTTCAAACTCGTTTGTTGCAATTCGTCGTTTTTCCGTATTTAAATCGATATACGGTTTTAACCATGGTTTTTGATAAAATTTTAACGTTCTGTGAATTTTAGTTACTTTCAACCCGTGATTGACAGCTTGTTTTAAATTGATATAATGGCAAATATAATGTTCTTTTGGTTCTAATGTAGTTAGTAATTTTGTTTGTTTTGTGTGATTTATACTTTTATTAATTGGAAGAAATGGTAGATCCATATGGTTATCGTGTAAACTTTCAGGGTATTCTATATCGACTTCTAATATATACCCTGTTTTAGAATTATTAGGGGTATTTAATATATCTGTAATAGTAATTTTATCAGTCCATACAAAGTTAGAATACGGAATATATTCACTCATCGCCCACCCGTATAGATTATTCGCGTCTAAATATGCTAAAAATGTTTTAGGATAATTTGGATTATATGTTTCTTTTATATATTCGTTATTGGCTTTTGAATGTTTTTTAATACATGACGATATTCCTCCTTTTACAGCGGCCTCAAAAAACATATACATTTCGTATTCGTTAAGCAACTCAAGTTCAATACCAGTACAAAATAGCATCGCATCAAAAGCAAACCCTGGAACGGTTAAATAGTGCGCGCAATCTAAATTATGTGAAGATAAACAAAGCAAACGAAAACTTTCAAAAACGTCGCATAAAAGCAATACGTCAATTTTCAAATATAAATCACTGTAGTCGCCCAACGATTTAATTTTAAAATGATTCCAAACTTGAACCGCGTGATTATAATCTTCATCGCTTATATGTTTCGCATTTAATTTACTATAAAATTCGACTTTAGGAGGTAGTTCTTGTACTTCCAATTTTTCCCACGAATCGGTATATTCATAAGGATATACACCTTTTCGAGTGACTAAATCCATATCATTATTTGAAAAAAATTTGCTAGTATGAAAAAATTGATTTTTTGGTAGATTATTACTTAGTTCCGCTAAGGATCTATTTAGAAAACGAAAAGTATCAACAAATTTAATAGTTATTCCGTTACACGTTTTTTTTGAAAATGATATATATTTTTCAGTCGAATTTGGAATAACAATTATTTGCCTAATATCATACCCTAATTGACGGACGATAAAATGAGAATCATAATTTGAACTAGCGTGAATAAAAACGGGAACAAATTTTTGATTTTGTCTCCTCAGATTACAATTATTACATAATGCGGAACGGTAACGACCGGTAATATGACAATGATCTCTAACGGGTCTGTAAAATAACGTGAATTCGCGTTTACACATTTCGCAATGTGTAGTAGATTTATATTTGATTTTATCTTGTTTTGTCATTTTTAACGGTATAATATTATTAAGAAGCAAACCTAATAAATTTATGTTTTCAACGAGATATGATACGAATTTTTCCGCAGCATTTTTACCTCTATATAAGAACGGTTCTGATGGCAAATGTTTTTTAATATTAGCGGGAATTGAATTATCTACAACGAAATAAACGCAAAAACTCATAGGTTCGTGTAGTTCATTCGCGACTGTAAAAGAATATTTCCGATCAGGGTAACAAGTACTTATCGGTTTTAATATACATTCAAAATCCGCGTAAACTACTATTGGAAGTTTATATTGGTATTGGAAATTTTGAAATTTTAAATTATCAGTCGGCATTATCACTCGTGTAGGTGTATTTTTTTGACAGTTTCGTTTATGTATTTTTAACTTTTTAGATTTAACAGTGAAGTAGGTTAGACATCGTTTACAAAATTCTATATCATTAAAACTTTTAGTTACTTGCGATCTAATTAATTTGGTGAAATTTTTAATATAACAATAATGGGTCGTATTATTTTTATTTAATAATAAAAGATCGAAATGGTTTGATTTTTCATTATCACATACTTTTAACGGGTAAATTGTGATATCGTTTTCAACACCATACACGTTAATCGAAACGTTATTATTTTTTTCAAAAATTTTTATTTGTGTTAACGGAGTAGGAAAATCGATATTATTAAAAGTAAATTTATTTTCTAAATCCTTATAACGAAAATTTATGCGTTCCGGGTGTGAACCGTTTACGAATTTACAAAGAATCGCCCATTTAAAACAATAATTATCTGTATTTTTAGGATTAATTATGCTTTTTTTAGCAGTCAGTTTTGGTGAAAGCGGAATATACGAACTACCTCTTAAAGGCTTAAAACGATTAATTCGAATTAATATCCCGTCAATTGAATGTAACGACCATCCAGAGCCTTTTTGTACATATATGTCTTCTTCATTACAAATACTGTTTATCATACTGTCTATTTCAGATGGTATAGACGAACTATGAAGTAAAATAATATTTTTGGTTTTAAATGTTCTGTCCTGATATTCATTAATATTATTTTTAACGTATGTACATTCAACTAAAATATTGAATTTTATAGCGTTATATATTACAATCATATTACTTAAAATGTTTAATATTTCTAATTTTAAATAAATTAATAATAGACATATGTCTTTAATTACGTTATTATTATTTTTATAAAAATACGTTCTTAAATTACCCTTAAACGCATTTTCTATTTCTATAAATTTATTTTCTAAAATTATATGTTTTAATCTATTATTTTTTAAATGTAAATTATTATTAGATGATGATGATGATGATGATGATGATGATGATGATGATGATGATGATGATGATGATGATGATGGTGATGATGTGGAAGAATAACTTGGATGTTGTATATAAGATGGCCCAGGCTGAGGATCTTGCCTGGATGAAGATCCCGGTTCAGGTGTGCCAGTATTTGCGTCATTATCGGTTCTCACAGACAATCTCTTTTTGAATGGGAGTTGTTTGTCCATTATAATCTAAAAAAAGTAAAATCATTCATTTTTTAAAAAGTAAATATTTACTATTGAATTAGTCTAACAGTAAAATAAATAATTCCAATACCTATAGGTTGCTGTTGTTCAATAAAGCTGAGTAATAGTTTTGAAGGTACACAAAATTCGTTGATTTTGTTATGAAGCGATTGTATCTCTCTATCTGTTCTGTAACGAATTTGATGAATTTGTCTTCATACTGATGTAGAGAAATAAAATCATAGTATTTAAATGTTTTGCGTTTATAACAGTAAAATACAAATTGAGAAAAAAAATATTTACGTCATTTCAGTTAATTGGCGCCGTACATAAATGGAAAAACCAATTTGCGATAATTCCGGGTTGTTTAATCGACAGTACTCTTAATTATATTATTTTTTGTTTTGTTTTTTATATTACAATCTGTAAATAACAAGTTTCACGTGTATATCACACGATTATTAATTACAGTTATTAAAATAATTGGTTCGATAACGAAATCCGGGTTCAGAGTTTTAATTATTATTCTCTCTACTGTATTCTTACATATTATTTTTTTGTTGTTTTGACATTACAACCTATAAATAACAAGTTTCACGTGTATGCCACATGATTATTAATTGCAGTTGTTTGTACAATTACGTAAATGGAATTAGCTTGATAACGAAAACAGTAAACAAAATCTGGATACAAAGTCCTAATTATTATTCTTTTTACAGTATTTTTATTTCTTTATATTATTTTTTTGTTGTTTTGACATTACAATCTGTAAATAACAAGTTTCACGCGTATATCACATGATTATTAATCACAGTTTTTTTGTATAATTACGTAAATGGAAGTGGCTTGATAACGGAAAACAGTAAACAAGTCTCTGTACAGAGGTCATAATTGGTATTCTCAAAAAATGTATATAAAGTAAATTGAATTTTACTGATCTATGTACAATTCTTCGTTCGACTCGACGTGTTGTACTGCTGCTATCTCAGGTAAGAGACAATTTTTTGTATACACTAACATTGTTGATGGTGATAGATTTTAAATAGATAATGTTAAGTTGTGAAATTAATACTTTTTTTATTTTTATACAGATATCATCTGCTTACTACTACTACTACTACTACTACTACTACTATTTTTGGTAAGCGGATATTTTTATTTAATATAAAAACATTAGCGCTGTTGATAGTAATAGATTTTAAGTTGTAAAATTAATACAGATATTATCAGCTTGTTTCGTCTCCCTTCGTACGTTTTTATCAAGCGACTGACTACCGTCACTTTTGGTAAATGATTATTTATATTATAAACACTAACGCTACTGGTGATTATGTTAAGTTATAAAACTAATACTTTATTTTGTTTTATACAGATATTATCAGATTGTATTTATATCAGCTTTCGTCTCCCTTCGTACGTTTTTATCAAGCGACTGACTACCGTCACTTTTGGTAAATGATTATTTTTATTAAAAAATACTAACGCTACTGGTGATTATGTTAAGTTATAAAACTAATACTTTATTTTGTTTTATACAGATATTATCAGCTTGTATTTATATCAGCTTTCGTCTCCCTTCGTACGTTTTTATCAAGCGACTGACTACCGTCACTTTTGGTAAATGATTATTTTTATTAAAAAATACTAACGCTACTGGTGATTATGTTAAGTTATAAAACTAATACTTTATTTTGTTTTATACAGATATTATCAGCTTGTATTTATATCAGCTTTCGTCTCCCTTCGTACGTTTTTATCAAGCGACTGACTACCGTCACTTTTGGTAAATGATTATTTTTATTAAAAAATACTAACGCTACTGGTGATTATGTTAAGTTATAAAACTAATACTTGATTTTGTTTTATACAGATATTATCAACTTGTTCTTCTTCTCTTTTTTGTACAACAACTTCATACATCAATTCAGTAAGTAATTGTTTAAAATTGTTTTTTAATATATGTTAATATTATCCGATAATGTAATTGTTTTTGTATATAGATATTATCATCGCTGAAGGCAGTATAATTTGTTTTTTGTGTTGCAGGCATAATGGCAGTTCCAACTCTGTTTTTTGTCAAGTTATCTAATAATGCTTATCCTCCAGTCAAAATGAGCGCATATGCTGCGGGTTTCGATCTCAGAAGCGCGTATGATTGTATGATCGCTCCTCATGACAATGCGTTAGTTAAAACTGATTTGGCTGTTAAAATTCCAGAGAAATGTTACGGACGAATTGCACCACGTTCTGGGTTAGCGTTAAAACACCATATCGCCGTCGGTGCAGGCGTTATTGACAGAGACTATCGCGGAAATGTTGGTGTAATTTTATTTAACCATTCTTCTGAAATTTTTTACATTCGAAAAGGAGATCGTATAGCGCAGTTAATATGCGAACAAATAGCTGAGCCAAAATTACAAGAATTAGCGAGTTTAGATTCAACAGCTCGCGGTTCTTGTGGTTTTGGCTCGACAGGAGGAACAAGCGTTGCAGATAACTATGATGATGATGAAAACTTATTGCTAGAAATAGAAAAATTTTTAACAGATTTCTAAATTTTCTTTTTTTCTAACAATATTATTTATTTTTTTAAAAATGTTGTTAGAAATTAATTATGTTATTTTTTTTCTGTTTCTAGTAATGGAACGCGAAGCATCCAATACTTCTCCTTCAGCATCCGCCGGCCCATCGACGTATTTTTCAATGTCTTTACATAACGGGGCTGGTAAAAATAGTGCTGTGGGAGGAGGCATTAGAAAATTTGAAAGCGATTGTACTGGACCAACCTTCAATTATTATTAATTTATATTTAATTATTCAGAATGCGGTCATGCATATATTTGATGATGAACCGTCAGAAATCGATATTTTCCGTAGGAAACAAAAAGAAATGACCTTAGCGGAAATTATCGATTATTTTAATTCTCAGATTGATGACGAACTTTACAATAGCAAAAATTTAGATCATGATAGTATTAAATTGTTTCGTGAATTAATTAGTATAAAGAAATCTGCCGAGACGATTGAACTCAATAAAAACAGCGATAGTAGTACCGATACTCAATCAGATAGCGAAGACGATTTTGATAAAATTTTTAACTCTTTTTCCAAATCTAAAAAATCTAAAAAATCTGAAAAATCAAAAAAAATCAAAAACACTAAATTTGAACAAAAGTTTGAGATATTAAAAGACGGTATGAAGAAATGGGTTAAAACACCAGGTGAGGAAGGTCCATATTTGATCGAGGTAAAATTAACGCAGACGGCTGACATCAAACGTGTACCTTCCGACAGCTGGTGGCAAAAAGTATCCCGTAAAGTGACTGTTTTAGCATCGTCACAACAAGACCCGCTGTTCGTGGCAACAGCCGATTTATTTAAATCGGCTTTAAACAAAATTAAAAATGTTAAAGATGTAGCACACGGCTCGTACAAGACGCGGTATAAGCCGTATTAAAATAATTTAAGGTTGGTCTGTTAGTTGATTGATTGATTGATGTATGTAAATATGTATATATTATAAATAAGTATTTAATTGTATGTATATATATATATATATAAATAATTTAATTTTAATATATATAATAAAAATAATATGTTTTACACAAGAACGTGTATAATAATTCTTGTTTTTTTTGGTCACCTGTAAAATAAGTGTGTTCTTTTTATATCATTTTTAATATATGTATTATTACAAGGTATAACGTATTTTATATTTCTCTATTCAAAAAATTAATTTGTTTTTGTTATAAGATTTTCCTATGTTATTTTTAAACCGTATTTAATTTTACATAGAACACATTTACAGCTGTTTTTGACCTACTTCTATTTGCGTCTTTGATGGAAATGAACACGTCATCAAAACAGGAGGAGGAGAGTCGTCTTCTCCATAAATGGTTTTTTTCGCCAAAAAGATTAACACCTGGAGAAATTGTGAAATTGAAAGCGATAGTCGACAGACCAGGCTCGACTATACAACCGTTTATAAAAGAATTAATAAAAAAATTATAGAATTTTTGTAATTTTATATATATATATATGTATAAATAAATAGCATATAAAAAAAAATTTAGTGTTGGTGTTTAATACTTTCACAAAATCCTTTCCTTTGTTTGGTATTTATCATGGATTCCCGGATTAATAATAATGTGATGTTCTAGCATAGTAATAGTGAAGAAAAAAAATATGTTTATACAGACTGTTTTAAGACACTTAATGAGGGACACTTCAACCGACTTGTAGTCGATCATAGATTAATAATAGTGAAGGAAAAAGATGTGAAATAAATACATTAAAAAAATACATTTTAAATTTTATTATTCAATATCCAATTTGCTATATGAAATACATTATTTAGCGCACAATGATCAAGATTATGTTTATATGGACAATCGACACGTGCCACAGTCTGCTGTTGTAAGACACTTAATGATGGACACTTAAGCGCTTCGAGATCTATTACTTCAACCGACTTGTAGTCGATCATGTCCTGGATGAGTCTCTGTTTTTCTGCTCCTTTAGTGTACACATATTCACCTTCAGTAACGATGCTGTTTAAAATATTGTGAAGTTCGTCATAGCTGTGAATTCCACAATTCCAGCTGAAACCATGAAAAAATCTTTTCAACCACTCTACTTGTTTTTTTCTATTTTTTGATAAATAACGATAATCGAATGGTGGTAAAAACAAAAAATGTTCTCTCACACCGGCACAGTTGTGATTTTCTATTCTTTGTACACACAATTCTTTAACAATATAATTTTTAGCGTCGTCGAAAAAACATTGAACATCAACAATAAAACCGATCATTATTATAAAGCGCTAACACTACAAGTGATTATAAAATGTGTATGACAAGCGAATAAATATAATGTTAACAATCGATTCATTCTATCGATTTTCTTATAACACCAGATAAAGGTAAATATACAAGCAAATTATCAGATATTAGTAAGCAATACGCAGTCGTTTTCGACGGAAAATTCTGCGCTGATTCTATTTCTAAACGAACATCAACAGAACCGGTTTTTAAAAGGTCGCTCTGATGAGAGCAGTCAATAACAATTATCGGCGCGTATAATAAATAATCGGTCCTGTCCAGAACAGGTTCGTTCTCGCTACCATCATAATACGATGATTGAAACCCTTTATACATTTCGTATAGCGTCTCTTTACTTCCGTTTAAATTATCATACGGATAGTATTGCGAATTCAAATATAATTTAATATTATGCAAGTTGCATAAATCAAAATGAGAGGCATTTTTTGTTATGTTATTTTTTCTATCTGTTTGAAAACCTACAATTATATAACGCGGTTTATCAGTCTGTGCTACAGTTTTTATCGTCCACGTCAACTGTTTAGTTTCTGGTAAAGTCGGGTATTCTTGCAACTCCCATCTACGAAACGCTAATTTTATTGGCGTATCTCTATCAACAATACTCAATAATCTGTGTCTATACTCATCGCTAACATAAATATAAGGAATTCGCCAATTGATTTTTGTTAATTGTAATTTATATTTATCGATAGCGTTTAAAACTACAGCGTTATTATCAGACGATGATCGTATTAAAATCAGTTCTTGTTTCACATTTAAAATTATGCGTTTGTATTGTTCAGCAAAACCGAGTAATAATTTTAAAGGAATACAAAACACGAAATTCGTTGAATCTGTTGTGAAGCAACTTTTTACATCTCCCGTCCATCCTGCATTAGTTATTTTCTTCATATCACTGGGTTTGAATGTTAAAATATTCTTCATTACTGATGTGATACCAACATTTTTAACACGATCTACTTCCGTAGCACATATTTCGTACCGTATTTCATCGAATAAAAACGCTAATCCGTTACTAATTAATTGAATATTTTCGTTTTTCTGATTGTTTTCACCCATTAATTTACCTTCGATATGTAGATAACTCTCGCAGGGAAGTGTATAATGATCTTGTTGATGAACAGGAATACGTATCTCATCATTATTATTTAATGTAGTAGATGCGTAAGGAGTGTGTGTATGATACGCACGTCCGATGATACTATCGTCATCATAGACAGCGCTATTTAACACGTCCAATATACTCATTGTTAATAAGTACTTTATACCCTAACGATTTTAAAAATTTTCTATTAAGAGATGTTAACTGATTAGCATCCCGTATTTTACTGACACTATTTACGGGCTTAACTATTGTTTTATTTTGCCCATATGGAAAAATTAGCCTCATCTCGTCTTTTTCTTATATGTAATCGTAAAGAAATCGTTTCTTCTCTAAAATTTATTAACTTTCCGTCTTGATCTTCTAATCGTATTGTAATATTATCTAATCTATTTGTATTCACTGGTAAATAGATAACGTTTGTCGGTGATTCTACTAATTTATACCCCGGTCCGACTGTCGGATAAAATTCGTGTAATATATGAGATTCTCGGCCGTTCTTCAATGATCCAACCACAGCACTACAGACAAGTCTCACAATGTCTGTCTTTACAATGTTGATTGTCGACTGTGATGAATGCCATATAAGCGGTTCGAGTTTGGCAGTATTAGCGAATCCGAGAAGAGAAGCCAAAGAATTCGGTTTAGTGAAATCTATCGTTTCACTCGAATAGATTTCGCTTTTCAAAGTATTATTATTAGCACGTATTAATAATTTAATAATTTTCCTTTTATTACTTTTTGGTAATTTTTGATTTATATAAGTGTTTATATCCTCGATTTCATAAGAGCCTGTAGGTAATGCAATCACTCCATCGTTACCGAAATAAAACATATTATTTACATTTTCTTCAACATTCGGTATGGAATTGTATGTCATGAAATTAATCAATCCGAGTTCCCAATTTCCTTCGAGTTCGATGGGAGGAAATATATCACAACTAAGCGAGGATCCTACTCCGTTTAAGCTAAACATTATTACTAAGAAACTGTAAACACAAACGTCCACAATTAACTGTATTCGATCGCTGATAACGTTTATAATTATAGTTTATATTGACGGGTTGTTGCTCCGATGTTTGAAAATAACGAACTAATTCAATCGGCGGTCTTAAATTACCAAAACTATCGAAATAGTTTATTGTCTTATTTTGTTTACGGTAACATACCCAATGCGTACCTAACCCGCGTATACTATCTAAATTAACAATACCGGTTTCATTTTTCTGAATTTTTAACGGTAAAGTATCTTTCATAAAAACACCTCTAAAATTAGATACATTCAAGAGTTTAGCGTAGGAAAACAATTCATTATTGGTGAGAGCGTGTGAAGGAATCTTTATTTCTTTCGATGTTTTTTTTTTTTATTCCCACCACCGCCACCACCACCAGATTTTTTATACGGCCGTAAGTATAATCCCCTTCCCCTCCTTTTTCTTTTTTTTGATTTAGAAATTCGCTTATTTTTTTTATTTTTTTTCTTTTTAATACCGCCGCCGAATTTACTTTTCGCTTTCATAATATTAGTTAACGCCCAAGCAGCAGCTTTTTCACCGATAGACGAGTCTCGTGCTTTTACACGTTGCCAAGCTTTTTCCGCTAATTCACGATCGGCTTTAGAACGATTTTCAGTATCTCGATATTTCGAGTATATTATATCGTGTTCCTTACAAGCCGCGTCTAATTTATTAATACCCGAATCTCCGCGCTGTAATCGTTTACTTAATTTCGTACCGGGTCCGCAGTATTGATAACCAGGAACATGTAGTTCGATAGGTAAAATATCGACCGCTTTATTCAGTAAATTTCCGATTAATCCTCGACCGCGACGGACATCTTCTGCACTCTTCTGATATACACGCATTTGTGACGGCGATAAATAATAATTTACAAATATATATTTTTTTTCCAATCTTCTATATCTCTGACAGGATTATCTTTCGTTGTTTTTACATAAACATTATATAATATACTATACACGTGATTGTTTAATATATTAACAAAATTGTCTAATCTGTCTTCAACTCTCTGTTGAACTATATTAACTGTATCGAGTATAAACTGTTTGCTTACAGCATCTGTCGGAACCGATGGATAACCTATGTTATTTAACCTATAACCTTCGAAGTTACAAATTCCATTTGATACGGTCGGAATTTTTGTATCTACATACGATTTAGTCGCTGCGTCAGTAAGTAATTTCGGATCGGCTAAATTAATTATATTTTTCAAAGCAACGTCGTACTGATTATCAATTTGATATAAACAATTTTCTTTTAAAATTTTAAAAGTAACAGCATCTTCTTCCGAAACAGCGTTACCGACATTACAGAGTCTTTTATTATCTATATCATAATCACCCTCATCTGTTAAACGAAAACCTTCACCAGTAGGACCGCGAACAACGTTTATCCGCATATGTCTATTGTAACGTCCGAATTTATCGATACTCATTTTGTAAATGACAAAATTAACGTTACTACACGTTATTTTATTATATTCGCTTCTCGCAATTCTTCGATAATTGATATGATTTCATTTTCATGACCGGAATGACCGGTATTCTTAGATGCTATTAATAAACGTAATCTGTCGCATAACTCGTTCGGATCATCCCAATATACATAATTCGGCTTATCATCGTTAGTTAACGATAAAACACCGCGTCCTTCAATACGTTTCAGTTTCGATTTAGTAGACGTTGACTCTGATACCAGATTTTTAATTATATTATTATATTTATGTCCTTTGTTACTCTTAACTCGATCAGAGTGACTCTGTTTATGAGCATTTGTCGCTTTTAGTATCAAACCGTACGTATGCAGATCCTCTTCTGAATATATATAATCGTCAGGTATTTTCATAAAAAGAAGTTCATAAAGTCCAGGCGTACCTTCATACGTTACATTATCGATAATAATATTATCGCCCTCGAAATTAATAGTTGAATTGCCTATCTTTATCGAATCATCGTCTCCAAAATAAACACCGTAAGTATGATCGATTTCCTTATTTTTATCATTAAACAATTTACGTAAATATAGTCTAGGCAATTTTCCTGTGACAGCGTTATCAATCCAATAATTTGCTCTACTAAGACCAGTAGATGTTGATAGTACTTCTTGTAATGTCGGCGGTGTTTCATATATTTCCGTAGCACCTTCGTTAACATCCATTTCAGGTGTACTAGTTATCGATCCAATTTTTCTCATTTTAATCGGCATAATTCCTACTTCTTTTTGTTCTTCTATTTTATTTCCACGACGTTTATGTTTTTTTAAACGCGTTTCTACATCATCCATTTTTTCATCCGTATCGTAAAGCACATCACGTAAATTTATTAACTTTTTTAAAGGTTGAACTATCGGTTCTAATTGTTTCTCTAATTCCTGTTGTTCGCTGATAGCACTTTGAGTCAAATTAGCGTGTTTCCGTCTAATATCTTTCCTAATTTGTTTAATCTCTTTCGCAAGTTGTTCACGTTTCGCTCGCGACGTCATCTTGTACAATAATTTATCAATCCTTATGTATCTATATAAATATCGAATCCAATACGATAACGACCGCGACGCATATCACTCTCTTTGTCTATTACTAAAAAATGATGTTTACCACGTATCCATGCTTTATTACAAATTTCTTTAAAACAATCAAAACTCATATCCGTGTTAACATGATCGGCAAAAACATGTTTTAAATTTAGTTCATCTTGCCGAAATAAAACTATTAAATTTGCGTTATCTCGTATCAGTTGTTTTGGAATTTTACTATACGACTGGCACAAATAAAAAACATCAATATTATTATGTCTCCCCATTGTAAAATAATTTCGTATATTATACTGCCGTTCACAAGCTATATCGTCGAAAATTATTACAGAATTAGGTTTAGCTTCATTCGGATGTATAACCTCGTCATTATCTGTAAACGTATGATAGCCTATAAACGGTATTTTTGAAAACACTCTATTTAAAAACTTGTATTTAGGCTGATACAACGATTTTGAAAACACGTATATATTTTCAAAGCATAATCCGTTCGGATCGAATAACAAATTAAGCATTAAATTAGTCTTCCCCATGTCTGATGAGCCTGTAATTAAACATCTAATATTATCTGGTAATAATTTACTATGTTTTTTTCTCTTTTTCTTCAGATCACTACAATTACACACAATCGTATCAATATCGCGAATATTTATTTTATGTTTCTGCCGTTTAAGCTTCATCACTGACGTCTATTTTTTTACACACGTTATTATATAATATTATTTCTATTAATCCAACTGTCGTGTGATTTATCATAACCCAACCAACGTACAAGTACTTTCTCGCCTTTACGTTTTAAAATTTTTTCAATTAAATATACGTCACCAAATTTTGTTTTACTTATTTCTTGTTCATAAAAACCACCTTCTAATATATTACCTTTATCGTCCTTCAGAATATACGTTCTCGGCGCTGTAGATTTAACGTTATAAATAGTAAATAACTCGTTTGTCCAGTTGGGAAGATAACCTTTAGCAAACACCTTTTTATATTTGCTAATTCTTACTCTATCGCCGATTTTAAATTTTGGAGGTTTCTTATTGAACGTTAATTGTTTTATTTTATTTATTCGTAACAATACTTCTTTTTCGTTATTCTTGTTTACATCTACAGGTTTCATTTTAATTGTTCTGTGCACAGTATTATTGTAGTCTCTCAATAAATCAGGAAGGACATTCAACCACGTATACTTACCGTTAGTTGTAAACCATTTCCACATTTTATTTTTCAAAGTACGGTTGAACCGTTCGATAATAGAAGCTTTTTTATCTGAATGTGTAGAATAATGATTTATATTGTATTGCTTCAACAAATTACGCACACGTTCGTTGTACCATTCTTTACCTTTATCTGTTTGTAAATGATTCATTTTATTATTTTGTAATAAAATTTTAAGTACTCGCGCAACATTTTCAGACGATTTTGTTTTTATTGGAACAGCGAATGCGTATTTACTGAAGCAATTTATCATCGTTAATATATACTTATAACCTCTATTCAACTTTGCATATGGAATCATTTCTACAAGATCGGCTTGATATAAATCATCAAGACCTTTGAGCTCAACACTACGAGTTAAAAAATTTTTTCTAACTTGTTTATGTAATTCGTTACTGATATTCTCTCTTACACTCATTATATATATGTTGATGGATTCTCTCTTACACTCATTATATATATGTTGATGGTTCTAACTACGATAAGAAAATAAATAAAAAACAACAAACACAAATACATCAATACTATTTTTAATAATAATAATAATAATAATAATAATAATAATAATAATAATAATTAATTACATACAATCTTCACCTTTGTGAATTTTCACCAAAAAACAATGTGGTGATACTTTTTCATGAACAGTCCAAGGATCGTCAGAACATTTCCAACCGTTCAAAATGACTCTACACTCTATACATGATAATTTACTACCAACGCCGGTATAATAAAATCCGGCGTTAACCAGTTTTTTAAAATTGGGCTCGAGTGTAGGCCAACTTTTAAATGATAATAACATCACTTTTTTAGTCTCTGCAATACATCTTTTCGCATTCCTATAATTATTGAAATTATACATTATACATTGCTCCATCTCGCAATTCGGCTTCGATAATTTATGCATAAACTGAATATGTTCGATAGGTAAAGTTCCTCTTGTCTGAAACCCGCACAAAGAACACTGAACACTATCTAAATATCGTTTAAAAACAAAACCGGATTCTAACAATTCGTTTATCGAATGATTGATTAATCTTTCACACAGCAGCGCTTGTTTTGACATTGTTTTTTAACCGACGTCTTCACAGCGACTGGTGACGCACGAACTGATTTTACTTTATACAATTTTTCTTCTTCTTCATGATCGATACTCAGTAGTGTTTGACGACTACAGTTTTTTAATTTTTTCAATACAGCACCGTACGTATAAGTAATCGGTAAACTGATTTTAATAATCTGCTTATTCCTTTCAATTTTAACAACATTTGCTCGTGTAAATTCGTTCACTATCAAACAACAAATTTCGTTAAAATTTAATTCTCCATCGAGCGGCGGGCCGAAATAATATATTTGCCAATTAAATGCGGAAATACTGTTTTCAAATTTATCAGTCATTTTGTTTTTAAAAATCGAAGATATCTATCTACAAAAAATAATTTAATTTCTGAATCATCATGACTTTCAATCAACTGTAAACAACACAGTAATTTATTTTTATTTCTTTCAAAAATAGCGCACGGGCACGGACCGTCTATAACGTCAGTAAACTTATCACTACAACAACACCCGTCTTCAGATAACTTTTTTACTTCACAATAAAAAATAATTTCTTTTAAGCAATCATATATTCCCTTCAGTTGGCACGTTCGAAAATGATCTATCACCAAATCGTCTAAACTCGTTACTTTAATAATATTTGATAACCTTAATACAACGTCTTCTGAAAATTCGCGTTTTAATAAGTCGATTATACTTCTACCGTCCATTCTTTCGTTAACATGTTCTCACAGAGACTGTAAACTGAACACTGACAATAAAATTGAACGTATACTAAATATTCGGTTAGGTGGGGATAGAAAATAATTCTTTATATATTCTAACTAATAAACAATATGGCGAGGCTTTCGCATGCTCAATCCAAGGATCGTCAGTCTCCTCCCACTCACAAAGAACCGCTTTGCATTCCACACACATTACGTCATCTTCAATTCCGGTGTAATAAAATCCCGCTGATCTGAGTCTATCGGCTGACGGTGAACGTTTTGGCCATGTATAAAATGTCAACTTCATCATTTCTTCTGTTTCTTCAACACATTTTATCGCATTCTGATAATTAGCAATACACTCTTTTGATTTAGCGAGTAACATTTGTCTCAGAAAATTCATTATTTACAAAATAAATCTGACGAAAAATCTGCACTCGTAAAAACACAATGTTGCCGCTAAGACCGCAAGCTATTTACTGACAGAAAATAAACATTTGTTTAATCGGGAACTGAAAATTGTTCTTTATATATTTTAATTAATAAAAAAAATATGATTTGGTAATGCGAGGGATCGAACCTACGAACTAATAATACTGATAAAACCGTTATAGGATACAATTAACGCACACGACCAAATCATATTTGATAAATAATAATTTTAAAACGATACTAAACGAATAATTCAAAATAAAAAAAGCGCATACATTTCCAGATAAAACTTGTTTATTACTACTACTATTTTTCCGCACACTGTCTCTTGTGCAATTTAATTAATACACAGTCTGGCGAAGCTTTCGCGTGTTCGAGCCAAGGATCGTCAGTCTCCTTCCAATCACAAAGTACTATTCCGCATTCAACACATATTACGTCGTCTTCCGTTCCGGTGTAATAAAATCCCGCTGATACCAGTCTCTCGACTGACGGGTAACGTTTTCGCCATCGAGGAAACGCAAATGATGCTTCCATCTGTTTCCGCGCTTCTCGAACACATTTCACAGCGATTGGATAATTTGTAATACACTCTCTCGATTTAGCGTAATCTTCAAATTTATAATACCTATCGCGAATCATTCCGCATTTCGGATATAAAAGTTTATGCATGAACTGGATATGCGCGATTGTCAGATATACTTTTGTTTTAAAACCGCACTTGCTGCATTTAATATTATCCGAATTAGTTATAAAAACAAAACCTTCGTTGACAAAAAAATCTAGCACAATCTGGACGGGTGTAACACGCGTTACAGACATCATAAACGAAAATCTCGTATTAACTGAAAAAATTGATACGTAAACAATACCACATTAATAAAAAAAATATATCACGCCATTATCCCTTCTCCTAAACATTTGTTTACAAACAGACGCGCTCCGGCGGCGGTCGCCGAACTCCGAATGTTTACGTTTACGTTTTTCGTGTCCCAGCTTTGCGTTGTTTACGTTTGTCGGAATGTTTATGTTTACGTTTGTTACTGGGTCAGCGTGCCGTCGACGCGGCGGCCAAAGAAAACAACGAGCACGTGGTGATAGCCGCCGCGTCGGCGAGAGAGAAAAAACGTAAACATAAACATTCCGACAAACGTAAACAACGCAAAGCTGGGACACGAAAAACGTAAACATAAACACGAAGAGGTCGATGACCGCGCGGTGGGTGCGGGGCGAGGCGGGGGTGGGGAGGAAGGAAAAAATGTAAACATAAACAGAGGAGAGAACGTAAACAACGCAAAGCTGGGACACGCGGTGGAGAAAAAAACGTAAACATAAACACGAAGAGGTCGATGACCGCGCGGCGGCGGCGGTGGGTGCGGGGCGAGGTGGGGGTGAGGAGGAAGGAAAAATGTAAACATAAACAGAGGAGTGGGGGGCGTGGCGAGAGAGAAAAAATGTAAACAAACCGAAAAAAACGTAAACAAACGAGCGGAGTTGAGTGACCGCGCGGGCGGTATGTAGGTGAAGACGGGGGTGGAGGGAGTGAAAAAAATGTAAACATAAACAAACGAGGGGGGCGTGGCTGTCCCAGAACCAACCTTTTATTACTACTCATTTTTTTACTCCAAATACATACGAGCAACATTTTTTTACACGTTGAATCAGTTCACTCACCACTCAGCACTGAATTTTCACTTCTGACATGCGTCCCACGGCACGCCCAATTTTATCCTTTAAGATTATTTATAGAAATTATGTATAAAACAAAACAAAAAACTGCAGTCCAGTTTTTGTGTAAGACAAACTCTAAGATAAACACTTGTGCTTTACCAAGATTTTATAAAAACTAAGTTTGGCGTTTCCCGCCTGTCCGCACGTGCTGTAAGCCTACTAGAATTACATTCAGAATGGCTGGTATAACTAAAAATTAAATGCTTGCACAAGCACTTGTAAACCGTACCAAAGCCTCCACCTAACAGGGCACACTCTCCTTTCTCGTTGATTGCTATACAAGTGAAACTCTGTTTGGTATAATGAGTCTGGAGAGAAATCAGAATCCACTCGCCGTCCCTCTACCGTGTATTCTGGGACAGAAACAGGAAACGTCATTTCTTCTGACGTCTATTATTACTCTGTGCCGTATCAAACGCAGGCTCATAGAATGTAATAACTGTCGATTTGTAGGTCGTAATGTAGTAGTAAATATTGTTACGTGATTATGCTGAGTGGGGTAGAATTAAACCTGCATCAGAAAATGTAAAAATCTGACAGTTGTCGTTTATCACAAAATTTTGTACAAACTTCATTTAAATTGACAATGGTATGCGAGGCGCGCTGGCTCACATATACACATTTATCGTTTACAATAATTTGTTATAGAAAGTAAGAATTAGTAAAATTAGGTAGACTATCCCGGCTGGAGTTATTATTAAAAGAGTTTCTAATCTCCGAGCTGGTGGGCCGTGGTTGATTGCTTGTTTGCGATTACCATTTTTATTCACTAGACGTCTCGGTGATTCACCGGCGGCCTTCTTCATTAGAAAAATAAAAAATCTTTATAATATTTACCTTATTTCTTCCGTCGTGTGACTTCGTTTTGCGTTTTGATTTGCTTTACGCGTTTCGAGACATATGTCTCGTCATCGTAAATAAATAAAATAAAAATTCACTCTTAGCGAGGTCGTTACATATTAAAATACAAATATTCAAAAACGATTACACACATACCCACTTTACTTGAGTGCGCACTCGAGTCGGACCGATCGGACACAAAGTGCGCACTCAAGTAAAGCGGGTATGTGTGTAATCGTTTTCGAATATTTGTATTTTAATATGTAACGACCTCGCTAAAGGTGAATTTTTATTTTATTTATTTCTGATGACGAGACATATGTCTCGAAACGCGTGAAGCAAATCAAAACCCAAAACGAAGTCACACGACGGAAGAAATAAGGTAAATATTATACAGATTTTGGTGAAAGCAATAAGTTCCCCCCTTTTTTTCGAGACTTGTTGATTAGATAGGTCTCCGGCTGTTTTGGGGCAGGGCCCCTTCGTCCAATTTGGATTGTAGGAATAGGGAATTGTACGCCATTGCAGACCTGAGCGGAGTATGGTGGAGGCACCCAGTGGAGAGAGAATGGATAGTGTAGAATTTAGTTGTGTGTGATGCACTGTTCCAGGACAGTTGTAGTGGTGGTTCGACAGGGGTAGTGCCAAACAAAAAGACTGCAATAGGCCAGACACGTGGCGCGGATCGTCAGAGATGGAGGGAAACTACTATGAATGGGGATGTTTAAATCTTTATTCAAATTTTATTGTGTGTGTTTATCTGTTACGTCTGTTCAGTGTGTTGACGAGGGCGAGTAGGCGGTTTGCGAGGAAAGTAGAGGTTTGGTGTTTCTGGTAGGACGATTTATTGCAGTTGTGACGGATTTTATGGAGTCTCAAGAGCACGCAGTTTTAGCATATTTTTTTATTTATCTTATTTATGAAGGAGTCGAGGTCGGGAAAGTAGGTATTGAGAGCGTTTAGGATGGTGTTTCGAGTTTTAGTTATGGGAGGGCGGCGAAGTACTATGTGGAGTGCACGCCGTTCAACGATTCTGTAGGGTTCCAGGTTAGCAGGGGCTGTTGTCAGCAGGATCGGGTGTACATACGCGACAATAGGGTGTGTGCAGGCTGTGTAAATCCTGCTGAGCGTCTGGCTGGAGCAGCGGTCGTTGCAATAAGTTCCGGAGAAAGCGCGGTTCCCTATATAACTTACGATGAGCCACGATACCCAATCACAAGCTGCACTGCGGCTTGGCGTCTACATCGAGCCATACGTAACATGGCTTTATTCCGATAGTCTTGGTAGTGTAGATCCCATACCGGTAAGGAGTTGCTTGTTCGGTTTCATATGGAGTCAGTCCAGATCCAGAAGTATGTTACAATTGTAATGAACCGGCGGTGAAAAAGTCTGTCTTTAGATAGTATCCGGCATGCATTCCTACTTAAATCCCTACCAAGCTGTCCTATCATCCCTTTGTCGAACTATTTTTCTACTGAAGAAAAAGTCTCCGGTGGGTGGCTGAAACTTCATCACAAACCAGAAGTCGACCACTTCTTTGTAGCCCGGAACGTGTAAACTCTTTTAATAATTAGTAAAGTTATTAAGCAATTTCAATGAGTAGAGTATTATTTCAGTGTATACTATATAGGACAATTAGATAACTGAGACTCTTCAAATTTAAGCCTATGACTTGTTTACCAAAACTTTCTTTTCATCTTTTCCTTGGTCGACCAACTATTTTTGCCTCCTAGGTTTTTGTTACTGCAGATATTCACTATTCGGGTCTCCTCCAGTCAATCATCATTATGCTCATTCAGTTCATCTAATTTCTTTTCCAATGTCCAATATTGCTCTGCTTGCTTCTTTTTCTAATTGTCCATTAGTTTACTTTTCTCAGATGATCTCCTCCAGCATAGTTTCCATATGTTTGTTTTCCGTGTTGTTTTTCTCACCTTTCATCATAATACGATATTATTTGTCTTACTACTGATCCATACATTCTCACTTTAGTATCGTGTAATGATTGTTTTCGATGTTTTAAAATTCAAGCACCTACTTAATCCGTCAACTTTATAATTTGCCATTTGATCAACATTTCTATTGGTTATTTGTTTCGAAGGCCATCACAGACGGAGTCAACATTGTTAAAAACTATTATAGGCGGGGCTGTTGGGTCGTAGTTGATTGCTTATGTTCTTGAGTCTAAACGCTTCGCCCACTCCCTCGGAGGCCATCTTAAATAGAAAAAGAAGAAATGTTCATACAGGCCGAACGCACCTCACGGTTGATAAGTAAACAACTGCTCCTCATTGCCATCCTTGGCAACCTACTGTCACATCTACTCGGCCAGTCATCTTTGTTTCTTCTTTTTCAACTGAAGATGGCCTCCGTAGATGTGGCTGAAACGTTTAACGCGAGAATATAAGCAATCGACCGCGGCCCTACAGGCCGGAATACAACAGTTTTAACATTCTTTTTGGTTGCTTCGTTGGCACTTCCCAATATAACACCTGGCTATTTTATGGTATTTAATTTGTATTTATTATTATTATTCCGATCATAATGATAATGATTGGAATATTATCATCGTTCATATTTACTTACACAACAATTTTACCACTAAAAAAAAAATCTGTGGTCGTCTGCAGCTAGGCCTATACATGTAAATTAAAGTAACAGAAGTAAATAGAAGAGAAGGTTGCTGATGCTGAGAAAGAAAATCAAACATCATACTTACATAAAGACCGTAGTGAGGAAAATGAAATGTGTGACAAGTCTAAGTATCTGAGAGTTATAGTTGATTAAGACGGCTGGAACGAGAAAGAAATTAGTAAAAGAAATGTTAAAGGGCTAAAGTTATAAGTAGAGTAATAGATTTTGTTTAGTAAGGAAAATAAAAGCAGCACAAAATAAAATGTCTTCAACATAAACAGTGTTTAAAACTATAGTGATATGGAGAGCAGAAACATGGAAACATATGGTGAAGCAGCAAAAAACGTTAAACGACTTAAAAATGAATGGATTGGAAAGATCGTGTTGAATACCCAGAATGAACAGAATACATAACAAAAAAGAGACTTTTTTAATAACAAAATAATAACAAATGACAACTTAAAAAGGAAAGAATTATTATTCTAGTATTGTTGCGTCTTAGACGCTCTCGATGCAATCTTGAGTTGGTCTTAGAATGCTTATTGAGGTGCTGGTGTGAAATGAAATGATGAAGTAGACTGTATATATTCTTGAGATAATAGTTTATTGAAAAATTAACAAGAAATAATTGCTGGCGCGTGCAGTTTTAGCGCGGCATAATGCCGAGAATTAATATAGAATTAAATATTGAAAACCCATAACAGAGTGTAGAGGGCGAGATCGCCCAAGTAAATTATCGCATGATGGTCATGCTAAAATTATGAAATATTGAAACTTTATGTAGCCGAATCTGGCGAAACGAAGGCTTGTTGCCGTTCGGAGTTTAGCGAGTAACTAACTTAAACTTGGCTGCTGTCGGCTTGTATCAAACCGGCAGCAGATAATAGATAGAAAAATGACGTCACTACACGCACCTGCAATGCGGCACTTTACAGTACAAAGTTTTCATAGGTACAAAGTTTAACCAAGTATATAAGTTTAAAAACAACGCTGTTTAGCTAAAAAAAACTCTCCAGCGGGCATCGCCAAAAAGAAGAAAACTCGAGGTAGCTGAAAAACGGTGATCCAGATTCAGGAATGATTAGGACGGTGTCATGAAAAGACATTTACGAGAAGGAATGTGAGGAGGCTTTTAATAGGGTCAAAATCGGACAAAGTTGACGGACGATATAGTAGTAAATAATAATATTATGAAATTGCCAGACAGACGGTGGGAAAGTAGCAAGATAGACTAGGCGAAAAGACGGTGAAGGCTAGAAACGTAATATTATAGATCCCTGTAATAATATAAGGATCAAAAGACGTAATGAAACCGATGGATCTTAGGAGGAATGCTCGTTGTCGTCGTCGTCATTCTTTACGGCTCAGGCTAGTAGCCTGTTCTAGTCTCAATAGAAATCATCTAACCATCGCTTACGGAGTCTTCCCACACTTCTCTTCCCCTTAGGATGATAGTCAAAGGCTCTTCTTGAAAATCTAGTTCCATTCATTCTCTCTACGTGTAACCGCCACTCCGTTTTGTACCGGGAGATTTTCTCATTAAGCTTTTAGCTGTGCCTATCTCCATTCTAATATGATCATTTCTAATAAGATCTTTCCTGGTACAACCCTTTACGCCCCTCAAGAACCACATTTCCGCTCCTTGTATTCTAGATATATCTTTGGAGTTTCTAATCCAAGTCTCACTAACATACAGTAGTTGAGGTATGCCCATTACATTATAATATTTCAATTGCGCCTATTTCCTTGTTTTCTTTTTTAAGTGTTTAATGATACAGCTACAAAGCGACTGGAAGAGATCATTTTGCTTTCAATCTCATCATCTTGATATGTGATTCTACACCCTAGATACTTTAAATCTGACACCTGTTCTACTGGCGAGTCCTGTATGACAATATTTGTTCTAATATGATTTACCCCAGAAAAAGCCATAACTTTTGTTTTGGATAAGGAAGTGGTTTGTTTGTAATCTGCCAAAATATCAGTAAGATAAAACAATGACCTATGGAGAACATTTTCATTCTCCTGGATGATCACAAGATAGTCTGCACACATTAAAATATTTAAATAAAATCCTTTCCCCAAGTATAACCCTTTGGGGGCGTCCAATTTCCAATTCCTTATGGCATCATCTATATAGATATTAAATAAAACAGGAGAAAGACTGCAACTCTGCCGAACGCCTTGGGTTATTCCAATGGGCTCCGACAATCTGTTAGTTTTTATCCGCATCTGCGTTCCATTATATAAACTTTTGATTACCTTTATTAAATGAATAGGATATCCTCTTATCTGCATTATCCTCCATAATGTTGCTCTATCCAACCTGTCTAATGCTATTTCGAGATCCACAAACGCATGATGTGTCTTTGCAATAAAGTCAATTCTCTTTTCCACTACTTGTTTTAACATGAAGATATTATCAATATTGTGGACCTTCCCCTCCGAAACCCATGTTGTTCTTCTAAGATCAGACAGGTTTGGAGGAATGGTTTGGTTAGATAATATGGTACAATAGGTTTGACCAACATGTGCTTGAAACAATGACTTTGTAATGACTGGAGAGGCGGGAAACAGATATGCTTATGGGGACACAGTACTGATAATGATGACGAAAACAGTGATGATAATGAGAATGGTAAAACTAGTATTCTCCAGGAGCCGCAGAACTCGCTCATTATTCTGAACGAAGTATATTTACCATTTCAAAAGATTTGATATTATATAAGTTTTTCAATTATGGAAAAATTACTTAACGATATTAATTGATGACTCATTGGGCTCCTGCTGAAACATATTAATACAAAGGTTTTTAAAAATATATAAACACTTGGGACGTTTCACAGATTTTATTTAACTCTGACAGCTGTTTCGACTTCTTAAGCCATTGTCAAAGAGATGAGTAAACACTAAACACAGGATGTAGTGTGGACATCTGTTTAGGGCGTGTATTGGAACATGTGTGAGGTGTGAAGATGGAGAGGGGGGGATGTAAAATTATATTCCAAAATAATGTGGTGTATCAAAGCTGTTATTTAGTTTAGTTAATTTTGTATTTTGCATTCAGATTATATTTAGTTTAATCAATTTTATATTTTGAATTTAGATTATATTTAGTTTTTACAGACACTTGACCTTCCCTAAGCTCCTGCACCCGAGGTAATTACGTAATTCTGATTACAATTTTATTTCTTTAGTGATATAAAAATTGCTGTAGAGCACACAATCACACAATAAACATTAAATTTCGAAACATTCCGGTTTGGGTTGCAATTCCTTTTAGTCTTACACCCTGCTGGAATTTCAAAATTTCTCGAAAATTTTTGACTTATTTTGTACCTGAAATTTCCAAAACTTAAGACTACACTCAGAAGTTGGTTAAAATTTCTCTTTACTTAGATACACCACATTAATTTTGGAATTTTATTAAACTTTTCCAAACTCTTTAGGTTCAGACATTCAAAAATTTTGAAGTTTTAAAAAATAAACACTATACACAGATTGTAGTTAGAATTCACTTTAATTTGATAAAACACTTTGGCTTCTGAGAGTTTTTTACAATTTTGACCCTTCTTGCCTCCCGCACTCCTATTTTTTGTGGGGAACCAATCTAAAAACCAGTAGAGTTCTGTAGGGTACAAATATGGGGAACCGCATGCCATATGTTTCGAAATTTAGTGTTGATTGTGTGATTGTGTGCTCTACAATAATTGTCATATCACAGAAGAGTAATCATTACTCAGACATAAAGTACTAACTAAAATTATAATTTATTCTCATTATATGATACTCAAAATGTGATTTAATATATTATCCATACGATACAAAATAATTTTTATGTCTCGTTAACAATTTGTCGTTTTAAACAGGTTTTAAATAAACTACAAAATATAAGGGGAAACGGAACCAAGATATGTTGGTTTAAAAATTAATTATGTATTAACGTATCTTAAAAAAGTGACTAAATTCAAAAGCATGTTACATCAGAGGCGTAGCTATGGGGGACCAAGGGGGCAGCCGCCCCGGCCGGCATAGCCAGGAGGGCGGCAGAGTGAGCATAGACTTGAAAAAATTATTTTCAGTTTATAAAACTAAAACAACTTGTTTATTTGATATGTCTATTCCTTACAAACTACAGGAATATAAGATTTTCTTAATATAAGATAAATAACTACAACAAGTGCCAAAAAGAGTTTAAGAAGGAAGCGCACGATGCCAGGGGAGTATGCAGACGATTCTGCATTAACCGTTCGGCAAGAAATGCGACGTTCTCTAATAGAAATTTGGACAAATTGTCAGTTTGAAATTTCAAGCCGTTTTTCTAACATATAAGAGTTAGAAAAACGATTTGGGTTCCTCTTAAATTTGAGGCGTACGTAAATGATGGGGATATACATTTTAAGGAACACCTTTCCCAGATCAATATTAAGTGCATAATGCTTGCAAAACTATATCCACATGACCTAAACAGTGAAGAATTGTTCATTGACTTGAAAGACGTCATACTTTTATTTAAAAGGGGAAAACGTTAACGGAGAACAAAACGACTTTACAACTCAGGGACTGCTACAATAATGTCTTCAATGTGATTAGAAGCCTACAAAACACTAGCAACAGCTTAAAAAATGTTCTTACTTTATCAGTGTCTGTGTCTTCTTGTGAAAGATCGTTTAGTAAGCTTAAATTGATTAAATAGTACCTACGATCAACAATGTCTCAAGACAGGGTATCAAATCTAGCGATACTTTCAATTGAAAACGACATTGCTTCGTCTTTGAGATTATAGTGATTTAATAACCCACTTTGCAGCAAGTAAGTTACATTTTAAAATGTCTCGTTTTAAATATTTATTAAATAATAAAAAAAAATATTAAGTGTTTATTAATGGAAGACGGAACCATTAACCTATAATGGTAAGTGATTTATTTTATTAATTTTAATGTACTGTAGTTCTTTGTTTAACTTTATGTTGCTTTAGGATATTGTTTTGACCATGTGCTTTAGACCTACAAGGAATTTGCATGTTTATTAGAATGTTTTTACGTTTTACATTTTTTATATTACTACATTTTTTTTATAGTCTACATTTGTTAATATTAAATGTATACAAACTGAATACTGGTAATATTATAATACGTAATTTATAAACTTTTTCTTAACAAATATTGTTAAGACGTTTGATGGACGAGCTTTCATACAAGAAACTACACATTTGAATTTATTAAGTACTTTGTTCACTGGATAAGCCTTCATTTTTGCTCTTTTGTCTCCCTTTAATTGTGAAGGTGAGGCGGCCGACGATCTCCTTGCCCCGGGCGCCAAAAAGCCAAGCTACGCTACTGGGTTACATTACAGAATCTTCTGACTTAATATTATGTTCTTTGTAACAGGAGTATGGTCGTACAAAAGTAATAAAAAGCTTTAAGGATTTCGTTAATATTGGCGTGAAATGATGTGGGAGAGAAGAAGACACACCCAATAAGGAAACCGTGTACCGTTTCAGCTTTCCATTTACGTCTTATCGAAATTCGTTTAGAAATTTTTCAGTCATCACTGATTTGTTCTTTCTGATACCGTGTTTTTGTTGTAACCTATCTAGCGGCTGCTAGGCTACAACTATTCGTTGTTGTATCTTCGGAGGTGAATTTAAATCATTCATATGAACCGTTCTTCTCTGAAGACAATTTATTGATGATTACAACACTTTTTGCAATCTTCTTTACAATAATTCTTTAAATTTACTTAATTCAATGAACTCAATTATTTGTACTCAGCTCTAAGTATCTTCAGTGACTAGTACTTATTCCCATACAATACTGTAACTACTTTAAAAATTGATAAAGAACAAATGTATGACTGACTATCACTGGCTAGAGAAGCTCTCTTAGAACACCAGAACAAAGAACAAGTCAAAATGAGACAGACGTGATCTCCCTAAGAACAATAACAATCAGATCTGTTTTCTCTACCATTTTCTTGACCTTTTTATACTAAAAAATATTGGTTGTACTGATTATTTACAGTGGTGGGATAGTTCCCTTCTCTTATTTCTGAAACATTAATTCTAATTGGCTAAAACTAGTTGAAGTGAGGGTTGTTTCTTAACAATTTTTAGAAGACTTCTTACTATTTGCCAAAGACTGCATCTTGTGACCATACGTCACGATTTTGGTGGGGTTTTACTATTTTAGATCAAAGTTCTTACAGAGTACAACATCTGCGACCCTTGTGACCCATTACTTGACTTACCCCAAAAGGACAGCAACTTTATGGCGACGTTTATGTATTCTGTCTGGACCTTGTCACCATTATTGCTTATTTTATATGTCTGGTAAGACCTCCCGTGTTTTTCATAAACCTGTCTTCTGTTATGGCAAAAGTGACATAGATGGGGTTTTGATCTCCCCACAGCTGCGTGTCCAGATAAGGGCTCCAGTAACCTTTGGTAGCACATAAACTACAGTTTATGACTATTGCTTCCTTGACAGCCGCCCTTTTTGAGAGAGCGTGGAATCTGTTCCATACCCTGAAAACATTCCTAAAACTATTTTATGTACAACAGCATCTGCTCCTCTGGTCTACAGTCTGGCACCTGTGTCTATTGTCAGATCTACAGAACATAATATACAATTTTAACTAGTCTTAAGATTATTGTATTCACTCCTTGCACCAAATAAGTGAAGCGAGTTATCTATTTTAACTCACCCGTTTAGCATTTGTCAGTGTGTATATATATATATATATATATATATATATATATATATATATTTCAATCACTTTCTGCTACAGTCCGTTTCTTGATGTATATAATACTATAATATTTATGACTAAATTTACCTCAAGATATACTTTTTTCCTTTAGGAACATGTTTCGGGAGATCTTGTTCTCCCATCTTCAGCCTTCGCCATCTTGTTTCTGGTGAAGTATTTGTGTGTTGGCTTCTGGATGTTATTGAGGTAGTTTGTTGGTCTTTGGTTTTTTAAAGTTGCATTATTGTGTGTGGTTGTGGTATCTGTTTTTGTATTTTGTGTATTTTCGATGTTGAGTGCTTTGAATATTGTGTCATGTTTTGTGTTGATTTGTATTTGTTCTGGTATTAATTTGTTTTGTGTTTTATGTTTGTAAATCTGTAAATTTTCCCAAATGTTCATTATGGTGCCTTTGTGTGGTATACGTTTTATTAGTGTTACATTGGTTATGTCTGGGAATTCATGTCCTGTGTTTATTGCATGTGTGGCTAAATTGGATTTATATATATTTGTTTTTTTGTATGCATTTAGGTGTTCAAAATAACGACTTTTCAGCTGTTTTTTTGTTTGTCCTATATAACATTTATTGCAATCTTGGCATTCAATTTTGTATATACCGTTGGTTGTTGTATTATCTTTGTTGTGTGAGCTATTTAGATTTTGTAATTTATTTTTATTAGTTTTGTATGCTATTTTTATATCTGTGTTTTTAAATAGTTTTGTCATTTTATTATTTATATATGTGAATGTGGCCCATTTTTTGTTGTTGTTATTATTTATGTGTTGTTCAGTTTGATTAATTCTTAATTGTTCAGTTTTTATTTTATATTTGATTTTATTTTCTATTTTGATCATAGTATTTTTATTGTATCCATTGTAACATAACAAAATTATCACACTAAACTTTTGAATTAATGTTACATGAATAAAAGAGAAAGTTCCATAGTGAGTGAGAAGAATAAATTGTTTAAGGATTATCCTAGAAACTGTATAATTAAGTCTATAAAATGTTAATAAAAATGGAAGATAATAAAGAAGACCATTAATTAAAATAACCTACTATGAAAAAACCAGTTAAACCAGCAGTATACCCAGTAGATTGGGGATGCAGTACAAAAAGGGAAGGACCATAAAAAAGGAAATAATCTGTCATGAAACCATTTTAATAAGGAAACTACTAATGTGATATTTGAAGAAGGGACGAAACATATCAAGAGTCACAAAGAGACCAGAACCATGAAGAGATATGCCAAAACAAAGTGTTAATCATATATTAAATACCATGAGACAAAATTGAAACCGATATAGGTAAACCCCAAACAAGTTACAAGATACAATACTATAAAAACAAATTGTATATTAGTTGTAAGTGTAACATGTCAAAAAATATGTCAAAAGAGACTACCATAGAGTAGAACTCACTAAAAAGACTACCAGAGTGTAGAATACAATAAAGTGAAGTGAGATAACAAAATTAAGGAACTACAGAGTGTACAGTGAGAAACATAGTTAAAAAATCTATGAAAAAATCTTCAATGAAGTTTTAAGTATTATAAAAAGACTACCATGAGTGTAGAATAATAATAATAAAACCATTGAAATGAAAGACGGTCTAAGGACTGACAACATTACTAGTAATAAGAGTTTTAAATTAGATATAAGGACTATTACATATAAAATGTTTTCTTTAATTATAACTAAATAAATGGTGAGGACAAAAATACCAAAGGACGGTTCATAACTGAAGGTATGCCTAATATTAAGATGTTTATTATTTATTATTAATTAAATAATATTTTAGATGTAAGGTGTAAATAGATACACGAGGTTTTTTTTTTATCACAGTTAAAGTGTTTTCATAAGAATAATACATACACAAGACAGTTAGTGACTGACAGTGTTACTAGTAATAGGAGTTTTTTATGTTTTCTAATTAAATTATGTCTAGGATAAGCTATGTTGTTATCATTTGATGATACAGGAAAAAATAATAGGAATAAGATGTTTTTGTTAAAATTAGGTGATATATGGAAAATAGTTGATAATAAGATGTTTTTGTTAAAATTAGGCATAAGATGTTCATGTTATGGTTCAATGATGTTATTAGTATAAAGAAAGTTTAGTAGATACAAGATATTCTATTGTAATTAAAATCATGTCATTTAATTTTCCATTGTGTAAGTCAGAGAGGCAAGTAGGGCATAAAAATGTAATAGTTTTATTCAAATCAGTAAACCATGTATAATGTACAAACAGACCCACCAAGACACTATGTTTGTAAACACAGAATGGCCTATAAACCAAAAAAACTATCTATCAAAGAATTAATCTATGTAATAGGAATAGAATTCAATACATACAATACAGGAATTGAAAATATAATTAATACAGATACAGTTAATAGCAAATAGAATGACAAAAGAAAGAAAACTAACTTCTTTTGGAAACAGTCAAAAATAGGCTTATGATAGTAATCAAATCAGACTAAACAGCAAATTAATCAATATTGAAATGTTTTAATAAACAAATTATTAACAACAAAGTAATTACGGAGTTATTAGGTGTATTCCATGGAAATATTATACCGAAAAAACAAATAAAAACCTTTAAAACACTGAATTTGTACAAAATATGGGACATGCAATTATTATGCAAAATTGTAATTTTTGGGCTTAAATGAGTTTGAAACAAACCCAGCTATATATCAAAAGATGTAAAATTAAATAATCAATATTACTGAATAGTTAGATTCATGTAAAATTAAGAAATATTGGAAATACAGTAAAAAATAAGAAAACTTGTTATGTATAGTTAGATAGTGAAACAAGTCTTAGACAGATATTTTATAATTAAACAATATGAAGAGGAAAAAGACATACCACAAATTGCCCTAAAACGACGACGTTGCGTCGTTTAGTCTATTGTTAATCGCAAAGCTGAACAGTTGAAAAATGTATTAGTGGAGTTTTGAAAACCAAATAATTTATATTAAAACCAAGTGTGGTTATGTGGCGTGTAACGGAGATGAACTAACAAGTGAAATAATATTATCTATCTATGTCTAACACTTCACAAGTTTCCAAAAACACAGAATAACACCATAAAAACGCAACGCCAGAAATCGACAGCCATTTTGAACAATTTTGGAACGAATTCACAAAACCAACACGCATATTTGAACACTACACTACACCAGAGATCCATCCAGAATTCGACATCGCAGACGACGAGGGGACATTCAACACGATATTTTGGACCAATACCACTTCGCAGGAAAAGGGAACATCGTTTTATTTCTGTGGGAGAAGATCTTCAATTCCAACGGCGTCATAGCAGATTAAAACCAAGCAGACGGCGGCCATTGCTGAATTTCTATAAAGAAGACGGACCAGTGCTGACTGGAGCAGAGTGACGTCATTTCTTCGATTTGGTTCGAATTTTAAATAATTTCTTTCTAATTGACAATTGTAATAATAATTCTGTTCTATTTCAGATGTTAACATTTAGTTTAAGAATACCTGTTAAATGTATCTTGTTCCTTGCCCTCTGACCATTTCGACTCGTTAAAAGAACCATAAATTTAACTTGTAAAAAATATATTTGTTAATCTGTCTCACTGCCGACTGTGGCGAATATTAGCCAGTGCCTGGGACATGCGCAGTTTGACTGGCGCACAATTTTGAATGAATAAACGCAAATCAGTATTCAGTTACCAGCATTGTTTTTATTTCTACTATTAATGTTATTATTTTTTATTAAGCAAAAACATAATTCACATTGAGAGAATAGATATAGGAGGAAATTACAAACTCAAATAATTAATTAATTATCAATTAATTAAATTAAATTATTCAGTCAATTTCGATACAAGCACAAGAAAAAATATTTGCAAAATTTTTAAAGTTTGATATATTTGTTATTTATCAATCCAACACACTTAGTTATAACATACTCTTATCATCAATATCTTTATATTTTGTTTATTATTACACTTGAAATTATATTACAATTTGACTAGCCTAACAGTGGGACTTTAAGGAGTCAGACTAACCCAGTGACAAACAAAATATCAATAGTAAAACGCATATCAATTTTATTTTTATTCTTATTTGTAATTGTATTTATATTACAAATTGACTTGCCCAACTAGTGGGGCTAAAAGAAGAGCACAATACCTTTTGTTAGCACAAAAGACACACACACAATATCTCTCTACACAATTCCATTATTTAACAATTATAATTTTTATTTTTATATTTGTAATATTTATATTTATATTACAAATTGGCGTCCAACTTAAGGGGCTTTAAATAGGAGATAATAGTGTTATAAAATAAGGACGATTGTCCAATTTCCTATTTTTAGCTTGGCAACGATCAACAGGTCAGAAGAGGGAGCGAGATGCACAGGAGAGCTACATCAAGGAAAAGGGCTATGGAGGCCGAGCAGGAGATAAACATGGAGGATAAAGAAGCGACACCAGTGGAAGATGTGGAGTTAATGTTACCGCCAGCAGAACCAAATAAGCCTGCACCACAGAAGGAACAGCCGGAGGAATCCACCGCAAAGGAAAATACAAAACTTGATCAAATGATGGAGATGTTACTCCGAGAATTTAAAACGACCAAAGAAGAGTTGGGTAATAAAATCGGAGATACCAATAAGAAAATCGAGGAGAATAGTAAGAAGATGGAGGAGAAGATGGAAGAAAATAGTAAGAAGCTGGAAAACGATAACCAACAATTGAAAGAAGAGTTGGGTAATAAGATGGAGGAAAATAGTAAGAAAATGGAGAATGATAACCGGCAATTGAAAGAAGAATTAAGAGAGAATAGTAGGAAGATGGAGGAGGAAATGAAGAATGATAACCAACGATTGAAGGAAGAGTTGGGCAATAAAATTGGAGATACTAGCAAGAAGATAGAAGAGAAGATGGAAGAAAATATTCAGAAAATTGAGGAGAAAATGGAGGAGATAAAGACTGACAATAAACAGTCGAAAGAGGAATTAACCCAGATAAGCCAAAAACTGGAAGAAACCAACAGGAGGATGGAAGAAACAAATCTAAAAATGGAAAGCAATAGTCAGCAATTGAGAGAAGAATGGAAGGAGACGAACCAAGAAAACATGAACCGGTTAGACGGAAGGATGGAAATATTGAAGGAAGAATTGAGCCAGAAGATAGCTGAAAACAATGAGACAATCAGCAAGAAAGTAGAAGAGGAAATAACGGTAATCGAACAAAGGGTTGCCAGAGCTGACGAAAAATGGAGTCAAACCGAACAAGAAGTACGGAGTATCAGGACAGAAATAAATACGAAGGTTAACACCATTGAAGAAACGACTAGGAAGACATTAGAGGAAAAACTAAAGGAAACACGGGAAGACTGGGAGCGAGTGCATGACCGATTCACAGAAAAATGTGACGGCATAGAAGCTGCTGTGACCAGTATCAACAGTCAGGTACGACAGAACCAGACAGATATAGACCTATTCCATAGTCGACCGACAACTATTACCAGTTGTCCCAATAATGAAAATCGTGAAGGGATTAACTTCAGGTTTTATAAAAATAAACCCATGGAATTCCTGGCAAGAATTGAGGAATACTTTGCCAAACACAGAGGTAATCGCTGGAGGGAGAACAAAGAGGTGCTGGACGAATCATTCAAGGAAATAGCAGACAATTGGTGGATGGCAATAAGAGACGAGGTGACCGACTATCAACAATTCAGAAGGCTATTCAAAGCCAAATATTGGTCGGAATCAACGCAAAATATCGCCAGAGACGGGATATGCCATGGGAAGTACAACCCATATGGAAACCAAACTTTAACGGCGTACTTTTTAGGAAAGGTGTGCGTGGCCAAACATCTAGAGCCCCGAATACCGGAAGAATGCCTGGTCAGCAAACTCTCATACCACTACGAGGAGGATATTATCAGAGCCAGACGAAATAGTCAAATAAAAACGGTGCAAGCCATGACCGAGCTTTTAGAGATGTACGAGCACGAAGACTATTACCGTCAAAGTCGCAGGAGGTATGAAAAGCCGGAACCAAGGAATAACAACAATAATTTGAATAATAATAATAATCGGCAGAATGTGGGTAATAATAACAATTATAATTCCGCAAATCGGAATAATGCCGAGTACAATTATAACCCTAGAAATAACAATAATTTGCCGAGGCTTAACCATAATAATAATAATAGTAATATTCCTCGTATGAATAATAATAATAACAACAACCACAACAATAATAATAATAATAATAATAGCCGTCCCCAAAATAACAACGGTTATTATAATCATAATAGTAACTATGTTCAAAATGGTCAGAGGAACCCCAACCTTTCTAATAATAATAATTATCATGGTAATTATAACCGAAATTACCCAAGTGGAGGTAACCACAATTACAGGGCATATCGACCTAATGTTAATTACATCCGAGCAGAAGGCAGTGGACACAGAAGATACCAGCCTCAAAGAAGGAGCCGATACTACGAGTACGAGACTTTCCAAGGGAGCCAGGGAAGTAATCGGTACAGAGAGTACGAGCCCAGACGTAGTTCCAGCTTGGATAATCAGCGCAGACTACCTGTAGCAGAAGCCCAACCAGACGATCGAGCAGAACCAAACGAAACAGCCTCAGGACTTCAAGCTGACGCTTCCAACGGCCTGATCCGTAATGAAGCGGAACATTTAAACGAACGGAGGCAGTAATAAAATCCAATGACCCTTTACTGCTCCAATCTGCTGGGTTTAATCAAGTAGGTATGAATGTGAAGAAAAACAGAAAAAATTTTACCATAATATACAGCAATTATTTAAAGGATATCCGTAAGGACCTATTAGAAGAAAGTGAGCTTAATATTAAAAATAATGATAATGAAATAATATACATAATCGCAGAAATTGAAGGTATTTCTGTTCCTATAATGATAGACACTGGAGCCAATGTCTCCATAATAAATCGAAATGAATTGGACCGGATACAGCAGGAATGCCATAAAAACTTACCGGTACTACCTATTAATAACATTGTACTTGTAGGAGCTACCGGCCGACAGAACAAGACCATAAGAAAGCAGGTATCCCTCAATGTCAAAAGTCAGGGCATTAGTGTGGATATGATATTTCTTGTTGCAGCCGGATTACCTTTCAACATCATGATAGGATGCGACATATTGCGCCGAAACTCAGCAATTATCGACTTGTGCCGAGGAAGGGTATCACTCTTTGCTGAAGGTTCAACCTGGATAGCCAATTTAACTGATAACAAGACTTTAGACTCCAAACGACTTCTCGACCACCAAAATAAGGTGAATTACTTATCCAACCACCCAACAAACAACAAGCCAGTACATCAAGATACGGAGGAAGACCTATGGCAACAAAAGATCCAAGAGATACATAACTTCCAGTGCCACAATACTAACGAGCAACTAACGGAAGACCAGCGGAATCAATTGGTAGAAATATATGAGAAATATCGAGCTGTATTTTCCGACGAACCTGGAAAGATCCGGAACTACCAATGCTCAATACGATTCAGAGAACCGGTAGAATTCAACCGAAAGTCATACCCAATAGCACAATCTTTGAAAGAAGCCGTACGATCAGAGATCCAGAATATGATCCGTAGAGATATCATCGAGAGCAGTCAATCGCCATACACTAGCCCAATTGTGGCCATACAAAAGAAAAATGGGAAGGTAAGACTTTGCCTTGACGCTCGGGAGATAAATAAGATGATAATAAACGATCGTACCTCACCTGGCGAGATTGATGAAATTTTGAAGAGGTTCCACGGAACACGATTCATTACCACTTGGGATACGGTATGCGGCTATTGGCAAGTGGAGTTGCACCCAGCAAGCCGGCAATATATGGCGTTCATCTTCGAAGGGCGCAATTATCAGTTTAAGAGATTGCCCTTCGGGTTGGTTAATTCAGTAGCTGTTTTTGTCGCCTGTATGGATCATATACTAGGACCAGAAGCGCTCCAATTCACAACTGTCTATGTTGATGATCTCCTAATAACATCAACCAGCTGGGAGGAACACTGTTATCGTGTGGAGTATGTTTTGAAGAAGCTTGCTGAAAATAATGTCACCCTTAAACTGGACAAGTCCAAGCTTATAGCTAAAGAAGTTCAATTCCTGGGTTTCCAGCTAAACAGTCAAGGAATAACACCATCAACAGAAAAGGTAGACGCCATACAACGATTCCCTACACCAAAAAACAGAAGGCAACTACAATCATTTTTGGGCCTATGTAACTATTATAGGAAGTTCCAGAATAATTATTCCGAACTAACAGCCCAGTTTCAGTACCAGTTATCGTCCAAGAATAAATGGCGATGGGATCAAGAACAAGACGAGACTTTCAAATCAATTAAAGAGAAATTCTTAGATGCAGTAATGCTCAACCATCCAGATTTTAACCGACCCTTCTTTCTAAACTGTGACGCTAGTAATATTAGCTTGGGTTCAACACTGTACCAAGAAGATGAAAGTGGAAACCATCTAGTAGTGAGCTTTGCTAGCAGAACCCTTAACCAGTGTGAGAAGAACTATAATGTGACGGAGAAAGAACTGCTAAGTGTAGTCTTTGCCTGCGGGAAGTTTCGGACGTATATCCTCGGATATCCAGTGACCGTCCGAACAGATCACAAGTCTATATCATTTCTAAGAAGATGCAAATTAAGCCATGGTAGATTGACCAGATGGGTACTCGCCCTACAGGAATACGATATACAGTGGGAGTATGTTCCTGGAAGTAAAAATGTAGTAGCCGACGTATTGTCAAGAGTGAATCTGGAAGAACAAACATTCGAAGGCGAAAAGGAGAGCATTTTGAAAATCTATAACATCATTAAGGACAGATCTGATTTAGAGAAGATAGTGCAGGACATCAGCAAACACCAGCAGTCCGATCCGAAGTTAAACTCTATTAAACTTCGTCTCTCCAACCAAGATGACACAATAAACAAATTTTATTGTATACATAATGGGATTTTATTCATCAAGACATCCCTTGACGAAGACGTTTGGAAGATCATGATCCCTACTACAATCGAAAGGGATATCATCCTGGACTATCACCTACGATACGGTCACATGGGAGCCATGAAGGTGATCAAGGCAATAGAAGAGAATTGTCACATAAAAAGTATCAATAGAAAAACTAGAAACTACATTAAAACCTGTATGATATGTCAATTGGTGAAAACCAACAATGAGAGAAAGGAAGGTATGATGATACCAATTACCTCACAAGCCAAACTGGAAAAGGTCTTTCTGGACATATGTGGTCCATTTCCCCGCAGTGGCGGACGCCATCGATACAAGTATATTGTTATTATGATGGATCATTTTACAAAATTTACAAAACTATACCCTGTGAACAGAGCCACCACTCTGAAGACTCTAGAAATAATAACAAATCATTACATTCCAGAGGTAGGAAGCCCGACATCCATAATCACCGACCATGGAACGCAATTTAAGGGTTGGCGGTGGAGAAACACTCTGAATACACTGGGCATTTAAAGACATACAAGACGTCTGTCTACCACCCCAGCAGCAATCCAGCGGAGAGGGTACTGCGAGAGGTCGGAAGAATATTACGAACTTATTGCTATAATCAACAAAAGAAGTGGCAAGAATATTTATTAGCGACTGAAGAATTCCTTAATTTGTCATATCACACCGCTATTGGTACCACGCCATACACGGCAATGTATGAAAGACCACCTCCGAGAGAAATACAAGACATAATAGAGTTCCCCGGGAGTCAAGAATACAAATTCAATCGGATTAGATTCTACAATAAATTGGCTGAAGACCAGGAAAGGCGCAAGAACAAATATCAAAAGGCTGTTAAGAAGATAATAAGATATGAAGTCGGAGAAAAGGTACTGCTAAAAAACAGGGAATTACCCAGTACTTTGGAAGGCATTACCAAAAAGTTATTACTGCTGTATACCGGCCCATACCTGATTATTAAAAACAATAATAATAATACATATGTACTAAAGGATATCATTTCGAATAAAGTAAAAGGAACTTATAATCAGTTATCCATTAAAAAATATTTGGAGGACTCATAGTTGTGAGATAAAACTATTATGAAGAAATTGTGAATTTTGATAAGAATATAATTACAAAATTCAAAAAATATAGTAAGTACAACTTACACCAAATATTCGAACAATTGTGAATGATGAAATAAGAATTTTGATAAGAAAAATAATTACAAAATTCAAAAATCCGTAAGTACAACTTACACTAGGTATCAGAAAGAATATTGTGAACGAAATAAGAATTTTGATAAATAGATAATTACAAAAATTCAAAAATCAGTAAGCACAACTTACACAAAACATTTAAAAGATTATTGTGAATAAATAAAAGGAATTTTGAACATAATAAGCTTCAAAATTCAAAAGCAATAGTAAGTACAAGCTACACAAATATTCAAAGACTATTATGCAAGTAAAAACAATGTGGAGGGAGATAATAATTGTCCAAATTCAAAATAATTAGTAAGTACCACTTACACAAACATTCAAAGACTATTATGAATGCAAAAAGAATTTTGAGGAATAATAATTTCAAAATTCAAAACAATAATAAGTACAACTTATACCAAAATATTTGAAAAACAACTATGAACAAGAAAGAACGTAGTTGAATAAAAATGTCTAAAATTAAAAGACAGTAAACTCACATCATTACTCATACAAATGATGGGAAATAACTCTGAAATATGAAAAAAGATTTTGTAAGAAAGAGATACAAAATTCTAAGGGAGAAAGGAAACCAGAATGTCATATGACTTAATCGAACAAATTAACCAAACTCACACAGAAAATAATTTAATAAAAATGGAACAATGAAGAGGGACCAGCTCACTAAAGACCAAACAGTGAGACCAGAAACCAAAAAACAAAAACCTGATACTAATAATGATAATGCTGTTACAACAACCACTGTTATAGTGAAAGTGATAAAGAATTAATTCATGTTATACCATGAGCAATAAAAGTAACTCAATGGATACCAGATGGTAGAAAGAGTAAATATAAATACTACTTACTATGTAAACATGATGAAATGTATATGATACCACATACCTAAACCACCTAATATGGAATAAGCTTTAAGAGAGAAGAAGAGTCAAGTGTATAAAAGTATTAATTAATATAACGTATTATGAAGTGAAGAATCTAAAGATGTTTATTTTAGTCAAAAATGACTACTTTTACTGTTTATTTATTTTTATGACTGGATGTAAAAAATGCCATCAGTCTTATGTGTTGAGCAGAGATGATAATACCTCTGGACTCAATTGAAGTATTGGACAGCAGGGATTGAAGCCAAAAGTGCCACTCTGAACTGTTCCAATTAATTTGTTAGGGAATGTTAGGGAGTAAACATACTGGTGAGGAAGCACCAAATAAGAAGGAATATAAAATGATAATGTTATACACAAGATTGAAGATCACTTATCAATGAAAAAAGAAACTAATGAAGGAGATACACATCAGCTGAGAGGAAGCAATGGTGGAAAAAGAAGGTATATAAAGTGAAAACATGTAATCACGGAGAAAATGTAAATACAAAAGAATTAGTAGTAATTATTTCATCCATACAGAGTATGATCTGAACTAATCACTGTTACAGGAGAGCATATGTAACATAACAAAATTATCACACTAAACTTTTGAATTAATGTTACATGAATAAAAGAGAAAGTTCCATAGTGAGTGAGAAGAATAAATTGTTTAAGGATTATCCTAGAAACTGTATAATTAAGTCTATAAAATGTTAATAAAAATGGAAGATAATAAAGAAGACCATTAATTAAAATAACCTACTATGAAAAAACCAGTTAAACCAGCAGTATACCCAGTAGATTGGGGATGCAGTACAAAAAGGGAAGGACCATAAAAAAGGAAATAATCTGTCATGAAACCATTTTAATAAGGAAACTACTAATGTGATATTTGAAGAAGGGACGAAACATATCAAGAGTCACAAAGAGACCAGAACCATGAAGAGATATGCCAAAACAAAGTGTTAATCATATATTAAATACCATGAGACAAAATTGAAACCGATATAGGTAAACCCCAAACAAGTTACAAGATACAATACTATAAAAACAAATTGTATATTAGTTGTAAGTGTAACATGTCAAAAAATATGTCAAAAGAGACTACCATAGAGTAGAACTCACTAAAAAGACTACCAGAGTGTAGAATACAATAAAGTGAAGTGAGATAACAAAATTAAGGAACTACAGAGTGTACAGTGAGAAACATAGTTAAAAAATCTATGAAAAAATCTTCAATGAAGTTTTAAGTATTATAAAAAGACTACCATGAGTGTAGAATAATAATAATAAAACCATTGAAATGAAAGACGGTCTAAGGACTGACAACATTACTAGTAATAAGAGTTTTAAATTAGATATAAGGACTATTACATATAAAATGTTTTCTTTAATTATAACTAAATAAATGGTGAGGACAAAAATACCAAAGGACGGTTCATAACTGAAGGTATGCCTAATATTAAGATGTTTATTATTTATTATTAATTAAATAATATTTTAGATGTAAGGTGTAAATAGATACACGAGGTTTTTTTTTTATCACAGTTAAAGTGTTTTCATAAGAATAATACATACACAAGACAGTTAGTGACTGACAGTGTTACTAGTAATAGGAGTTTTTTATGTTTTCTAATTAAATTATGTCTAGGATAAGCTATGTTGTTATCATTTGATGATACAGGAAAAAATAATAGGAATAAGATGTTTTTGTTAAAATTAGGTGATGTATGGAAAATAGTTGATAATAAGATGTTTTTGTTAAAATTAGGCATAAGATGTTCATGTTATGGTTCAATGATGTTATTAGTATAAAGAAAGTTTAGTAGATACAAGATATTCTATTGTAATTAAAATCATGTCATTTAATTTTCCATTGTGTAAGTCAGAGAGGCAAGTAGGGCATAAAAATGTAATAGTTTTATTCAAATCAGTAAACCATGTATAATGTACAAACAGACCCACCAAGACACTATGTTTGTAAACACAGAATGGCCTATAAACCAAAAAAACTATCTATCAAAGAATTAATCTATGTAATAGGAATAGAATTCAATACATACAATACAGGAATTGAAAATATAATTAATACAGATACAGTTAATAGCAAATAGAATGACAAAAGAAAGAAAACTAACTTCTTTTGGAAACAGTCAAAAATAGGCTTATGATAGTAATCAAATCAGACTAAACAGCAAATTAATCAATATTGAAATGTTTTAATAAACAAATTATTAACAACAAAGTAATTACGGAGTTATTAGGTGTATTCCATGGAAATATTATACCGAAAAAACAAATAAAAACCTTTAAAACACTGAATTTGTACAAAATATGGGACATGCAATTATTATGCAAAATTGTAATTTTTGGGCTTAAATGAGTTTGAAACAAACCCAGCTATATATCAAAAGATGTAAAATTAAATAATCAATATTACTGAATAGTTAGATTCATGTAAAATTAAGAAATATTGGAAATACAGTAAAAAATAAGAAAACTTGTTATGTATAGTTAGATAGTGAAACAAGTCTTAGACAGATATTTTATAATTAAACAATATGAAGAGGAAAAAGACATACCACAAATTGCCCTAAAACGACGACGTTGCGTCGTTTAGTCTATTGTTAATCGCAAAGCTGAACAGTTGAAAAATGTATTAGTGGAGTTTTGAAAACCAAATAATTTATATTAAAACCAAGTGTGGTTATGTGGCGTGTAACGGAGATGAACTAACAAGTGAAATAATATTATCTATCTATGTCTAACACTTCACAAGTTTCCAAAAACACAGAATAACACCATAAAAACGCAACGCCAGAAATCGACAGCCATTTTGAACAATTTTGGAACGAATTCACAAAACCAACACGCATATTTGAACACTACACTACACCAGAGATCCATCCAGAATTCGACATCGCAGACGACGAGGGGACATTCAACACGATATTTTGGACCAATACCACTTCGCAGGAAAAGGGAACATCGTTTTATTTCTGTGGGAGAAGATCTTCAATTCCAACGGCGTCATAGCAGATTAAAACCAAGCAGACGGCGGCCATTGCTGAATTTCTATAAAGAAGACGGACCAGTGCTGACTGGAGCAGAGTGACGTCATTTCTTCGATTTGGTTCGAATTTTAAATAATTTCTTTCTAATTGACAATTGTAATAATAATTCTGTTCTATTTCAGATGTTAACATTTAGTTTAAGAATACCTGTTAAATGTATCTTGTTCCTTGCCCTCTGACCATTTCGACTCGTTAAAAGAACCATAAATTTAACTTGTAAAAAATATATTTGTTAATCTGTCTCACTGCCGACTGTGGCGAATATTAGCCAGTGCCTGGGACATGCGCAGTTTGACTGGCGCACAATTTTGAATGAATAAACGCAAATCAGTATTCAGTTACCAGCATTGTTTTTATTTCTACTATTAATGTTATTATTTTTTATTAAGCAAAAACATAATTCACATTGAGAGAATAGATATAGGAGGAAATTACAAACTCAAATAATTAATTAATTATCAATTAATTAAATTAAATTATTCAGTCAATTTCGATACAAGCACAAGAAAAAATATTTGCAAAATTTTTAAAGTTTGATATATTTGTTATTTATCAATCCAACACACTTAGTTATAACATACTCTTATCATCAATATCTTTATATTTTGTTTATTATTACACTTGAAATTATATTACAATTTGACTAGCCTAACAGTGGGACTTTAAGGAGTCAGACTAACCCAGTGACAAACAAAATATCAATAGTAAAACGCATATCAATTTTATTTTTATTCTTATTTGTAATTGTATTTATATTACAAATTGACTTGCCCAACTAGTGGGGCTAAAAGAAGAGCACAATACCTTTTGTTAGCACAAAAGACACACACACAATATCTCTCTACACAATTCCATTATTTAACAATTATAATTTTTATTTTTATATTTGTAATATTTATATTTATATTACAAATTGGCGTCCAACTTAAGGGGCTTTAAATAGGAGATAATAGTGTTATAAAATAAGGACGATTGTCCAATTTCCTATTTTTAGCTTGGCAACGATCAACAGGTCAGAAGAGGGAGCGAGATGCACAGGAGAGCTACATCAAGGAAAAGGGCTATGGAGGCCGAGCAGGAGATAAACATGGAGGATAAAGAAGCGACACCAGTGGAAGATGTGGAGTTAATGTTACCGCCAGCAGAACCAATTAAGCCTGCACCACAGAAGGAACAGCCGGAGGAATCCACCGCAAAGGAAAATACAAAACTTGATCAAATGATGGAGATGTTACTCCGAGAATTTAAAACGACCAAAGAAGAGTTGGGTAATAAAATCGGAGATACCAATAAGAAAATCGAGGAGAATAGTAAGAAGATGGAGGAGAAGATGGAAGAAAATAGTAAGAAGCTGGAAAACGATAACCAACAATTGAAAGAAGAGTTGGGTAATAAGATGGAGGAAAATAGTAAGAAAATGGAGAATGATAACCGGCAATTGAAAGAAGAATTAAGAGAGAATAGTAGGAAGATGGAGGAGGAAATGAAGAATGATAACCAACGATTGAAGGAAGAGTTGGGCAATAAAATTGGAGATACTAGCAAGAAGATAGAAGAGAAGATGGAAGAAAATATTCAGAAAATTGAGGAGAAAATGGAGGAGATAAAGACTGACAATAAACAGTCGAAAGAGGAATTAACCCAGATAAGCCAAAAACTGGAAGAAACCAACAGGAGGATGGAAGAAACAAATCTAAAAATGGAAAGCAATAGTCAGCAATTGAGAGAAGAATGGAAGGAGACGAACCAAGAAAACATGAACCGGTTAGACGGAAGGATGGAAATATTGAAGGAAGAATTGAGCCAGAAGATAGCTGAAAACAATGAGACAATCAGCAAGAAAGTAGAAGAGGAAATAACGGTAATCGAACAAAGGGTTGCCAGAGCTGACGAAAAATGGAGTCAAACCGAACAAGAAGTACGGAGTATCAGGACAGAAATAAATACGAAGGTTAACACCATTGAAGAAACGACTAGGAAGACATTAGAGGAAAAACTAAAGGAAACACGGGAAGACTGGGAGCGAGTGCATGACCGATTCACAGAAAAATGTGACGGCATAGAAGCTGCTGTGACCAGTATCAACAGTCAGGTACGACAGAACCAGACAGATATAGACCTATTCCATAGTCGACCGACAACTATTACCAGTTGTCCCAATAATGAAAATCGTGAAGGGATTAACTTCAGGTTTTATAAAAATAAACCCATGGAATTCCTGGCAAGAATTGAGGAATACTTTGCCAAACACAGAGGTAATCGCTGGAGGGAGAACAAAGAGGTGCTGGACGAATCATTCAAGGAAATAGCAGACAATTGGTGGATGGCAATAAGAGACGAGGTGACCGACTATCAACAATTCAGAAGGCTATTCAAAGCCAAATATTGGTCGGAATCAACGCAAAATATCGCCAGAGACGGGATATGCCATGGGAAGTACAACCCATATGGAAACCAAACTTTAACGGCGTACTTTTTAGGAAAGGTGTGCGTGGCCAAACATCTAGAGCCCCGAATACCGGAAGAATGCCTGGTCAGCAAACTCTCATACCACTACGAGGAGGATATTATCAGAGCCAGACGAAATAGTCAAATAAAAACGGTGCAAGCCATGACCGAGCTTTTAGAGATGTACGAGCACGAAGACTATTACCGTCAAAGTCGCAGGAGGTATGAAAAGCCGGAACCAAGGAATAACAACAATAATTTGAATAATAATAATAATCGGCAGAATGTGGGTAATAATAACAATTATAATTCCGCAAATCGGAATAATGCCGAGTACAATTATAACCCTAGAAATAACAATAATTTGCCGAGGCTTAACCATAATAATAATAATAGTAATATTCCTCGTATGAATAATAATAATAACAACAACCACAACAATAATAATAATAATAATAATAGCCGTCCCCAAAATAACAACGGTTATTATAATCATAATAGTAACTATGTTCAAAATGGTCAGAGGAACCCCAACCTTTCTAATAATAATAATTATCATGGTAATTATAACCGAAATTACCCAAGTGGAGGTAACCACAATTACAGGGCATATCGACCTAATGTTAATTACATCCGAGCAGAAGGCAGTGGACACAGAAGATACCAGCCTCAAAGAAGGAGCCGATACTACGAGTACGAGACTTTCCAAGGGAGCCAGGGAAGTAATCGGTACAGAGAGTACGAGCCCAGACGTAGTTCCAGCTTGGATAATCAGCGCAGACTACCTGTAGCAGAAGCCCAACCAGACGATCGAGCAGAACCAAACGAAACAGCCTCAGGACTTCAAGCTGACGCTTCCAACGGCCTGATCCGTAATGAAGCGGAACATTTAAACGAACGGAGGCAGTAATAAAATCCAATGACCCTTTACTGCTCCAATCTGCTGGGTTTAATCAAGTAGGTATGAATGTGAAGAAAAACAGAAAAAATTTTACCATAATATACAGCAATTATTTAAAGGATATCCGTAAGGACCTATTAGAAGAAAGTGAGCTTAATATTAAAAATAATGATAATGAAATAATATACATAATCGCAGAAATTGAAGGTATTTCTGTTCCTATAATGATAGACACTGGAGCCAATGTCTCCATAATAAATCGAAATGAATTGGACCGGATACAGCAGGAATGCCATAAAAACTTACCGGTACTACCTATTAATAACATTGTACTTGTAGGAGCTACCGGCCGACAGAACAAGACCATAAGAAAGCAGGTATCCCTCAATGTCAAAAGTCAGGGCATTAGTGTGGATATGATATTTCTTGTTGCAGCCGGATTACCTTTCAACATCATGATAGGATGCGACATATTGCGCCGAAACTCAGCAATTATCGACTTGTGCCGAGGAAGGGTATCACTCTTTGCTGAAGGTTCAACCTGGATAGCCAATTTAACTGATAACAAGACTTTAGACTCCAAACGACTTCTCGACCACCAAAATAAGGTGAATTACTTATCCAACCACCCAACAAACAACAAGCCAGTACATCAAGATACGGAGGAAGACCTATGGCAACAAAAGATCCAAGAGATACATAACTTCCAGTGCCACAATACTAACGAGCAACTAACGGAAGACCAGCGGAATCAATTGGTAGAAATATATGAGAAATATCGAGCTGTATTTTCCGACGAACCTGGAAAGATCCGGAACTACCAATGCTCAATACGATTCAGAGAACCGGTAGAATTCAACCGAAAGTCATACCCAATAGCACAATCTTTGAAAGAAGCCGTACGATCAGAGATCCAGAATATGATCCGTAGAGATATCATCGAGAGCAGTCAATCGCCATACACTAGCCCAATTGTGGCCATACAAAAGAAAAATGGGAAGGTAAGACTTTGCCTTGACGCTCGGGAGATAAATAAGATGATAATAAACGATCGTACCTCACCTGGCGAGATTGATGAAATTTTGAAGAGGTTCCACGGAACACGATTCATTACCACTTGGGATACGGTATGCGGCTATTGGCAAGTGGAGTTGCACCCAGCAAGCCGGCAATATATGGCGTTCATCTTCGAAGGGCGCAATTATCAGTTTAAGAGATTGCCCTTCGGGTTGGTTAATTCAGTAGCTGTTTTTGTCGCCTGTATGGATCATATACTAGGACCAGAAGCGCTCCAATTCACAACTGTCTATGTTGATGATCTCCTAATAACATCAACCAGCTGGGAGGAACACTGTTATCGTGTGGAGTATGTTTTGAAGAAGCTTGCTGAAAATAATGTCACCCTTAAACTGGACAAGTCCAAGCTTATAGCTAAAGAAGTTCAATTCCTGGGTTTCCAGCTAAACAGTCAAGGAATAACACCATCAACAGAAAAGGTAGACGCCATACAACGATTCCCTACACCAAAAAACAGAAGGCAACTACAATCATTTTTGGGCCTATGTAACTATTATAGGAAGTTCCAGAATAATTATTCCGAACTAACAGCCCAGTTTCAGTACCAGTTATCGTCCAAGAATAAATGGCGATGGGATCAAGAACAAGACGAGACTTTCAAATCAATTAAAGAGAAATTCTTAGATGCAGTAATGCTCAACCATCCAGATTTTAACCGACCCTTCTTTCTAAACTGTGACGCTAGTAATATTAGCTTGGGTTCAACACTGTACCAAGAAGATGAAAGTGGAAACCATCTAGTAGTGAGCTTTGCTAGCAGAACCCTTAACCAGTGTGAGAAGAACTATAATGTGACGGAGAAAGAACTGCTAAGTGTAGTCTTTGCCTGCGGGAAGTTTCGGACGTATATCCTCGGATATCCAGTGACCGTCCGAACAGATCACAAGTCTATATCATTTCTAAGAAGATGCAAATTAAGCCATGGTAGATTGACCAGATGGGTACTCGCCCTACAGGAATACGATATACAGTGGGAGTATGTTCCTGGAAGTAAAAATGTAGTAGCCGACGTATTGTCAAGAGTGAATCTGGAAGAACAAACATTCGAAGGCGAAAAGGAGAGCATTTTGAAAATCTATAACATCATTAAGGACAGATCTGATTTAGAGAAGATAGTGCAGGACATCAGCAAACACCAGCAGTCCGATCCGAAGTTAAACTCTATTAAACTTCGTCTCTCCAACCAAGATGACACAATAAACAAATTTTATTGTATACATAATGGGATTTTATTCATCAAGACATCCCTTGACGAAGACGTTTGGAAGATCATGATCCCTACTACAATCGAAAGGGATATCATCCTGGACTATCACCTACGATACGGTCACATGGGAGCCATGAAGGTGATCAAGGCAATAGAAGAGAATTGTCACATAAAAAGTATCAATAGAAAAACTAGAAACTACATTAAAACCTGTATGATATGTCAATTGGTGAAAACCAACAATGAGAGAAAGGAAGGTATGATGATACCAATTACCTCACAAGCCAAACTGGAAAAGGTCTTTCTGGACATATGTGGTCCATTTCCCCGCAGTGGCGGACGCCATCGATACAAGTATATTGTTATTATGATGGATCATTTTACAAAATTTACAAAACTATACCCTGTGAACAGAGCCACCACTCTGAAGACTCTAGAAATAATAACAAATCATTACATTCCAGAGGTAGGAAGCCCGACATCCATAATCACCGACCATGGAACGCAATTTAAGGGTTGGCGGTGGAGAAACACTCTGAATACACTGGGCATTAAGACATACAAGACGTCTGTCTACCACCCCAGCAGCAATCCAGCGGAGAGGGTACTGCGAGAGGTCGGAAGAATATTACGAACTTATTGCTATAATCAACAAAAGAAGTGGCAAGAATATTTATTAGCGACTGAAGAATTCCTTAATTTGTCATATCACACCGCTATTGGTACCACGCCATACACGGCAATGTATGAAAGACCACCTCCGAGAGAAATACAAGACATAATAGAGTTCCCCGGGAGTCAAGAATACAAATTCAATCGGATTAGATTCTACAATAAATTGGCTGAAGACCAGGAAAGGCGCAAGAACAAATATCAAAAGGCTGTTAAGAAGATAATAAGATATGAAGTCGGAGAAAAGGTACTGCTAAAAAACAGGGAATTACCCAGTACTTTGGAAGGCATTACCAAAAAGTTATTACTGCTGTATACCGGCCCATACCTGATTATTAAAAACAATAATAATAATACATATGTACTAAAGGATATCATTTCGAATAAAGTAAAAGGAACTTATAATCAGTTATCCATTAAAAAATATTTGGAGGACTCATAGTTGTGAGATAAAACTATTATGAAGAAATTGTGAATTTTGATAAGAATATAATTACAAAATTCAAAAAATATAGTAAGTACAACTTACACCAAATATTCGAACAATTGTGAATGATGAAATAAGAATTTTGATAAGAAAAATAATTACAAAATTCAAAAATCCGTAAGTACAACTTACACTAGGTATCAGAAAGAATATTGTGAACGAAATAAGAATTTTGATAAATAGATAATTACAAAAATTCAAAAATCAGTAAGCACAACTTACACAAAACATTTAAAAGATTATTGTGAATAAATAAAAGGAATTTTGAACATAATAAGCTTCAAAATTCAAAAGCAATAGTAAGTACAAGCTACACAAATATTCAAAGACTATTATGCAAGTAAAAACAATGTGGAGGGAGATAATAATTGTCCAAATTCAAAATAATTAGTAAGTACCACTTACACAAACATTCAAAGACTATTATGAATGCAAAAAGAATTTTGAGGAATAATAATTTCAAAATTCAAAACAATAATAAGTACAACTTATACCAAAATATTTGAAAAACAACTATGAACAAGAAAGAATGTAGTTGAATAAAAATGTCTAAAATTAAAAGACAGTAAACTCACATCATTACTCATACAAATGATGGGAAATAACTCTGAAATATGAAAAAAGATTTTGTAAGAAAGAGATACAAAATTCTAATAATAAGAGTTGGTTTTCTATATATTGCATATTGTATCTGTTTGTTGTATCTTGTGATGGTTATGTTTAAATAGTTGATTTTGTTATGTTTTTCTTTTTCTTCTGTGAATTGTATTTTGGGATGTATGTTATTGATTTGTTTCAGTATGTTCTCTGCATTTGTGTTTTTGTTATTTGATACATATAGTCCATCATCTACATATCTTATCCATATGCCATCTGGGTCATGTGTTTTTATGATATTTTGTATTTTGGTGTCTATGTGTTGTAGGAATATTTCTGCTATTATGCTTGATAATGGTGATCCCATTGCTAAACCTTCTTTCTGTTGATAAATTTTGCTATTAAATTCAAAGTAATTTTGTTTTAGTATTAGTTGGAGACTATTTTTTATTTCGGTTATATATTGTTTGTTTTCATTTTGTTCTATAAGTTTGTTTATTATTATGTCAATTGTTTCTTCTACTGGGATATTAGTGTACATGTTTGTTATGTCATATGATGTGAAAAATGTATTTTCATTTATATTTATTATTTTTAGTTTGTCTATTAATTCGTATGTATTTTTTATGTTATGATGGTTATTTGTTAGATGGTTACTTTTTAGTTTTTGTGCTATTATTCTTGCTATTTTGTATGTAGGAGCTTTTTTGAAATTGATTAATGGACGTATTGGGTTGTTTAATTTGTGTATTTTTATTAGGCTGTTCATTTTAGGTGGTTCTGGATTATTGTTTATATATATGTCTATGTTTTTATTGTTGAAAATATTTTTATTTGTTTTTATTAGTTTTATTTTTTGTTTAAGATAGATTTCTGTTGGGTTTTTATCTAGTTGTACGCATTTATTATTGTTGATGAAGTCTTCGGTTTTTTTGATGTAGTCTGTTTTATCAATGATTACTGTTGCTTGACTTTTGTCTGCTTTAGTTATTATTAAATTATTGTTCTTTACTTTATTTTTAATTTCTTTTATTGTTTTATTGTTTTTCTTTTGTTTATCTTTGTTTTTCATTTCGCTAGTGATTATTTTTTTAATTATATGTGTTGCTTCTGTTCTTTTTTCTTCTTGTATATTGTCTTTTATTAGGTTAATGGCAAATTCTGTTTCTACTATTAAATTTTCTAGATTTTTGTTTGCATTTTGGGTTATGTTAGTTTTTGACATATTGTTTAAATATTTTGTTTCTTTTTTGTTAAATTCTGTATTGCTGAGGTTAATGGTTCGAGGGTAAAATGTGTGTTTAATTTTCTTTTTTTGTTCTTGATTTTTGTTTTGTTGTTTTAATGTGTTAAGGTTTTTGTTGATTGTATAAGTCTTTTTGTTTTTTTCAAATCTTATTTTGTTTTCTATGTTATTGTATTTATTATTCCAAGTGATTGGATGTAATAAACTTGTTAGGTCTAAGTGTAGTTTGTATATGTCTAGTGTTATGCTATTTTTCTTACTGTATAATTGATTAATTTCGTTTTGTATCCATAGCCTTTGTGCTTGTTTTATAGTTTTTTGTGCAGTCATATTTTTGTTGTTTGTCTCGTATTTAGGTGTTAATTTATGTTTTTGGCATTGTCTATTGAAGTATATGTTTATGTTTGTGTTCATTAGTTGTTTTTTTCGTGTTTGAAATTTGTTTAACAATTTGGTAATGTGGTTATATGGAATTGTGGTTATGTTGTTTATGATTTGTTGTCCGTTATTTGGTAGTTGATTTCACTTATTTGATATTCACTTCCTTTTTTTTTTCTCTCTACACTTTTGTTTTTGTTTTGTTTTATAACCTCACTTTTCGTTTTTTCACTGTAGGCTTATTTACCTTGTATGGTTATATTATTTCAATCACTTTCTGCTACAGTCCGTTTCTTGATGTATATAATACTATAATATTTATGGCTAAATTTACCTCAAGATATACTTTTTTCCTTTAGGAACATGTTTCGGGAGATCTTGTTCTCCCAACTTCAGCCTTTGCCATCTTGTTTCTGGTGAAGTATTTGTGTGTTGGCTTCTGGATGTTATTGAGGACAAAGAAAGAAATATAATATACCAAATAGGTTATGCAAATGGATACAATAAAAATACTGTGATCAAGATAGAAAATAAAATCAAATATAAAATAAAAACTGAACAATTAAGAATTAATCAAACTGAACAACACATAAATAATAACAACAACAAAAAATGGGCCACATTCACATATATAAATAATAAAATGACAAAACTATTTAAAAACACAGATATAAAAATAGCATACAAAACTAATAAAAATAAATTACAAAATCTAAATAGCTCACACAACAAAGATAATACAACAACCAACGGTATATACAAAATTGAATGCCAAGATTGCAATAAATGTTATATAGGACAAACAAAAAAACAGCTGAAAAGTCGTTATTTTGAACACCTAAATGCATACAAAAAAACAAATATATATAAATCCAATTTAGCCACACATGCAATAAACACAGGACATGAATTCCCAGACATAACCAATGTAACACTAATAAAACATATACCACACAAAGGCACCATAATGAACATTTGGGAAAATTTACAGATTTACAAACATAAAACACAAAACAAATTAATACCAGAACAAATACAAATCAACACAAAACATGACACAATATTCAAAGCACTCAACATCGAAAATACACAAAATACAAAAACAGATACCACAACCACACACAATAATGCAACTTTAAAAAACCAAAGACCAACAAACTACCTCAATAACATCCAGAAGCCAACACACAAATACTTCACCAGAAACAAGATGGCGAAGGCTGAAGATGGGAGAACAAGATCTCCCGAAACATGTTCCTAAAGGAAAAAAGTATATCTTGAGGTAAATTTAGTCATAAATATTATAGTATATAATATATATATATTATATTATATTGTATTATATTATATTATATATACATCAAGAAACGGACTGTAGCAGAAAGTGATTGAAATATATATATATATATATATACATTTCTGGGGTACGTCTCACAATAACGTTCGAACTCATCAACAGATTTTCGTATAATTTGGCATGCGTGTCCATATTTGTACCCTACAGAAATCTATTGTTTTTTCGATTAGTCCTCCCTTCAAAAAAAAAAAATAAATAAATAAATAAGAGGGCAGAAGGCAAATATATGAAAGGTGAAAACTGTGAAAAAATCACAATATGGTGTATCAAATTAAAAAGATTCTTAACAACAATATGAGTGTAGTGTTATAGTGTTTGAAAACTTCAGCCTTTTTGAATGTCAGAGACTAAAATGTTTCTTTCTCGTTTTTATAAACTCTCCTAGGTACTCAGAGTTGTCAGACATTTAATTTACCTCATTACCCTCTTTGTGTAGATAATATGTTTGACTTTCTGTACCGGCATCAGCAAACTTGTCTTCTATTCCCTAAGCAGGCTCTAACCGGATATTGTTCGTACCTCCGAAAAACTAGACCATCAATTGGTACGTCTTGAAATCGAAAATTGTTCCTGCTTGGAGACTCCATAAACCGGCCAACTAGGAACTCCGCACGTCTAAATTTTCCCATCATCCATTTGCTGTAATTAGCTCACCCTCCACCATAGCACTCACTATAGCCTACACCACCAATATGGTTTCTTAGCATCACATTAACTGTTTCCATTCTTCGGTACGTAGACAAACCTTACTTTATAACCACAGAGCCCCTGACGCCACGTCCTGACGCTCAACAACGCTTTTAGCGCCCCTTTTTTACTAGGCGCCACCTCAGTTACTTAACCTTAACGGCAATATTACTCCCCAACCCCACAAGCACACAGACTCTCTAAAGGCAAACACATTTTCTTTCAGTTAAACTAGAGGTGTGGTAAAATAGTATTTGAAAACAACAGGTACGAACGAAACCGTTCCAAAAAAGTATCTCGTACAAATACCTGTTATTATATACCTATTATACATATATATGTGTTATATAATTTGTTATATATATTATAACGGATCTTTACAGCTGTCGCCGTTTCTCCGTCCCCAACTTCCATTGTAACCTATCGTAGCATGTAAGTTCTTCTAAACAAAGAAGAAGAAGAAGAAGAAGAAGAAGAAGAAGAAGAAGAAGAAGAAGAAGAAGAAGAAGAAGAAGAAGAAGAAGAAGAAGAAGAAGAAGAAGAAGAAGAAGAAGAAGAAGAAGAATTTCTTATATTTATTTCTTATAATATAATTTGTTATAAGAAATAAATTGAAACTAAAAGTATTAACAGTCTTACTTTACACTGTGACTTTATTAAGCTGTTACTGTTTAAAAGAAAATAAGAAACAAGAGAATTTACAGGCCTATCTCCCTTTGGCAATACTAATTTAAGTTTTCTCTAGGAGTAAACAAACTGACATAGACTTAATATTAAATTGTCGATTCCATGTTGGTTAGACGATCAGTTGCAAAACTCAGACAATGAAATTTAGAATGCACGTAATAGCACAACAAATAATGTCAAAAAAATTACGTGAGATGTGTAGTGAAGTTAAAATCGCCTCCGAAATCATATTAACAAAAAGTACTATGTGGCCTATCACCCATTCTGTAGGTTATAACACAATATAATTAGCTTTTCCAAAATTTACAAAGTTGGTGACTAGCATAATATATAATTTAGTATTATATATCAGCATAACACACGAGAATAAATGTAACATCAGTATGATATTTTTCATTTATTAAAAATACGAGCTTCGTCTCTTTGGCATAGAGATATTCTGAACCTCGCTCTCTTGCTTCGTTTCGTACTTGTATGGCAATCGACATATGCATAGAATAAAGTATTCAGCAGCAAAAAGTGGCTTTGTACTCGTATACTCGTAGTACTCGTTTACTTGTTTATTCGTTAATTGGGAGGGGGGTCCCGCGAGGAGGAATCGCGAGGACGTGAGTAATCGGAACGGGTATTTTGACTTTTCAGTTTTCAGTTATCGTTGAATCGGAACAGGTACTATATTTCAACTTTTCAGTCACTGTTATATCCGTTCCACAAAAATAAAGCGTTCCAAAATACCTGTTATAGGTATATCGTCCCTTCTGTGCTTTCTAATCGTCCAGCCTGTACCCGTGTCCGTGCTTACCAACCTCACCCTAATAGGTGGTGTTACCTACTTATTGACGGAAAAAAGAGAAATACGCATTTTCATACCATTATTAATAATTAGTCGTGGACACGCTTGCCAGATTTTACAAAAATCGGTTGATGCGTTCAAAAAAAAAATTATCGTAAGACGCCAAACAGTAGATATACAGACAAATCCCAAACGCCTTAATTGGTGTTACAGCTCTTGGTGAGCCTTCGCCTCCTCGACAATCCACCTCCAGTCGTCTCGAGCCTCTGCTCTCTGTCTCCATCTGCCGAGCATGTGCAGGTCATCCTCAAGATCATCCACCCATCGTTTTCTGGGCCGGCCCCTCCTTCTTTTTCTATCGGGTCTCCCCTTAAAAATTTTCTTCCATATGGATGTCACTAACATTCTCTGGACAAGTCCTGCCCACCGGATTCTACTGTTCTATATGTCAGTGACGGTGTCTGGTTCTCCATAGATTTGCTAAATTTCTGCATTCGTCCATATTCTCCATGCTCCTTGGATGTTCACTGCATCAAATATCATCCTAAGAAATTTTCTTTCCCATCTGCGCGACCAATCTTCCTCTGTCACTGTCATTGTCCAAGTTTCGGACCCATACATGATCACTGGCTTAAGAACTGTTTTATAGAGGCGAATCTTGGTTGCTCTGCTTATGTTATTACACTTAAATATTCCTTGCAGGGAGAAGTAAGATTTGTTTCCAGCAGATACCTTTTCTTTTATTTCTTCGGCTATAATGTTGTCCTCAGTAACTAGTGAGCCCGGTTAGAAGTTGGCCGATTTACGTATAATAGGTATTTGGGAACGATATTTTTGTGAAACGGATGTAACAGTGACTGAAAAGTTGAAATACCTGTTATTCGTGGCTTCGCTGTTCCGAGTCATGGGACTCCTCTACGCAACTAACGAGTACACAAGTAACAAGTAAACGAGTACTAAAAGTATTAGGGGTATTACGGGTACACAAGGAACAACAAGTTAACGAGTATACCATTATTAGAAGTATTAGGAGTATTTCGAGTACACGAGTACGAAGCCACTTTTTGGTGCTGAATACTTCATTCTGCGCAATGAGACAAAGCTGTTTTTAATAAATGAAAAAAATTCACACTGATGTTACATTTATTCTTGTGTGTTATATAGATATATAATTTATTTATTTATATTTATTTTATTACAGTTGTTTTTATTATTTTTATTTGTAAAATTGTGTTTATTCTCATTCACTCTTTTGGCTTACTGTTATGTTTTATTGTATTATGTTTCTGATGTTTTTTTTCACATTATTTGTTGTGCTATTACGTGCACTCTAAATTTCATTACAACTGATTTGTCTAACCAATGTTAGTTTGTTTACTCCTAGTAAAAATTTAAATTAATATTCCCAAAGGGAGATAGGCCTATAAATTCCCTTGTTTCTTTTTTTTTTTTAAACAGTAATAGTTTAATAAAATCACAGTGTAAAGTAACACTGTTATACGTTTAGTTTCAATTTATTTCTTATAACAAATTATATAATATAGGTTATGTAATATCTTCAAATAAATACACTGTAAGTGGGCGTATTTTAATAGGTTTATTAATACATTAATAGGTTTATCTAGGTGATAATAAACCTACTTGCAGTGTATTTATTTGAAGATATTACATAGGAGACCTGCAGAAAACTCAACGAGTTACTTACAAAGGAATAACATAGTTTATGTATAAAAAGTATTTAATAACAGGTATTTCTACCTGTTATTTTTTGGAACGGTACTTTGGTACCTGTTATTTTAAAATACTAGTTTAGCCCACCTCTTGCTTAGAAATTTAAATATTTCAACCTTTTGAAATTTGTATCCTCCAATTACCAGGGATGCTATTCGTTCTTGTATTTTACTGCCTGTTGTGAAGCTTTTTAAGGTAGTTAAATCGCACGCCAATGCCTTAATATACATGCGCCATTATACATAAACGAATATATTAATTCAAGCCTTTTCAAGAAATTAACGGTAAAGTGTTACAGAAGCTAATTTGCTGAGTACGCGTCGAGAGTACAGCTGCTTTCCCGTAAGCACTTTACTGGCCACAAATTTCTCCTGTTTTACATAAGCTGCTTAACAACATGTAGCCTACATTGTAGGTCTTTGCCGGGTGAAATGCTGCTGCACTGAGCAGGAATCAGGCAGTATTAAACGAGATAATAAGCTTAGCGGTAAACGTGATACAGGGAAACCTGAGGTTCTGACTCGTTCCAACAACACTAATAACATCAAACATATACGTAAATATATTACGTACAAGTGGGAAGATCTTGGAAGATTATCTTAAGAAGTGGAGATAAATCAAGGTGTTAGACAAGACAGTTGCTTCTGTCCAAATTGATTCAATATGTATATTGACGAAGTTTTGCGAGACTGGATGAACGTCTGTCCTGCAGGTATACGAATCACTGATAAGGGATCACTTGGTACATTACTGTACGGAGATGACTAAATAATTATAGGGAAGAGTCAAAATGAGTTACAATGGTCTATTTATACCTTGCATACAATCTGCCAGAAATACAATTTTAAGATCTCAAATACTAAGACAAAAGTGATGGCCTTCCTAGGGAAGAACTCTGTAAGAACAAAAATTGTAATCGATAATAGTGTTTTGGAGCAGGTGTCATATTTTAATTATTTGGGATGTGATGTCTCGTATAGAAACGATAACGATATATAGAAAAGTTAAATAAATTTAGTTACATATGTGGAACAATAAGACGACTATTGAAGAATAAAACGCAGAGGAAGACACAGCTAAAATTCTATAAGGTCGTGGCTGTGCCGACTTTAATACATGCATTATGTGAAACATGGACTCTCTTGCAAAAAGATATTTTAAAAATGCAGGCACGGAAATAAAATGTTTAAGAGCAGTGAAGGGTAGTAGTTTGAGAGATCATCTACGAAACGACGAAATAAGGAAAGATCTGAATATCAGTAGGTTTTAGAGAGAAAAAAGGAATACAGGCAGAATTGGAAGTCCCATGTGGAGCGCATGGTAGACACGCGAATTCCTAAGCAAACGTTTGACTATAGGCCACTGGGGACGAGGGATCGTGGAAGACCCAGGAAAGACTCTGTGAAATCGGAACGGGGTGTAGTCCAAGCCGTGCAGCGAAGAAGAAGAAGAAGACGATATTATGTACAACACAAGGGTATTTGGAATCCAGACGGAGTTCAGCCATCAGGGTACCCACCTCCAAAGCAAAGCCTCATTGGTTTATATTCCATCTCAGAACGGATTACGTTTTACGTTGTATAAGCTAAACGCTAACGGATTAACCGCTGGCTGTATCAAATGCGGAATTTGGAGGTTTGGGTCTTCAAAATTTTCTACAAAATAACAAAAAAAATAAATGTACATTTAAAAGAAAATATTAAAAAAATTTCAATTTTCTTCTTCAGCACAAGAGGACAACGTGAACCTTGGCTTCCAACACGAATTCTCTCCAAAGTAATCTTTTCCAAATCCATTGAGATCTTCTAGTACACCATCGAACTATCTTATCCTAGGTCTGCCCCTCTTTATGTTTTTATAGACTTGCGCCCTCAAGAATTTCTTTGGCATACGCTGATCATCCATTCGCCAGCTTTATTGAGTCACAAGTAACGACTTGAAATCAACAATATACTCCCGTATAGTAATTCTACTTGAATTTGTCCACACTCAATAATAATGTCAACTGTTAGAGTTCCACACTAATTATAACACCATAATCACTTGGCCACAATACTTCGAACCGCACTTGAATAAATCGCAACTTATAACTGACTGACAAAGCCGGCTTCTGTGGGTTATGTAGGTAGCACAGGTGTTCCATAATAACTTTCCATCCTTACTACGGCGTGCCAGCATAATTGCATATTTACAAGTGCTCTCCAGAGCAATCTGGAAGGTACATTTGTACGGCCTTGGCTGAAACACCCACCTGCTCGGCTAGCGGAGAAACGGGTGAAACGATGCTCTCACCTTTGCGAAAGGCTTCGATCGTTACAATACACAAAAGTACGTAAAAAATAGAAAAAAATAATATATAAGAGACGACCTGTGTGCTGTTTTTCAGCTGGCGCTAAGAGCCCTCCATTTTAAAAATTCGTATTTACACAATTTAAATTCATCAATATGAATGTTATCTAAAAAAAAACATTCGTTCAAAACAGTGAGTGAGCTTATCCGTAGAGCTTATCAATTAATTAATATCGTATATAATTAATATTAAATACTATACATCTTCTATCGTATAGGTACGTAGTTATACATACACCTATCATTCCACTTTTCCTTTTATTTGTTATTTACATATGTATGCTACATGAACTAAACCAGAATACATCGGTTTCCGTGGTGTAGCGGTTATCACGTCTGCCTCACACGCAGAAGGTCCCCAGTTCGATCCTGGGCGGAAACAAGAGCTTTAAAAATTTTTTTTTTAAAGATTTATAGTGCACTACAATTATTTTACAATGTAAATGATATCAAACATTTTGATTGTATTGCTTTTATTTTTTTTAATTGTTATGTGTGCATACAAAATGTCATAATATAACACGTGTTATAAAACACGTCAAAATTGAATTGTATTCATTAAAGGCTGTCATTTTGTTTTTATCCTTTAGAAAATAAAATACTTCCATCACAGCCAAGAGCGTAAATCTCTTCGTGGTACCAGTGACATTATATGGAGAACTCGCCTGGTTGTTAACCATCTTTTGTAACTGTAACTGGCGATATATTATTTGTTTCTGCTCCTGGTTCACCGCTGCCACATAAACGTCTTAAATTTCCCAGCCATGACATTCTCAGTCGCCCAAATCCTCTCTTTCCAAGTACTTTTGCCTGTAGTATGGACTGCAATAAGTAAAATCTCTGTTCATTTCTCATGAGATGTTCAAGATACTGAACCTTTCTTATCTTCACTGTGTTAATAACGTCCCTTTCTTTCTTTATCTTTCTAAGAACTTCAACATTAGTTATATATTCTGTCCATGAAATGCTTAGTATTCTCCGGTAGAGCCACATTTCAAAAGATTGCAATTTCTTAGTTGTGGCTTCAGTCAAAGTCCAATATTCTACGCCGTAGAAGAGGACCGAGAATACGTAGCAGCGTAGAAGTCCCATTGTTGTGTTTGTTATTAAATCGTGACTTTTGATTAAACTTCTCATTCTACTGTACACTGCTCTTGCCTATTCAATTCTGCTCTTTATAACATGAAACTATTTGCACGGTAATAAAAACAGGCTGCAATTGGTTTGCAATAAGTTTCAGAGTAAACATGGCATCTATAGCCTACTACTGTTATTAAGAGGTAAAATTTGTTTGTATCGTGAAACAAAAACTTTCTTTCACCACCGTGTTCCTTAAAGTTTGAGGATGGTTTTAGACATAAATTTGAACCAATAACTTTAATAATTTTCAAGAACAGAGATTTAAAAATGTCCCATGTCATGAAAGTTTTGTTAATTTGTATATAGCGAAATTTTTGGCATTCGATAATCTTTCGTTCTTCGTTCGATAAATTTAGAAAAAATTACAAATTTTATTTTGGTTTCTGTTTCAATAAAATCCTCCTTTTTGTTTTTGAGATGTTTGCGGTATGTAAAAAAGTGTATATATAACTTGTGTCGTTCCCATGTCGTGAAATTTCTTCGTTGACTACAGAATGCGCGCGCAGCAGAGTTGCATGCAATCGGTTGCGTAGCCTAATAGGCTACATTTGAATCAATGTCCCACAACGAATTGCGTGAAACTAAAAGTTGCACAAGAAGTTGCAAGGCTTGCAACTGTTTTGCAAACGATTGCAAGCTGTGCAACCGATTGCAGTGAGTCTAAATTTAAAACAATGCCCCACAATTTTTTTTTTTTTGCAATCATTTGCGTAATGTAATAAAGATATAATTTCTGTCGACGTTTCGGCAATACTTATTATTGTCAATATCACAACCTGTGTACGGGGAGGTAAGAAAAAATCAAACAAATAACCAGATAATTTATTTCAGACTGTGTGTGTGTGTGTGTGTGTGTGTGTGTGTGTGTGTGTGTGTGTGTGTGTGTGTGTGTGTGTGCGTGTGCGTGCGTGGGGGGAGACAGTTTGTTTTACATTAGCAAAATAATTATGTCTATCTATTCACGTAAGACAATATTCAAGAATTGTAATTATTTGGCACATACAAAACAAATTGTCTCACCCTCCCCAAACACACACATACACACACATTCACACGATTAATTTATCTGGTTATATGTTTGATTTTGATCTATTGTTCGTACAGAGGTCCTGATGATGACATTAACAAGCGGGGCTTTGCGGGAAGAAGGGCATACCCATCGCCCGCCCGTGTGCTGCGTCCCGAGCTTCAAATACAGCTCCCGCTGCAGCGACCAGAGATGATCTGGATGTTAAGGGTGTGGCTTGCTACCGGCCGTGGGTCTTCAATTAGTTACCTAACTGAGGGTGAGTGTTCGCCGAGGCCGGGCCCAAGAGTCACCTGGCACAGATCGGTAGCGACCGAGGGCGCTAATAAGGTGGTTGCCCTGAAAGCGATAGAATTTTCGGTACAGTGTCCGTATAGTGGCGTCGAGGGAACGGACACGCAGGGAATCTCGGATGATTTTATTATATGAGGCACGCCCAGCGCAATCCTCGGTCCGGGAGAAACTGAAGCTTTCGCTTATGGGTCTTAACCAAGTAGCCCCCTACGGGAATTGTGTAGGTAACCATCACCACCTCCATAGGAACCATTCCCTAGGAGGCGGGTCATCGAGTTGCTGCAAAGCAGGGGACGGAGTTGATATAGACGATGGACGGACGACACTAATGTTGTCGAAACGTCAGCACAAGTAATCAAAAATCTGTATATATACTTATTGACCGAGCCTCGCTAAACCTTCCAACGTTAAATGTTCTTGTGGTTCTTCTTCTTTTTCTTAATTTTATTCTTACTATTCTTCTTCTTCTTCTTGTTTTCCTTCATACCAAGAATACTCAAGTAAGTGCAGCGGAAACGTGTGAATCAATTGAACATAAATACAATTAATTTAAGGTAGTAAAGCTTTTTTCTTTAGATGTTATCTCTCCATAAATTGTACACAACATAAATTCTTAAGAAATAAGAACAGCCTAGAGCTGGGATCAACGATTTGCCTAATTTCTGTGACGCACAAACGCAAGAGATTTATAAATCTATCCGTTAACGTTTACAACCCCTTCTTGCTATATGATATAATCATCCCTTTCCCTAATTTCACAAGTAGGCCTTTTTATTATTAGATTTTTGCGCCGCATTCCACTTACGTATACGCTGTGTATATTTTACGCGTATTTTGTCACCTTCGTCGTCAGATTGCTGGAGATAACTTTATAATAAACAGCCAAATTTCGTATGGGGAATGCCGTAGCGTTGAGATAGAGTGTTTTCCCACCATTTAGATTTACCTGACGAATAACTTTAAGACCTAAAATATATAAAAAATATAGTTATAGTATACGAACTAAAATAGTAAAAAGTAATTTTTCTGTTTTTTTTTTCGCCACGAATGTTGCTATCACCCACGTTTTTCAAAATTTACATGGAGAAAGTAAGAGAGATTTGGAAAAAATGTGCAGGAATATGGGAATTCCACTTGATAGTGATACAGTTTATTCATTACAATTTGCTGATGACCAATTACTTTCGGGTCAAAATTTTGTAAACATGGAGTACATGACTAGAAAATTGATACAGGAATATCAGAAATAGATACTAAAGGTAAATATGAATAAAACAAAATACATGGCAATAGATGACCTTCATCAAGACTTGATAATGAAGGAAGAAATGGGCAACATTTCATATACAGAGGAATACAAATATTTACGGGTGAAAATTACGGCCAGTGGAAAGCAAGACAAAGAAATACAATCCAGAGTTAATTTTGGAAAGGTGGCTATATCTACATTAAATGGAATCCTGTTGGATAAGCAAATTACAACAGAAACTAAAACCAAAATATTTGAAACCATTGTTAGGAGTCTCATGTCTTACGGCTCAGAAGTTTGGACTACTAATAAACACACAAAAACAAAATTTATGACAGCAGAGGTAGACTTTTGGAGACCTTCGGCAAAAGTAACCAGACATTATAAATGAAGTCATTAAGGGCAGAATGAATGTGAAAAATACAATTGTTGATTTTATCCAAAGAAAAAATTACAATGATATGGACACACGAAAAGAATGGCACAGGAAAGATTGCCAAGGAGAGTTATGGAATGGAACCCACCAGGAAGAAGGAAAAGAGGAAGATCACCTGTCACCTGGATAGATGAAATTCAGACTATATTGAGGGAACGAGAAATTGAAGATCTTTGGATGGAAAAACAGCAGTGGAAGATGAGAATTCAATCACTTCTGTAATCTGTGGTTCCGGAAAATGTGTAAACATTGTATAGCCGGAATAATAAAATATTTTTTTTCTGTTTTTACTGTTGATGCAAAAGTGAAGCGGAGTAACGGCCGATGGCTTGCCCATGATCCCGATGATGTCCCTGCAGTAGCCAGGACGAAGGTTTCGGCCAGCGTTCACGTTTTAAAGAAAACGATGGAGGTTTACCTCCAGATTCTGAGAACTGTAGTGAAACCATGGATGGAAACTGTGGCCTCCAGGAGATCGTATATCCTTCGAAAGGACGGTGCACCGGTTCACACTAGCCATTTAGTGCAGAACTGGCTTTCCGATATCGTGGACGCATTCTGGTCTAAGGGATTCCGGCCTTTCAGTAGACTTGATTTAAACCCCCTTGATTATTACGTTTGGGGCGTTATTGAAAGGGTGTCTAACAAGACCAGGGACTCCAACGTGGCAACCTTTCAGGCCAGTATTGAGGTAGCATTCGCGGATTTGGACAAGGAGCAGTTGAAAAGTTGAAGAGGCAGTGATCGCAGCAAGCGGGGGTTATATTGAATAATAGAACTCAGGAAGGGTCTCTTAAACAATGGACAAAGAAGTTTTTTTGTAAGTTTAATTTTTTAATGAATAAACGATTGTTTTAATAAACTGTTTGTTTTGTCGGGATTTAGCTGACGTACCCTATAGTTATAGTATACGAATTAAAATAATTAAAAGGAATTTTTCACACGATAATTTCTCCTGCTCACATTAAAGTGAATTTTATTGCTCTTGCTGTATGGTTTCTTTTGACTATCAATGGCTCTTTTTCACTTCTTGCTTTCCCACTTTTTCATATACAGTCTCTGTGTTTTCATCTGTTTCACGCCGCTTCCCTGTCTCCTGACTGTTCGTTGTCCATCTCCACGTCTCTCTACCTTTCTACACGTCCGATCCTCTATCATCCCGGTTCACCACCTCTCTCAGTTTATCCACACCCTTGATTCTGTGACTCTCCGTCCCCTTTCTCGTCCCATCTGTTTCCTCAAGTATCCGTTCTTCACTTCTCCGTCCCTCCATATCCCCAACTCTGGAAGTCTTGTTTAATCATTCCGTTTGTCTGCGTATCTGTCCGTCTGTCTACTTCCCTAACTGTCTCTCTCAACTCGTCCACTTCTTTCTCTACTTCTCTTTGTCATTCTGTCTCTATTTTTATCAATCGCTCTGTAACTATGTATCTTTGGTTTATTATATCTTCCTCCATTGGTATACTGAGTAACTGTATCTTTGACTTTCTCTAATTCTAAGTTTATACTAAAGGTTTGACGTGATTTATTTTTATTCAAACAGCATTTCGTCTCTCTCTAACGCACAACATTATTATGGCAACAAGTAAATAGTACAGTCTGATCTGTGCTTTCATTGCGTGTGCGTGTGTGTGTGAGTGTGTGTACTTTGGTATGTAGTTATTAAACTAAGCTACCCTGATAGGATTTACATTATGCATATACTGTGACATCAGGTGTCCACATCTTATGGATACGGGTTTGCCAATCCCGATGTGCCGTAGCTGGATTCTCACTTTGCTTCAACTTGTCTTGGCTGAGATCCCTTCCTTTCGTCTTTTCTGTTTAGTCTCTCCTGACTGCCTCTTGTTCATTTCTGACCCCGACGCTATTAGAATAATCGAGGGCTAGGGTGTCTTCCTTTTTCAATTGTAACTTCTTAACTTTTGGTGGCTTAGGATCTTAGAGTGCTCACTGATGCCGAAAGGTGAGCACTGGAAATACTAAGAAACTTTCAGTATCAGAATAACTGGTACAAAGCCATCAAATCCTATCTCAGAAAGAGAAGTGTGAGGGCGAATCACCTGCACCCCCAAAACATGGGCCTTTCGGCTTAGGTATGGTAACCCTGACAGACGAGTCTGTGGTCCCCCTGGCAGGGGGTTAGGCAACAGGCCAGTAACCTGTTCATGTAAAACTTTGAAATATTTGTAGTACCCGTAGCAGTCTCGTCGTAGGGTCTGGAAACTGTGGCAGTAGGATCCTGGCAAAGAAAGTTATTTCAATTTACAGAAGACAATGGTGAGATCATCTGCAAAGGATGATAACGGATCGATTGCCGAAAGCGGCACAGAACTATAAAGCCACTGGTAGAAGAGACGTGGATGAGATGGGTGCCAGAACAAGTTTATATAACCTAATCCTTAAAGAGGAGAAGACGGAGAAGACATCCCGGGCAAATTGTGTTGTATAAATAATATTTGTGTAGCAATAATTGTCCAATACAGGGTTTGTGAAGAATATATTACATTGTGTTAATGTTATCAAATCTGTTGTTCTGTGCAGTGTGGTTTCATATTGTGTTTGCCAGCAAAATATACAGGCTGCATATATGCATGCACAACAGAAAACAAATACACACTTCCGAAGAAGCCATAGAAGACAATATTTATACGCCAAGGCAAGAATGTATAGGAAGATTGTGGTTATGTCCAGGAGCCCAGGTGCACACACACACACACACACACACACACACACACAAACAAAGATCTGTATCTTTTCATAAATCCGTTATTCCTTTGTAACTCGTTGAGTTTCCTGCAGTTCTCCCATGAAATATCTTCAAATTAATACACTGCAAGTAGGTTTATTTTCACCTGACCCACGTTTCACAGAAATTATTCTGTATCTTCTGAGGTTTTTTGAAATTATAATTGAATGTTTTGTTTACAATACAGTTAACGGATAAACGAATTTAATTTGATTCTATTTTCGGCTGTTGTAATGTTTACGTAGTCAGCTATTTATTATATATTTAATGTTTTATTTTATTATTCTATTGAATGTATGATTTTAAATAAATCGTCTTGTTTTGTTTTTATTGCAATTTGTTCTATAATTAGTAGATTATTATTATTGCGTTTGTAAATATTAAGATATTCATTTTTGTTAACTTTTTGTACGTTTTTAATTAATTTTACATTTTGAATGTCAGGAAATTTATGTTTATTGTTTAAACAGTGTGCGGCTAATTTAGAATTGTAAATATTGGGTTTTAAAAAAACGCTGCAATTTTGAATGAATCTCTCGGACAGTTTTTTCTTCTTCGTCGAGCCTACGTAAAATTGATTGCAACCTGGACATTCTATTTTGTAAACTCAATTTTTATTATGAATGTTGAATTTACTTTTAGGCTGTATTTTATTAAAAACAATATTATCTGTGTTATAAAGTTTGTATTTTTAAATATTTTGCTTAGGTTACGAGTTACGTTTCCGTGATAAGTAAAGTCGATATATTTTCATAAGTGTAAGCAGCACATTAAATTTTTACAGCACAATGAATCTAGAAAACCCGACACAACACATCATTGATATTTCTTATATAAATCTCGTATCCCGACAAAGCGCGCAGTGAAAGTAAAGAAATATGTTAGCAAAACAATATGATAGTCTATACCTTGTGTACCATATTCTTCATCATCGCGCGCCATCTGTGGTAGCACGCATAAAGTTCCGTGAGTAATATTGCCGAGACAAAACAAACAGGAGATAAACTGTGCGTAACTTATGAACGGCGTCAGCTGGCAGATCAGACTTCACAATGAAGGGGAAACAAAATCTGTAGCCTATATTAAAGACGTGACGGTGTACCGAATCAGGCGTTAGCATAGTGCACTGGTACGGAGAAAAAATATTCTTTCCATCGTTGTTAGGTTAACAAGATTTCTTTCAAAAAGATTTAATATATAAACATGTATTCTCCCTATTTATTCAAATCACCATTTTCAATAAATGTATAAGAACGCACACATATTCGCATATTGCAAATATTCCAAAGAACAACTAAGTTCAGCAGAATATCATCATTATCATCTTCACAACACGGCATAAGGAAGGTGCTGCCTGTTCCGCCTTCAAAAATCTTCCACCCATCTCTTCCTGGGTCTACCCACACACCCGAGTCCTATAGGACTGTATTTCCAGACTCTTTTGGCCAGTCTGGAATATGATATTCTTTCTAAGTGTTCTTTCCAACCGTTGTTTGTAACCTTTTAATTTTTCATTCAAACTTGTAAATCGTCTCTTATAGTCTCATTCTTTAGACGATCAAGTTTAGAAAAAACCTCTTAACTCCTCTTAAGAACGCCATTTCCGAGGCCTGTATTTTACTTTCTTGTTTCTTGGTTGTTGTCTATAATTTACACCCATAGGACAGTACAGGGACTGCCATATCTTTGTAGAACTTTAATTTTGTATCTCGACAAACCTTGTTTCTAAAAGTACGGTTGATTGTACCATAGATTATCTGGAACTTAACATCGATATCATAACATAACCTATCGAAGCCTATATCATTTTCCAAACAATTAAAATGGGTCACCTGTTTTCGAATTCGATCACTAATCACTAGTTTTGTTCGAATACAGTGCCCATTAGCCCAATGGCGTATAGCGAACGGGAGCCAGGGTGGCCAGTCCCTGGTTGGACCGCTCATGCCAGTCCATGATGTCCTTTTTAGGCACAGAGGAAACCTAGTAGCTTCGAGGGCTCGGACCACTCGTTCTCCCCTGACAACGGACTGGCGTTCTTTAAGTCGGTGGAGTTCGAGCGAGAGGGGGAGCTACGGGCATCCTGCTTCCACTCGGTCCGGGGGATAGTATTCCCATATCGCGCCGGAAGTCGTAGACTTCCGGGGGCGATCCCTTGAGATCTAACTCGGTCGTCGGGTCCGCGACTATTCTGGACTTCGGGGGTCGACGTATTGATCAGCGCCGTACTCAAAAATGGCACCGCGGGAACGTGAATAAGCCAGACCGGGAATCCTATTCCCCCCGGTCTTCACGTGTTGAGGAATGGATTCGTGGCTGTTGCTGGTTTCACATGCTGAATAGTAGATTAAGACACCCCCAAAACTTTCTGGGAGGGTACAGTACAGTCGCGTGGTACAGTACAGCCACCAGCCCGATGCCTCGCGGTACTGTTCCAAAACTTCCGGGTCTCTACCCTTCGAACTACATGCGGTAGGCTAGTAGAGGAACGTATGGAAAGGCCGTCGTCATCGTCATCCTTTACGGCTTAGGCTAGTGTAGCCTGTTACAGTCTCAATGGAAGTCATCCAACCATCGTTTACGGGGTCTTTCCACACTTATCTTCCCCCTTCGATGATAGTCAAGGAATCTTCTTTAAAATTTAGTTAATACAGTCTCTCTACTTGTAACCGCCACTCCGTTTTGTACCAGGAGATTTTCTCATTTAAACTTTCAGCTATGTATACTGCACGGGCACAAGCTGTGCTCCCGAGACGCCTGAAGAGCGGGGGGGGGGGTCTACTGAATGATAACGCGTGTTTGTGCTGGTGCGGTATTACTGGTTCTGTAAACATTGTTCAGTAAGCTGTATGCAATTAGAAATACCGTGCGAGAGACAGTGTTAAACGTATTTTAAATGTGTAGTAGTACCGTGATACGTGCAGTGGAATGGCAAACGTCACCGCATTCCTTGTTGGGCTGCATAGCTTAACACATGATGAGTAGCTATATTCTAGTGTGACCATTTCTGATAAGATCTCTCCTGGTACAACCCTTTACAGCACTCAATAACCTCATTTCCGCTCTTTGTATTCTAGATATATCTTTGGCCTTTCTAATCCAAGTCTCACTATCATACAGTAGTTCAGGTATGACCAGTACATTATCATATTTCAATTGCGTCCCTTTCCTTGTTTTTCTTCTTTAAATGCTTAATAATACAGCCACAAAACGACTGGAAAAGACTAATTTTGCTTTCAACCTCCTTATCATCCTGGTATGCGATGCTACAACCTAGATACCTGAAATCTGGCATCTGTTCTATTGGCGAGTCCTGTATGATAATCTTTGTCCTAATATGTTTTGCCCAGAAAAAGCCATAGCTTTTGTTCTGGATAAGGAAATGATTTGTTTGTAATCTGCCAAAATGTCAATAAGATAAAACAACGATCTTTGGAGGTCATATTCATTCACTCGGATGATCAGAAGAAGATCGTCCGCATTCATTAAAATATTTAAATAAAATCCTTTTAAGTATAATCTTTTGGGGTGTCCAATTTCCATTTCCTTATGGCATCATCTATACAGATATTAAATAAAACAGGAGAAAGACTGCAACCCAGCCGAATGCCTTGGGTTATTCCAATGGACTGTGACAATCTGTTAGTTTTTATCCGTATCTGCGTTCCATTATATAAACGTTTAATTACTTTCATTAAACGCAATCCTACCTTTATTAAAACGTATTGGAAACGCAGTCTCGAATTACTTAAAGCGTTGCGTAATCGTCTGTTGTCTCTGTTGTCTCAATGAGACACTATGGTACGACAAAACATAGGCAACTTACTTAACGCTAAATTCCTAGTAAGTTTATAAAAGAGCTAACCACAAACATTACGTAAAAAAATCTTCTCCTTCTTTTCTCCAAGGGTTAGGTTATATAAACCTGTTCCAGCACCCATCTCAGGATCACATCGAAACTAAGGCGATAAGAGTGGATCTGGGCATCCGAAATTGGATGGCGGTGCCTCAGAGTCAGAGGCGTAACGAATGACGTCATGTTACCGAGGAGGTCGTGGCTTACATTGGGCTGTAGCGTAATGTTGGAGCGTACTGTATGTTATATAAAGATTAGCTACTACACATTCAATATTTTTGTTATATTGACACATACACACATACATCATCATAATCTTTTTCTTCTCTTCTTAAAGGATTACGTTATAGAAACCTGTTCCGGAACACATCTCGACCTCGGACCCACGACTCTTCTACCAATGGCTTTATAGTTCAGTTTCGGCAATCGATCCTCTGTCATACTTTGCTGATCCCACCATTGTCTTCTGTAAATTGAAAAATTTAATTTCTGCCCTTCACTTCGAGTTCTACTCTGATATCCTCATTCCTTATTCTCTCTTGCAATTTATAATTTAAAGCATTTTGAAGAAACTGCATTTTAGTCCTCTGAATCTTGCCGCATTCCTTTTTTGTCATAAGCCACACTTCACTCGCATATGTCAACGTAGATAATGCAATTGTCTTATAAAATGTAATCCTTGTGCTGTGTCTTGTTTTATTTCTAAGATTTCTATGAATCGTGACACAAATATTCCTAAATTTATTTATCTTCTCTCTTATATCATATTCAGATTCACTAGCTAACTGCACAGATAAGACATTTACAACGATTCACTTGTTGTAAAGTGCTGTTGTTTATAACTTGTCCTCACTGGATATTTACCTTTAAAGACCATGGTTTTCGTCTTTATTACTGAAATTGTTAGTGAGTACTCTCTTGCCACTTGTCGTAATTGAAACATAGCTCTTTATAATTCATTCTAATTTTCTTGAATAAGCCCTATGCCATCCGTATATAGAAGGACACCCATACAAATCGATTTGTTAAGCTGTATTCCAGAAGCCACTCTGGATGTCCATGCTCTGAACATGTCGTCAATGTACGTACAAAAATAGTTTGTAAATAATACGTTAATGCTGCAGTTGACGCAATAAATATAATACTTTTCCTGCCACCTTTCTTCACCCAGTCGTAATGTTTATTAAAACGAATTCATAACTTTTAAATGAATTCAGAGAAATAATCTTTTTTTTCTTTGACTATACTACACACTTGGTATATTTTTAATTATTCTGTTTCTCGTCTCATGTGTCATGCTCAGTGCTACATTGTGCATAATATTAAATACTAATTCAATTAAAACATTTTAATTATGAAGAATTAAGGGCACCAGTAAAGCCACCTTTGCAGTGGCGACATGACAACTTTCTTACTTTAACTCAAGGCACTCTATATTAAATAAAACATTAGTGGTAAGTTAAGGAAGTTTATGCAGTTTCCTGTATAAAGTAAATACTTTGAGGCATTAATTATTCTGTTACAGTTCTTATGTGTTACTGGTTTTCAGGAGTGAAAAGAAAAACAGTTTAATACGTTCTGAGAAAACCTTTTATAAAAAAAACGAATCTTTATAATGAAGTTAGAACGGAGATTGTTAATTATGAAAGAGAAATATGTATTGCGAAAAAAAAAAGGAAAAACCTCGACTGGAAGTAACAGAAGGATGATGAAGGCAATTTTCTTCTTCTTCTTCTTCTTCTTCTTCTTCTTCTTCTTCTTCTTCTTCTTCTTCTTCTTCTTCTTCTTCTTCTTCTTCTTCTTCACTATGTGGCTTGGGCTATAGCCCGTTCCGACTTCACAGACATCTGACCTCTGACCATTTTTACCAGGATCTTCCCCGATCTCTCGTCCCCATTGGCCTATATTCAAACGGTTGTTTAGGAATACGCACGTCTACCATAAGTTCCACATGGGACTTCCAATTCTGCCTGTATTCCTTTATTCTCTCCAGAACCGACAGTAACTTTAGGTCTCTCCTTATGTCATCGTTTTCGTAGACGATCACTCAAACCACATCCCTTAACTGCTCTTAAAAATTTCATTTCCGAGGCTTGTATTTAAAAAAAAATTTATTGCAGAAGAGTCCATGTTTCACAGCCATACATTAAAGTCGGCATAGCCACGACCTTATAGGATTTTGGCTGTGTCTCCCTCTGCGTTTTATTCTTCAGTTGTCGTCTTATTGTTCCACAGGTAGAACTAATTTTATTTAACTTCCTCTTGATATCGTTATCCTTCCTATGTGAGATATCACATCCCAAATAATTAGTGTGATACCTGCTCCAAAACACTATTACAATTTTTGTTCTTACAGGGTCCTGCCTTAGGAAGGCCATCATTTGTGTCTTACTATTTGAGATCTTAAAGTTGTATTTCTGGCAGATTGTATGCAAGGTATAAATAGACCTTTGTAACTCATTCCCACTCTTCCCTATAATTATTTGGTCCATCAGGAGTCCACATCTTGTGGATACGGGTTTGGCAATGCCGATGTGCCCTAGCTGGATTCTCACTTTGCTTCAACTTGTGAGATCCCTTCCTTCAATCTTGCCTGTCTAGCCTCTTTTGACTGAGTCTTGTTCTTTCTGACCCCGTCGCTATTAGACTACTCGAGGGATAAGGTGTCTTTTTTTTCATTCTAATTTCTTAATTTAGAATGGGCAAACCGGGCTCATCAGCCGTAGTGAAGGCGGTCGGTCTAGGGGTCGTGTACCCCGAAATCATTGCACCTGGCCCTCCAGGTTGGAGGTTGTGCGAGGGGCTGGTAACCTTTACACGAAAAATGTAGTTTACTCAGATACTTCAAAAGAAAATGAAAAATCGGCAATTTTCTTAGAAAAAATAAAATTTACATAGGTAATGCATCAAAGAATTATAAAATTAGCAGCATAATGATCTACAAGTCACTAATGATGCTACTGTAGACACAACAAACAAGTTCGGGTCCATTGCAACATGGAAGAATGGTCTACTGTAATACAAGAATCGATTAGAAGAAAAGACAATGAAGAATGACTTGGAGGGAATAGTTTAGCATTATAATATGTGTTGTTGTTGATGATGATGATGATAATAATAAGAATGCTGATGATCGTATAAATATCTCTACAACCGTTTAAACTTCCAAATTTTATTCTGACGATTCTCCTTTCCATAGTTTTTATCGACAGTATCCTTTTTGATCCTTTCAAGGGTTTGCCTACTTTTCCTGTTAGACTGGAATCCGTTACTCTTGGCGGCCCACCTGTTTTTATTTCCTTTTCTGACATGTCTGTACCAGTAAGTTATTTATGGATACTTATGGAAAATTAAGTGTTTATTCTTGCAAGTTGTTGTTTCTTTTTCTAAACCATACTATTGTCGGAGCAGTGGCGTAGCGTCGGTATATAACAGCTATTGCCAGTTGTGATAGGCCTAAAAATTAATTCGAATTTTTAGAGACAAAATTTTCTTTTTAGACGCAAAATATTTGTTTTAGATTATTCTCTATCATTCGCTGGCAGAAGAAGAGGGTCCCGGTTCAACGGGATCTGACTCCCATTATACTTACACAGAATAAATCAGAACACAAATAATAGAATTAAAAATAATAAAGACAATCAGAAACACATTACTAAACGAACAAAACACAACTAGGTAAGTGGTTCCAAAAACGAACATAGCTGCTAACTGAGTGTTGTGCCGGTTTATACAGCGGCAACACATTGGGTGGACGAATTTGTCCCTCCCTGTTAGGTTGTACGGTGACAACTACTACGAGGTCAGTGAGCTCATCTTCATCATTCGGTATTACATAAATTCCAAATATCGTTAATTTGTGTTGTAGGATGTTTACATTTATTTTATTATGTTTTCGTTTACTGCTTCTCACTCTATTATATTTTTTTAATTTCTTTTTGTGTTAGTATGGATACCCCATTTTGCGGATGATGGTCTTTTGCGACACCACTACAGAGATGGTTTCACTACCCGTCACATTCTTATTTGTTACCGTTAAATCAGCTATGTTTTGAACGAATGTTTATTTAATTCATGGGCAATTTCAATTAATCTTCCTCTACAATATGGAAAATAAATAAAAAATATAAAAAAGTTAGAAGCTACAGAAATGGATGCTTTGAAACGAGCTGCTACAACTTCAAGGCTAGAGCAAATACGAAATGAAACGATCAAAGAAGAAATGGGCGTACAAAAGACAATCATCGACTGCATTGAAGAAAAACAACTAATCTGGAACGGACACGTACAAAGAGTGGGACAAGACCGATTATTACCAAAGAAAACAATGAGATGGACACCTAGAGAGCACATAAAGAAAGGACGAACCAAGAAAACATGGGTAGAGGGCATAAGAAAATCAATGGGCGATTGAGGACTGAGCGATGAAAACTGCAACGACAGACAACAATGGAGGTTAGGCATCGGACAACATCGTAGGACGTTTTGACCCGAAATAATGTTAAATGTTTCAAGATTTGTTAGTTTTATTAACATCAACTTTGTCACTATTTATTGCCACACTGCTAAATACTTCGTTCTTGACGAGGCCTTTCGGTGTCTCCACCATCTTCAGGTCTTAACCGACGACGTTCTGGCCTCGTCAAACGAAGTATTTAGCAGTGTAGTAATAAGTAGTGATAAAGTTGGTGTTAAATGTTTTGCTTCAAAGATTCATGCCGAAATATGCAAACACTCCTTTCTGAATACATTATCAATCGATAAGCGTATGCGCCGCAAATAAACTTTCTTTTCTGTACGAGTCTGACAAGTCGAGCATAAAGAAATAGTTTTCGTTTTTGCGTTTTTTGCAATTTAATATTTTCGCTTTGAGAAATTTTATTTTCTGAGCTTCGTTATAATTTTTAAATTAAAAACAGACGTTCTCGTTTTACACAAACATAAAGAAAACTAAACTAGGGCTTCTCTGAAGCTTGTTACTAAGGTTTACAGGGAATCTGCACAAGCAGGTTATTTTTGTATTGTACTTGCAAAAGAATGTTTTTTTTTCTTAAGAAAATCAGTAACATTCGGTTATTTGAAACCGTCTTTTTAGTTCCGTAAGGAAATGGAAGTATGATGATCACGAAAAAAATCTTGTTCAAGCTATGGGCTGATTCTGATTTTACCACCCATAAAACATGAAGAAAAGTCATTTTCCGAAAAGTGTCTGTGGTGTGCTTCAAGTAGAATGTTTTCTATGACAAACGATAACTGCCACAAATTCAAACAGAATCAAATTATTTTTTGCGTATGTGCCCGAATTGTAGAGTACTCAAGGCCTATTGATTTTGGTAAAGATCGGTTAAGGGGAAGGGGTAGTTTATCGGCAACGATTTACGTTTTAACGAGAGTAAAGGACTTAATTTTGATAAATAAAGTATCCTGAAAAGAAGGTCATAATAATCCAATGTAGAAAGGTAGATGAAATATCAATAAATGAAAATGGTAGTTAAATGGGGAGGGGATAATTTTTTTATATGCGTACTACCTTTTGGGTAACAAAGAAGTTTCTATTTAAATATTTCTTTCCAATTTGTCAAACATAAAACTCGATTTACAAGGTGGGGGATATATTTTTAGAAATTATTGAACCGAATTCAAGTAAATGATTTTAAATGTAAGCTAAGTGTTAAAAAATGGAACCCACGTATGGGTCTCCATACCGATTATATTAAAACGTTATCCTACATTACTTTGGTAACTGTGAAAAAATGTAAACATTTTTAAAATTATATAAAAAAACAGGGCTGTTAAGCGGTGGTCGGTTGCTATTAAACGCCATTTCGTCGGCAACTTTTAGATTTCCCCATCGGGAAACTTCTTCAGGCCGCCAGAAAGCGACAGAGCGTAAGAATACAATAACGGCAGATATACGCCGAACAGTACTCGATATCAGGTATCAGGTGCAAGCAACAACCAAGGTATCGATTATTGTTCGGCGTACATCTGCCGCTATTGTATTCTTACGCTGTCGCTTCCTGGCGGCCTGAGGAAGATTCCCGAGGGGGAATCGAAACGTTGACGACGTGACGGCGTCTCATAGCAACCGCTCACGGCCTGACAACCCTGTGTTTAGATGTAATTTTCAATACATTGCCACCGGGTGTGCAAGCTTTAGGCAAAAATTAATGTAAACATTGCTAGGACGGATGGAAATAAATTAACTGACACCAATGAAGTCACTACTTACGAACTTTAATTAGACACAAACAACATTAGAAACAACAAAGGCACTCGAATAAAATAATTCAAGATAGAATAAGGAATGAAGGTATCAGAGCAGAACTCGAAATAAAGAACATAAATGAAATGACTTCAATTTACAGAAGACAATCATGTGATCGTCTGCAAATGATGACAGGGGATCGATGGCACTGAGTTATAAAGCCATTGGTAGAAGAGACGTGGGTCGTCCGAGGAGATATATATATATATAATCTAATCGTTGAAGAGAAGAAGAAAAAGGAGGATTTAATTAAATTTACATTGTTATTTTTTAAATTTGGATTTGCTAAAACGAGCCGCAATTAGATTTAATTTCTTTTCAAGTATAAAAAAAATTAATTAAGCGCTCTCTCTAATGGGGTGAAATTATCTCTGAAAGTGCACCAAGAAAATAAAAAAAAAACTTAATAACAACGCGTTTCGTGTAATCACTTTCTTAATTACATTTCTTTTTATTAATCAGCTTTTGGCGAGGAAATCTTGGAACACGAGTTTAAATTACAAAGTAGTTTTGTGAAGAAACATAAGTGTATGTTCATTTAATTACTTCCACGGTCCGTAATGAAATGATAGTATGGTGACAGCGAAAAAATCGTGTTCGACATAAGGGCAGATTCTGATTGTACTACCCTCAAAGCATGAAGAAAAGTCGTTTTCCGAAAAGTGTCTGTGTATCTGTGTGTAAACTTTTTCTATGGCGAACGATAACTGCCGCAAAATCAAACACAATCAAATAATTTTTGCATATATGCCAGAGTTGCAGAGGACTCAAGACTTGTCGATTTTGGTGAAGATCGGTTAAAGGAAAGGGGTAGTATACCAGCAACGTTTTACGTTTTAACAAGAGTGAAGTACTTAATATTGATAAATAAAGTATCCTGAAAGAAGGTCATTATAATTTACTGTAGAAAGGTAGACGAAATATATATATATATATATATATATATATATATATATTGTAACATTACATTTGGAACAACATAATATCGTACCTGATTTAATGAAGACTTTGGTTAAGAAGCTGACAAGGAGAACAATATCTTCCAAGATGATAGTGAAGAGGAACGACTAACAATTTGGACTGACTAGTAAGACAACTGACCGTACCCAAATTAATGATTTAGGCTAAGTGATGCAGATATCTTCAAACCCCAACTATGACTTGAATTTTCAGTATTCACCAAACAAAGAATTGTAAAGACAAACAGCTTATGAACCAGGACTATAAAGAAACAAATGGTTTCAGTTAATGTATCATTATATCCAGATAATCAAAATACAAAGTGAGGGATAATAGGCCCAAACATGTAATATTATGTAAGAGAAATATTAGTAAATAATTAAGTTAATTGATGTAACAAAAATATAGATACACCTGGTTATAGATACATGAAACATACAAATAATTATCACATATAGAGTTCATAGGGTTGTCCAGTAAACAACAAATTATAACATGGTCACAATAACATTTATAACAAGAGTAAAACCCAGATAAACAGTAAATGTAACAAGATTATTAGAACTGTGTGGTGAGGTAGAGCAACAGTGTTCACTTTATAGTAATTTTTGTAAGTCAGACATCAGTAAGTATACAGATGTTGAAACACATATAAATAGTAAATGTGACATAGACAGTGTCAGAATAATGAGTAAATTAGCTGACAAGGGACTAACCAATTAGTATAGAATTTGTTTTGTAAAATGTGCATATTTTATGTTTTAGGCACAGTGTTATATCATAGTATTTGTGTTGTGTTTTTTAGTATGTAACAGATGATACAGTTAGTTTAAAGGAATGTCAATTTAATGATATTAATTCAATTTTTTTATGTTGTGTTAACAAATATAACAATAGAGCTGATGTTAAACCATGGTAAATTAATTGACCAAGCAGAATGGACTATACAAAGACGTTTTGTTAAGTGTCAAACACTTATACAGTCTGAGTAGAAAACAATTATTTGTGCAAGGAATTGGTATAATCATAGCCATGTGGGATGAACTTAACTATTGGAATAATATATTTTTTGTGTTGTTAAAATAACGTTATATGTTAAACCATTTTGATGAGTGTTAGAAGTTAATTTAATTGTTAAAGATGTTAAAACATGGTTACGAAAATAATACTATTACATAGGCCAGGTGAAACCAACTTTAGTAAATTTTGAACAATTATATTAGAAATTTTGTAAAGCAAATGTGAAAGGGTAGATATATTTATAGGTAATAATGTATACAAGGAATATAGAAACAAAATAACACATATCAAGTTATTTAAGGAAATTCCAAATAACAAGATTGTAACATCCATAGTTCTTAAGCAAAAATAGGCATGTTTGGTGTCTAAATATATCAAATGAGAAGATCAAAATAATGCTGATAATGGTTTTAAATTCCCATTAAGTATAGAAAAGTTATGTTAATTTAAAGATTTTGAACAAATTTTAGACTTCGAAATAATGAAAGTATATGACAATGTATATTCGAATTGGCCAACCAGATTCCAAGTTTACCCTTAGCAACCAGAAATTTCGGATAAATAAAAAGAGACTTCTTTGACAACGATCTTAGCAGATAGACGCGTTCTTAAATCGTCTTACATTATATGTTATAAAGTGTGAAAAAACTATACAACTAGATAAATACAGTTAGAGGTACACTACACGAACTTTTTGCAACAACAGAAGACTACCCATTAGATGGATTAGAAGAAATAACAACCAGGAAGAAGATTTGAAGTGGACGAGGGACGAGAAGAAGATCTGACGTGTACGTGGGACCTATCTTCAACCAAGAAGAGTACAAGAAGAGGATTTGGTGATTCTGACATCTCATTATATCGTACTTTAACACACACCTTTGTATACACGAATTTTAAGTAAAAATCAAATAAACTACAGACACCATATAACACAAACACTAAAAACAATCACTAATAACACCATATAAGTCTAACACCTTTTTTAATCACAACAAGAACTTTTAATTCACATAATAACTATCAAAGCCTGAACTGGACATAACCTTTTTAAAACTGGCAACCACTATACAATTTCTGTGTGCACGTATCACTCTAACGTTGTAATATCCTGTAATTGTAAACTTGTATTTTGATTAATAGTGTAATATTTTGTTTAATTTATAATCCCCGAACCATATACGCCCTGAGATAATTAATATTTTATTTAAAAACGTTAACAAAAAGCATTGTTTTGGTCTGGAAGGAATACTAAACGTTTGGCTACTGCTGCCAACTGATAAAGGAAGAATTATAGTTTGCGCTACAATTGCGATTATTCTGTTTAAATTTATTAAAACAGTCAACCAGTGTTTTTTCCGAATAAAGGATTCCACAAGGATATATGTTTGATAGTATTTGTGTGTCGTTATTATTGCTGTAACATTTAGTAAATAGAATTCACAGATTGCAACGGACCCGATAGTTGGCATCGCTGAGTGACGTCACGGAAAAGAGGCAGCATAGTGGGAGAAGCGGCAATTTACAAAATTATTCGCCGTTCAACATAACACATTCATAATTACACATCGACGACTCCAGTGCGAGTTTGTCGCTACATTATTTATATATATTACAAGTTCACACTTCCTACGGGTGGTGTAATCCAAGTGCACACGACATGTATACAAGTAACTGATATATAATAACATTGTATGTAACGAAATATTCTCTGGTTACAAATAGACGAACCTGAAGTGAGGCTACGTCACGTTTCGATTAGATTCAATAATCATCGTATATACTTATACATTTATCGTTACAATATATGAAAAGGGTAGTTGAAGGGAGAGGGGGTAACTTTTTGTATTGATGTTATAAATTTATTCGATCGAAAACTTCAATAAAATATTTACAATTTATATCGTTCCACGTAAACGAAATACGTTATCACGGATACGTAAACAAAATAATTTGCCGTTTTCAGAAATTCACAGATTACAAACGCTGGGCGGTATTTGCTTTCTTTCGCGTTGTTTAAATAAAAGATAAATTAATCAAATCAATCCTTAATTCTTAAAATATTAACCACTACATAGGCCTACAATTCGTATTTTTCTTATCTTTCTCAGCGGTTTCACCAAAAGCTTGCTGATATATTTAGTTTCGTTCTGAGTGTACATATTAAAAATAATTTTATAATTAATTAGAACATGGAAGTCATGTATGTTTCTCCATACCGATTTCTTTTTGTTTACAGTCGAGTAAAACGCAAGCGAGGTGACGCTTAAAAAATCAGTTTAATTGTTAGGGCATGCTTCTTTTCTAACAAGCATTGTTTGTACTAGTGCATGCTCGTAAAGCGACGTCTGTGAAATATGTTGGACTTTTGCATGCACTAGTATGCTTACTACATTTACAGCAATCAATATGGTGTAAATATTTAATTCTTTTTATTAATACAACTGTTGAACTAAATCATTAATTATTAATCAATTCATTTTCTTCACGTCAAGGATTAGGTTATACAGAGTCCGCCAGTGAAGCGGGAAAATTTTTTCAATCCGCCAGTAAAAGTAACCAATTTTTTCATGAAACATTTATTATCAGAATTTTTTTTTACAGATTTGAGTTGAGTAAAGTATGCCATTATTTTACTTTTTAAAAATAACGCCGCTCAAGTGAGAGCCATTTCTGTGTAAACATTCTTCTAATCTTGACCGAAAATTCTCCATCACTCGACGAAGCAGGTCAGGTTGAATGCGTGCAATTTCTTGTCTGGTATTCGTTTTTAATTCCGGTATCGTGTGCGGTCTATCAATGTACACCCTGCTCTTCAGAAATCCCCAAAGAAAAAAGTCGCATGCGGGCAAATCTGGGGATCTTGCAGGCCACGAGATGTCGCCATATCTGTATATGAGTCCGTCCGAGAAGAGTTCTCTTAAAGCAGCCATGGATACATGAGCAGTATGACTTGTGGCCCCATCCTGCTGGAAAAAATTAATTTCCGGAAACCTAGGGAACTGTTGCATCAAAAATGTTCTGACCATGTGTGTGTAGCGGTCTGCATTGACAGTTGTGGTGTTTCCTCTATCGTCTTGGAAAAAATATGGCCCAATAATGCCAGACGATGAAACTGCACACCACACCGTAACTTTCGGACTATGTAATGGCTTTTCATGCAACTCACCTGGGTTTTCATCATTCCAATATCGACTATTTTGTTTGTTTACATATCCATTCAAATGAAAATGTGCTTCATCTGACATAAACATGCGGTGAATAAAGTTTTCATCATCATTTACACGTCGCAATAGTTCTTCGCTGAAAATCCTGCGAGCCAGCATGTCGCCACCTTTCAACTCCTTGATTACTTGAATTTTGTAAGGATGAAAAGATAAGTTTTTATGCAAAATTCGTCGTAACGATGTTTCACTAATGTTTAGTGCGGATGCATGTTTCATTGCAGAACGTTGTGGACTACGCGTCAATGCTACTTGAACTCTTTCAATGTTTTCCTCTGTTCTTACAGACCTTGTTGCTCCTCTATGCTTTAAGTTTAATGTGGAACCAGTTTATTCAAACTTTTTCACCCATGACATAATTGCATGAGTGGACGGCACTTTTCCATGTCGTGGAATATTGAAATGATTACGAAACAATCGTTGTACAGAAGTAACACAGTCACCATTCTTATAAAACGATTTTACGCAGAAAGCACGCTGTGCACCGGACCACTGCTCCATGTTTAACAAATGGCATTAAATGTAAAACAACAATCGAAAACCTCCACGCCCTCTCGTGAGCAGAAAATAAACTATTGGACTTTCAAAATTTCCCGCTTCATTGGCGGACCCTGTATAAACCTATTCTGGCACCCTTCACATTTTTTCTTTTTCCCGTTATTTAAGACTTGTCCGGAAGCCCCCTTCAGCCAGATGGTAGGATCTGGGGAGACGCACGCCAGTGCGGGCCGGAAGCGAGGAAGCACCGTGCTGTGCGGTGTCTTAGTTTTATTTCTAAGATTTCGTACCATAAATATTCCTAAATTTATTTATCTTCCCTCTTATATCATATCCAGATTCGTAGCTTACTGCACAGCCGACATATTTGAAACGGGTTCACTTGTTCGAAGTGCTGCTGTTTATAACTATCTTAGTACTCACCGGTAATTTACCTGTAAATGATATGGTTTTGGTCTTTCTTACTGAAATTGTCAGTGAGTACAACCGAAAAAAGTGTTGCAATTAAAAGTTTCGACCGCGCAAGCCAATGAATAAGTATTCTTCTTACAAACTAGAGCCTAAACATTTCTAAAATCCAACAGTTTAATCACGACAAAACTTCCCCGACAAAAATCACACATTTTCATTATTATACCTAAAAAAAATCTTACCAGAAAGGTATCCCTATCCATACCGACTAGTCGATAAATTCAGCCTTATGATTATTTTACAACTGTTCGTTAAATGTTTAACCAACACAGTAAAGGTAAAAAAAGCTTATTAAAAGGTAAAAGGTAGTAAAGGTTTTTATTAAAAGCTTATTGACCAGGATTTCCTTCTTCTTCTTATGCACTTCAGGGATTTGGTAATGTGTCTGTTCCGACTTCAATTATCAGATCAATTTCTTTGTTGGTCTTCCTACATCCCTTCTTCCAGAAGGCTGTTGAATGCTGCATCTATTGAAGAAGAAGAAGAAGAAGAAGAAGAAGAAGAAGAAGAAGAAGAAGAAGAAGAAGAAGAAGAAGAAGAAGAAGAAGAAGAAGAAGAAGAAGAAGAAGAAGAAGAAGAAGAAGAAGAAGAAGAAGAAGAAGAATGTATATATTATATGAACATCTTTATTAATTCAACAGACTCTATCCTCAAATGAATGATAGGGAATACGGACACACTTATGTTGGTCTAATTTCATCTGAATGCTGAAGGCCTTACGAATGTACAAACACTAGTAAGGGATCGAAAGGAACGTGTATGAAGGCGAAGGATTAAGGACGTCAAAAACGGACGATAGAGTAACTCAACACTTGTAGGAGGACAAGAAAAAATAAAACATATAAGGAAAAATAACAAAAGGAAGAAAAGAATTAGATGAAGAATGTGAAGAAGGTGATGGACCGTAGGTCTAATAGTTATGATGACGGTGGTAGTGGTGGTGATATGATGTCGTCGACGACGACGATCATGATGATGATGATGATTATGATGATGGTGGTGGTGGTGGTGGTGGTGGCGGTGGTGATGGTGATGATGATGGTGATGGTAATGGTGATGGTGCAAGGAAGAGGATGAAAATTTAAAACTAAAGAATTAGTGACATATTATTGCTACACGAAGTTCGCGGAGCGACATCTATAACTTAGCTGTAGAACTAAAATTTTTTGTTTAACGTAAGATTCATATTTCGTTTGAACACCTGTTAATTTCCGAATGTATTTGGAAATTATTTTCTAAGATCTAATCTAGTAAATGATTTTTCAAGAAACGTTTTCTACGTAATTAACAATTTAAAACTCAATTACTGTAAGCTGAAAAAAAAACGAAAATATAAAATCTGTAATTATTTATAAAAAAAAGCGATGTTAAGACTACGAATTTAGACCTACCAAATTAAGAAAACGCGCTGAGAGAAAATGTTTAATTAAACGTCAACTATCTGTCCATTACTCTACAATTTCAAATGGCATTAATTAAAACCTTATCGATTAACATTGATTTTCAAAAGGCTTTCACGCAGTTTTTTTAATTAAACTAAAATATTACACAATATTAAATTATAAGGAGCATTAACCAGAGGATTTCAAAGTTCGAAGAGGAGTAATACAAGGGGATGTCTTGTCTAACCTCCTTTTCAATATATACCTAGAGAAAGTAGAAAGGCTTAGTAGGGACGTCTTAATTCCACATTATTTTCCTACTTCTTGTGGTCCATATTGCCTGCTGGCATCACTCATTAAATTTCCTTGGTTTCAGTTATAGACGGGACTTATCATAATAAGCTTCGAGGTTACGCAATAGTAATAGCTCTTCCCCGACCCTCGCCAAACAGCGTTGTCGCAAGTTACACTTGGTTATGCATAGACAATGGCGGGGAGGGAGGTCTCTTGCAAACACTTTACATTCCATTGACAAGTCATTCCACTTGCTACAGGTTAAACATCTCTGTCTTCACAACTTTACCGACGTGCATATTACATTCAGTAGTTCTAGGATTACGCGTTTAAACTTTTTACTAATTATTTTTGTTATATTGTATTATTGTTGTTGTTTAATAATTATATAAGTCTTATTCACGATGAATGATAATAATAATTTACAAATTATTGAGCCTACTCAAACTCCTACAGTGTCATCAAACAGAGGAAGAAGATCTGGTAAAAAAGACTTAGGGAAGCAAGAAAAACATATCATTGCCAATGTTTACAATTTTTTACAGAGTCTCGTGGACGATCCAAAAAAAGTTGAAAATTTGAATTTTAAAAGGGTCCAAGAGTTGACTGCCGAAGCTTGTGGAGTAAGTCGATCGATAGTTCAAGGCGTAAAGCGAGACGTGGATAAGTGTGATGGAAATGAACCTAAGTTTGGTACGCCGCGGAAGCGTTTTAAAAAGTAAGGTTCACTGTCTCAGTTGTGCAGTATGAGAATACAAAACAAATTTACATTATTATGTAGTACCAATATGGCTTGCGCAAGGCCGATAATTATTATCAACCATAAATTAGCTTTATCCCAGTTTATTCAAAGACAAACACACACGCGCACGCACAAACAAATACAGATTGCACGTCCGTTAAACCTCATTTGTTTAGTTGACCAAACAATAATAATTAGTGCTTCTAGCAATACAATTGGACCGTTTTTTAACCAGTTGCAGTAACCGGTAACAGTGTTGCCAACTAACAACGCCGTACTGTAGTAAAAACCCAATACGACAGTTTGTAAGTTCAGTAGTTGGTAACATTTAATACTTCCAAATTTATAGCAACAAAACAGCGCATTATAATGTAACGCCAGAGACTTCAGCATTACGCACAATCTAATCTAGGACTACTGGAAAACTGGGGAGGACATATTATAAAGGCGAGAGCTGGCAGCTGCGCAGAGGGAAGAGCATAGTATCACGTGATGTGTCAGCCAATAAGAGCCAGTCAATCGTTTCGCTTACTGGTTGTCGCAATGTTACATTCTGTCTTTCTCTGCGCAATGCGCTTTCACTTTTCTTCTTTGTATGTGCTCCCGAGTATAATGTTTGTTGACTCCCAAAGGTTAAAGTCAACGGTAGTGCAGTTGAGAGAAAGTAGTCCCTAGAGCAAGTAGTAAGGCAGCTACCAGTAAACCCTGGTGTCGCAATTATGAATAGAAGGTCGCAGTGCGTTGCATATGCTGACGATATTGTTCTCGAGACAAGAAATAAACAGGCAATGAAAGAGGCGTACACCTCCTCTGGAGCATGCTTCGACTAACCTAGGGCTGCAATTGAGCAGCCAAAAGACAAAATATATGCTGATGAAGAAGAATGTCTAAAAAAAAATAGTCCCAAAAATTAAAGTCAATGGCAGTGAATTTGAGAGGGTAGATAGTTTTAGATGTCTGGGTGTCTCGTGACGTCATATAATCAAATGGCAATGGAAATTTAAGACAAACTGGCCATTATAAACACATGCTACTTTTATTTGCTGCCTATCCTAAAGTCCAGAAACATTTCTAGAATCTCCAAGATCCAGATTCACAAAACTGGATTACGGACAGTAGTACTTTATGCTTCAGAAGCCTGGAACACGACCGCAGTCCAAGAAGACATGATCAGAAGATGGAAAAGAAGATTTTGAGGAGAATATATGGAGATGTACTAGTTACTGTGATGTCCCGTATAAGGACAAACGCCGAATTGTACGATCTATACAAAGAACCGGAGATCGTCACAGGAATAAAACAAAGCAGAATTAGGTGGGCAGGTCATGCACAAAGAATGACACAGGAAAGGGAAGTGAAAAAAAAAGTATTCACTGGAGGACCAGGAGGAAGAATACCAAGAGGGAGGTCCAGGTGGACGGTGTAGATAAAGATTTGAGTAGACTGGGGGTCAGAAGGTGGCGAAGAGCCGCACAGAATAGAGAGGAGTGGAGTCACGTTTTTCTGGAGGCCAGGGCTCTTCATGACCTGTAGCGGTGTGGAATAGTAGTAGTGGTAGTCGTAGTAGTAGTAGTAGTAGTAGTAGTAGTAGTAGTAGTAGTAGTAGTCGTAGTAGTAGTAGTAGTAGTAGTAGTAGTAGTAGTAGTATGTAACTCGAGACCTTAAACCTGTGATACATAACGCCCAAAAAACTGCCAAACGTCTTTATAAGCTCCGACCCCTGCTTTGCAGCAAATCGATGACCCTTATTACTCCTTACGCCTTGGAAAACGTATCGTCACCACGCCGACGGTTACTCAGGTAATCCCTGTGTGGGGCTACTTGGGCAAGACCCATAAGCGAAAGCTTCAGCCTCCCTTGGATCGAGGATTGCGCTGGGCATGTAAAGCCCACTACCTAATTTCGAACCAAACTATCAGAGAATCTATATGTGTCCGTTCCCTGAACGCCGCCACTATACGGTCCGTTTCTAGAACGTTTTACCGATTGCCGTGTCCGCTTCCAAGGCAGTCGCCTCAGAAACGCCGTCGGCCAAAACTCATACCCCATGCAATTCAAGTATTTATACCACTACTTCTGTGGTCTTCAATCTTCTGGTGAAATGATACAATGTTTAAATCGCGTGTAATATCCTCGTTTCTTCTCTGATCCAAGAGAGAACAATCTTGCGTCCCTCTTAGAAATTTCATTTCGGTTGCATGAGTCCTCTGCACGTCCCTTTTACCAAAAGTCTATGTCTCACTAGCATTTAGGAATGTGGGGACAGCCAGAATTTTATAAAATTTCATTCGGGTATCCTTCCGTGTTTTTTTTTTTAGGTACCTATGAATCGTTCCACAGATGCGTCTAAATTTTGTTGGCTTACTATCCCAATCAATAACAGTTCTATATGAGGTATTACAACCCAGGTAATTAAAATGACTAACCTGATCCAAAATATGATTAGTCACAACTATCTTAGTGCTTATAGGATACCTCCTCTGAAATGCTATCGTTTTAGATTTTGTAGGAGAGATCTGTAGCCCATAGTCTTGTATGTTGCTATTGAACTGCTGTAACTGGCCTTCTGTTTTCTGTATCAGTACCTTGTCATCTGCATAAAGCAATGCATTCACATGAATATTTCGCTGAAATGGTACTCCCGAGTCAACTTTAGCTGTCCATCGCCGAAATATGTCGTCCATGTAGATATTAAAAAGTGTCGGTGAAATAGGGCACGCTTGCCTCACACCCTTTTCTTGTAGGAATAATTTCTAATAATTGTAGAAATATTTTCTTATAATTTACCATTCAAATCCAAGACAACCGCTGTCTTGTAATATAAGCTCCTATCCATTATACTCCAGAGTAGCGAACGTTTCACATTAACAAAAGCTTTCGACACATCTATGAATGCTAGATGCGTCCATTCCCTTCTCTTTTCAATTATTAATTCAAGTGTAAAGATAGCATCTGAGCATGCTCTCCCCTTCCCGAACACCACTATTACTAATTCGATCTTTTTTTGTGTGGCAACCAATAAATAAAGGATTCAATGCGATTAAACAGAAAACGGATAAATGCCGGATGAATCAGTTGCGTTCAGTTGCCCGTCGTTGTGGGACAACTTCTTGAGGCCGGGCAGTGAACAAAAATGGCGACATAGCATTTTAATCAAATATTCAAATGTTGGCCATTATTAAGACGAAGGAGTACCTACTTGTTGAATCCAATGAGGTGAACTTTTGCAGAGAAGTTGGGGCCTTACATACGCAGTGACGCCATATTCGACAAGAACTGAATTCAGAAGATACGATAGCAGCAACACGGAGTTACGAGATCAGATTGATTTACATGTGAAACTAATGTCATTTTATAGAATCCCAAAGAAAAAATAAATCTGAGCCGTTATGTAGACGTGTTGGAAGTAGGCACGACATTGGAGGGACATTTGAGAACAAAACATTTAGTAAATAATAATAATATTAAGAAGAAGAAGAAGAAGAAGAAGAAGAAGAAGAAGAAGAAGAAGAAGAAGAAGAAGTAATTGTGGAGGAGGGGTGGAGAGGGTGGAGGGGTGATAAAGAAAGATGGGGAGGGGAGGAGGTGAAGAAGAAGAAGAAGAAGAAGAAGAAGAAGAAGAAGAAGAAGAAGAAGAAGAAGAAGAAGAAGAAGAAGAAGAAGGAATTGGCGGAGGAGGGGGTGGAAAGGGCGGAGGGGCGAGAGAGAGAAAGGTGGGGGAGGGGAGGTGGCGAAGAAGAAGAAGAAGAAGAAGAAGAAGAAGAAGAAGAAGAAGAATACATGCAATTATTTAGGAGACAAAGAAGGAGAAGAAATTATATATGTTTACAAGTAAAATAAAAATACGTAGTAACTCTTTAAGCTAGTTTTCATTAATATTCTGCACGCAAAACATACGATATTACTACCAAACTTTATTCGCTTACTTCTTTAAGAAAGAAGTATACCAAACTTGTATACGTCATTTAAAAATGTTAATACGGAATGAAGACGATAAAGTGTAACTATAAACGATGTCCTTCGTAAATGGAAAATATTAGAAATGGTCGTTTTGTTCACAAGTCGCTTCAGAAAATTTAACACAACTGTACAGGAGTTCTGTTTAAATGTAAATAGCTTTCACAATCTCATTATTTATGTAATCAACTAAAAGCAGTCTCTCTCTTACAGACTCTGTGTCTGTTTCCGTCCAATCGACTTTACTTTAGCTATAACTCTTTAAGTTTGATAATCCTGTCCATTTATACTTCAATAATTAGTCGATAAAATTAAGTATAAGTTACGAATAAAACTGAACAGTCTCCATACGTGAGCAAGATAATATAACATTGTTAAACACCTTTGACAATTCATGTTATCTCTATTCTGTACATTGATTGTATACTTACGTTATCACTCCATGATAATCTCTGGACAAATAAGCAGAATATGAATGTTTAGTTAAGTAAATAAAGAAAAACAAGAAACTCGGCTTGTGAATTCTGCATTATATTACAGCAATAGGCCTATTAGGAAAGAAACAAAAAAGCTTATATGAACGTTGTAACATTACAATTTCGTTACATAAGAAAGTATATAGCAATCCTCAAAAATCACTGTGAACCACTGTGAATCACTGTGCTCATGTACAAATTTTCTTTGATATTGTATGCAAAGAGGTACAGTAGAAATCAAAGAATCAGGAGAATACACTAACATATAACCATCAAAAGATAATATTTCAATTAGTGAAGTATACAGAGGAATAAATACTCTGTTAGTTAAATGTAAAGAAAATGAGTTGAAATATAATAACTACATTAACTACTGACAATGACCCAACCTTTAGTGACTAAGACTTGATTATGCCCAGACGAAGATCATGTAATATTAATGTGTAAATATAGGAACATGTAAATAGATAAATGGAAAGTATAAGTGTTAATATATTAAAAATTAAGTTACAAAATAATTAATAGTGTTTTAATGTAAAAGAAGTGTACTAATGTGTAGAAACCTTGAACAAACATTGTAACTGTTAGGAAATTATCATTGCCCTAGAAATAGTTAAGATAATATTAATATAGTAAGCATATAATGTGAGAGGTTAGGTAATGATGTTATTAAGAAAATATAACAATAAATATATAACATAATAAATTAAGATTGTTAAATAATGAATTAGGCAAACGAGCCTAGCTACAAGAAAATGAAATATTTTATATGATTTCTCAGTGCAAGATTTGTTAATTAGAATATAGTAGAGATGAAATATAATGTTAAATAATGAAATAGAATATAAAGTGTTTGGATTATAAAGTGAATTAAACTATATATATAATGCGAGAAGTCTAAATCGTAATTAGACCTAATGGTGACTTAGTTAAGAAACTTTAGAACAAATCAATATGAGCTTAGAACGTCCGTTTAGAAACCGCAATAACATACCCGCATAGTGCAGAAGTGTGTGATCTCATTGCTTGGAATTGTAACCAATTTCGAAGGGGATATGAGGTGTGGATAGGAACGGAGGCACGCCTCACAAAAAAAAGAGCTGTAAATATGACGAGGTTACTGAGACAGGACATCAATACAAAAAATGGCGACTAAGAAACATGTTTTATATATATAAAAAACAATAACTGTTATTATTTAGGCTTACAGTATATGAATTTCTATTCACCGAGATTCTTAAAAACAAGCCGTAGTAAGATTTAATTTCTTTCCAAGTATACAAAAATTAATTTAACTCTGTCTGTCCGTCTACCCCTCTACTCACTCTGTCTGTCTGTCTGTCTGTCTGTCATTCTCTCTCTCTCTCTCTCTCTCTCTCTCTCTCTCTCTCTCTCTCTCTCTCTCTCTCTCTCTCTCTAATTGGATGAAATTATCACTAGAAGTGCACCAAGAAAGTAAAAAGTTTAATAATAAGGCGGCACGCGTAATCACTTTCTTAATTGTATTTCTTTTTATAATCAGCTATTGGCGGAGAAAACTTGGCACACGACTTTCAATTGGAAAGGATTTCGGTGAGCAACCCAAGTACGTTTATTTATTTCTTTTTTTACAGTCGACTAAATTGTTGCTAATGACATGACGCTTATAAACCAGTTTAATTTTTTAGACTATATTTCCTAATATTGTTTCCATATGTCTCATCCTCCTAAAGCAGCGTCCCTAAAAGTTACTGCACTTTTGTATTTCTATATATATATATATATATATATATATATATATATATATATTGCAACGAAACAGCCATATGCTGTATTGAGCATTGATTTAAATAAATATAAAATTTGTAAAATTATTATAAGTTAGGGGTAAATGGACAGGTCTGGGATTGTAAAAATGTTTCATTGTTATACTAGGGGAGAAATTAACCTGTTCCAACAGGCAAAGAACACCTGCTCGATTGTATGTGTGTTACGCGTGTATCTTGTGTGTGTTAGTGATGCATGTACAGACAGGAATCTCAGCTACCCTCCCCAAGTAATTACTAAAACAATTATTTTAATTCACTGTGTGCAAACTAATTAGTGTAGAAACAAACAATAGGCACCAAAGTGTGTGTAAATTTTATAGGTATCCACAATAAGAAAATGACGTTAATAGGACACACTACGCGAAGTCAGTGCGAAATAAATGTGCGAAAAATACGCAAATTACACTATGACGCTCAAATTAATACAGTGAGTACTTAATCAAATTAGCTATGATTTGTGCTATCTCAATTCCGTACATAATATTGTCATTTGCAAAAATTGCAAATGTATGAAAAGGTTAGGGAGTGGGAGCTATCATGTGATCTCCAGGTCTCGACAGGGTAACTTCGGAACCAACAGGTGCGGAATCTCGAGAGGGTATAAATTAAGGGTACGACTGGAAAAGGTCGTACCCTTACCTGTACCCTTACCCTTTAAGGGTAAAGGTCTGTACCCTTTAAATCTCTTCTTTTCAAAACACAGTTGCAGTCGGACATGCTGTCCGTCAGCAGAACAGTTTTATTTTATTATAAGTCTCATCTACGAACGAATAAAGACGTTCAGCAATTATGTTTACACTATTTCGGGAAACGTAGAGTACCGGGACCGTTTAGGTCAGCAAGAGTATCAACAGAGAAGCTACAAAGAGCGACGCGAGATGCTAGACGTTAGGAGATGCTTTTTAGACGCCTAACAGCCGAACGAGATCCACCTCGCAGCAGACAGTAATTCTCTGCGACGGACCACACACTGCTGAAGAACGACGCTGGACTCTGGACATATCCAGGACCACGCCAAGCCAGGAGTAACGGAAACCCAACTCTGGACAACGCTGGACCCCGTCAATAAGGCGTAAGGTCATCAAAACTCGAGGTGACATGCATAATGCATTTCTAAATAATTTTTTTAAAGAGCTCATAAAGACTATATAAAGAAACAATGAATTAAAACCAAAAAAATTTATAATTAGAAAGAATGTAATAGAGTCTCATGTAAATGTTTTAGTCGTAAGAATGAGCGATCGCATATAGATAAATATAAAAAAAGAGAGTTTAATGTTGAGATAGTATATTTTTTTTTTTTATCAAAGTAAAATAATTGAAATGATTTGATATTTGCATTTTGTAGAAAAGAATAATTTAAATTTTGAATACGAAACAAATGCCAGTCTAAGAGTAAACAATATAATTTTAAATTATTAAAAAAAAAAAGAAACATTTGTATAGACTGAGCAAGCTGAGGTCAGATCTGAGTTAAATGAATTAAATTAAAATAAAACTTAATTACATTTAAATTTTATTTTTTTTATTAAATCAATTTAAATAAATGTCTAGATTAAGATTATTAACATGTCTAGAGGTAAGAGTGTTTTAAATATGTGTAACACCGTATAGCTTAAGAGATGAAGTTAATAATGAGTGATATCTTGATCGGAGATTATTAACAAAGTTTTATTATTTATAATGCTTGTTAAAACAATAAACATGAAATTTTAACTACTCATAAATGTACTACTCTTATTATAGTTACACCTGGTATTGTTATAATTATTTACAACCTGCATATACAAAAGGTATTGTTGTATAATTTTCGTGTCCAAAAGAACGTGGGGCCATATATATTACAGTATATCAAATTTATGTTATGTATCGTTGTATAATTTTGGCGCTCCAAAATCGTGGGGCTCTACAAAATAAATTATATTAAATAATTTGTGTTGTTGTAATATATATATATAATATTTGATATTTATAATGATTTTACCTCAAGATGTTTTCTCCTTATTTGGAACATGTTTCGGGACGCTTTGCGTTTCCATCTTCAGCCTTTTGATCCTTGTGAAGTACTTGTGTGTTGGTTGGTGTTGTTGTGATTTCCTTTTGCCCCTTGGAACTTCAAATTTTTATTATCGTGTGTGATTGTGGTGTATATATTAGTATTTTGTGTATTTTCGATGCTGAGTGCTTTGAAAATTGTCTCATGTTTTGTATTGATATGTATTTGTTCAGGTATTAGTTTTTGTCTTTTATGTTTGTATATTTGTAAATTTTCCCAAATATTCATTATGGTGCCTTTGTGTGGTGTGTGTTTTATTAGTGTCATGTTGGTTATGTCTAGGATTTCATGTCCAGTGTTTAGGCCTATTGCATGTGCGGCCAAATTAGATTTACATGATTAGTTTTAAAATTAGATTAGTTTTTTGTGTGCGTTTAGGTGTTGCATGCGTTTGTATGCGTTTTTTGTATGCTAGACTGTAGCAAAAAATTTTGACCCCACACACACACACACACACACACACACACACACACACACACACACACACACACACACACACACAATAAAAATTCTGCATTTGTATCAACAAATTTTCCATGAATGTTTAATCCTTCGTTAATATATTTTTTAAATTAATTTTTAACTCAATGAATTCAATATCTATTAATTTCTTTAATCGCCACACCAAAGGAATAACTGTTCGATAATTTCCAGTCGCGATAACAATTGTAAAAATATCGGTATGGAGAACCATACATGACTTCCATGTTCTAAGATTTATATTTAAAATAATTTTCGAAATGAAATATTTCCATAGAAACTACTTCAGAAGTACTGTGGTCACTAACGTGTACCACCCCAAAGCCCCCACGATATAAAGTGGATTCGCCATTTAAAAAACACTCATCGTTACGTTCAAAGTGCGTTTATTAGGCTAATTACTGTTAATTATAATAAACTTTGTGTTCGTTCAATATAGAAGTACCGCCGTTTTAGTAATAAATTTCTTACGAACATTTTTACGTTTCAGTTCTCTGCCGTACCTACATGATTTTCAATACTAGTATTAGGCTACTTTTATGACAAGAACGTGTTGGTTTCACGAAGGTTTCATCAAAATCTCATTATTTCACATCACTTTTACTTCATCAAAAGAGAGAGTCTCTGCGGTGATATAAATTATAATGAGCTTCAAAATCCATTCGCCGAATGATCTTTACACTGTGTACACGGTGGGAGATTGATATACTTATATTTCTTGATATTTCAAAGGTGAAGTATATCACCGCTGGGTATATCAGAAACACGTGTTACAATTCTCTCTTTGGCAGCAGCTTGTGTATCCAATAAAAGATAATTTGGAATTGGTAAGGATGGCTTAATAATTCAATCTTTGAATACAGTATCCGGTACCTAACGCGCGCGCGCGCACTCACACACTCTTTCTCTCTCTCTATATATATATATATATAACAAGAATATGTTTGACTGAAAATATAAGCCTATTCTTTTTAAAACAGTCTTGTTTGTTATTGAATAATAAAATAATCGTAAGCTTACACGGCCCACGTCAATACTATTAAATTGATAACTAAGGACGCTTATTAAATTGGGTTATTAACTACCGACATCGTCGCTACGTTTCCCGTTGGTTGCTCTTACCCATCGATGTACAATATATTATATATTATACAATATAATATATTATATATAATGTATAATATATTATGCATCGATGCTCTCACCTGAAAAAGGTTGTCGGGTACGTTCGGCCAAGATCTGCCGTACTTGTTTGTTTCATACAGTGTCGCTTTGCTGCCTGAAGAAGATGCCCGAAGGTGGGAACGAAACGTAGCCGACGATGGCGCTAGGGAACAGCAACCGACCGCGGCCCAACAGCCCAGTGTATTATCAATTTAATAATAAAATAATTTCAAAATAAAGTTAGTAATTTGTGTGTGTGTGTAAAACGTTTTTTATTGTTTTACCTGAATTAAAATAGTCCAGCTCCATAGTCGATGTCTTCAGTTATGTCTATTTGGTTGTCTAATATTTTTTTTCACATTTCTAGTTGACTGTCTAACCTTTTCCATCAATTTATCTACTGCTCTGTCTGTCTCAAGTATTCGTTGCAATTGTATTCATTACCTAAACCATTTTTGATCACAGTTTCATCCATAATTTCTGTAAGACTTGACACTTACTTATATTATCTTCATTGAAGGTCAACACAGCGTCATGTACACCCAAAACCAAAGTATCCAGTCCAACAAATATATTTTTTGGCAATCTATTCCAATCAAATGTTTTGAATTCTGTGTACTACCATGAAGACATTTTTTTAAACAAATTATGATGACTCAGATCCGCAAATATTGGCTTGTAACCGTTTGTCTTAATATAAAATTTTCCTTTGTAAACACAAAAATTCACTTTCTAATGGTAAAAACTGCATGTCTCTACGATTTGTTATAAGGGAGTTGAAGATTTTTTTAAAAATGGTAATATATCAGCACTTTTTCCTACGATCTCCATTTTCTTTAAATCATTAAAAACTTATTATCAAGCGTATTCACCTAAATTTGGTATCAAATTACTCAGAAAATATTGAAGAATTGTTTAAGATAAAAAAAACAGAAATCGATTTAGGGTAGATTTGACGGTTACGAATGCCCTTAATTGCAAAATATTAGGAACTTTACATTCAGCACTCGTGTACCTCATTAAAAATTTCTTCCTTTTAAGACATGACCTTTGTCTTTGCTGTTTCATTTTTAGAACACCGCCCCTCTTTCTGTCGTTCAATTGTCTTAAGTGGGCTGATATAGCTGGCGCAGTCCTTTTTGTAATAAAATTTCAGTAATATCTGGTGACTCTATTTTTAAGGCTAATCACAAAAAAGCCTCACTTCATTTATTATATATTTAAAAAGCTTTATCCAAAAATTTGTGCTATATAAAATTTATTTGTAAAAATATAAATTATTAAAAGTAAATAATAAATAGGATGCATATCTTCAAATTTTACACGATTTCTCTGTTACTACTTGACGTAATTTAAAACATGACATGTCTCCTTCTTCTAAACATCTGTGGCTACGGTGTGAACTTTGAAAACTGGTCTACTGAAAAAAAGTCCATAATTTTTTTATTACACTTTTTATGAAAAAATTAATTTCTTGCAAGAAAAAGCCTATAACTCTGAAAGTACTACACTCACTTATTTTACTGTAGTTCACACCATAGATAATGGTATAATAAACAAGGCCTGAAAATTTGGTAGCTGTAGTGTCAATAGTTTTTGAGATATTTTGTAAAATATTAAAAAGAAAACACACAGTTAAAGTTTTGGAAGTTCAAAGTTTAGTTTTATTTCACAATATTGTAAGAAAATAACTGGATTTTTTGTCCATGACGTGTCCGTTGATTAACTAATTATAAATATTATAAAGGTCCCTCTTACCTTTCGGGTTGCTCTTACACGAAAAAATTGTCGGGTATCGTTCGGTTAAGATCTGCCGTACTTATTTTCCAACGCTTTGACGCATTTTGCAGCCTGAAGAAGATCCCCGAGGGTGGGGTTCGAAACGTTGCCGACGATGTCGCTAAATTGCTATTATTGCTATTGTTGCTATTCTAGTAAATAGCAACCGATCACGGCCTGCCAACCCTGTTTATAATCATTTTGGTAATATTGACAACGGCCGTGTGAGCTTGCGACAAAAATTTTTTCCATAATTTATATGGGCAAAGAAAAAATAAATATTGTTGAAACTGCTGTTAGTATTTTGTTATCTTATAGTATCAATTTGTCTACATGACTTTCAGCATTCCAGTTATCAAATTCTAGAAAAAACATTTTGTTCAAAGAACTATGTTTAACGGTAATGATTGTGTTTTACAGTTTCACTAATAGATGGCGCGAAGAACTTTAAAATGTGCCGCACACAAGTACGTAGTTAAGCGACAACGAAAGCACACCTGTTGCTAGTCTGTTGTTACTTGTACTAGGTGTGGTAAACTAGTATTTGAAAATAACTGGTACGAACGACGCTGTTCCAAAAAATAACACGTACAAATACCTGCCATTATATAACTAATATACGTATATCTGTATTATATAATTTGTTATAAGTAATAAATTGAAACTAAAAGTATTATCAGTTTTACTTTACACTGTGACTTTATTAAGCAGCTTACTGTTTAAAAGAAAATAAGACACAAGAGAATCTCCCTTTGGGAATATTAATTTAAGTGTTCACTAGGAGTAAACAAACTGACTTAGATTTAAAAATAAATTATTGATTCTATTTTGGTTATACAAATCAGTCGCGAAACGCAGGCATTGAAACTTAGAGTGCACGTAATAGCACAACAAAGAATGCCAAAAAATTTACGTGAGATGTGCAGTGAAGTTGAAATCATCTCCGAAATTACATTAACAAAAACTATCATAAATAAGGTAAACTATCATATATTATAAGGTCTATCAGCCACTCTCTAGGTTATAACACAATATAATTCGCTTTTTCAAAATTTACTAAGTTGGTGATTATTATAATACATAATTTGTTATTATAATCTGCATAACACACGAGAATAAATGTAACATCAGTATGAATTGTTTTCATTTATTAAGAACAGCTTCGTCTCTTTGGTATAGACATATTCTGAACCTCGCTGTGTTGCTTCGTTTCGTACTTGTATGGCAATCGGCACATGCGCAGAATGAAGTATTCGCACCAAAAAGTGGCTTCGTACTCGTGTATTCGTAATACTCGTAATACTCATAGTAGGCTTACTAGTTTACTTGTTTATTCGTTAGTTGCGTAGGGGCTCCCGCGACTCGGAAACGCGAGCCCGCGAGCCGTTCCACAAAAATATCGTTCCAAAATACCTGTTATAGATATATCGGCCCACCTCTAGTTGTAACTTTCTTCATCGTTGACGTCTTGTTTTGGAAAGTGAGTAAAGGGTCCATCAACTCTTTATTTAAAAAAAACGTTACATTTTCAATTTAATACGAATTTGTTAAGCAAAACTGAAACTTGTATTTTGCTATATTCAGTTTCTTCTTCTTCTTCTTCTTCTTCTTCTTCTTCTTCTTCTTCTTCTTCTTCTTCTTCTTCTTCTTCTTCTTCTTCTTCTTCTTCTTCTTCTTCTTCTTCTTCTTCTTCTTCCTCTCCTCCTCTCCTCCTCCTCCTCCTCCTCCTCCTCCTCCTCCTCCTCCTCCTCCTCCTCCTCCTCCATCAGGTAATAGGCGAATCGCCTGTTACGGTTCTAAAGGAAACACATACACTTCACAAACAGTTCCTAGGTCTTCTTAAAGCCTACTTCCTTGTCAAATATGCTTGTAATGCTAAACCTCTTTAGACAACCTGCCATCCGGGATTCTATTTAGTACAAGGCATTTACTGAACCGCACTACGTCTTCCCCCAATACGATTTAGAGCTTGTCGCCTAGAAGAGCCTGTAAACACCTTTCTCCTCAAAGTGATTTTTTCAAGTTTTACATTTCTGTGCACTTTATGAAAATATATAGTTTTATTGTGGTAAGTTCTTTACTTTGTTTTTATTAAAATGTTTTCCTGTGGTAACCATCTTTTTTTTGTTTAAAGTATTGTTAATTTTAACGTGCGTGTGCATTATAACAAATTGTTGTTGACCCACTCTTAATGTGGAAAAATTTCACAAATTTATATGTAAAATATTGCAAAGCTTTTTTAGATTCGGTGTTCCACCACGTCGCTAAATATAAGTGCAAGGGTATTATAAAGCGACGGTAATGTTTGTAACGTCCAGCTATTGAACTCTGCACCTTTCTATTTTCAATTGATGGGATGCGCCCATCCAACTGGTCCTCAGTTATGTACGCGCCCCCATAAATTCAAAGGTTACCTATGACTGGCCTAATGCATAAAGAAAAGGAAGAAATTATAAGGATAAGGATATAATAAGAAAGTCGAACAGGTAACTAGAATAGAAAAAAAGGAACAATTCAGTCCAGAGTTCACTGATGTATTGTGTGATACAAGGCTGCGTATATTCGTGTGATCCTGTAACACTGTAGTACGGACTGTAGTGAGTGTTACGATGTAAGCAACGTAGTGTTACGATGTAAGCAATACTCAGAGTCCCGAACTGTGTCCTAGGTGGACTAGAAGCCGCCATCAACGTATACACACGCTCCGGTGACGTACGGACTCTTGTCGACACAAGGAACACAATCACTTCCCCGACTTCTGCACACAGAGAACGTAAATTTAAATATTGACACATATAAACGTCTGACCTAAAGAAAAATACTTAATTAATAGAGGGGAAGCTAACTAGATATCGTTTATGTAAGGAAAATACAGGGTGAGACACGCGAATCGGACAGTCTTTAAATAATCAATACTCAGTAAACGTTAAACTTCACGTCGGTTTATTGACACAGAATTATAGCTTAATACATGCCATTTGAGCTGTGTAAAGGTCTACCATAATTGTGAAAAATGATGTCGACGAGGTGACGCTCTTCTTCTTGAATGCAGTTTTCAAGTCTCCGTTGGAAAACGTGCATCACACGGGCCAACATCTCTTGAGGGATGGCAGCTTTTTCTGGAATAATGGCGTTCTTCAACTGATCAAAATTGCGGGGTTTGTTAGCGTACACACGGCTTTCGAAGTACCCCTACAGGACAGTCACACATTGACAAATCGGGAGATCTTGGAGGCCACGGAAGATCACCAAAACGTGTGAAACGAGGAGTCCACAAAACATGCGTCGAAGAACATTCATTGGATCGTCCGCGGTGTGTCCCATAGCACTATCTTGCTGAAACCAGACATTTTCAAGGCAATTCGTCATCTTCGCAGTTGTGTAAAATTTGTCTGACCGTTTCACGGTTGGTTGCTAACGCACTTGCATGTCGTCTAGCCGATCGCTTGGGCTCCTAATCAGTGTTTCTCTAACCCTTCCTACGTTTTCCGGTGTCGTTACACTGCGTCTAGGGCCTGGTGGCTTCTTCTTCATAATGTTCCCAGTTGAACTAAAATTTTCCACCCATCTAAGGATTGTGTTCCGACTCCGAACGGTCTCTCGTCAACCAACATTGAATTGACAGCGAAAGAGTCGCTGCGTAGCTGTGACAGACTCACCATTTCGAACAAAACTGTCACACGCGAACAGCCGATGTTGCAAAGTCCACTGCTCCATTGGTACTAAAATGGCGTATCGTTGCGAGAAGAATGAGCCTAACCACAACCTTCTCCCATCGCCATGCATTTAGTACTACGCAGTTTAAAAACGTCTTAATCCCGTGTGTCACCCTGTATAATGAACATGGATTTGGGCTGGTAAGAGTGGGCAGTTAAAAAGAGAGGAAGAAATAAACAGTAGTTGGGAGTGGTGTAAGTGTGTGTTAACTGTAAAGACTGTTGTCACAGACTGTGTGTGTTGAAAATCACTGAGTCTGTCTCAATGTTAAAAGGGAAACTGGAACAGCACTGAAGTTTGGAATAAAGTTTTTACACCTGTCACAGCAGCCATCGATCATTTACTCCAACGTAATACGCTAATGTTAAAACGTATTGTTACTTTTAACATGTTTTTTATATATATGAAATAATTAAGTTCGTGTTTCAATGTGTTTCTATTTGTCTGTTAACGCTGCACCATTGAAAGAATAAAGAAAATAGTGTCGTGGATTCTTCTTCTTCTTCTTCTCTCTTCTTCTTCTTCTTCTTCTTCTTCTTCTTCTTCTTCTTCTTCTCTTCTTCTTCTTCTTCTTCTTCTTCTTCTTCTTCTTCACTACATGGCTTGAGCTTCACCGAGTCTCTGGCCATTTTTTCCAGGGCTTCCACGATCTATCGTCCCCACTGGTCTATATTCAAACACTTGTTTAGGAATACGCCTTCTACCATGCGTTCCACATGGGACTTCCAATTCTGCCTGTATTCCTTCATTCTCTCCAGAACTGACTGTAACTTCAGGTACCGCCAATTCATAGATGATCTCTCAAACTACATCCCTTAAATGCTCTTAAATTTTCATTTCCGAGGCCAGTATTTTCAAAATACCTTTTTTGCAGAAGAGACCATGTTTCACGTTCATACATTAAAGTCTTACAGTTCATACCAAACTTTTGCTCTTACAGGGTACTTCAACAGGTAGTTTATTCGAATACTTCAACAGAGGAAAAACCCGGTCGTGGATCCTGCCACATTATTTGGGATATTGTCTATAGAATTGTAGACGGAGCCGAGATGATTGTCTAAAAGGCAAAAGAAGAATTAGACGACCAAGAATGTAACGTAGCGAATGTATCAAGTTGTTTAATAAGGAGAAAGCTCCTAAATCAAGAGTAGAAGAAGAAGAAGAAGAAGAAGAAGAAGAAGAAGAAGAAGAAGAAGAAGAAGAAGAAGAAGAAGAAGAAGAAGAAGAAGAAGAAGAAGAAGAAGAAGAAGAAGAAGAAGAAGAAGAAGAAATCAAATTGGGTTCTTGATTGGTGTATTTTCGTACAAGAGGGCTTTTGTAGAAATTCCAAAAAAAGGGCTTTTCGTCCCACCTGCTCCCCAGTGGGACTGGCAAATAGGTTTACATGTTGGTTACGTTTTCAATATTTTATCATCCTCAAACTAAAAGACTTAAATTATTAAACTTTTATTTTACCTTCTGGCTTTCCAAGACGTCCTAGTGGAAGAGTGTTACAGATCTGATCGACTATAGTTTTATCCGCCACTTTTTGCATAGGCGTGTCGATAGCTCCAGGTAGGACTATGTTACATCTTATTCCGTGTCTGAAACAATTATTTTTAGTATTTATTTATTTTTTAATCTTATCATCTACAGTGATGGTTCATATAATTGGTTACTGATTAGTAATTAATAGATAACGGGGCCCAAAGGGGGTGTGACGCGAACTTATGCTTTCATAGAAGAGAAATGGACCAGCCTCACCACCCGAACTCCACTCTCACCTACACGTCGGTGGACCCTGTTACGCCGAAACCACTCCAAGGTTGTGGTAACCAATCCCTTCGGCGGAGTGGATCGGTAAGCAAACGAGAGATGGGGGTTCTGTCAGGGCAGTATGGGGGTATCCTGGGCCCTGGCCTGGTAGGATGGTGCACATCGGGAGCAGGATGTGCACCTAGTGTGGAGGCAGAGGAGGCTATAGTAGCTCAACGGCTGCACACATGGGCTGAGTCATTTAGCCTACTGCGACCGAGCAGAGAGAGCTCGTCAGCTGAGGTGAAAGCAACTCTCTAGGGGAAGAGCACCCCGAAATCAAAGTTCCTGGTCCTCCAGGTTGGGGGTAGGATCGGAGAATTCACATAACCCATCTGTGAAACTTTTTTATGCAGAAACCTATCAGTTTCTCAGCCAGTCTATTGTCTGCACTTGACCGGGACAACTGGTGGAGGCTGTTAAAGGAAGCTTTGACTCAGTCTCAGCCAGTCTATTGTCTGCACTTGACCGGGACAACTGGTGGAGGCTGTTAAAGCAAGCTTTGACTCAGTAATGGGTTGTCGCGCCGCTGAAGAAGAAGAAGAAGAAGAAGAAGAAGAAGAAGAAGAAGAAGAAGAAGAAGAAGAAGAAGAAGAAGAAGAAGAAGAAGAAGAAGAAGAAGAAGAAGAAGAAGAAGAAGAAGAAGAAGAAGAATTAATAGATAACAGGGATATGTATGATATTTGAGGTCCCAAATGTTCCTTAAAGTCAGGCTCCATCCAGAAATTCACCGTTAAAATTAATCTTAGTTCCTCCCCCAATCAACCGTGACTCTACAACACTTGGTGCAATCTTGGCCTGCTCTAAGAGTCTATTCCAGTCCTCTCTATTGCATCCCTTGGCTTTCCAATTTCTTATGTTCAGCTTTCCGAGGTCCTCCTCTATCTGGTCTTTGAATCTACTTCGGGGTCTTCCCCCTTTTCTACTACTCATTGGTTTCTGGTAGAAAATATGTTTCGTAGGCTGTCCTTCCTCCATTCTCTCTATGTGTCCAACCCACCTTAGCCCTCCCGCAATACAATACTTTTATTTAACATTCATTATTTTGATAATGTTGTGTTACATATGAACTACTATAAACGTAGCTTAGAATACTTAAAAATTATTATTCTTGTATTTTACGATATTTTTTAAAATTTTATTTATTAAGCAATTCTGTAATCTACTCTGTTTTCTTTCTGTCTGTCTGGCTCTCATTCTGTCTTTCTCTCTTTCACTTTTACTAAATATCTTATCTCTATGAAAGGAGTCAAAAAATTTAAGATAACCAGTGTACTTATACACATATTTATAAAATGTGGTTTTAATTTTTTCAGAAATGATATTGCCTATTATAGGAATTATGATATTGACGTTAATTTAGGTAAGTTCCTGACGATCCGTGGGACAATCAACGGTATTTTTAGAAACAAGATACAAAATCATAGTTCTACAAAGTTATGACATTCTCTGTACTGTCCTATGGATGTGAACTATGGACAACAACCAAGAACCAAGACAGTAAAATACAGAACTCGGAAATGGCGTTTTCAAGAAAAGTTTAAACGTGTTCTAATTGACCGTATAAGGAATGAGGCCGTAAGAAAAGAGCTAAAAGTTTTTAACTTGAATAAAAAATTAATAGATTACAAACAGCGGTCGAAAGAAGATCTAGAAAGAATGTCAGATTCCAGACTGGACAAACAAGTGTGGAAATACAAACCTGTAGGACACATGTGTGGGTAAACCCAGGAAGAGATAAATGCGGAACAGGCAGCACCTTGACTATGCCATGTTGTGAAGATGATGATGTTTTTTTTTTCCATTTAGTATAGGCCTACTATTTGGATGCAGTATGTCAGTTAAAAAACGCATTTCAAAAATTCCCTTCTACGTTTTTTGGGTAAAATCATTAACTAGATAATGTTTGATTATCTTGATCAATCATTTTCCCCACTTATAAGGCTCAAACTATTCAAACGATCTTGTTTAGTAATGTTGCCCAACACTCTACGTATAATTTTCAGTTTCAGAAAGACCAAAGTCCATTCGGTGAATTTATTTGATGCCATTTTTGATTAACAACAATAACTCCGTTTTTCGGTTTACCACAAGTCGATTTATTTCTCTTAAAAGCAAACCTTTTGCCCGTACTACAATGTAGCATCCTCAACGGACAGATCGAGCGTTGTTTGGTGGGTTATTGGCTAGCAAAGATTTTATTATAATTTATATGGTTGTCTGTAACACTGTAAGCGGGGAGTATTGCATAAATAGGGGCAGGTCAAAACTTTGTGCTCAGTTTTGTTCTAGGCACTGAAGGTCCGTCATCGTGCATGCGCAAACGGTTTGGTTTTAAGAGAAATTACACGATGTACGAGCTGTGTTCAAAAAAAGATCGAACTTTTTGAATAACATATCAACTTGCAAAAACAACTCGCTGCGACTTTGGGCGCATCCAGCGATAATTTTTTATAACAAACTGGCATTTATTCCGTTCCGCTGTTAGAATTAGTCTTTGAGTTATATCAGATCGAGTGGGGGCGTGCGCACTCTGTGCCGCCGGATTAGTGACAAAGTGATTTAGAAACACCTCGAAGAACAACGTGTGTGTACAAAACTTTGCGGCATAACTAGGTTAAATCGTTACAGAGACATTCTGGTTGTTCAGTTAAACATACGCAGAGGCCTGGAGGAGCCGAACGATTATTTTAACCATATTTACAGAAGGCAAAAACAATTGTCGTTGCAGTTCAAAGCGATGTCGAAGATCATGGCAAAAGAGCTCGTGATGTGGCAGTTGTAAATCATCGTTTAACAGCCGAGACTTTCTAAGAGAATGCGCATCCGTATAAGATCGTAAAATTAAATTTTGATAGAAAAACTTAAACGTATCGTCTCAGTGAAAAATTCTTACTACGTTTGTTGAGTAACGATCAGAAAGAGACCTGTTTTGAAATCGGTCAGCAATGGACATGATTCGTAAAGGTTCAACGAATACAGTGGCTAGGTCACCTAGAAGGGATCACCGTATGCCAAAGAAAATTTTGAGGACGCAAGTCTATAAAAGAGGGGCCGGCCTAGGATAAGATGGTTCTATGAGATCTAGAAGATCTCGGAAGAATGGATTTGAAGGGTTATACTGAGATAGCAATGGACAGGAGATTTTGGAAAAGATTAGTACTGGAAGCCAGGGCTCACGTGGGGCTGTAGTGGTAGAGAAGAATTATGAACTAGTGGTGAAGAACTACCGGTAGCAAGTAGTATTTTCAAAATTCTGAGCTCAGTATTTTTTTACGAGTCAGAATCTGCTGTTACAACAAATAATTCAGTTGTAAGAGAATAGTAAATCAGGTGTTTAACCTCGGCCCACAATAACAAAATTATTATTACAGAGGTATATTATTACAGAGAGGTATATACCACTCACTGGTTAGCCATTGCCTACTGAAAGCGTAAGCTTGTAAAACTAGATCATATTTTTACTCGCTGTAGTAACAATCGAACCAGGACGAACCAACATTGTCTCTTTAAGTATTTAATTTGAACGATTCAACTGTTCTAAGATTAAACCAACCTTCCCATCTCCTTGGCAACGGTTTTCGAATACGATTTAACGCCGCCTTTGGTTGCAGCATACACGGACCAGTCTGCGAAACCTTTCACAACAATACTGGAAATATTCACGATACTGCCCGGCAGTTTGGCCTCAACCAACTCTCTGCAGACGGCCTTAGTAGTATTAATTGTGCCCTGAAACATATAATTTTGGATAAATATTAATTTATCAAGTAGAATTATTATAGTTATTGATAAAATGCAGGTGAGGAAGGTCCAGTAGTAGTCCAGTGGATACCAGTGGCGCTTAGATATTAATAAACTATTAATCAAGCGATTCCAGGATCATTTCGCGGGCGCGTCATTAAGCAAAATATCGGTATGGAGAACCATACATGACTTCCGTTCTAAGATTTATATTTAAAATAATTTTCTAAATGAAATATTTCCATAGAAACTACTTCTTTCTTCAGCCTTAACCACAGTACTGTGGTCACTAACGTATACACCACCTCACGTTACGCTCACTCGATTTTTACTGATGATGGCAGTCGATGGCACTGCCGAAACGTATGGTTTTGCAGAAATCATTGGACCACGGCTATTGTTGTCGATAAAGTAGTACACATATAAATAAAAATTATCCCCTCCTCCTTCAACTATCATTTTCATTGATAGAAAATTACAACCTCCCCTTCAACAAACCTTTTTATTTATAGGAATTTCATCTACATTTCTACAATGGATTATTATGACCTTCTTTCAGGATATTTTATTTATCAGAATTAAGTACTTTACTCTTGATAAAACATAAAACGTTTCGTGTAAACTACCTCTCCTCCTTAACCGACCTTCACCAAAATCAATATACCTTGAGATCTCGACAATTCAGGTACATATACAAAAAATTATTTGATTTTATTTGAATTTGCGGCAGTTATCGTTAGCCATAGTACAAATTACTGTTGTTAAAACATAAAACGTTCCAGGTAAACTACCCCTTCTCCTTAACCGATCTTCACCAAAATCAATAGGCCTTGAGTCCTCCACAACTCGGCCACACATTTATTTCCACAAATGTATCATTTATTTAAATATCTTATTGCATGCTGACAATCTTGTGATTACCCAAGAAAATGAAAACGACCTCCAATGGTCGTTGTAGTATCTTAACAATATTCTAAAAGAGATAATAACACAGGTTACAAAAAAAATTTTTTTCTCTAACACGAATAAAATATCCTATTTCTTATGTATTTTGTACCGCTGAATCCGAAAATGGCAACAAAATAACTGTATCAAGTACAATTTTTTTGTTACAGTTATCTGCTAAATTTTGTTGAAATAGCTGAAAATAAATGGTGCAAATCCAGATGTATTAATACACAATGAATATATTTATTATTTACTAAACTAAATCTATTACATACATCTATTTCATTCTATTTCAAAGAAAAAAAAATACTTTTGTACCATTTTTTAAGGTCTGGTTTAGTTTTTATTCACTTTTCCCTCTTATGTGGTGTCAAATCTTCTTTTTTCAAAAACCAGCAATAATCTCCCATAATAGCAGGATCCCAGCAACCTTGATATCTTGCATCAATGGTTTTAATATCCTGGTGATACCTCTCTCCATGTTCATCACTTACTGCCCCTAAATTCTTGGGGAAAAACATGCGAATGTAAGAAATGTATTTTTAGAGACATTCGGTAACCCATGGCTTTGTAAGCCTATAAAAGATTTTGAAGCAAATTTTTGTAGTTTTCTTCTTTTTTGTTGCCAAGAAATCCTTTCACTACTTTCACAATGCTTCCCATGCTGCTAGCTCTTTTTGGTTTAGCTTTTTCTCATATTCAGGTCATGAATCACTTTTCTTATGTCAGGTCCAGTAAAAACACCTTCTTAGATCTTAGCTTCACTAAGTCGAGGAAAAAGTTCAGTCAGATACTTGAATCCCTCTCCTCCTCTATCCATGGCTTTGACAAAATTCTTCATCAATCACAACTTGATGTGTAGGGGTGGAAGAAGTACTTTCTTAGGGTCGACTAAGGGATCGTACAAGACGTTTTCCTCTCCTGGATCGTAACATGTTCTCATTGGCCAAACTTTCATTACAAAATGTTTCTGAAAATCTTTACTATTCCATAAGCATAAAAACAGCAAAACTTTGTATATCCATATTGGAGGTCCATTAATATGGCAATTACCTTCAAATCTCCACAGATTTGCCTTAATTGCATTTAGAATAGCAAGCATGTTTCCTTAAGTTTCTTTCATTGAAACTGAGTAAGCTACTGGAATTGATGGCTTCTTATTTCAATTATGAAGTAAAACAGCTTTCAAGATAGATTTAAAGGAATCAATAAAAAAGCACCATTCTGTAGTAATATGGTGTATATTCCAAATTCAGCCATCAACCCCACAATGTCGAAGCATACACTCATTGAACCCTCCAGTTTATAAAACACCGAGAAGTTAGCATTTCTTCTTTTGAAGGAGGTAATAGTTGTTCCTTTTGCCAAAAGATTCCATTCTTGTAGTCTTGATTCCAAAAGAGAAGTTCGGCCGAGAAGTTCAGCTTGCTGTTTTGATAGGCTTAAGTCACGGACCAAGTCATTTAGTTCATTTTGTTGAATGAGATGAGGGTAAATCGAAGGAGGCAAATAAGTAGGATCAATATTATTTTCCAATAAATCTTCAGTTTCAGTATATAGATCTTCATCATTGAACTATGGAATGATAACATCTTCAAAATTTAATGGTGGAGCTGAAACTGGTATGCCTTCTCCGTGAGGAACAGATCTAATTGCAGAAGGCACTGCTGGGTAGTCAATTTTATTTTTTCCTTTTTTGAATATCCATCAACATTGGTTAGACAAATATAACAGTCATAAAAATGGTTAGTTGGCTCACGCCAAACCAGAGGTACAGCAAATGGCATAGAACTTCTGTTACCTCTTACCCACTGAATAAGAGTTACATAACAACTCACACAACAAATATGGGGAGCCCAATTTTTATCTTGGTCTCCTATCTTCAACCAAAATACAAAAAGTATGCTTTTCTCACATCTTCTGTTATAGGCGTATGTTGTGACATCAATACATAACGTCCACAAACGTAACGAAACTTATCTGGTCAATTTTTACACAATCTGCGCTGAACACTTGACACTTTTAAAGAAAACCGTACTTGTAAACTCACACAACCTCACTGTGGACTGTCTCACTAACGATTAGGAGTAAGCAGAGACAACAAAGGAAATCACCCCCCCCCCCGCTGTTCTGCAATGCTGCCAACCGTCGTATTGTGAAAACAAAAAAATATTGTACAGGAACAGTACATATAGCACTGCAACATAAGAATGTGACGTGTTGGCTCTTTTTTGATTGTTTATGCGTTATTTGCAAGCCAAATGTATACAAAAATGATATTTAGATCTATGTTACAAATACACTGTTGACCAGTGAATCAAACCATTTCCTTATCTAAAACAAAAGTTATAGTTTTTTCTAGAGCAAATCATATTATAACATGTATTGTCATACAGGACTCACCAGTAAAACATCTGTCAGATATCAAGTATCTTGGGCCCAGCATTATAAATCAAGATGATAAAAATGTTAAAAGCAAAATTAGTCTCTTCCAGTCGCTTTTCCTGTGGGAAGAGGAAGAGTCTAGTCTCTGGGATGACGAGTCTAGCTCCAGCGGGGAGGTAATGAAACTAGCTTGAAGATGGACATACCATTTTCCTCAGGACAAATGAGATATTCAAATTTAGTAGGAATAAACCTGTTTTAGTACCAAGCCACATGTCCGTTAACTATATAAAAATATATTGTACTAACCGTCTGTGACTTCTCGTATATGATGTCCTTTCCTATTGCGACATGTTTCGGGACACTTGTCTCATTTTCAAAGCATAAAATTTGTAGCACATATCATTCACTGATATACTTGCCAAACGTTAAAATCCATGCGTTATGATGACCACAAATAGCACATTTTAACATAACGGACTATATTATTTTTTGTAACATGAATATGCACATCGGGCAAACAATGTACACTGCGCAGCGACCCACCGCGCATTAACCACAATTGATTCTTGTTATCTTAGTATCTCAACGCGGTGTCGTACAATATATTAGATTTGAATAATAACTGGTCGTTCAAAATGTGTGGCTTGGTACTAGTGTCCCTGAACGCTTTGTACACTACAAATCCCTAGAGTGCGTTCATATAACGTCCCCTACTGCAAAAGTGGAGGGGTTTTATATTGGTTCCGAAATCGGTGTAATTATGATTTTCATTAATAAGATGTTTGGCGAATTTTGATTTGATGGTATCATAGTTGCGACAGATAGTGGGTGGTTTGTGTTCGTTAAATCTTTTGAGGAAACCACGGCCCGTCCGGCCCACAGAGATATTCAAGATCCTTCTCATATAAATATTTATACAGTTATTTATAAGCATCGTTTTAACACGTGCAACTGGCTTAGAAACAGGCCTACCTCACGTGATTGTCAAATATCCAAATATTATCCAGGAAATACTATAAAAACGAATAAATGAATGTATAGACTTTCCACTAAAATTAAGTTTAATGACATATCTCATTATTTTCATATTGTTACGACGGTCTACTTGGTCGTCGTATGGTACAGTGGAAAAGAAAATACAAGACACCAATTAAGTCACCAATCACCAGCTTCAATTATCACAAATAAACAGTTTGTAATCAACAAGATAGTCTCTTACAACGAATCGAATAAAAATTGTTCACACGCAATAAAATGTCAACTAATATAAAACATAATTGTATTACAGACAATGTCCTGCAACACTTCGCCACAATATTACGGACCGCACTCCAATAAATCGCAACTCGAACTGAACTGAGCGTCGCTGAATACTTGTATTTATACCCCGCCGAAAATCCAGAAACATCCACATACTACGCACTAGCAATCAAGGAAAACATTAGAGCGTAATTCATTGCGGCCTTGACACAGTGCGCGAGACCGCGCAAATTCTGGTACAGTCTAGCTAACGCATTGAGAATCACGTACGCACATAACATTACAGCCGGTTCCACTGGAACATTCGAGAAATACGTAGATTCTTCTGTAATATCGTGACAATATGTAAAAATAAAAAGTGTAAAACTTACATGATTACAAGCAAGCTGTACTCTCTCCTACAGTCTAAACACGAAGCCACTGCGCCACTGTGGTTAAGATTGCCAATAGAATAAATATCGGTATGGAGAACCATACATTACTTCCATGTTCTCAGATTTATATTTAAAATCATTTTCGAAATGAAATATATCCACAAAAACTATTTCTGTTTACTTCTTTCTTCAGCCTTAACCACAGTACTGTGGCCACTAACTTATACCATGTCACGTTAGCGCACACGATTTTCACTGATGATGGCAGTCGATGGTGCTGACGAAACGTCCGGTTTTGCAGGAAACACTGGCCCACGGCCAAACAGCCCGGGAAGGAATGTTAACAAACAAACTACTTCTTTGTTGCCGATAGTGTAGTACACATATAAAAATTTATCCCTTCCCCCTTCAACTATAATTTTCATTTATATAAAACTACCTTCCCCCCCCTTCAACTACCCTTTTCATTGATAGATATTTCATGTACCTTTCTACGGTGGATTATTATGACCTTCTTTTCAGAATACTTTATCAAAATTAAGTACTTTACTCTTGTTAAAACGTAAAATGTTGCAGGTAAACTATCCCTTCCCCCTATCCGATCTTCACCAAAAACAATAGGCATTGAGTCCTCTTCAATTCAGGGATGTATGCAAAAAAGTATTTGACTATGTTTGAATTTGCGACTGTTATCGTTTGCCAAATAACAAATTATACAAGACAGACAGACAGACAGACACACACACACACACACACTTCGAAAACGATTTTTCTTCATGTTTTGAGGGTAGTACAATCAGAATCAACCGTTATCTCGAACACGATTTTTTTCGCCATAACCATACTTCCATTTCCTTACGGAACATGGAATTAAAAATTAAAAACTAATGTTGGTTTGTCTGTCTGTCTCTGTCTCCCCCTCTATTCCTCTCTCTCTCTCTCTCTCTCTCTCTCTCTCTCTCTCTCTCTCTCTCTCTCTCTCTCTCTCTCTCTCTCACTCACTCACTCACTCACTCACTCACTCACTCACTGTTTAGACACACACAGGCGATTACTTACTTCTAAATTGACTGCTATCAGCTTACTGTACTCTTCATTACCCTTCACTACGGACGACGGTATGGCTATACCAGCGCAGTTAACGCATATAGTTGGTGGTCCTTAATATCGGTCTTTGATAGCCTTGATACTGGCTTCCACGGCTTCCGCACTCGACACATCCATGCATAGCCTCATGTGATCGTTACCTCAACAGAAGAATAATATGTTAACCACAAAAGTCAGGTAGAGTTTTTAAGCAATTTCGGAAGTATCGCTTTTAGTTTAAAATTCATATGTAACGCGATTTGTTAGGAAAATACTATGAATTCATCAGAAAGAAGGGAGATAGGAAAAACTGATATGCGATTTTATGAGAAATCGAATGTGACAGTTAAACAGAACGAAAAACAAATAAATAAAGATGATCTGGATTCGTGTTTTGGAACACATGTCACTTCCGTTTTTAGTCCATTGTTTTAACTTACCGGGTAGCGATTTGAGAGTCTCTTCAGCACCGGCCTTGTTGATATCAGCGACGACAACTTTGGCACCGTCTCTGGCGAGAAGCTGGCACGTCGCACGACCGATACCACTGCCACCTCCTGCAACATTTTTGATCAGAATACAATTAAAAATAATTGTATATATAAAATATGTGTGTGTGTGTGTGTGTGTGTGTGTGTGTGTGTGTGTGTGTGTGTGTGTGTGTGTGTGTGTGTGTGTGTGTGTGTGTGTGTGTGTGTGTGTGTGTGTGTGTGTGTGTGTGTGTGTAGAAGCCAACAGTTTAACTATATTTTTTTAAATTAACTTAAAACTAAAGGGTAATTCCTAATTATTTTTCAACACTGCATAGACGAGGCCGCTTCAGCCTAGACTACCATTTCTGTCCACGCAATGTGCCCAAATATAGCTGATGTATATCTCGTCCGTTTTACATCTCGTATCATCACACTAGCTCTGCATATAGTCTTAAACTTTTCACTCCATGGCTTTATGCTTGTGTACACGTATGCGCCTTCATCAGTGTGGATGAATGGACAAAACAAAGGTGATGATCACCATCATCTTTAGCAAAGGTGATACCAACACTTCGTCGGCCGTCCTACACATCTCCGTCCTTTCGGTGATAATTCAATAGTCGTTTGGGTATGCGGCAGTCGTGCAATTGTTTAAGATGTTCTAACCATTTAAGACGATATTGGGCTACTTGAAGTCGATATCGACATTTCTCTTGTAACCTTGAAATATATATCCTTCGACGCGCCTGAAAAATCTCATGCGGCCGCTTGAATATAAATGGCCTGGGATTTCGTTAAAGTTCTATTCTGAGACCAATAGAAAAGTGTGGGGTGGACCATCACATTGTTGAATTTTAGGGGTGTTTCTTTAATAGTTAATTTTAGGGTTCTTCTGATGGTCACACATACGGTTCAACTTGCACAGCTGCTTCACCACATCATTGTTTGTAATGTAAGACACATTACAGCCCAGATATTAAAAGCCCAGATGATCTGCTCTAGAACAGCACCATCTACAATGTTTGCTTGTAAAAGCAACTCCATGGAAAGCCATATCCTTGGTCTTCAATGTGGAGTCCTGAACTCTAAAATGCTTTTCTCAGTTTTCCTTTTAAAAGTTCAGTTCTCAGATCCATAGAGGAATTTGGGGGTCTAACAACTTGTATAACTTTGGCGTGTTTCTATATTCGTTGATTTTACGAGTATAGAATTCCCCTGATAGTGCCGCACATATGGTTGAACGCATGTAGCTTCTTCACCGCATCATTGTTTTTAAGGTAAGACACATTATAAACTCCTGCTCGATAGTCGTAAAGGACCAAGGCATACCGCGCGGCTTTTGCGTTCAGTGGGACGGTTGCATGGCCAGTACAACGGTCGCCAGCCGCTAAACTAGTTGCTGGACTGTAACGTAAGACACATTACAGCCCAAATATTCAAAACTACTGATCTGCTCCAGAACACTACCATCTATAACAATTTTTGCTCGTGTTGGATCAGCTCCATGAAACCCATAATTTTGGTCTTCAATGTGGAGATCTGTAATCCAAAATTCCTGCCAATTCGACTCAATCAGTGTACAGCTAACTGGAGGCCCCTTCCCGAGTTCAAAAGGGTAGCCTGGTCATCAGCAAATAACAACATGTCAACTGCAGGGTTACCAATCACAAAATTTTCTGGAAGGTGGTGTCCAATTTAAGATCACCACGTCATAAAAATTTAATAAAAATAGCGTATTAGTTTCATTATCATCATCATCATCATCGTCGTCGTCGTCGTCGTCGTCTTCGTCGTTATCGTCATCATCGTCGTCATCATCATCATCATGACCACCACTCCAAGGACTAGGCCTTAGAGCTGTTCCGGAACCCGTCTCCTCCACGGTCTACCGACATATCTCTTCTCAGTCTTATTAGTTTAGCTTTACAAAAATTCCTATTTTCTCCGTGGTTAAACCGAGCCGTCTAATCGATTGGGGAGGGGGGCGATCTTTACCTAGTAAGCACTCTTCACGGACTGCCTCTGTCGTAATATATTGCAACGTTATAAGTACTAAAAAATAAATTAATACATATCTGACCTGACCATGTACCCAACGCAACTGTGTAGTGTTAAACACCAGCGGCTGGGTCGTAGATTTTTGTGTTCGTTGCGTTAAGTATATGTGGTTGCACAATAAACGTAATTTTACAAAGAGAAGTGAGATGTTGATGACATGAAATAATTAATTAAAAAACATATTAAAATAAATAAATAAATAAACATATCATCAATCAACGATTTATTTTAATTTTAAACAAATAGCTTAAATATTACAAATTTAAATCATAAAATTTAAAAATATTATCTTTTATAAGTTTACCCTCTGTAAAACACAACATGACCTTGCTATTCAGTACACATCTAAAAAAAAAAACATAATCTTAATATCTAAACATTTATGCTGAACAAATTATACAATTACTGTACTTTATATTGCATGGGTGTCTGATTACGACTCATTTTTAAAAATAGCAACTCATTTATAAAAATATATTAAATTTATAAAAATGAAATTTAATATTGCTGTTAATATTTGAATAATAACAAAATAACATTTACTTGAAAAATATTTATGTTTTCTAATAACACACCTAAATTTATAAAATTGAACAGAAGAAAATTATTATTTTTAACTACAATTTACAATTACGTCATTATTTGCATTTAAGTCTATACGAGTAAGTCTTTACTATCTCATATTCAGTTTTTTTTAATGAGTTCTTTACACAAAAATATAATTGTTCATTTGTCACCTGCCGATGTTACTGTTGCGTGTGTACGTGTGTGCGCCCTGAATGATGACGATGATGATAATGATGATGCTGATCCGTTCTCGGTACACTATGGCTTGTTGTGGATGATGGTCCTGTGTTCCTCCATCGATCATGGTGTATTGCAGATGATGGTGATGATTCAGCAGACTGACATAGTGACGGCGTGTAAAGATATCTTGAGTCTGACTTCGCCCATAATTGCCGGAGGTATTTATAGTCGACGGCAAACTGACATGTTAGATATTGTTTTTCACATGCTAAATTGTGTCGATTCGACTCTAGCGTCTCTTTTATTACTGATCACTTTTTTAGTCCGTTTCGCGATCACGTAATACATTGTCTTTGTAATTTTTCCCTCGTCACTTACATATAACTCACTTGTTAATTGCTAGTTGATTATGGTAGTAATTAACATTAACTAATATAATGTCCTTATTATTACACTTTTCTGCAATAATTTTGCATCACCATATGCGTTTAAATATCCTTAATCCAATGATGTATTTAGCATTGTGATATGTCTTTGGTAACAGGTAGCAAACACTTTAATTAATTTATTTTAATTATGTCAGTACCTCCTATATGACAAAACCAACAATTCGTACGTGTCTCCCCATCTGGTCGTTCAATGCAGGTCGACTCTGGCACACACACAAAGCTGTATTTACACTACCGGGGCAGGTGTCACTTCAACAGGCAACGGCCTGCACTTGCATGCACAAAATTGATTAAAACCGTTCGTCGTATTCTTTTTACACTAATTATTTACACAACATACCGCCCTGGGTAAATATGCAAATGTATGTGTTGTTGCAATATTTTGTGCTTCATGTTTCGACATTTTGAGATATTGACGTATAGTTCTTATGAGTTAGGCAAAGCTAAAGCCGAAGTAGGCAAGGAAGGGCCGGTAGCTGAGGCAACACGCTTCCTTTAGCAAATGTTACAGATGGATGACACATAGGCGAAATGTTGTCATGGGATGGGCGAAATAACCGTGGAAAACATGGTGGGACTGATGTTCATTGGTGAGGGCCACTGAGATCGTATCGGCGCTAGATTGAAGGAACGCTGAAGGAGAAGAAGAGAGAACAAGATTTAATGTAATCTGAGCTCACAGGGAGTAGGGATAATGCCAGGGGCTTATCAGAGGTACCACCTCAAAATAATGTGAGGAGAAGTTCCAACGGAGTTATGCCTAACGTGTGGGGGAGTCTTTCAGTAGGTTAGAGACAGACACACAAGGGTTGCGGCAAACCAGCTTCTTGACAGAGCACGATAATTTTGCTCCTCCTAATATGTAGGGTAATTCAAAATTGCACGGCGATTTCTCGGGACCTGATTCTATAGCTGAAAATAAGAAAATAATTATATAAACATAGGTCCAAAAACTGTTCGTAAGCGAGTTACGATTTTTGCTCTCACGTTAAAATGACGCCATACTGAAACTCGTGGGGTATAAAGTAAACAATACATTTGGTGGTTTCTTATAGATTTTGGTTTCAAAAATTGAATAAAAGAGGTCCCAGACCTTTATCTTTATTAGTTTGTAAGAAAAACTGGGTCAAACACAAAAAATTGGATCGAAAAACACGCATTTTTAGATTTGGGATAAAGTAACTTCGTTAATTTTCTAATAATCAAATAAAAATTTCTAACGAACCTTTGTAGAGAATTTAGTTATGAGAAAACTGATGTATTACTATTAAAAGTAAGTACTAATTTGAAAAATTTGACTATATTTGAAAACAAAATTCGCATATAAAACCGAGTATTGCATTATTTTGTTCCTGTTTTGGCAATGAATTGAACAGAAAGCCGAGGGAAATATTTGTACTTAAAATCTCTCTCTCTCCTCTCTCTCTCTCTCTCTCTCTCTCTCTCTCTCTCTCTCTCTCTCTCTCTCTCTCTCTCTCTCTCTCTCTCTCCACCCTACACACGCGCGCGCGCGCGCACGCGCGCATAAAGAATTTTGACGAAACCGAAACATCGAAGCATGATAATGTTTTGTAAACAAAAGATTTCTAGACTGTGGGGAATCGAAAGTGTGGAAGCATTACATTTTTCGATGACGCATTTTGTGGAATGACTCCCAGCCTAAAAACATTATGCATTATGTTAAAACAGACCAAAATGCGTCAGAATAGTGTTACAATTTATAAGAAATGGTATTGTAAACTTGCCCTGCACTTGGGCAGACGAAAACCCACGAGACTGCCCCCAAGACATAACCAACAAACTTTTTCATTTAATGTGTGGTGCGGTCTTCTTGGTGATAATATCTTAGGCCCTTTTTTCTTACCACCAAGGCTTAATTGAAGACAATACTAACATTTTTTGCAAACGCATCTGATGGAGTTCTTGGAAGATATTCCACTTGCAGATAGAGTGCAGATGTGGTTTTTGAATTACGGAGCATCTACTCACTACTGTCGTGATTTGATGAACCATTTAAACAATACATTCGGTAATCGATGGACTGGTCGAAGTAGACCAGTAAAATGGGTTCAGTAAATATATATATATATATATATATATATATATATAAGAAGTTTAATTAAGAACGTTGTGTTAGTGGCTATAATCACAAACAGACTTATCACTGTTTCCGGTCTGACGATGAGCTGAGAAGCTTGAAAGCGCTAATCGTAATAATTTTTCTATAGTAGTGTGTTACAGTGATAATTCTGTTTGAAATATACATATACTTTAGGCTACATAGACTACATTGTGCGATAAGCATTTTTTTAATACCCCCATAAATAAAGTGAAACTAAAACAAATTAAAGCTTATCGTTAAAAACATACATTCAAGAGGAGTGTTACACACGATACATAATTTACGGAATTCAATGTCAAATTTTTTAAACTTATTAAAACAGTAAAAGATAAAAATTATCAACACTGATACAAATTGGGCCCGGCAGTATAACAAATCAGAGTAAAATTAAATGTGTAAAGATAACAGTCCCGATACGTGAAGTAGAATTTAAAACAAAGATTACAATCTGATAAAAGAAAATAAGAAATGGAAAACAATTGATGTTGACTTGAATATTTAAGTAGAATTCGCAGCCAAAACTAAATTTGTTTATTGAATACAAAATTGTCTTTTGTTTTGTTTTCAGTAATAAGTCTGACGTTGAGGTAATTTGGAGAGGTAGTACCTTTCTACCAGGTTGACTGGGCACTGGTTCTCACAGACTCGCAGGGTTGCATGAAGCGAAGTGAACTCCCAAAGGAGCTTTCAGCGTGTCTCCAGCCAAAATCGTACTGTGTGGTGAAGTGCCACATCCCACAGGAGGTGATCCTTTTAATGCAGAACAGGACAAACTTAGACCGGAAGCTAGATAAATATTCCTGGTGAAGGGCAGCAGTAGCCACGAGTAAGGGCTATCTTATCAAGTTAAGGCGATCTTGGGCTATCTTATCTTTGAAATATTAAAGGGATAAATCTAGTTGGGTGGGGTTTTGGAAACCTGACGGGGACATCGTATCAGACTACCTGCCTACTACGTTAAGAACCTTTAAAAGGGTCGCCTATTGTTTATTTTCATTGCATCTAAACAAGTCGTCTATTCATACATGTTTAAGGATATCCCCAACCAACGTGGTCCCGTCTAGTTGCTTAAAGGCCATTTCATTTAAACGGTGTACAGTGTCCTATCAAGATCCAGTTTTCTTGAAGCGTATGAAGCGTAGAGCATTAAAACTACAGTGTGTAATCCAGTTCCATTGCATCAAATTTTAAGCGGTGAGCTGAACAGCGAGATGTATTTCAACAGTATAGATTCACTGAAAAATTAAATAGACTCGGATAGAGGCCTTAAACACTGTGCTGAAGACTAGAAGCTTATGAAAAAATCAACCAACTGTGTAAAGTGTGGAGCAAACATGCATATTAATTATGGGCAAAATGAAACTTGATTTACCGATGTGGGGTAAAAACTGTAGAGTGAAAAAGATGTAAGGGATGGTACTTTCTTTGGACTTCACGCGTTCTTCCAGTCACCTTGTTGTCCGTTTTAATTGCATGTATTTTGAAGTATCCTTTTTCTGTCATTGTGAGAGAGACTAGTTTGTCATAACCAACGGCAAGAAAATTAATATATTCTTTCAGAGAAATTCTTGTTGTGTGGCTGATTGAAAATTCACGTAAAATTGGCGGCATAGGTAGACGGAAATACAATCGCGGGCATGGTGGGGGAAATACAATAAGTAAGGTGTTGGGTGTCGGTGGAACCAAAAAATAATCAGTATCTTTCCAAATTATCTTAAGCGGCTAAAGATACATTCTACAGAAGCGGTTAAGAAAAACATATATTAAGTACTTAAACACATTAGTCTTATTTTGTTAGTACAAACAATAACAGAATAGTTACTGTTCAATTCGAGTACGCTCATTTTATTTTAAAATGTGCGTCAAACGATTTAACAGAGCCAGCCTAAATATTACCTCTTATTCCTGCAGTCATTGTATTTTGGAACAATAAGCGACCCTTTTAATGTCGTAAATGCGATCGTTTACGACTAACGCAGGCGGTCTGACTAGATGGCCCCGTCAGTTTTCCATAACCCAGTTGGCTGTAATACTGCGTGGGAAAACTGGTCTCTAAAGTCCGGTAAGCCAGATGGGACTGTCCAATATCTGCTAAAATAGTTGAACTATCTTATCAGAGTGGATGATTGACGCGTCCCCAAACAACTATTGAATTAGACCTATAAACGGAAAGGACGAAGAGGTGTAGGGGCCCTAAGACGCGTAGGAGTGACCAGCTCTGCACCAGACTATCTGCTTAGGAGCGAAACAAATCATTTTTAGTTTAATCCTTGCTGAAGATGGCGATGATGGTGATAATAGTTCTATCTTTGGTAAGTTAGTGTTTGTATTGAGATCATACACAGGTATAAATTGTTGCCTTTTGTTGTTACAAAATTGTTACAGGTACCTGATTCTAACCTAAATCATCGGACAAAATTATGAGCTTCCAGAAATTTTAATTTAATTTAATTTTCTTACAATCATGAAATTTGTTGGTCATTTGTTCTGTAATTTAATTTAAATATTGCTGTTCAATTGTACGAGATACTTGAATCAAACGATTTAACTGTTGTTGCAAATAGATTTTTTGATTGGAACTGTGTGTTTTTAATAACTTTTATAAGCAATTGTCATTAGATATCATGAACACATTTAATGACGTATATTCCATTCCTACAAATACTTATTGACAGAAATTCTCAATTTAAAACTAAAACGAATCTCAAAAAATATCCACTTAAACGATGTTTTCAGTTAAATTAATATTTTTACAAGCATACAGACGTTTACGTTTTTAAGTGTCTGATAGATTTGCTCAATACATAACAGTTATTTTAAACTTCATGTCTACAAATCTAATTTAGTTACACGTGAAGATATATTTTAATAGATCAGATATACTAACAAATAAGACTTAAAGATAAAACTGAACAACAAAATGTATTCATATTTTAGACTATGTATGTAGGTCTGAGCTTCTAATGTAACCATTAAATCAGCTGATTATATAAACGAACATTGGAACATTTAAGACCTGTCCCTGTAACAGTTGATTGTGATGAAGACGCAGAACAGGAGGCTGTAAAAGTATCTGTGTCTCGCATTGTAAATTTATGACTTGTATACGAAAATAATAATCACTTCTATAATTATCAGCTTAGTGTAATTCTAATTAACGTTTCGTTGCCATATAAGATAATTCTAATTCTTTATCTAGTGTAAGATAAAGTCTTACACTTAGGCCTATATCTATATACATAAAGCTTAAAGCCTGAGGATTTTTTTGTATTGAAAACAAATCCACAGCGTTACACTGATTGCCACCAAATTTTGCACAGGTAACCTTTGACACACGGCAAAAAACACTGTCGAATATGGAATTTGATATTCTGCCCCATTCACACGATTTAGGCCATTTGAATTATACCTTTTTGTTGACGCCTATAAAGATGTCAACAACACCATGCAGACCAGAATTAATTTCCATAGTAACAAGTGAACAAACAAATGCTATTTAGCGGCATCGGAACTGTAACTTTATCCGTTCCTGCAGTACATTTTCGATGTTTTATATAATATGCGATTGTATCGATATATTACGATGTGGAAAAGAAGAAGTGTACTAATTGTAAATTGTCCTATTACTAAATGCAAAGCAAAAATATATGTTGTTTTCATTTATGAGGTTAGGCGACAAAGGTTTTTGGTTTTTAGTTTACTGCTGAAATAAATAAAAGCCATGGTTGAGGAAAACAGAACGTTTAATGTGTATATACAATGTTTATAACACAGTAACACTTAAAATAAAGAACCTAACGTTTTTGAGTTAACGGGTACTTTATAAATATTGTTTTAAATCTCCATAGGCTGTTGCACCAACCTAATAATTTAGTACAATTGTACAAAACAGCTTTGGAGAGAATGCCACTGATGAGTACAAAGTTGTTATACGAGCTGTCAGAACGCTATGTAGACATAGACAAAAAAAATTTGATTAAAATACTTACTAAAAGTCAAATATTCGCGTGCGAAGCCGCGAGTAACAGCTATTCTTTATAAGTGTAGGACTCTGGAAAGAATTATCTTGTAAAGAAGAACATACGTGATCACTAATAGAGGAATAAGACTTCATTACATATCAGCTTACAGTATGTATATAACATAATATAATGAATATTTATAATGTAACACAATATATATGATTTTTAGTTTGAGAGACAAGCTTGAATATTCATGTTCTTTTCTTCTATCGTGCAGAATCCGATTCTATTCTGCAACAACTTGCAGAATCCAGTTTACCAGTAAGTGAGCAGATTAGCCACGCTGAATAGCAGCAGACACAAGCGCACTACCTAAGGAGCGCTACACAAAGTTTTTAAATTTTCTGCTTGAAGACAGCTAATAACTTCTTGTAAAGTAATTGATTTTCTAATAATCCAATTTATAATTTCGTTCTAATAAATTTTGCTTTAAAACTTTATTAAATATTGAAGTTTTTAAATATCCATTTTACGTATTCAAATAATTAACGAAAGTCTTCCATCACTACTAACATGGTAGTTTCCAAAATATTTTTTTTTTTGGGACTTCAACATAAATTGGAGAGAATAAATATCATCGTCACCCACCTCGTAACATATTTTTTCTGTAGAGGCATAGTATTAGATATACTAATAGTATTAGATATATATATATATATATATATATATATATATATATATTCATTCAATCACTTTCTGCTACAGTTCGTTTCTTGATATATATAAAGTAATTTAAAATGTATGTTTATATTACATCAAGATGTTTATATTACCTCAGATTGAAGTAATATAAACATAAATTTTAAATTACTTTATATATATATCTTATACACAATTTTTAGACCTATTTTTAAAGAACAATAAAAGGTTGTTAAATACCTCAGGCTTTCAACAGCCGGCGTCAACTCTGTTGAAATTCGTATGACAACTCTCCGTGCTAGTATAGTATTCACGGCAGATTGAACGTTTGGCACAGTACTGTGGATAACTGGTGAAGAATGTACCAGTTACTCTGAGTCGTTATACCTACTGAAGATGACCTCCAACCGCGGGGCCGAAAGGTCTGTTTCATGCGGCGCAGTAGTGGACTACGGCCTAGTACCACTGAGAGTTGTCGAACGAATTTCAACAAAGATTATTAAGGTTTCTACCTGAATGAAAATTTGGTTGCGCGAGGTGGTCAACCTTCAAACACTCACGTCTGTCTAGCACCCCCCTCCCCACGGTCGTTAACGTTTAAACATACAGAGTCATTAGGTAAAGTAGAACATAACTTACCCGTAACCAATGCCACTTTGCCGCTAACCATTTCTGTCAGTGCTGAACTGTGGAATGAACTGTGATAAAATTATATTTTGTTCTGTACTAACCGTGAACGCGGCCTCTTTATATTGCTAGCTTTGTTGTCATGGATTTTCTTATCATTTGGAGTGAAGAAAGGGTATAAAATATCAGATAATTTGTGCGGGAAAATGTGTTTATCAACATTTTGTGATATTTTTATTATAGGCCTAGTTTGTTATGTCATATTCCAAACAATCATATCGTTATCTCTATTGGTGAATAACCTCTTCATGGGCGTTCTCTAGTGCTGTGGCAACCTGCTTTTCGCTCTATTTACCCTCAATTTCGACATTTCTTCCTTCCTTATATTCACCTTTTATTTTTACTTCTTCTTCTTCTTCTTCTTCTTCTTCTTCTTCTTCTTCTTCTTCTTCTTCTTCTTCTTCTTCTTCTTCTTCTTCTTCTTCTTCTTCTTCTTCTTCTTCTCCTCCTCCTCCTCCTCCTCCTCCTCCTCCTCCTCCTCCTCCTCCTCCTCCTCCTCCTCCTCCTCCTCCTCCTCCTCCTCCTCCTCCTCCTCCTCCTCCTCCTCCTCCTCCTCCTCCTCCCCCTTCTTCTTCTTCTTCTTCTTCTTCTTCTTCTTCTTCCTCCCTTCCAGGGTTAGGCAATTTTGCCTGTTTCGGCTTCTCCATCTAATCCTTGGTCCGACCAGGCAGCTTGCCTGGTCGTAACCCATTGAAATCAGTCCTGTTCCTAGTCTCGCTTTAAAACTGAAAAGCATATTTTGTTTTTCCTTGGGTGGGATACGCAAAACTCCCTAACCCAGAGTTTTAAATCAGAGCACTTCTTCCTAGATGGGTTACTTTCTCCGTAGCTTAGGAGCCCTGCCCCTTGCTTATAGAACACTCCCATAAGAGACATTGCCGCTTCCGCCAGCTTAACCGTACTGAAAAACCCTTCTCCGCCCTCGTTGCCGTAGTGGTCTTCGTCCGTATGGTTTTGGATCAACAGGTCGGTACCACCACGAGCTGTACTGTCAGCATGTTTAGTATTATACATAGTAAATCTTGGAATTCTAATATGGCTTCTTTCTGTGAAATGTGTGCCTAGGTCTTCGTGCGCCCGGGGCGGTCCACTTCTCTTACGCCCCCATTTTAGGGGTATAGAATACTCCTCCAGCCCTAACTAAAAATGGGAATAGATATTTTTTTTTGTAAACCTCTGATAACAGAGTATTTATGGTAAAGTAATATTTTCGCATTACATTTTAACTTTTTTTTTAAATTATTTATTCTTTTATTGTTTTAAATTTTAAATTACAAAATGCAATATACATTACAAATAAGAGTAGCCTACATCGTAAAATTATACAAATATAATAATTATTACACAGTTAAGCTTTTCTACATAAAAGCTACCTAGAAGTTAAAAAATAAATTCATTATTCCTATTTCGACTTGCTAAAGTATGGTAAAAAATAACAGTACAATTGAAATGACTTGAAAAATAATGTAGATAGCACAACCAAAGCTTAAAAATCAAAATTATTCAAACAAATTTTGCAATCAACCTTTTATAACAAGCCATGAAAATACTCGAATGTAAATTCATATTTTGAATTACCAAAAATAAAAAAAGTTGTGCCTAGCAATAGCACTTTTAAATCCTTACTTTGCGTACTTTAGCCTCGACAATCTTGTTAATGACATCATTGAGGTCAATTGTTTTTGTCACTGATTTTTCAATAGATAAAATTGCTAAACTATTTAGTCTTGTTTGGCTCATTGTTGATCTAAAATACCTTTTTATTAATTTTAATTTTGAAAAACTTCTTTCACAAGAAGAAATTGAAACACATGTGGTAAAAAAAAACTTTAGCGCTAAGAAAATATTTGGTACAGATTCTTGAAAATCTAGGTCCACAACAAACTGGAGCATTTGTAGCGAAGACCACTTTTTTGACGTGTCTTCAGTTATACTCGCAGCATGCAGATGTCTTCTCAGTCGTTTTATCTCTGGTACAATAACTTCTTATTCAAGGTCATCCATTTTTTCAGAGAGATTTGTGACTAATTCTCTAAGAGTATCGTCTGTTGCTGTAATCAGGTTATGTGGTTCAATGATGGAAAACGTGCTGCAAATAGTTTCCATGGACTTCATTCTTGTTTTAAGTTCCTGAGTGAACCTGTCCATGCACTCAAGCTTGCTTCTTTTGAGCTCTTCATGAAGTGTTAAGCCCACATCCTTGGCCTTTTCTCCTGGCATGACTATTTTAAATTTCCGTCGCCCAGCTCTCTGCACAGGAATGTTAGGTTCCTCACAGGTCTGCTCTGCAAAAAGCAAAGCATTGTCTGGGAGCTCATCACGGCTTTCATCAAAAAAGAGCTTTAAAGTTTGCATTTTCTTTAACGATTTGTCAAGGGTGATTCCTTCTATCTGCAGGTACTTTTGTGTATGATTGATCTCTTCTAGTACATGTGCCCACAAAAAAAGGTATGATAAAAAGGAAAAATCACAAATGGTTTTCAATAAAATTCCACCTTTACTTCTTGTGTCAATGTCAATATTTTCTGATGGGTCGCATAACTTTTCCACGGCTTGTACAATATTTGGAAAATTCACCATTACAGTTTTTACAGCATCATGGTGTGCGCTCCACCTTGTCTCACACAATCTTCTCACTGAGGCTGCTACGACCTCAAGCAACACATCCCATCTATGGGTAGAGACTGAAAAAAAATTGTAAATACTTTCTAGGGTTCCAAAAAATGTAATGCTAGAAGGAATTGTCGCAAATGCGTGAACACCACACAAATTTAGAGAGTGATTGGCGCAAGGAACGAATAGAGCTTTTGGATTTATTCCTAAAATTCTTGCCTGAACGCCAGTATGCACACCCGCCAGCGTAGATGCATTGTCATAGCCTTGACTACGACACATTTGTATGTCTAGTCCATCTTGTTCTATAGTTTCCAAAATTTCTTGTGTAATATCGTGTGCCTTTTTTCCACTAAGAGAGAAAAATCCTAAAAAGGATTCTCTTATTTCAACTGTACCCATTTCAATGTACACATGTCTTATAACTTCGGACATTTGATCACTGTGCGATAAATCAGGTGTTGAATCAAAAAGAATTCTAAAATACTTACCATTTTTTATGTCTTCTAAAGTTTTGTTTTTGACGGTTGCCCCCAAAATACTAATAAACTCATTTTGTGTCTTAGCAGATAAGTAAGTGGTCAACACTTTTTTTGATGGACCAGAAGACTGTTGTATTCGAAACAAATGTTCCTTTAAAACTGGGTCGTAGTGGGACAGAAGATCAACCAATTCAAGAAAGTTGCCCCTGTTTTCAGAAACTTTACTTTCTCTAGTCCACGAAAGGGGAGATTCTGTTTTGACAAAAATAAGGTTATATCTAAGAGACGGTGTAAAACGTCTCTCCATGTTTTTCTCTGTAGGTCCTGCTCTTGCTGATATAAAGCATCAACAGTACTTATGGACTTCAGTTGGGCTGCCAGTGTTTTCCATTTTTCAAGAGAGGTTAAATGCTCTTCTGAATATTCATGGTGAGGAACTTCAGGATTTAATTTCCACCACTTGTCAAACCCAGAAACAAACTTTGATGTACCAGATTCTTTGAAGTTGGTTGAGAAAAGCCTACAACAGAAACAAAAAAGCATTTTTTGGTTGGAGAATAAATCATCCATTTTCTAAGGAGCCTTTCACCGTTTGGAAGATATTTATAAAACCAATTTGTTGTCAACTGGCGGCTTTCTCCTTTGGTTTTTTCTCCTTGTCTTTGAACCACATTGACAGGGCCATCTTTATTCTGAAAAGATTCGCTTCCTCGTTTTAAAAACTCTATTCTAAGATCATCGGGCAGAGGAAAGGGCCAATCACCAATATCCGAGTAAAAATTAATTTTATCACCTTCATCACAATTTTTAACAACTTGGTGTTTTTCTTCTAAAGATTCTAAGATATTTTCTTTTACTTCTTCTATTTTTCTCTCTTTATCACTTTCCTTTGTTATTACTAGATCATCTTTTATTTTGCAACTTCCTTTAGTAATATTTTATAACTCAACATCGTTAAAAACTTTTGCATTCAAATCTTCTTTGCTTTTCCCTTCTTTATCTTCTTGTGAACGTTCTGATGTCGTTTCTATATCATTCGACACTTCTTCTTCTTCGTCACATTTGCTTGAACCAGGATTTTTTGTAGGCTGTATAAATTTTAACAGCGAACCGGACAAAGGTTTTGCTTCTTCTTCTCTTTTCTTTTTAATTTTCCTTCCTTCAGCCCCACTAGGACGATGGCGCTTCATTTCTAGTTTCTGAAACAAAAAACTTGTCACAGTGAAAGCAACTACTGGTTACTGTTTCATTTCTTTGGCAAACAAAAATGATTAAACATATAATCGTTATTCCAGTGTTAAGTTTTAGGCCTATAATATACGGTCCGTATGGTATGTAACATTGATTATAAAAATTAGGTTTTTTAAATATGTAGGTCAAAATTATTGTTGTAATTTGTTTATATATGATACAAAGGACAATGAAAGCACAATTTAAGTAACCACATTTTATATAAAACTGTGATACGTTGGCATAACCGGACATTGGTTATTATAATGAAGTATGGTTAATTTGACGTTGTTTTTGTTTTGCGATGAAAGTCAACGTGTTTTGTAATTAAAACTGAAATGGGAGTGTTGTGTATGACACTAATGATAGCAATTTTATTGTAATGGACGACACGTATTCATCATGGGTGAGTAATTCAAAGTTATTACTTTTTAAAGCTAATTTTCATAGTTTGGTTTTGACATTTTGTTTCGAGGTTAATTATCGTAAAGTAGTAACCTACGTAAAATGTCAGTAAAAATATAAAGTCGTTATTCTATCATTATTGTATGTGTACATGGATGTACGCAATTATTAAATGATTGTGAATTAACACAGCTGCATTATCTGTCACGGAATGTTTAGGGACGACTAGTTACAGCCACTCACGTTCTTGCACAATTTTTAATAATTTTAGGTTGATACCCTTCGAACCACTCGATTTTGACACATTATGTAAACTTTTTCCTCGTTTATTTTTATCTTCTTTTCTATTGTCATGACCATGACTCAACCACTCGTATTATTTTGCCCGACATTTTATAAACAGTCGTAAAAATTTAAAACACAACGTACAGGTCCAAAGAAAAATAACAACTGAGGAAAATTTAGATTTGTATTAATGGAAGGAGAACGGATTTCACAAAAGTATTCTAAAGAAAAACAGTTTCAAATGTTAGAGTTCATGGAATACAAAGGAGCGGTGTACGTATTTTCCGGAAACAATGTGTTGCGTCTTAGACGCTCTCGAAGTACTCTTGAGTTGGTTTTATAAAGGTAGTTGATGAGTTGGCTGGTTAAACATGAAATAACGAAGGGGACTGTATATGTTCTTTGAGTTTAATTATTTATTGAAATTTGTTTAGAAAATAATTGCATGGCGCGTGCAGAGTAGCGCGGCATGATGCCTGAGAAGTAAGTTAGAATTAAATATTGCAAGCCATAATCGTGCGTAGAGGCCGAGATCGGCTAAGTAATTAGCGCATGATGATCATGCTAAATTTTTGAAATCTTGAAAATAATTATGTAGCAGCGGCTGGCGAACTGAGGCGAGTTGCCCGTCCGGAGTCTTGCAATTAACTAACTAAATTTGACTGATGCGAGCCTGAATACAAGCCGGCAGCTGATTAGCGGGGGAGAAATGACGTCACTGCACGCACTGCAATGCGGATGTTACAGTACAAAGTTTAACCACAATGTCTTTAAATAGAACACAATCTGCTAACTGAAATCCAACTCATGATTTAATTATTTATCGATATTTTTAAATTAATAAACGATTAAACATAAAATCTCAACTCTTATTACGTGTTTAAATGTATAAAATTTTACATTCCTACCGTAGTTTCGTCGTATTACTTATTTTTATCATTATAAAACTGACCGAAAACAAGTATTTAGTTAAGTATAGTTTAAATTTTACCTTAAATAGAAGTTATTATCAGGAGCAAGGAAGTACCGAAAACCAGCGTCAACTTATTAAAAAACCAACTTAATAAGTGAATGAAGAGGATGTATCAACAAGACAATTATAACACCGCCAACACAGCGTACTACATCCATAAATACAGAAATGTCAGAATACAGGTAACAAAATCTTCCTTGAACATCGCATACAACAAAACATGCCGCAAACACAACATTATACCCACACATGCACAAATCACAATAAAAAAATAACACACACGCCGCACTACAAACCAAACGTAAAGCCGAAAAAATACACTTGGACAACATAATCAACGATTTATAGGTACCATAGAAGAGATACACTAAACAAAACAGCATACAACCTACACGTAAAACTTACACAAATTTTACACCAGATAGAACTCGAAAACATAATACAACATACACGGAACAACATAGAGAAACTCGAATCAAAAATACAAGAAAGACAAAACAGGAAAATCAATAGCATCTTAACACGCAGAAATGATACAGTCCCTACACTGACACACAAATTTCACACACGTACAGTAAATATAGCAAAGACCAATTTCACTAAAGCAGAAATAACCCTATTAGATAAAGGCCTAAAACACAATTTAAGTAACAATACAACCAATAAAAACAATAATAAAAGGTATATACGTGACATAGTCATAGACGCTGAAACGGCCATACAACACACGCATAACAATGACCATGACACTATACGTCACGACATAAAACGTAAATTACAACATACACAACAATATGAACAAAAACACCATAAAAACGAAATCCAAACACTAAAAAATATAAAACGTAAATTACAAGAACACAACCTAACCATACTCAAAGCAGATAAAGGTAACATAAACGTCATAATAGAAAAACAGGATCTAAATAACAAAATCGAAACATTTTGTACTGAAAACAATATAACCAAATTAAATAAAGACCCTATCACAAAATATCACAAACAAATAAATAAAATCACAAAACACATAATCACGCCTGACAACATCAAATATCTGAAACAAATTAAACCAAACCCCACTACACTACTAAAATTACACAAACCTAATATCCCCATCAGGACACTTATAAACAACACACAAGCACCGGCACACAAAATAGCTAGACACTTAGATAAATTAATCAGAAACAACATAAATTTAACAAACAACACCACTGTCAAAAATAATTTATATCAGGTGAATAAAACTCGACATGTCCACATTCCACACAATTCAACACTAGCTTCTTTTGATATAACAAACCTATACACCAATGTACCCATAAAAGAAACTATAACAACATTAGAACAGTTACTAAAACTAAATAACACACCAGAAACACACATAAAAGAGATCATCCATCTCACCAAAATTATCACCGAACAAAATTATTTCTCACACAATAACATGTTTTACACACAAACAGATGGACTACCCATGGGCTCCCCTATATCAGGAATATTAGCCGAAATATTCGTACATACCATAGAACAAGAACACGTATTAAACAATAACAAATACACCAACAAAATCATATATTGGCACAGATATGTTGATAACATTTTACTCCTATACAACGGCAACAAACGACAAATTGAAAATTTCCACAAATACATTAACACTGTACATCAAAAATTAAAATTCACACTAGATTTAGAACAAAACAATAGCATAAACTTCCTGGACCTTACAGTTACCAAAACAAACAACACACACACATACAAAATATACAGAAAACCCACCACAAAAGACATGGTCATACATAACTCATCCAACCACCCAACTCAACACAAACATGCAGCTTTCAACTACATGCTCCATAGGCTCACTTCAGTACCCCAAAATACACATGACTACCAAGAAGAACTCAACTCAATCAAATATATAGCAGTCAAAAATGTCTGTATAGTCATGTGAGTGTTATCTTGCCACTTAAATCGGGGCACGTCGTTTTAAGACTTCCTCTTTATCACTGTATTCTGAATCGTATAGAATTAATATGGAGCCAATCGAAAGGATATGTTGCCCGTCACGACATAACATTAGCTGCTTGATATAAAATAATTTATTGAGAAGGCGGTAAATGAAACAACGGCGTACAAGTGGAGTCATTGTAAGGTGATAATATGCTACGGCAAATGGCCCACATTACCGACGTCGTTGTGGACCATGAACAATCTTATCAATAATAACGCTGACTCAAGTGATGATACAAGTTCAGATACAGATATGGAAGGCATTGAATTACTCTCTGACAGCAACTGATAGTATTCAGTACACTGGTAATTATCACAGCTTCTATTTTCGTTTTAAACAAACTATACTTTTTTATTCGTTGCGATATTTAAACGGTTAATAAAAAAAAAAGCTATTAACTGGTATTATAAAATGGTTCACTGTTGGTCTGACACAGTCACACAAATTTTACTTTGATCAGAACAAATTATTACAATTTACATGTGTTTATAGAGTATCAATATTACATGTACCCTGTCTGTACTCCTTCTATCAGAGTGAAACGCCTATAATTCAAGTAGCAAATAGAGTTTCAGATGTGCCACGCCTGTTTGTTTACATCAGGATTAAGCTAAGAATGGAAAGAGTATACATGAATAGATATTTTATTTCCATCTTAATCTATAACATACCGACTGTAAACACCTCTATCATTAATAATAATAATAATAATAATAACACTAATATTATAATTGAAACTTCAAATCCACTGTGTGGTGAGGAAGTCAAAGAGGCTGTGAATCACTGCTGTAGAGTAATACTGTCCGTGTCATTGGCGCGGGACTACATCCCCCCGTCAACTGGTATGTACGCTCCCGTGATATACGAACTCATGTCGGACAGAAGAAACGCCATCACTTCTCCCATTTCTGAAAAGAGAGACAAATTCATGCAAACGTTAGTAAGTATTACAATTCTCTCTTACCCCGCATTGATTTAATAAAATTCTGTTGTCTGTTGCCGTAAACATAAATGAGTACATTGATCCCGGTTTAGTTGTTAAACAGCTTGTGACAACAAGTTAGACGAGTTTTAGCAGTCTCATGTGGGTTTTCTTCTGCCCAAGTGTGAATGTTTCAAAAATCTACAATCCTGTTCCTTGTAAATTGTAACACTTTTGGTCTGTTTTGTTTTTAATTAAAGTAAAATTTCTCAAATTTGTGTTTATTTGTAATAAACATTATACACACCAATTTTCTTAACATTAAATTCTCAACAAAGATAGTTAAAAACTTTTATTTGTTTATTGGGAAAGTAACGAAGTTAGTTTCTTCCAAATCTAAAAATGTGTGTTTTTCGGCTCTAATGTTTTGTGTTTTACACAGTTTTTCTTAAGAACTAATTAAGATAGAGTTCTGTGACTCTTTTATCCAATTTTTCAGATCAAAAACCAGAAGGAACCACCAAAATTTACCCTTCACTTTTTACGCCAAAAATTTTAGTATGGCTTTATTTTACCGTGGGAGCAGAAATCGGGGCAAAACCTTTGCGAGCCGTAACTCGCTAACAAACCGTTTTCTGACCTATGTTTACATGGACTTTTTCTTATTTTCAGCTATAGAATCAGCTCCCGAGAGACTGCCGTGCAATTTTGAATAATCCTGTATAAGACAATAGTAAAACGTTTTGTAACATATAGGGCTGAAAGTGTGGGAAATAACAGAACATATAAGGAAAAGATTACAAGCCATGGAAATGGGATAGTTGAATAGATGCTGTAGACTTAAATTGCAGGATAGGTTTAAAAATAAAGAAATAAGTGAAGAAATTATTATATGTACTTGTATAAATGACACAATTGAAGCAACAAGATTAAGATGGTAAAAGCATATGTATCGTATGGCCAATGATAAATAGTAAAAGAAATTACTACAATCAACCCTTCCTGAAAGAAGAAAAGATGGAAGCCAAGGAAGACTTGGGTACAAGGTATAAGAAACACAATACTAATTGTGTACCAATTGTTGTTTTTAGAGCCAAAACATTTTTTTATGGTGTTTTATATCGTTCCCTGCCAGAAGAAAAGGGTCCCCGTTCAACGGAATCTGACTCCATTATACTTCACAGAATAAATCAGGACACAAATAATCGAATTAAAAATAATAAATACAAACAGAGAAACACATAACTAAATGAACTAAACACAAATAGGTACGTAGTAACTGCTGCTCGTTGGTTCCGAAAACGAACATAGCTCCTAACTGAGCGTTTTACCGGTTTGTACAGCGGCAACAAATTGGATGGACGAATGTGTCTCCTCTCCTCCGGTCTGTACAGTAACAACTGCAACGAGGTCAACGACCGTAAGCAGTAAAACATTGCAGATACCTGAGCCGGCAACACAAGACGGTGCAAGTGCACAGCAGTTCGAAAGCAATGCTTTTCTTTTCTTCAAGTTTCCCTTCCAATAACTAAAGTATTTATTCGGTGATATGATTAATATTATTTTCTTTTGTTTTCTGTACTGCTGCCGTCGGCACGAGAAAACAGTAGTTACGCTACTGAAAAATTGGATGATCGGAGCCAGGATGCAAAAAACGACTTTAAATATCCTGTATTTGAAATATTTTTCCGGTATGGACCACCGCGTCGGAAATGTCTTGTAATTCAACGTTTCCCTCATATCACGAGTCCAATCTCAGGTTAATAGATATTCACATAGACCTTACGACAAACATTATAATATGGGTGAAATGTTATCTTAGTAGACATATTCGACGCAGTCCAACCGGAAAGTGACTTCAAATACAGAATGAACATCGGTCCCAGAAGCCTACGTGAGAAGATTTTAAACGTTTTTCGAAAAACGGTGTGTGTGTGTGTGTGTGTGTGTGTGTGTGTGTGTGTGTGTGTGTGTGTGTGTGTGTGTGTGTGTGTGTGTGTGTGTGTGTGTGAAGTTTACGCTATCAAATATTAGGTTTAAGGATCACATAAGAATACGAAGAATAAGACTTTTTTACCATGGCCTTTAAAAGTAAATATCGAGTGATGACTAAGATAATCATAAACAACAGCACTTTGGAACAAGTGAGCCGTTTTAAATACCTACGCTGTGCAGTAAGCTATCAATCTCTATATGATACAGGAGGGAAGATAAATAAATTTAGGAATATTTTGTAGCACGATTCATAGAAATCTTAGAAATAAGACAAGACACAGCACACGGATTAAATTTTATAAGACAATTGCAATACCCACATTGATTTATGCGAATGAGGCCATGATTTATGCGGCCAGATTCAAAGTGCTAAAATGCAGTTTCTTCGAAACACTTTCAATTGTACATTGCAAGATGGAATAGGGAATGAGAATATCAGAGCAGAACTCGAAGTAAAGGACATAAATGAAGTTATTTCAATTTACAGAAGACAATGGTGGGATCATCTGCAAAAGATGACAGAGGATCGATTGCCGAAAGCGGCACTGAACTAAATAGAGGCATTGGCAGAAGAGACGTGGGTCGTCCGAGGATGAGATGGCTGCCGGAACAGGTGTATACAACCTAATCGTTGAAGAGGAGAAGAAGAAGACTTTTTTTGGAACCCATTTCTTTAGTTTCTTGATCTGTCTATTTTTTTCTTAGTGTTCTTAGCATTCCCCGTGTCAAACTTTTCCTTTAGTACTATCTATACTGCGGTCACATATCTGTTCTGTCTAATTAAGAGTGTGCGCGCACTTGCGTGTGTGTATCGTAGGAGCTTAGTTTGTCTTACCTTCCGGCTTTCCAATCCGACCCAGTGGAAGACTGTTGGCTATCTGATCAAGAACACATTTTTCATTCATATGTACCATGGGTGTGTCGATGACTCCGGGAGACACAATGTTACATCTTATTCCGTACCTGAAAAAACAGAAATTTATAAAGAACTTTTAAAATTATCACCCCGGTTACAATGTTAACAACCATTACCTTAGTTATAAAATCATCATCATCATTATCGTATACAAGGATTAAACCAAGAATCGTTTATTCCTATCTCAAACAGGCAAAAATAAGAGCTGGTCACTCCAGCGCTTCCTCGGACGTCCCACACCTCTCCGTCCCTTCGGCTTATAGTTCCATAGTTGTTTGGAGATGCGGCAATCATCTATTCGGCAAAGATGTTGCCACCAATCCAGCCAATACTGGACAATCCTGTCGAGTATACTCATAATATTCAGGGGCTGCCGAATGTCTGTGTTTCTTCTATGATCATAGAGAGTATACCCTGCCATGTGCCTGAGAAATCTCATTTCAGCTGCTTGGATACGACTGGTCTGGCCTTTCGTTAAAGTCCAATTCTCAGACCCATAAAGAAGTGCGGGAAGGCCCATCACCTTGTTGAGTTTTAGGCGTGTTCCTTTACTTGCTGACTTAAGGGTTCGCCTAACGCTCCCGCACATAAGGTTGTACTTATGCAAATTACTCACCACGTAGTTGCATGCATTATAAGACACACTTTAGCCCAGGTATTCAAAATTGCTAACTTGTTCCAGAACAGTACCATCGGCAACAATTTTGGCCCGTACGGGATCAGTTCCACAAAAAGCCATCACCTTGCTCTTAGGTGTGGAAATTTGTAATAGTTATAGAATATATTACGAATTACAACGTATCATAAACAGTTAATTACAAACAAGAACGGGATGAGAGCAAATTGTAGAATTGAAAGGTTTGTGCGTTCGCTATTTTTTTTTAGTATTGCGAATATTTATACTGTATCGTTGTGTAAATAAAGAGAAACGTGTTGACGTTTACTTCATTAAAAACTACCTTGTGTTTCTAAGGTATAGAATTTGAAACAAACATCCGCAGACCGACAAAACTGGCCTCCTTTATTGTGAGCGGTTGGGCAAACAAAATTAGAAAGCATATAGCCGCTGATGCTCAGAAACCATAAATGAATGCTTTGATACCTAACCTATCATGTACACAACAGGACTAGTTGAGCTGTGTCTTCGAGTACTGAAAGGATCAAACTTATTTGTGAAAAATAATACCTGATTTCATGGCCCTCACAAGAGGTGGCCAGCGTATGCCGTGGCATAGCGGCCCCGACCAGTGGAAAAACAATTCAAAATCAACAATAAATATAAATTCAGTCTCAGGCTTTCACGGCCGGCTTCAATGTTATCAGAACTTTGGCTTGCTGAGCTGTAAGGTCGTGGTCGTGTAAGTTGTTTGTTGCAAATGTTTCGGCCGTGCCTTCGACGGCCACTTTCAGTGCAAAGGCTGCGAAACACTGACAAAGGTTTCGTAGTCAGTGACCACTGAACTGTGGTTAAGGGTAGTGGCTGTGACTCACAGTCTGTGAGTAGGAGGCCCTTATTTATAAACTTTTGGAGTCCGCACGAAGTTGTTGTCTGACATCACCAGCCAATCAGAAGAAAGGCAAATTCCATGCCTTTGATGAACACAGCCGCTACTGTCGTTTGAGGCAGCCGGAAAACTCCTATATAGCGGAGCAGGCAATCGTCAATGCCGACCAGCGTATACTCTTTGAAAAGACGAAGCTTCTGTCGTCGGTGACTTCATATTTCCCTCGCCTGCAATAGATTCTGCCCAGATTCAAACACATTGGAGTTTAGTGAAATGGGGGGGGTGAGTCCATCTTGCTGAGTGCTCTTTGGACGGGAGTTTTGGCGAACCAATAAGAATTTGCCTTATTTATAGACTGTGACTTTAAAATGTGACCAATTTAAATAAATTTGTGATCAAAATTTACACTATTGGAGTGTAGTGAATCGGTGGGGGGGGGGTGAGTCCATCTCGTTGAGTGCTTTTTGGACGGGAGTGTTGGCGAACCAATAAGAATTTGCCTTATTTATAGACTGTGACTTTAAAATGTGACCAATTTAAGTAAATTTGTGATCAAAATTTACACAATTGGAGTGTAGTGAATCGGAGGGGTGGGGTGAGTCCATCTCGTTGAGTGCTTTTTGGACGGGAGTTTTGGCGAACCAATAAGAATTTGCCTTATTTATAGACTGTGACTGTGAAATGTGACCAATTTAAGTAAATTTGTGATCAAAATTTACACAATTGGAGTGTAGTGAATCGGAGGGGTGGGGTGAGTCCATCTCGTTGAGTGCTTTTTGGACGGGAGTTTTGGCGAACCAATAAGAATTTGCCTTATTTATAGACTGTGACTGTAAAATGTGACCAATTTAAGTAAATTTGTGATCAAAATTTACACTATTGGAGTGTAGTGAATCGGGGGGGGGGGAGTCCATCTCGTTGAGTGCTTTTTGGACGAGAGTTTTGGCGAACCACCGTTTTCTACTCTCCACTTTCCGATCGGTGTCGGCATCTGCTGAGTTTTTCCAGCAGTATTAAAAAGCGGTGCTGCGTCCTGGTGAGATTTTCCTTACCCAAACGGACAAGGACCTGAAATTTCTGTTAAGGTTGTCTGGCTACATACCGCGTGGGTGACGATCGACATTTTATTCTCTCTGGTGGAGAGATGAATAATTTCCAACTACAGCTTCTTCTAAATATGAAGTGATAATTTGTAAACGGCTGCGGTAAGTCTTGATTACCTTATATTAATTAAATTCTATATTTTACGGAAGAAAACAGTGTTTTTAAGTAAGCTTGAGTAAGCCTGCCCACTTGTTGCATCGTGTATAAGTGCAATACGCAATTGTTCGTAAAGTTTTTATAAGCTAATAAAACTAGATTATTGGAGTGTCAGAATCTCGGCCCTAAAACCTAAAGTACATTGACCACAAAATATTTGAGTTTAAACTTTAATTAACACCAATGTAACGAGATTGGGTTGCGCACTTAACCTATTGTACAATGCGTTGTTAGTTAAGTGCTATAAGGTTTTGCTGCACTTAGCCGTAAAACCTTATACATATATATGGGAACTTACTCAGGCACGTTAAATATAAATGATGTCCCTATCAAATTATGTGTAGTAAAAAACTATGTCTTTTAAACAAATCCTTCACCACGTGGTAACTATATATATATATTCACTCTAAGTAATAAGTTTATGAGAGGTTACAGAGCCAAAATAAATTGTTATATTGCAAACAAGTAACTCACATTAGGTGAGGTGCAAAATTATAAAGAATTGTTGTTATAAAGATTTTTAAATAAGGCATGTTGGCCAAATAAATTTGATCCAGTTAATTATGTAGCACATAACTAGGTGTTGTCTTTATATATGTATTTTGGAGGGTGTCCAAACAGTGGGGGCATTTGTGTGTGGTCTCTGACTAAAAATATAATGTGTAAGCAGGGTCCGCCGAACAGAGAAGCAAGTCCTGCTACATGGCTGAACGTTGAACATCAAGAAGCTCCACTCGATACCAGAGAGAATTAGATCACCACCACACTAACACCTAATAATGTCGGCCACAAGTTTGTCACTCCAAAAAACCCTTCATGACTGAAATCAGGTGATAACTATCCAATTATTATTTACACACATAGTCAACCATCATACAGTGACCAGTTATACATAACCATCAGTTTCGACATTTCAAGTTAAACATTCATTTGGATCCCCAATTGAGGGGACAGTTTAGTGTGTACACTGAATAAAAAATTTAATTGTAAAATTTCAGTATATTTATAGTAGATTGTCAGTTCAGAGACTGAGATGGTTACAAGACAGCATACAACATAGATTTGCACTCATTTCATTATAGGGGTTTCTCTACAGATTTTAAGTCAGTTTTTGCTATTAGTAATTTCTCATGTTCAATTCACTACGTATAAAAATATATATATATATTCTCTTATTTTAAAATCAGTTTTTTCATTTGTATAAAAAGATTACTGGGGAGGTAGGTGAATTTTTAACTAGTTTCAACCAAGCTATGCATGTCGAAACACTTTTCAACTTGTTTGTCGAGACTTGTTTGTCGAGACAAGTTTGTCGAAACAAGCCGAAAGTTGAATGAACATGTCCGTCTCTGACCCAAGTGTATTTTTTATAAGGTGCTAATATTGTGCAATTTTTCTCTTTTTATTAATTGGCCCTATTTAAGTATATATAAATTCTTTATACTAATTATGATAACTGGGGGGCGTTAATTATTTTAAACAATTTTTATTTCTCCCGTAATTAAGTACTTAAGCACTTAGCCACTTAGGCACTTAGTTTTAAATTTTTATGTCCTGGGGACCACTGTGGGCTTTAGCATTCTCTTATACACATGACGTGCAATTAACCCACACCATGTGGGTACAATTATAAAAGTAAATTTCTAATCCTAATAGGGATTCGTATAAAGAAAAAGTTAGAATTTATATACACCAGAAGGGTAATATAAAAAAAGGGCGTGGCAAGAGACCTTTATGTATTTTATGTATACTATTGTATAATGTATTTTTGTCTTGTGGAACATGTTATGTGTGTATATTTCTGTGTACATTTTGGGGGTTATAACTATTATACATTTTCTGTACTTTTGGTGGGAACTTGGGATATAGGGATTTATTGTTCAATGTCTCTTACAACAGAAAGTTAACACATGTAGTCATGTGGGTATATCCTTTTCATTTGTTTTTAAGGGAGGTATTCTATCTCAATAATCGTTGCTGATCATTTCTTTAAGGAAATTATTTAATTTGTTTAACCTTATAACAAGTATAGGAATTGTCACCTTTAAAATTCATTTAATTTGTTGAGTAATTATTTTTATTATTAATAGTAACAAGGAATGAAATCATTTATCTTCATTAATTTATATGCAGTGAACAAAAGGAATATATAAAATAAATTTTATATTTTAGCAAATAGTTTAATGGGAGCTTTATTTCAAGGTTATTTATTATTTTAAATTTCAATTCATTGATAGAGTGACATAGCAAATTATTTTCTTAGTTTCAGTAAATATTTTTCAGGTGGCCTTGTTGAGAGAGTATACTTATTTATTTAACTATTTTAAAGGGGAATTAAAGATTACTGTTGTATTTATTTATTATTAAATTGTTATGAGATAGAATAATAAAAAGGGATTTGTTAATTATTTAATTCTTGAGTTTTCATTGCAAGTCCCGTCTCACTGGATCCAGCGCAATTTTTAGCTTCTCTAGGCCTTAGCCTAGTTTTAATTAACTTGTGGCCCCTCTTTACAAAAAAGAAATATTATTTTTTTTAACTGCTCGAGATAAAGTGGGGTTACAACGTGTTCTATTAACGTCATCTTTTCACTGGGGATAACTATAATTTTTACCCACACTTTGGTGCCTTTGGTTTGATCATATATTAATTAGTTTTATCACAGTGAATTAAAACTATTATTTTATTAATTACTTGGGGCGGGTTGCTGAGTTTCCTGTCTATGCCTACTTCACTCACACACACAAGATACACGTGTAACACACATACAATTGAGCAGGTGTTCACTGCGTGTCGGATCAGGTTAATTGCTACCCTAATCTAACAATGAAATGTTTCTGCAATCTCAGACCTGTCCATTTACCCGTAACATATACAAATTATACAAAATTTACATTTATTTAAATTAATGTCTAATACAGCTATGGCTGTATCGTTTCAATATATATAAATAAGAATATTACTTATCGACCGTGTTAATTATGGTTTCAAATTGATATCGGGTTTCGGTATAATAAAATTGCAGGTTTTATGCGACGTTCCAAGATATTAATTTTATCTCATATTCATGCCTACAACATAAAATATAAAGTAATATAATTGTAATGAGAGTTAATTATAATATATAAGATGTATGGTATTAACAGTGGCATTGTTTTGTATACAATAACTAAGAGTACTTACATATATTGTTGAGTCACAGATACACACATACTAAAAACTATACACTACACTACGATACGAAAACCTGATACATATTAATTATATTTTTCCTCACTTTGTATATTGTATAGTGGCATTGTGTGAATCTATTTCGTGACTGGAGATAGAGCGGACGCACAAAGTAAAGGATTGTCAGGTATTAACGGTAACAGTGGAGGAGAGGGTTGATGGGGTTGTTGACTTGTTAGGTATTTATTGTATGTTTGTTTTCTGGAAATCTTTAAGGTTTGAGTAACACTTACTGAGGCTCTGTAGGTCGGTTTTTTTTATTAACGGAATTTAGCTTATTTCTTTCAATAGTTATCATTTCAAGGAACTGACGTTTCAAATGATTAGTTTCTGTATGTATTATTTTTACTTTGTTGAACTGAAAGGTGGGGCCATGTACGTGAGCGTGTTGTGTTAAGGCTGTTGGATCATGTTTATTAGTTTCTGTTTTATCGCAACTGTGTTTGTGTTGATACACACTCCTTTTCAAATACTGTTCTGAGCAGAGCAAATGATAACATTCAGATAACATCTTCTCTGCATTATCCCCCCCTCCATAATGTTACTCTATCCAACTTGTCAAATGCTTCTTCGAGGTCCACAAAGAGACGAAGCGTCTCTGCCTTCAATTATTCTTTTCGCATTTTACTTCCATGTTCCATAAGAAAATGGAAGTATGGTGATGGCAACAAAACCGTGATAAGGGCTGATTCTGATTTTAGTACCCTCAAAACATGAAGAAAAGTTAGTTTCCAAAAAGTCTGTGCGTGTGTGTGTAGAATTTTTGTAAATGGCAAACCATAACAAATTCAAACAGAATCAAATAAAGTTTTGCATATGTCCTGAGTTATAGAGGACTCGAGCCCCATTGGTTTTTTGTGAAGATCGGTTAAGGGGAAGTGGTTGTTTACCAGCGACGTTTTACGTTTTAACAAGAGTAAAATACTTAATTTTAATAAATTAAGTATCCTAAAAATTAAGGTCATAATAATCCGCTGTAGAAAGGTAGATGAAATATCTATAAATGAAAAGGCTAGTTGAAGGTGGAGGAGGTAATTTTATATAGATGAAAATGATAGTTGAATGGGAGAGTGTAATTTGTTATATGTGTACTGCGTTATCGGCAACAAAAAAGCAGTTCATATGGAAATATTTCATGTCAATTTGTCAAATTTTTGAATTTATGTTTAAATGATTTTAAATACAAATCTTAGAACATGGACGTCATGTATGGGTTCTCCATAACGATTTTCTTTTTCCAATGTCAGAGTTAAGTTTTATCTTACACTGTATTACAGAAAAATTATACTAATACTGCGCATGAATACATATTTTATTTGCACCTTAAACTGCAACATAATGACTGTAAACAACTTTAACGTTAATAATAATAACTTAAACTCCAAATCCACTGTGTGGTGAGGAAGTCAAAGAGGTTGTGAAACGGTCCGTGTAGAGTAATATTGTCCGTGTCACTGATGCTGCGCTAGAAGCCACCGTCAACTGGTATGTACGCTCCCGTTATGTATGAACTCTTGTCCGACGCAAGAAACGCAATCACTTCTCCAACTTCTGAAAACAGAAATAAATACATGCAAACATTAGTACACGTAAAATTCTATCTTACCCTACATCGATATTATAATAAATTCTTTTGTCTGTTGGCGTAAACATAACGACTACATTGATTCCAGTGTATTTGTTAAAGAGCTTATGGCAACAAGTTAGACAAGTTAAAAACAAGGATAGAAACACGAAATGCAATAACTCTGGAATGACCATATCGACAGTATGGATGATGACATATTACTCGAGAAGGCTCATGATAATCGTCCAAACGATAAAAGACGAACTGGATGACCACGACAATGATGAAACCAGTAGCGTGGCGTCCATGTAACCGCTGTTACCGGCGGCAACAATACTGGAAATAAGAGAAAATAATATTAATTATTTTACAGAACAAATACTTTAGTTATTGAACCATTTTAAATCCGAAGAATATTAGTAAGGAAACTTGAAGAAAAGCGTAGAATTGCTTTCGAACTGCTGGGCACTTCTTGCACCGTCTTGTGTTGCCGGCTCAGTAATCGGCAATGTTTTACTGCGTACGGTCATTGACCTCGTAGTAGTTGTCACTGTACACACTGCGGAGGGGCGACACATTCGTCCACCCAATGTGTTACCGCTGTACAAACCGGCAAAACGCTCAGTTAGCAGTTATGTTCGTTTTCGGAACTGACGTGCAGCAGTTACTACGTACCTATTTGTGTTTTGTTCGTTTAGACATGTGTTTCTCTGTTTGTCTTTATTATTTTTAATTCGATTATTTGTGTTTCGATTTATTATCTTTAAGAGTAATGAGAGTCAGTTCACGTTGAACCGGGACCCTCTTGTTCTCCCAGTGAATGATTTATAACGCTGTAAAAAAACACATGGTACAAGAAAAAAAGGAATTTATTTTTAGGTTAAGTTTTAGACCTATCGCAACCAGCAACAGGTGTTATGTACCCATGCCATGCCACTGGATGAGACGATTGTGTTGAGTAATGTAGTTAGTGTAAAGAGGAAAATCTTCTAAGTGAAGAGAAGAAGATGATAATTATTGCAAGAAAGAATCAAAAACATAGTATAACATGGAGAACTGGCAATGCACAGTAAAAGTGGATGAACTTTGTGTATATGTTTAAACCTTAATTATTCTAATTAACAGCCCGACACAATTTTGTTACAAAGGGATATGGAATAAGAATGCAACACTCAAAATACACACCATTTTGTAATATTAGGAAATTGAAGGATAGACCTACGCGCGCGCGCGTTGTGTACGTGAATAGTCGGATTACCAGGTACCAGGCATTATCAATAATCTAATGTTTACTGTTTTCCTGTGTATAAGGTTGTAAAAATAATCGCATTTACCTTTCCATAACACAGCCAACGTCCTCTAACTTATGCGATTTGTACTTCCATGTTCCATAGGAAAAAAGAAGTATGGTGATGGCGAAAAAATCGTTTCCGAAATAAGGGCTGATTCTGATTGTACTACCCTCAAAACATGAAGAAAAGTCATTTTCCGAAAGTGTTTGTGTGTGTGTCTCTGTGTGCTTGTGTGTCTCTGTGTAGAATTTTTTCTATGGCCAACTATAACTACCGCTAATTCAAACAGAATCATATAACTTTTTGCATACGTATCTGAGTTGTAGAGAACTCAAGGCATATTGATTTTGCTGAAGATTGGTTAAGGGGAAAGGGATAGTTTACCTGCCACGTTTTATACTTTAACAAGAGTAAAGTACTTAATTTTGATAAATAAAGTATCCTGAAAATGAGGTCATAATAATCCACTGTAGAAAGGTAGATGAAATATCTATAAATGAAAATTATAGTTGAAGGGCGGGGGTAATTTTCTATAAATGAAAATGATTGTTGAAAGGGAGGGGATAATTTTGTATACGTGTAGGCCTACTACGTTATTGGCAGAGAAGTAGTTTATTGTTAAAATTCCTTCCCGCGCTGATTGGCCGTGGTCCTATGTTTTCTGTTAAACCACACGTTTTGGCAGTGCCATCGACTGCAATCATCAGTGAAAATCGAGTGGACTAACTTGAGGTGGTATACGTTAGTGACCACAGTACTGTGGTTAAGGCTGAAGAAAGAAGTAGTTTCTATGAAAATATTTCATTTCGAAAATGATTTTGAATATAAGTCTAAGAACATGGAAGTCATGTATGGTTCTCCATACAAATATTTACATAAATAATTAGCATCGTACACTCTACTTCATAACTTTATATATTATTATATATTTTGTATTGTAAATATATTATTTTATTTTATTTTATTTTGTTTAATTCAGCAAAGAACTATTTTAATTTTATTTAAAGGAAACAAAACTGAGCAACTGTGAGGAAGTTAGTTAACCAGTTTCTTGTCATGACACGTGTAACGAGATAGCAACCGCAGAGTCTAAAACTGTTTATTTGTCAGTATTTGTGAATCACAAGATCCGCCTTTGGTTTTGAATAATTGATGTCACAATTGTCCTGTACGTGACCTGGATGAGTGTCGAGACACGTGCAACGTCCAGTTCTGATTGGTTGAATTTTGGGCGTTGCTCGTTGAGACTCCTTGCATCACGGGGGTACAAGATCGACGAAGAGTACAGGGAAAATGCTCATTTTGTCTCTTCCGCTCACACTACGCTCATTATTTCCGCAACAATGAAACCTCTTCAACAAAAGCGTTTGGTTATATTTTGTAAATTTAATGTGTTAAGGCAATTTCGATAAATTAAGTAGTTTGTTCAGAAATGCTCAGTAGTGTTCTCGATTTAGAAATATTTTCAACAAATTACATATTTTTGTAATGTTTTAATAATCAAGAAATGCTTTGAATAGCTAAATAATGTTTTTAAATTCAGTACAGTGTTTTAGTAAGAAACATTTGCAATAGAGATATCTACTTAAAGTGTTGTGAAGTTGAGTTTTAAATATTATTATTATTGTAATGAGAGAAAGTCACTTTGTTATATAACCTAATATAAGAATTAGATTTTCAATAGATATGTCACACGATAAAAGTGAAATTTTGCTGTGCCAATAATAAATGATTTAAGTAATTTTAAATAAATGCTTTGTCAATAACGAGCCACTGCCCACAGCCTTACTGTCCGCTCGACTGGCGCTTTCCCTCTGTGAGGCCCCAGACCCGCGGCGTTACAATAGCAGTAATCGTACATTTCAGTGAACTGACTGACGATGACACCTGTTATTTGGTAGGAAAGTCAGACGAAGAAAGCCAGAAATGGGGCTTAACGATAAACACAAAATAAAACAGAGTATACTGTTGTTGGAAACACGTGCAGAGATATATCTTTGGAACGGGGAGTTGTCAAGAGAGTCGATTCATATAACTACCTTGATGTCACGGTCACAAAGGACGGTGATAGTGTAGCAGAAATAAAAAATAAACCACAAAGGATAAGGGAAACAAATGACGAGAACCTTACATTCCACTTTATGTGGCAATCAAATTATGACCGAAAACAATTATTAAAATTTATAAAACAATAGTTGAAGGTACCGATTGGCCGTTGACTGCCATCTTCAGTGAAAATCGAGTACGCTAACGTGAGGTGGTATACGTTAGTGCCCACAGTACTGTAGTTAAGGCTGGAGGAGTCCCGTGAACACTACTTCTACTTACAAATTTTCCAAGTGCCACGATACAGTAATAAATAAACCACCAGCCAATTCAAGCCGACAAGAAAAATCCATCAGTTCTTGAGGCCGGCGAAGGACATCAGAGACCCCAGAGACCCACTGTCGTCGTGTGGAGTCTATGGAGTTCCCTGCTTGTGCGGCCAGGTTTACATCGGAACCACGAAGTGGTGTCCGCACTCGCGTGGATGAACATAGCCGCTACTGTCGATTGAGGCAGCCGGAGAAGTCTGCCTTGGCGGAACACGCGTTCGCCAATGCCGACCGTCGGATACTCTTCAATGAGACGAAGCTTTTGTCGGCGGTGAGTGAGTATTTCAGTCGCCTTCATATGGAGTCCGTCTAGATCCAAAAACGTGCTGCGATCGCTATGAATCGGCGCGGTGAAAGCCTGTAATTAAATACTTTATGGCAAAGTGCGTTGCGACCCTCTAATACGCATTCTTCTTTCTGATTGGCTGGTGGTTGATTTATTACTGTATCGTGGCCCTTAGAAAATTTGTAAGTAGGAGTGGTGTTCACGGGAATTCTCCAGCCTTAACCACAGTATTGAGACCACTAACGTGTACCATCTCACGTTAGCGTGCATGATTTTCAATGAAGATGGCAGTCGATAGCACTGTCGAAACGTCTGGTTTTGGAGGAAACATTGGACGACGGCCAAACAGCCCGGAAAGGAATTTCAACAACATTTAAGGAAAATATTACTAGCCGCGGAAGTGATATACTGGAGAAGGTGCTGTAGACGTACATTGTCTTCAAAATGAAGAAAAATGAATAAATAAGAGAAATAATGAATGCATGTACGGGCGTATGTGCAGTACAGGTATAGATGGACGGTCAAAGAAATTACAAGAATGGACATCTCCTGAAAGAATAAAAAGTGGGAAGTCACGAAAGGCGAAAGACTTGGATAGAAATTATGAGGATTGCAATGGCACAGAGAAATATGAAGGATTGGCAAAATCGTAAATATATAAATTAAAAATTACCTTAGATACGTCGTGTCAATTCGTTTTTTATTTAAAATGACGCGTTTTGGAACATATCTTCCATCTTCAGATTAATTCTCTCAGTTGAGATCGTTAAATGTTAAAATCACATTACTTTGTACTTACACACACCCGTATGGGTGAACACCCTTTGAAGGCTGACCGGATACTGAAGTTGTGTATGAATGTTTGTGCAAGTTCAAGGCTATATCGTACCGTGGGTGCGGTTTAAGCCTTGAACTTCCACAAACATTCATACACAACTTCAGTATCCGGTCACCCTTCAAAGGGTGTTCACCCATGCGGGCGTGTGTAAGTACAAAGTAATGTGATTTTAACATTTAACGACCTCAACTGAGTGAATTAATCTGAAGATGGAACATATGTTCCGAAACGCGCCGTTTTAAATAAAAAACCATGTCACACGACGGATACAAGGTAATTTATTAATTTATAAATAACGAAGTGACTTGGATACCAATAACAACGTGTATGTCAAAATCGTAAAATTTAAAAGGTATTAATGGTACTCCCCATGTCAAATTTTCCGTTTAATTTACACCATTCGGCCTAATTAAGAGTGCGCCCGCGCCCATGCGTGTGTCTGTGTGTGTCCATCTATTTCATCATAAGAGTTTAGTTTGTCTTACCTTCCGGCTTTCCGATACGACCCAATGGAAGGTTCTTGGCTATCTGATCAATATCACTCTTAACGCTCCATTTCAACATGGGTGTGTCGATGACTCCGGGAGACACAATGTTACATCTTATTCCGTACCTGGAAGAATAGAAATTGATAGGGATTCTTTAAACCTGTCAGTCCCATTACAATGTAAGCAAAAAGTATGTTTATTATGATATTTATTATTAATTACATTTGAGCAGGAACAGAGTACTGAGGAAATTACGGAAACGGAAGGGTTCTGCGTTCACCATTTTCTTATTATTCCAAATATTTATACAACACCATCCTGTGAATAAAGAAAAACGTTTTGACGTTGGTTTCATTAAAAATTGACCTGTGTTTCTAATATTCAGAAGGTGAAACAAAAATTCAGCAGACTGACAAAACTGCCATCCTTTAGAAGCAATTCGGTAATCCATCATCATCATCATCATCAGTTCAAAGACTAGGCCCTAGTTCTGTTCCGGAACCCATCTCCTCCTCGGTCTACCGACATCCGATTTCCGAGACTCGTATGAGATCTGTAGGTACATATATTTTTACTTAAGCAGGTTACTGGTCTGCTGTAAAACCCCCAACCTGGAGGACCAGGAACTTTGGTTTCGGGCTGCTCTTCCCCTAGAGAGTTGCTTCCCCTAGAGAGTTGCTTCCCCTAGAGAGTTGCTTCCCCTAGAGAGTTGCTTCCCCTAGAGAGTTGCTTCCCCTAGAGAGTTGCTTCCCCTAGAGAGTTGCTTTTGGACTACTGTAGGCTCCTCCGCCTCCACACTAGGTGCACACCCAGCTGTCGATGTGCGCCATCATGCCAGGCCAGGATCCAGGATACCCTGAGACTGCACTGACAGAACTCCCATCTCTCTTCCGTTTACCGATCCACTCCGCCGAAGGGATTGGCTACCACAACCTTGGAGTGTATTGTTGCTCGGCGTAACAGGTCCCACCGACGTGTAGGTGAGAGTAGAGTTGGAGTGGAGAGGGCTAGTACATTTCTCTTCAATGAAAGCATATGTTCGCGTCACACCGCCTTTCGGACCCTCGGTTATCCAAATTTTAAAATATCTAGTCGAAGATGCTCACGAATCAAAAAGTGCTTTGTTTGATACACGAAACAACAAAATTAGTAGAGCAGTGTCTCCGAGTACACAAAGAAACAAACATATCTATGAAACATATTGCCTGCTTTTGCGTGAGCACAATCAGAGAAACAAATTTAAAAGCACTAATAGCAAAGGCATAGCACGAAAGTCACAATAGGAAATAAAGCAAAATTGTTCAAGAGAGGCAGAATAGAATCCACGAGAGATTTAACTAAATTCAGAGATGTGTTACACCTTATGATTGAGTCAGTAAAATAAACTGTGGAACCAGTCCACAGTTGGTCACTCTGTAGTTGACAGGTTGTTGTTTACTGATGACCAGGCTATCCTACCAAACAGGTTGTTGTTTACTGATGACCAGGCTATCCTACCAAACAGGTTGTTCTTTACTGGTGACCAGGCTATCCTACCAAACAGGTTGTTGTTTACTGGTGACCAGGCTATCCTACCAGACAGGTTGTTGTTTACTGATGACCAGGCTATCCTACCAGACAGGTTGTTGTTTACTGATGACCAGGCTATCCTACCAAACAGTTTGTTGTTTACTGGTGACCAGGCTATCCTACCAGACAGGTTGTTGTTTACTGATGACCAGGCTATCCTACCAGACAGGTTGTTGTTTACTGGTGACCAGGCTATCCTACCAGACAGGTTGTTGTTTACTGATGACCAGGCTATCCTACCAGACAGGTTGTTGTTTACTGATTACCAGGCTATCCTACCAGACAGGTTGTTGTTTACTGATGGCCAGGCTATCCTACCAGACAGGTTGTTGTTTACTGATGACCAGGCTATCCTACCAGACAGGTTGTTGTTTACTAATGACCAGGCTATCCTACCAAACTCGAAAAGTATTTAAGGAAACCGGAAAACTTTCAGAAACGCCTACAGTAGAAGATAATAACCACAAAGCATTCTTACCGTATGTAAAAGTTACCACAGAAAAAATTAACAGTATGTTGAGGAAATACGGCATTAAAACAGTGTTTCAACCACATAAGAAGCTGGCACAATTTTTAAAACCAATTAAAGACAGAATCCCGTTCAACACTGAAGGTATCTACAAAATTCCATGCAGATGCGGAAAGGTTTACATTGGCCAGGCGCCTGATATCCACAAGAGTGCAAGAACATGTCAAGTCAGACATACCAAGTACTCAGTACTTGAAAAGTCTACAAATTCCTGAGCATTCAGCCTTAACTAATTACATGGTAAATTTCGAAGACGCAACTGTAATAAGGTCATGTAATACGTGTTATGACTAATTGGTCCTAGAAGCAATAGGAATTAATAAACACAAGGATAACATCAGCAGACAAAAACCGCCACGCTTAGTACGACTTGGTACCCTTTACTTTCTGGTTTGACTGTACGGGGATTGACTCACCGCACAAATAATGCATACAGCGTAACAGCTACAGGGCAGGGTAAACTTACCGGACCACTCACCGCCACTTCTACACTATATAACTGAGTTCATTTGCCGGCGTTTTTCTCACTTTGACCTGCGGATACTCATTAAAATATGAGTGAAACGTTGCCATACAAGACCATACCGGAAGCAGACTTCAGAAACATAAAAGCTAATGGTTGTATACTCGACTTTTCAAGGATGTCGGATTACAGATTTCTACACTGAAGATTAAGGTGATGGTTCTTCATGATGGAGCTGATCCCACGCGAGCAAAAAGTGTCGTAAATAGACCTCGCCTAGATCGGGTTAGGAATTTTAAATTTCTGGGCTAAATTGTGTGTAGCGGACTGATATATACTGATCACTGCGATAAAGTCGGTGATCATGTATGAAGTGGAAACAATGTGCTCTCAAAATTTAGAACATCTTCTTAAAATTGAACGAAGAATTCTTCGGAAAATTTATGGCTCCAAGAAAACTGAAGATGGATACAGTCACAGACCCAAAGAAGAGCTGTACAGCGATCTGAAAGATCTGAAAACGGCTTTCCGAATGAAAAGACTGAGATTGCTTGGACATAGGGTTCGGATGGTTTGGTCCAGATTAAATAAACAAATTTTAAACTATTAGGCAACTATTTGGACACACCAAATAGCTCAAGGAGGAAATTATGAAACTGGTTATCTCTTTGAACGACTGTGTGGATAGAAATACATACAGAAACAAAATTCAAAATCTTGATGTTCTCTGTGGTGAGAAGAAGACGAGAAGGGGTGGATAGTGGAAAGGAAGACAGCGCACGGCGCATAGTGTGCAAATGAGGCCTTCTGGCAGGAGAAGAAAAGGAAATAATATTCGCGTTGTCCACAGCTGGCCTGTCCATGTAAAAAAAAGACAACGTGTGTAGTTACGTTCTAAGACTTGTTTACAAATTATAGGCGGAATTGTTCATGATGAAAATATATCTCATCATTAGGCATTCTTTCTGTCCACGGTGTTCTTAAGAACACACCACACCTCATAAGCTTCAAAGTAGCTCCGCTTCAGTTTCCTCAGGTTTCAGGCTTCCGAGTCATATGTCCTTATGATCCAAACGAAACCTTTGCAACATATATCATTTAATTAAAAATATATTATGAATTAAATTTTTCAAAAATAATATTGCTCACGTGACGTAATAACAGACTGGTGTTAAGAAGTCCAAACAATCAAAAGTTTTAAAAATACGCTTAGTAATGTGTTTTCTTTTATCACCTCAAAATTACTTTCGAGGGAAAAAACAAATTTTGTAACTCAACGTTAATATATAAAAAGACAAAGAGTAACTCTGTACAAGCGATTTTACATTTACGTCGGCGTCATCGAAGCCATGACCCGCGCACTTCACTACAGACATTCCCAAATATCCAACTAACCTTAAACGGGTCTAACATTAAACCAACCTTCCCATCTCCTTGGCAACAGTTTTCGAATACGACTTCACCGCGCCTTTGGTTGCCGAATAAATGGACCACTCTTGGAAACCTTTCACAGCGATACTGGCTATATTGACGATACTCCCCGGCAGTTTGGCCTCGACCAGCTCTCTGCAGACGGCCTTGGTAGTGTTAATCGTGCCCTGCAACACAAAGTTAGAAAAATTGTTATGCACAGAATTAAACATGAACTATACGATAGTAAGCAATTAGGTAAATTATGTACACAGATGTTGGTAGCTTTGTTAAACGTTAAAGAAAGTCTCATATCACGTTAGATTATATATACCTCTGAATGTTAGCAGTCACAGGAAGCACAGACGAAATAGAATACTAAGTTCTAGATTTTAATACTACTAACTTTATCTTTCAAATTTGTTACAAAGAAAAAACAATTTTAAAAACATTCATCATGAGTGTTGTAATAAAACAAATAAAATCTGGTTTTTGTGTTCTATTAATTGTTTAATACAATTTTTATTATTATTTTTTTATAATTAATTATTTTATTTTAATTATTTAATTGTGTTAAGTGTTTTTATTATTTTTATTATTATTATTCAATTAATTAAAATAATAATTAGTAATTGTGTATGACTTCTTGAAGAAATATTTGTTTCACCGAGTTAAATAGATTGTCGTAGCCAAATCGATTAATGGTCGCGGTCAATTCTGTGTCTTTATTTCTTCTTCTGCTCGTCTTTTTCCCTCAGAAGTCCTTGTTTATAAATTAGGAATTAATGTGTTTTAATTTAGTTCTTAACTAATTAATAAAACGACAATTTAACACCAATAATTAAGTTTATTGTGAATGATGCGATTATTCGACTTGCGTCGACTATTGCTCTCGGAGTCGAGACTAGATCTCAGGTCGATTAATACAAATTCCAAAATAATTTCAAATTAAATTATTATCTAACATGGATTCTTTGAACGGTCGAAATAGTCAGGAAAGGCAAGTGAGAGAATTCAGTACTTACAATTAGAAAATAAACAAGACTTATTCACTAACAGATAACAATTAATAAAAATGTAGTATATAGTAAAGTGATATTCGAACCGCAGGCTGGGTATGCTGACGTCACGCCTTCTTCACCTCGGGCTGGTTTGAAGTTAAAAGATGGCTGCTCCCATGTGTTGTCCCACGCTGAGAATCTGTCTCTGAGATTTGACTTCAATAAATTGCGGTAGTTGATTAATTCCTCTTCTGTGATGTAGTTATTACAAGATCTTCAAGTTGTAGAGTTTGTTTTTCGTCCTCCACTGGATTTCGTCCGGTAATACGTGTATTGTGCCGAATGGTTTATTCAATCATTTCGCTGTTCGTATATTAGGTTAGATTATAATTCCGTCGTGACCATTCGTTCTGGGAGTTAGTTTAGTGTTTTTCAATTGTGTTTTATTATTCCAATGACTATTTAAATTGGATTTATTAATTTACTGTATATTTTTCATTCTTTCATAATTCCATAATACATCTTGGCTTGAGTTAGTTAAAATTTTTTAATTAAGATTTCTTTTTAAATACTCTGACACGTCCGTCTTGTTTGGAGTCTAACAATCAACTAATTATATTGTAGCGTGACAGAAAATCCACTACTTATTAATTCAATTAAGATAATAAACAATAATTACACATATACTAATATAATATCGAATGAAATTTAATGAATTCAAAGGAAAAAAACCACAATAAATTAAAGACCATTATTACATTAAATAAAAACCACTATAAAAAATTAAAGAAATAATTAAGAGTAACTCATATTATAAAATCAGGAATCTACCCAGGAAGTTAGGAGCAGTAAACAAACTAGATACCACAAAATCAAGAAGAAAGAATCAGTTTAGGAGTGGTGAAACAACAAAATACCCCAAACACAAGAAGAAAGAAGAGTAGAGTTTATTATCAGGAAGTAAACAATACCCTGAAACCTTTAGCGAAGAGCAAAGTCAGTATCAGAAAATAAATTAGATACTCCAAACCAAACATCAGTCAAGATGGCACGAAGTACCGTGGTTTACCCAAGAGTGAAGACAAGAAGAAAGACAAGAATGAAGACAAGAAGAAAGACAAGAATGAAGACAAGAAGAAAGACAAGAATGAAGACAAGAAGAAGGACAAGAGTGAAGACAAGAAAGAAGACAAGAAGAAAGGAAGAAATAGTATGGAAGAAACACCATTATAAAACCTATTATTAACTGCCATAAACCCCAAACCCATAGAGACAATTAAAGAAAGTATAACATCCCGAAACCCTATAACACTGTAATTATTAATAAACCAAAAGTGTTGTATAGTATGATAAGAGGTGCACCAACTGAAGTTATTGTGTGATAAAAAAAATAAACAAGTCTTCACAGTCCATGATGACTAAAGGTCTGGTCTGAGATAATAAGACTCTATTGCGTCTATTGGATTTTCATTTTTCCTATCAATATTATAATCATTTCACCATATTATATGTTATCAGAACCACCAGTGAAAGTGAACTAGTGTGACTGTTTTTGGAAATACAATAAACTTAAAGTTGTAGTGGTACTATGATTTATCTATATATTATAAAACAACTTTTATATTTAATAATTCACAAATCATAAAATAATAAAATGGAAGATGTTTCCATTATTTTATTATTTTAATGTCACTTTGTTATTACAAGACATTTGTAGAAATGACCATAACTAAAGTATGGGTGGACATGTTTACTCAATAAGGGGATAATAAATAATAATGGTTTCGACCAGAAAGGACTGGAATTAATTTAAGTGTTCATAGGTTTAAAATGTTTAAAATGGCTATTTATTCACAGCCATGAACTCCATATGTGTGAAGGAGTTCTTAGTCAATAAGATTTATATGTGTTTAGAATTTATTATATTTGTTAAATAACAGCATACATACCATTTAAAATGTTTCAGTAGGTATGCTGTGTTAATTAAAAAACGAGTTAAATGTATGTTTTCAAACAATGTCAGCAATATGTTCAAATTTTTTAGAATGCTGAGTAATGTTCATTATTATTTTTATGTAACAGTAGTATGAATTAGATGCTACACATCACAATAAGTTTATGAACCATTTTATTTTTATGTCATAATAACTGTTCAAAGTCAGAGGAGGAGTAGGATTAAATTATTAGAAAAACAAAACCAGACATGTAAAATTCTAAACTCTAGGCCAAATAATGAATTCACAGAAACTCACTATAAACCAGTTAATTCACTTATAAATCCTGTAAACTGGCAAGATTTAGGTAAGGTAAATCAGTTAACAACTACTGTGAAAGAACCTATGAGTTAAAATGATAATATGGAAATATACCTTAAATTATTGTAAATTTTTGAAATGTATAAATTAATTATTTTAAAAGAGGAGTGTTAAATTCAGAGATTATGACTAAAAACCAGTTCAAATGTTCAATTTATATGTAATTAAGGAAAGGAAGGGAATTATGACTATTTGAAATTTAATATAATGGTATTAATAGCACTTAAAATGGCAGAAAAAAATATATGAAGGCGGAAACCAGTTTTTGAGCCTAGATTTCCAAAAAGAAAGAAATTTGGTAATTTTGACAATAATGTCAACAGATATGGACTATAATATATCAATTTAAATAGAATGAGATAATTAAACCAATGATAAGGTAAATAATTCATGAAAGTGAATAATAAACTAAATTAATTCCATATATAATGTATTTTTGTATCATGTAATGGGAAGTCGAAATTATTTTAACAATACTTTTCAAATATTAACTGGGCCAGATTTTGACTAACGTGAAGGAAGTTAGTTAGTTCTTTGTTAATGATCAAGCTGAACAGTTTAAGTAAGATTGCGTTCCTTGAAACCGAGAAAAATGGAGTACTAAGGTTACCTAATAAATTCAGTGAAACGAGAGTTACGTAAATTAAACACTTTTCCAATTAAAACCACAGAAAACTTTGACCACAACAGTGAAAACAACACCAATACTACATAATACCAGTGCATAAAAACAGTAAAACGACATATTTGTGATAATTCAGTCTTCAACAGTATAACCGTTTTTTGCGTAGCGAACAAAGAGAAGTAAACACCAAAAACATATAACATAATTAACACCAGTGAACACTAAACATTCTTCCAGAATACACCAAACAACATATTAGACAGATTACACAAGTTCGGGGATATTTAAAAAATATATGAAGTTAATTTTGCGGAGAGATTTTCTCGCGACGACATTGCAATTAACCTCGTCATCTTTTTGAGCGGCCATATTGGAAATGCGAAGCAGTGCCTCCAACATCGCCTGACTACAGAGCTTGCAGAATTGGTTTGACAACTCTACTATATTACATATTTTATAAAATTTATTCACATTTTGTTAGATAATAGTTATTGAAAACACTTTATTTGTAAATGTTATACTTTCTCGTTTACCCTTCTCTGACTATTAATAATATAATCGCTCCAAGAACCTTTTCTAATACTTGTAATAATTTTTAACCTGTATGAACAAATCGATTATTTCCTGAGACGGAATCGACAATTGCTCAATATCGATTAAACATCGATCATGCTTTAATTTTGTTAATAAATCAATTTATTTCAATTGTTTGTATCTATAACTTATTTCACATGCTAGTTTCAGGTTTTATTATTGCAACGAGACTTCCTGAAGAAGAAAATATTTATAGAAAGTGAGATATTGGACCAGCACGAAAAATCATGAATCGATTGCAGACCGGAGTTAATCTGATTAACTCCGGACTTTGTTAAGATCTTCAAGAAGTGCTAAATAATTAATAATTACCTTATTAAATTTTAGAATTTCCATCAAAATAATAAAATTGAATTTATTCTCAGTCATAGACATTATAAACAAACAAATTTTTTGTTTTGAAAATTTTTTTTAAATAAAATTTCGTCTTTCTTATCTTTATTTGTAACGACTGCATACAGGGTCTGGTTACAAATTGACGCTCGCAACAGTGGGGCTTAAAAGAGTCAACAACGGCTTGTTACCAAGCGACACTACCCACAGCGGAGCGAAACCTTGCTAGCGTGGAGGTTTATTTAAACGAACCTCTTATTTTATTTGTACGTACGGTTACAATATTTGTTTCTTCATATAGAAAATTCTGTAAGATTTTGGTTGCATTTTTCATTGTTCACTATCAGCTGTTTACCTAATTACCGATTTAATTTTATAGAAATAAATGACATTTTTTATATTTTATGGCTATAATTTAGTTATTTAGTATTTTTATGAAATTTTAATTACATGGCTATATTCCTGCTTTGATTTTATACAAATTATTACTAAACATGACCTAGTTTGGTTTGAATTAAACTCAAAAGTTACATTCCTTGAAATTTTTCTTCTAGGCCTTATCATGATTCACATAATTATCCATTAAATGGTTTACACTATGTTTTATGTTACCATTTTCCTCAAATAAGATCATTAATTAAACCATTATAATTTGCCTTCACCACATTGTCATTATATTGGTTTATTGTTTAGGCCTTATCTTGTACAATCACTATTTAAGTCAATTTTACCCTTTGACTCTCTTAATTACTATTACAGGTTGTTGTGATAATTATAATAAAGTATTTGTATGCTGAAGGGAATAATTTATATAAATTTGGTCTAGGTTTTCATTAATTTATCTCCTCTGATTTGATTACAGGGTCAAAGTTGAATTTGGCATCATTATCAATTTTCATTTTTCCTATCAATATTATAATCATTTCACATTATTATTATTATTATTATCTTTTCTGATTCACTATTTATAGGACGTTTGAATTAATATATTGCCTTTACTTCCTTAACAAAATTCTGATATAAAATAACATTCTTTAAATACAATAAACACTTATTTTCTAACATCTAGTATATACTAATATCAACACGGTAGATATTGAATTCCAATCTAATAATTGAATATAATAATTAAACAAATAAACAAATCACGGTCTTAGCCTAGTTACAGTCTTTTGCTGTTCTTTCCCAATTGGTTTGGGGCGGTTCCCGTTAATTATACACTATTCACTTTATTCTTTCACATAGTTTGTCATAAGGTTTCTAATTTGTAGAGAATAAGGAATTTCACTTTATACACACTATTTGTTATTCTTAATCCTTTTTTAATTTCCACTGTTTTATTTATAATTATGTTTACATTAAATCAACCTACTGGTATTGTATTCTCTTACTTTTTTATATGGGTTTCTAACTTTGTATAACAACTCTAGTTTAATTTCATTTATTTATTTTGGTTTACGTTGATAGAGTGTTCTGTCTTTAAAATAGGTTTTGGTACCTTGGAGATTTTTTCATTTTAATCAATTTGTTCTTGGCTGTATTTCCTTAGTTCTCCTTATCTTGCTGGGTATACTGATGATGTTACTGGGCTAATAATCATTCTATATGGTTTAATACTTTTGTTCTAAATTGAAGGTGCTTCATTTCTTTGGATTGAGAGCTTTTGTAGTACTGTTTAGGCATTTTATTTATTATTGTGATTACTTCTTTTATGTTACTTTTATCTAGGTTTATTCTATTCATTCCAGATTGCTTCTTCCTTTCTTTTTCTATGTGATATTAAATTGTAAAATAAGGCAAAATTTCCGTTATGCTACAATGTGTATATGTGGTGCCGGGGGCAGGGAGTTTTAGTATTAATAAAATGAAACCTGTATAAATTATATCTTCATAAAATTCTAGATTAGGTTTTTACGGTAACCGGATTTTCAGTGATATTCTAAAAACGTTTTACCTTTTTCTCCGTCTTCTTTTTTATCTTTTTCTTCTTCTTCTTCTTCTCCTTCTTCATTGTTTTCTTCTTCTATTTCTTTTTCTCTGGCCCTCAGTTCATAGATTAGTTGGCAGCTGTTTTACATGCACATAGTTGCTCCTTTCACTTCTTCATATTCTTTCTTTACTCGATTCTTTTACAATTTGTTGCTTGACTTGTAAACTGAAATGTAAGCTAATGGAACAAGAACAGGCTTGTAGATTAATCCTGATAGAGAAGAAGAAGAAGTGACGACGACGACGACGATGATGATGATGATGATGATGATGTCGAGGAGGAGGAGAAGAAGGAGGTGTGGGAAGAGGGGTGGATGAGGAGAAGTAAGAGGAAGAGGAGGTGGTGGAGGAGTGAGGAGAAGGAAGGATGAGAAATACGAGGCGGAAGTGAATGAGGAGGATGGAATGGGCGGAGGGAGAAGGAGGAGGAGTGGTGGAGGGTGATGAGGAGGGGGAGGAGGCGAAAGAGAAGGAGGAGGAAGAGAAAGAAAGTGATGACGGTGACGATGCTGATGAAGAAGAAATACACACACAACACAATCGAGAGTGTACCTAAAGTTACTTACTTCTAAGTTGACTGCCGTCAGCTTTTTGTACTCTTCATTATTCTGTAGTATATTTGACTTGATACCTATACCAGCGCAGTTGGCACATATAGTTGGCGGTCCGTGATATCGGTCTTTGATAGCCTTGATACCGGCTTCAACGCTGTCTGCATTGGATACATCCATACATAGGCTCATGTGACCGTCACCTTAATCAGAAGAACTTTGTCAAATATTAAATTCAAAATAAACTTATGAATATTATTTCTATCAGTTTGTGAACACTTGTAAAATCAATATAGCCCAAGTATTCCATCTCAAAGTCTCTTTGATCTCAAGAGGTAGAAAACTGAATCACTTGAATTTGATGCCGTAGCAGTTTTTATGGAGTAAATGTATTAAAAAAAAAGGACAAGTTGTAACAGATACCATTGGGAAAAAGGATTGATAACCAAAACTGAATTGAATGAAGATGTACTGGTTAAACTTACCAGGTAGTGACTTGAGAGTCTCTTCAACACCAGGCTTGTTGATATCAGCTACAACGACTTTAGCGCCATATCTTGCGAGCACCTGGCACGTCGCGCGTCCGATACCACTGCCACCTCCTGTTATAACCAAGATCACAACAATGTAGTGAATATTCAGTAGAATGACGATACTGTCAAATAATGGCATGACAAATCACGTCTATGCCTGCTACGTTATTTTATCATCAGGTTCACTCCACTTTAATAACGTAGTATTATCGCTTGCAAATATACGGTTTTATTACATGTTCAGGCGACAGGTAGGTGTCAGTTGGTGTTAAGGCGAAATAATTTATTTGATGCAGGTAATAAGTTCAGATACTTGGGTAACATGATAGGTAATGAAGGGTCGATAAACACGACAATACGTGACAGAATACAAATAGGAAATAGTGCATATTATGCCACTAGCAGACTATTGAGGAGCAAACTCATTAATCGTAACACAAAAATAAAAATACATAAGACACTTATCTGACCGGTTGGTACTTATGGAGGTGAGACATGGACAATGACCAAAAAAGGAACAAATAACACTAAGAAGGATGGAAAGAAAGTTCATAAGACGTGTTTATGGCCCGGTTAAAGAAGATGACGAATGGAGAATAAGAAACAACCAGGATATAGATGAGCTATTGAATCATGAGGATATTGTAAGATTCATATTGGCTCAACAAATACAATGGTTAGGTCACCTAGAGCAGATGGATGATCAGCGTATGCCAAAGAAAATCCTCAGGACCCAGGTCTACAAAAGCAGAAAGAGGCCGACCTAGGATAAGATGGTTGGATGATGTGCTAGAAGATCTCAGAAGAATGAATGTGAGAGGTTACACTGAGATGGCAATGGACAGGAGAAGATTTTTTAAGAAGATTGGTGTTGGAAGCCAGGGGTTACGTTAGGCTGTAGTGCTGGAGAAGAACAGGATAAAGAGCGTGTTAATTTAGGGGTGTTAAAAAATATTAGTTCATGTTACGAATTGTTGTTTGCGGCTGTAATTTTGCTCATTGTCATATATTTTTATGCTAAGCGTTTCTACTAATATTATAGGTTAAACCTTCGCCTTTGGCAGCAAAAATTTGTGTTATTAGGTTAATAACAGACAAACTGAAACCACTCAGGAAAACCAATACTTACACCTTTAAAATAATACTCCCTCTTTTTGTGCAAATCACCAAAAGCAAACCAACTCGAGGATTACTATACATGTCTCACTTTTTGCTATAAATAGTATATTTTCCTATTTAATAGGTTGTCACTTTTCCCCGGACCCATACTACATTTACAGTGTTATTAAAATGTTTATGTATACAGTGTATGCGGTTACAATACAATCCGTAAAGATATACTAGCGTCTAGCTGTACCTTTTCTTACCCAGGATGTGTAAGACGCACAAACGATGGGAGGGGGGACAACACCGTCACTACACAATATCTGCCGACGTTTTGCATTGCTTGCATTGTATGTGCGAGGCGTCTTTGCACCCGTGGCTTGACTGCAGCATCTGGGTCGTGCCCAATGGCTGCCAGATGATAAACTTAGTCTGGATCAGTCGACAGGTGGCCTAAATCTGGAAAAGAAAACCGCCAACGTGTTAACGCGGAAGGCGGGGGAGAGAGAAAACTTTATGCATTTTTGTGACACTGCCGCTGGAACCGATTCAGCCAACAGAAGATCCCCGTCTCAAGCCACCAGCCAGCAGACGCCTTGAGGCGTTGGTCGCTCCCCGCAAGGCAGGGAGCCTTCGTGTCTGTGAGCAAGATAACAGCAACAAGCAGTTGGCTCAGCGTGCTAGGAGGTGGGCAAGAAGGGAAAAAAGGGCAGTTTTCAGTTGTGAATTCTGTGGTTGGGGACTGATGTAAGTGCGAGGATGGTTCTATAGCGGATTATCAAGAAGCGCCCGAGAGCGCTTGACCCGAATCTTCTCTGGTGGTTCTCAAGCGCTGATAGTTCGCAGGTAAAGTAAGGATGAGATCAAGGCTGCAGAAATAAAGTTACAGCCAACGACCGGACAAAGGCAGATAAGGTAGGAACCAGGTGACCCCTTCGAATCACATCGTTCCTCACAAACCAAGGGGACTCCTACAAGAAGCGGAGGGTTCGGGACTGGAACGCTTCCAGCCTACACCTGTTAATGGACGACAAAAGATACCACCATGCGGGAGCCGCATAGATCAGTACAGATCTGAGAAATAAAAGATATATCGTGACTTTCGTGAGCATGGCCAGGCGGCTGCGACACGAGAGAAATGAATATAATTTGGCTCGGACGCATTGCTGACGCTAGAACCGTTTTGGCGCGCCTTGGTGTCAATTTGGTTGAGCTATTGTTGCAAGCGCACACTGCTGTTAAGTTGAAATAGGTTAAATATTTATATTAACTTAAAGAAGTTTTAAATTCAAGTAATTCAAGAAAAGGTGAGTATAGGTTTCCTTTTTCGTTATTAATGTTTAAATTAAAATTAATTAAATTTGTTTGAAGTGCAATTTTTGTTGTACAAAATGTTGCACAATTACTGTATGTACCCTACTGATGGAAGCAGTATGAAAAGCTATGCTGGACAGCAAATAACTGTAATGCAATCATTTGCACATTAATGAAAAATTACTACTAATAATGTCATGTTAACTAATGCAAGTAAACGAATAAAAAATCGGTATGGAGAACCATACATGACTTCCATGTTCTAAGATTTATATTTAAAATCATATTCGAAATGAAATATTTCCATAGAAACTACGTCTTTCTACTTATTGCTTCAGCATTAACCACAGTACTGTGGTCACTAACGTATACCACCTGACGTTTTCGCACTCGATTTTCACCGATGATGGCAGTCGATGGCACTGCCGAAAAGTCTGGTTTTGCAGAAAACATTGGACTACGGCTAAAGAGCCCGGGAAGCAATTTTAACAAAAAACTACTTCTTTGTTGCCGATAACGTAGTACACATATAAAAAATTCTCCACTACACCTTCAACTATAATTTTTAATAATAGAAAATTACCCCCACCCCGTTCACCTAAATTCTTCATTTATAGATATTTCATCTACGTTTCTACAGTGGATTACTATGAGCTTCTTATCAGGATAATTTATTTATAAAAATTAAGTACTTTACTCTTGTTAAATCATAAAATGTTTCTGGTAAACTACCCCTTTCTCTTAACCGATCTTCTCCAAAATCAACAGACCTTCCGTCCTCTACAATTCAGGGAAGCATGCAAAAATATATTTGATTCTGTTTGAATGTGCGGCAGTTATCGTTCGTCATGGAAACATTTCTCTTGTTACAACATAAAATGTTGCTGGTAAACTACCCCTTTCCCTTAACCGATCTTCACTAAAATCAACAGACCTTGAGCTCTCTGCAACTGAGGAAAGTGTGCAAAAAATTATTTGATTCTCATTGAATTTTCGGCAGTTATCGTTCGTCATAATAAAAATAACCCTTTTTAAAACATAAAACGTTGCTGATAAACTACCCCTTCCCTTAACTGATCTTCAACAAAATCAACAGACCTTGAGTTCTCTTTAGTTCAAAAAGGTATGCAAAAACCTAGTTGATTCTGTTTGAATTTACGGCAGTTATCGTTCGTCATATAAAAAATTACCCTTGTTAAAACATAAAACGTTGCTGGTAAACTACCCCTTTCCCTTAACCGATCTTCACCAGCACCAATAGGTATTGAGAACTCTATAATACAGGGCTGTATGCAAAACATCATTTGATTCTGTTTGAATTTGCGGCTGTTATCGTTTACTATATAAAAAAAAATTGCCCTTGATAAAAAATCGTTGCTAGTAAACTACCCCTTCCCCTTAACCGACCTTCACCAAAAACGTCAGGTCTTGGGTACTCTACAATTTAGGCCTGTATGCAAACAATTATTTGATTCTGTTTGAAATTGCGGCTGTTATCGTTTGCCATAGAAAACACGCTTGATAAAACCTAAAACGTTGCTGGTAAACTACCCTATTCCATTAACCGATCATCACCAATAACAATAGGTCTTGAGAACTCTAAAATTCAGGGCTGTATGCAAAACATTAGTTGATTCTCTTTGAATTTACGGCAGTTATCGTTCGTCATAGAAAAAATACCCTAGTTAAAACATAAAACGTTACAGGTAAACTACCCCTTTCCCTTAACCGATCTTCAACAAAATAAACAGACCTTGAGTTTGGTACAATTCAAAAAGGTATGCAGAAGAGTAGTTGATTCTGTTTTATTGTACGGCAGTTATCGTTCGTAAAAAAAAATTACCCTTGATAAAACATAAAATGTTGCTGGTAAACAACCCTATTCCCTTAACCGATCTTCACCAAAACCAACAGGTCTTGAGAACTACATTTCAGGGTTGTATGCAAAATATTATATGATTCTGTTTGAATTTGCGGCTGTTATCGTTTGCCATATAAAATACCCTTGATAAAACAAAAAACTTATCTGGTAAACTACCCCTCTCCCTTAACTGATCTTCACCAAAAACAATAGGTCTTTAGTACTCAACAAAACAGGGCTGTATGCAAAAACGTATTTGATTCTGTTTGAATTTGCGGGTCTTAACGTTTGCCATAAAAAATACCCTTGTAAAACATAAAACGTTGCTGGTAAACTACCCCTTCCCCTTAACCGATCTTCACCAAAATCGAAAGCCGTTGAGAGCTCTACAATTCAGGGACGTATGCAAAAAATTATTTGATTCTGTTTGAATTTGCGGCTGTTATCGTTTGCCATATAAAATACCCTTGTTAAAAAAACGTTGTAGGTAAACTACCCATTTCCCTTAACCGATCTTCACCAAAAACAATAGGTCTTGAGAACTCTACAATTTAGGGCTGTATGCAAATAATCTTTTGATTCTGTTTGAATTTGCGGCTGTTATCGTTTGCCATAAGAAATACCCTTGTTAAAACATAAAACGATACTGGTAAACTACCCCTTTCCCTTAACCGATCTTCACCAAAAACAACAGATCTCGAGAACTCTACAATTTAGGGCTGTATACGAAACATTATTTAATTCTGTTTGAATTTGCGGCTGTTATCGTTTGCAAAAAATTTCCCTTGATAAAAAAAAACCGTTGCCGGTAAACTACCCCTTTCCGTCAACCGATCTTCACCAAAAACAATAGGTCGCGAGTACTCTACAAATCAGGGCTGTATGCAAAAAATTATTTGATTCTGTTTGAATTTGCGGCAGTTATCGTTTGCCATAAAAAAAAAATCTATAGACACACAGACACATAGACAGACAGACACACACACAGACACTATTCGGAAAACGACTTTTTTTCATGTTTTGAGTGTAGTAGAATCAGAATCTGCAATAATCTCGAACACGATTTTTTTTGCCATCACCATACTTCCATTCCTTAAGGAATATGGAAGTAAAAAGTAAAATTACCCTTGATAAAAAACCGTTGCAGGTAAACTACCCCTTTCCCTTAACCGATCTTCACCAAAAACGACAGGTTTTGAGAACTCTACAATTTAGGGTGATATGCAAAATATTATATGATTTTGTGTGAATTTGCGGCTGTTACCGTTTGCCATAAAAAATACCCTTGATAAAACAAAAAACGTGGCTGGTAAACTACCCCTTTCCCTTAAACGATCTTCACCAAAAACAATAGGTCTTTAGCACTCAAGAAATCAGGGCGGTATGCAAAAACGTATTTGATTCTGTTTGAATTTGCGGCTCTTATCGTTTGCCATAGAAAATACCCTTAAAAACATAAAACGTTGCTGGTAAACTACCCCTTTCCCTTAACCGATCTTCACCAAAAACAAAAGGTCTGAGAACTCTACAATTCAGTGCAGTATGCAAAACATTATTTGATTATGTTTGAATTTGCGGCTGTTATCGTTTGCCATAGAAAATACCCTTGTTAAAACATAAAACGGTACAGGTAAACTACCCCCTTCCCTTAACCGATCTTTACCAAAATCAACAGATCGTGAGAACTCTACAATTCAGGGCTGTATGCGAAACATTATTTGATTCTGTTTGAATTTGCGGCTGTTATCGTTTGCCAAACAAACAAAATTACCCTTGATAAAAAAAAACCGTTGCAGGTAAACTACCCCTTCCCCTCAACCGATCTTCACCAAAAACGACAAGTCGCGAGTACTCTACAAATCAGGGCAGTATGCAAAATATTATTTGATTCTGTTTGAATTTGCGGCTGTTATCGTTTGCCATAGAAAAAAATCTACAGACACACAGACAGACAGACAGACAGACAGACAGACAGACAGACAGACAGACAGACAGACAGACACACAGACACACAGACACTTTTCGGAAAACGACTTTTTTCATGTTTTGAGTGTAGTAGAATCAGAATCTGCAATAATCTCGAACACGATTTTTTTTGCCATCACCATACTTCCATTCCTTAAGGAATATGGAAGTAATACCCTTGATAAAACAAAAAACGTGGCTGGTAAACTACCCCTTTCCCTTAAACGATCTTCACCAAAAACAATAGGTCTTTAGTACTCAAGAAATCAGGGCGGTATGCAAAAACGTATTTGATTCTGTTTGAATTTGCGGCTCTTATCGTTTGCCATAGAAAATACCCTTAAAAACATAAAACGTTGCAGGTAAACTATCCCTTTCCCTTAACCGATCTTCACCAAAAACAAAATGTCTTGAGAACTCTACAATTCAGGGTAGTATGCCAAACATTATTTGATTATGTTTGAATTTGCGGCTGTTATCGTTTGCCATAGAAAATACCCTTGTTAAAACATAAAACGGTACAGGTAAACTACCCCTTTCCCTTAACCGATCTTTACCAAAATCAACAGATCGTGAGAACTCTACAATTCAGGGTTGCATGCGAAACATTATTTGATTCTGTTTGAATTTGCGGCTGTTATCGTTTGCCAAACAAACAAAATTACCCTTGATAAAAAAAACCGTTGCAGGTAAACTACCCCTTTCCCTCAACCGATCTTCACCAAAAACAACAGGTCGCGATTACTCTACAAGTCAGGGCTGTATGCAAAATATTATTTGATTCTGTTTGAATTTGCGGCTGTTATCGTTTGCCATAGAAAAAAATCTACAGACACACAGACAGACAGACAGACAGACAGACAGACAGACAGACAGACAGACAGACACACAGACACTTTTCGGAAAACGACTTTTTTTCATGTTTTGAGTGTAGTAGAATCAGAATCTGCAATAATCTCGAACACGATTTTTTTTGCCATCACCATACTTCCATTCCTTAAGGTATATGGAAGTAAAATATCGGTATGGAGAACCATACATGACTTCCATATTCTAAGATTTATATTTAAAATCATTTTCAGCCAAACAGCCAGGCTGTGTCTTACCTGCCTTTTTATTGCTGTATTAAATGAAAAATATTATATTACATTAAAATGAAAAAATTATAATTTTATTGCCTGGCAACAAAATTATTTTTTTTTAACAATTACCATTGTTTCAAAAAGTTTAAATAAATTTTCAAGTACTTTACTCTTGTTAAAACGTAAAAGGTTGCAGGTAAACTACCCCTTCCCCTTAACCGATCTTCACCAAAATCGAAAGTCATTGAGAACTCTACAATTCAGGGACGTATGCAAAAAATTATTTGATTCTGTTTTGAATTTGCGGCTGTTATCGTTTGCCATAGAAAATACGCTTGATAAAAAAACGTTGCTGGTAAACTACCTCTTCCCCTTAACCGATCTTCACCAAAAACAACAGGTCTTGAGTACTCTACAAATCAGGGCTGTATGCAAAACATTATTTGATTCTGTTTGAATTTGCGGCTGTTATCGTTTGCCATAGAAAATACCCTTGTTAAAAAAACGTTGCTGGTAAACTACCCCTTTCCCTCAACCGATCTTCACCAAAAACAATAGGTCTTGAGAACTCTACAATTTAGTGCTGTATGCAAATAATCTTTTGATTCTGTTTGAATTTGCGGCTGTTATCGTTTGCCATAGGAAATACCCTTGTTAAAACATAAAACGTTACAGGTAAACTACCCCTTTCCCTTAACCGATCTTCACCAAAATCAACAGATCTTGAGAACTCTACAATTCAGGGCTGTATGCGAAACATTATTTGATTCTGTTTGAATTTGCGGCTGTTATCGTTTGCCAAACAAACAAAATTACCCTTGCTAAAAAAAAACCGTTGCTGGTAAACTACCCCTTTCCTCAACCGATCTTCACCAAAAACGATAAGTCGCGAGTACTCTGCAAATCATGGCTGTATGCAAAAAATTATTTGATTCTGTTTGAATTTGCGGCAGTTATCGTTTGCCATAGAAAAAAAATCTACAGACACACATACAGACAGACAGACAGACAGACACACAGACACACAGACAGACACACACACAGACACTTTTCGGAAAACGACTTTTTTTCATGTTTTGAGTGTAGTAGAATCAGAATCTGCAATAATCTCGAACACGATTTTTTTTGCCATCACCATACTTCCATTCCTTAAGGAATATGGAAGTAAAATTACCCTTGATAAAAAACCGTTGCTGGTAAACTACCCCTTTCCCTTAACCGATCTTCACCAAAAACAATAGGTCTTGAGAACTCTATAATTCAGGGCTATATGCAAAATATTATGTGATTTTGTTTGAATTTGCGGCTGTTATCGTTTGCCATACAAAATACCCTTGATAAAACAAAAAATGTGGCTGGTAAACTACCCCTTTCCCTTAAACGATCTTCACCAAAAACAAAAGGTCTTGAGAACTCTACAATTCAGGGCAGTATGCAAAACAGTATTTGATTACGTTTGAATTTGCGGCTGTTATCGTTTGCCATAGAAAATACCCTTGTTAAAAGATAAAACGTTGCAGGTAAACTACCCCTTTCCCTTAAACGATCTTTACCAAAATCAACAGATCTTGAGAACTCTACAATTCAGGGCGGTATGCGAAACATTTTTTGATTCTGTTTGAATTTGCGGCTGTTATCGTTTGCCAAACAAACAAAATTACCCTTGATAAAAAAAAACCGTTGCCGGTAAACTACCCCTTTCCCTCAACTGAGCTTCACCAAAAACAATAGGTCGCGAGTACTATACAAATCAGGGCTGTATGCAAAAAATTATTTGATTCTGTTTGAATTTGCGGCTGTTATCGTTTGCCAAAAAAAAAATCTACAGACACACACACAGACACACACACAGACACTTTCCGAAAAACGACTTTTTTCATGTTTTGAGTGTAGTACAATCAGAATCTGCAATAATCTCGAACACGATTTTTTTTGCCATCACCATACTTCCATTTCCTTAAGGAACATGGAAGTAAAAACGAGTAGTTCTAATAAACACTTTGGCTATTTATCATTGTTTTTATAGTTCACTTACGTTTTCCGTCAAAATCAGAATGGATTGCTAAATAATAATTTAATTTTGTAAAAATTATTTCGAATTGATGTTATGTATTAGGTCTTTTCGGTAATTGGTTAGATAGTGGGGCTCTCAAAATTTGCAGTTATGACAATGCCCAAGATAATTGGGAATTCTGTTATTCAGTCTTTCACGAGTAAATAATATAGTATAATCATACATTTAAATTAAATAAAAATAAGTTACGGCATATAGTTTAAGTTTACAAAATATCTCGCTGTTGGCGTAGTTGTTAGGCTCCTCGATAGTGCGGCAGTGTGTCCCCTGCTATCACCCCCACCATTGCGCGTCTTACACATCCTAGATACGAAGGTACAACTAGACGCTAGTTAAAGATATGGTAATTCCGGGAGAGAGATGACGCAGCGTCATAGTTCCATTGTTTCCTACCAGATTGCACTGTTGTTGCTCTGTAGGTCTTCATTAGAGTGGTGTGAATGCAAGCATTGCGAAGCCGTTCGTACTTGTCTCCTTGCGTATCTAAGCAGAGGCGTAGCTGGGGGGGGGGTCCGCCCCGGGTGTCACCCGTTTGGGGGTGACACCCACCCGCGATTTAAAAAATTAAAAATTTACAAAAACTTCAAAAAAATATGAAAAAACCGTGCGCGTGCTTGTACATATTGGGAAGATTAGTCACTAATGTTTAGCGTTAAGTGTAAGCTAATAAACACGTAATTACTTGGAAAATGTTTTTTTTTTAATTACCTTGATTTATTAAAGTTAAAAAAAAAATACATATATTAATAAAATAAAATAAAATAAATATTTAATAATAATAGAATTTAATAGGAGTGAGAGAAAAACACGCGCGAGTTTTCCCGGTCCAGAAATAGGCGCGAGTTCTCGCGGGTTAATGGGGTGACACCATCTATATCCGCCCCGAGTGCCACCCTTGCTAGCTACGCCACTGTATCTACGTATTTGGTAAGTACAATATTCAGATTCTGGCAAGAGAAAACTTTGTTAACTATAAGGTTAAGCATTCACTGTGTAATTACAAGCTGGCGATTCTTTCTTATATCACTGTGTTACACTTGTTTATAGTTCATATAATATATCCAGTGTAGGCCAACTGCCGCCATATTTACCGATTTGGAGGCAAGGAAGCCTGCTGCGCCATCCATCCCTCACATTTGGAGTAGATGGCGCATCTCTTTTGAAGATAGATGTTGCTGACTTAGTTTCAAGATGTCAGAACATATAGTTGTTTAAAACACAAAATTAATTAAATCAAACCCTTAAAGACTTCATTTTATATTACAAAATTTTTTAATTAAATTACATTTGGTTTTTTAATTTTTCTTCTTAGTTATTATTTCACATAAAAATTAAATAACGTTTTATTTATACTAAATTTTTATCATTAGAACTGTTGGCATTAATTATGATTTCTGAATTGCTTTCAGAATCATCACGCCTAGAAAATATCAGCGAAAGCTTGGAGTTCCAGTAAGAGTCCAGTGCGACGAAGAAAAATTGCAGTGATCTGTGGGTCTACAGAGAATAATAGTGTCACTGTCTCAACGTATTACAGTTTTATGTTCCGTTTCAATAATCACTCCGAAAAAATTACCTGAAAATTGTAATAATCAAATTACACCAACAAAACTACTCCATCTAAAAATTCCAATAGAAGGGAATAAACGATCTGCTTAGCAATTAACATTAGAAGAAAACGTTAAAAAGAAATACGAGGTCTGTAAATTAAATAATGAGACTAATAATGTAGCAGTCGATATGGCAACATTGTAAGGTTAACACAGATGGTTAGATAAATAGCGGATTGATACTGAGTATTAATATTTATTGTTTATTGCTGCCACGTGAAACATAAATAACCTTTCCGTGCAGTGAGTTTTTGTTGTGTGTTATAAAAATGAGTGACATCAATTACGAACAACATTGTACAATCAAGTTTTGTGTTAAACACGGGCACAATGCTACTAAGATTTTACAAACTTGACAAAGACGTATGGAGATAAAGCTTTGTCAAGAGCACAGGTTTTCAGCTGGTTTAATAAAGCATTTTCAGATGACCGGGAATCAATTAAAAATGGTGCACGCTCTGGAAGACCGTCAACGTCAAGAACTGACAACAATGTTGATCAAATCAGGGACTTGGTGCCGCGGTCTGACCGCCGATTAACCATCAGATTCATCGCAGAACAATTAAATTTGAACGAAACTGAAGTTTATCAAATTTTGACAAACGAATTGGGAATGAGAAAAGTTTGTGCGAAATTGGTCCCAGGAAACCTCACTCTTGAACATGAAGACAACAGGATAGAAGTGTGACGTGATCTTCTGGGCGATACTGAAAATGGTGATGAATCATGGATCTTTGACTACAAACTAGAAACAAAATGCCAGAGCAAGGAGTGGCACAAACCAAACTCACCACATCCCAAACAAGCAAAAATGAGCAAAACCAAAATCAAAACTTTGTGAATACTAATTTAAGTTTTCACGAAGACTAAAAAACTGATATAGATTTAGTATTAAATTATTGATTCCATTTTGGTTAGACAAATCAGTTACGAAAATCAGGCAAATGAAATTTAGAGTGCACGTAATAGCACAACAAATAATGTCAAAAAAAATTACGTGAGATGTGCAGTGAAGTTAAAATCATCTCCGAATCACATCAACAAAAAGTAATATATGGCCTATCAGCCACTCTGTAGGTTATAACACAATACAATTCGCTTTTTCAAAATTTACGAATTTGGTGACTAGTATAATATATCATTTTTTATTATAATCTGTATTATATATCTACTTAACACACGAGAATAAATGTAACATCAGAATACATTTTTTTTTCATTTATTAAAAAGAGCTTCGTCTTTCTGGCATATAGAGATATCCTGAACTTCGCAGTTTTGCTTCGTTTTGTACTTGTATGGCAATCGGCACATGCGCAGAATCAAGTATTCAGCACCAAGAACTGTGACTTTGTACTCGTACTCGTTTATCCGTTAGTTGTGTGGGGGGGGGGTCCCACGTCTTGGAACCGCGAGGCCGCGAGTAATTGGAACGGGTATTTCGACTTTTCAGTTATCGTTGAATCGGAACAGGTATTTCAACTTTTCAGTCATTGTTATATCCGTTCCATAAAAATAATCGTTCCAAAATACCTGTTATAGGTATATCGGCCCACCTCTAGCGCACGTTACTTGTCAGTCGTACTGTGTTTTTATCGATTCGCAAAACGTATGGATATCGAATTACTTATAAAATACTGTTCAGCAACATCCGGTTTTGTGGGACACTACTGACAATGATTGTAAGGACAAAGTCAAGAAAAGTAACGCTTGGGTGCAGGATTTCGAAGCGTTTATTTGAAGATTTTGTTACACAATCAGGGGAGCAACTAAAATTGGTTTTTGAAATGAACAAAATCATTTTTTTTTCAGACTGTATTTGGGATGTAACTACTTACCTTAGCATAACTACTGTCATAACCGGCATTTCCTCAGGTATTGTGTACTGCTCTCATGTTTGTATCAACATTCCATAGGTGATGTTCAGACATGATATCAATTCATCAAATGAGTTGACTCACATCCGAAAATAGTTGAAAAACTTTAGCGCATCTTCTCGTAGAGGTTTGTATAAAGTATAATTATGTCCATGGCGATATCTACCGGAGTATATTGGATGGATCCACTACTTTTTTGTCGTTTCGTTTAAATGTAGTTCAAGTAAGGTAGCTAAACGCAACGGATTCTTCCGGCTCCAAATTTCACGAATTTCCTGTAACACGAACTTTCGGAGTGAATAACAGTGACTGTCGCCCGTCTGTTGTCCCCAGTACGTCCGTAAAAAAGCACGTCCGTTAAACATGCGTTGCAACGAACTTTAAAAGTGCGTTCCTGTGGCCCCAGACTTACTCGTCTGCTCTGTGCTGCAAGGTTGGTAACTTGCACACAGGAACATGTCACCTAGCCTCGATTCTCACAGAAGTCTTGGAAATAAAACGGACATATGATTGACGACCATGCTTATAAAAAAGGACAACAGATAAGTAGACCATCTGAGAAAGAAGATGGTAATCGTAACGGGCGACAATGGCTAAAACGAGAAATGGAATGATGCTGTTATCACAGACATCGGCATAAATATCTCCGGAGAGAATCAGACCTCCTACAAAACACACTTTAAAGACAGATTAACTTAAATTACTCTTACGATTAAAGTTAGATAGAACAAAAAATATTGAAGTCTAGTAGCCTACTGTCGATTTTAAATTTCAAAATTCAGATTCTTTAGATTATGTTCTTTAGATGGTAGGAGTGTCCACGGAGGGAAGGGTCGTGACGCAGCTGCGTCATTTGAAATTTTTGGTGGGGTTCACAAAAAAACTTTACGAAAGTATGAAAAATTATAACTACGTTTACATAAAAAATTGAATGTTTATAAAAGTTCATAGTTTGTTAGTGAAGAATAGAAGCAATAATAGCATTGTAATGTAATAATTAGTTTTAGGAATTCAAATATTCGAAGGACGAATCACGGTCGCCGACAGGAAAAGTGGCCCGAGACCGACGACGACGACGAGTGGCGCGCGCATCCGTTGTCATTGTGACAAAGTGAAAAAGATAATGGACTTGAACGGATTCAGAGTTTTTGGGTCACAAAGGACTTTGAGGCCCACCCCACACGGGGCGATTACTGTGCGACGAGGCTGCGAAGCGATCATTTTCCATTTTGCTTTCCAGGTAGGTGCTTGATTAATTCGGGCTTCAAGAAACTGAAAGTTGTTTGTACCACTTTGGCTGAAACCAGTTGTTTGGCTGAAAGAGTTATGAGCAGAGTTATAATAATAAAAATCAGTCTCAGGTCTGCAATGGGAGACGCGTGGGTTTCGAACATTATGGTTCTAAGGTTCAGACCTTATAACCCAAATTTCAGAACCGTATAGAAACCAAATTTCAGAACCATACAGTAGTGTTGGTATTGTCATTGTTTTATAAAATTTTATTTGGGTTTCTTTTCTACATTTATTTCTTAACGTTCCCCAAATCGTTCCACACATTCTTTTGAATTCGTCCATACAACAAGTGATAGAAGAACGACGTGGAAAGAATTTAAAAACACATATTGCCTTTATCGATTTCAACAAAGCTTTTGATAGAGTGATAAGACCAAAGTTATGGGACATACATAAAATAAACGTATACCACAACACCTAGTTCAGGCCATAAAAGTTTATATAGACACACCGCGATAATCATAGACAACGCAGAAGAATCTATCCCGTTTGAAACAATCCAAGGCGTAAAACAAGGTTATTGTCTGTCACCATTACTTTTTAACCTTTACCTAAATGATTTCCTCAAAAAATGGAAAGAACAATCCCCTGACGGTATTAAAATCCACTGAAATGAAAGCTTAATATAGCGGATGACCAAGCTATATTCGCCACTTCAGAAGACGATCTCCAACGAGCAATAAATATGCATCTTACATTCTTTGTAATCAAGTGTTATAAATAAGTTTTCTTAATAAAAAGTGTAATTATCTCTGAAGCTTTACTCATCTGAGCGAGCGAAATAGGGAACTTCATGGTAAAACTATAAAGATAACAAACCTATCACAGCTGTAAAATATAATATAAGCCAAGTTTATGTATGAATAAAAATCAATATTGCATTTAAATACACGCAGTACTCGAAACCAAGGTCAAAGGTACTGATTACATAGAGATTGGATTAATTTATCTTGTTTTCTATTACTTCTACATATTGTTGTTTTTATAGATAATAAGTACGCTTACATTTGAAGTGGTAGATTTCATTTCCTGAAATACGTTTTCCAGTATGGAATTAGAATTGAAATAATTTGCTACCAAATAAAGAAATATAAAACAAACGTAATGAAACAAAATCCTACCGTAGTATAAATGAAGGTAAACAAATATATAAAAACATTATAACAAACCTATGGCAGGTGTAAATTAGAACGACATAAATAAATTAAACAAATTACTAATCGATATTGCTTTGGAAAAACATGGGTAATCGAAATCAAGGACGTACTTGTTGGTTGCTGACAGATTCTATGACTTTCTCTTTTTTATATACCATTAGATGGATTGCCTGTATTCTTTGTAATCACATGATATAAATAAATTTTACTGATAAAATTATATTTTTATTTTACTATTTTTTTGTTATGATGTATTTACGAAGCTACACAAGTTCAACCATATGTGTGGGACCATCAGAAGAACTCTAAAATCAACGAAGAAAGAATCACGCTTAATGTTCTACAGGGTAGTTTAGGAAAGATCCATAGGAAAGGACTATGGGTCTGAGAATTGGACTTTAACGAAGTCCCAGGCCGGTCGGATTCAAGCGGCCGAAACGAGATTTCTCAGGCACGTAGCAGGGTAAATTCTTACGTCAGTTATTTTCTCTATGTTAGCAGTGTTCATCACAACTTTGTCAAATTTTGTTGTTTCCCTGCTATATACACTTTTTCCTCGAACGAGGCCTTTCGGTTTCGCAACCATTGATAATGTTGCGAAACCGAAAGGCCTCGTTCGAGGAAAAAGTGTATATAGCAGGGAAGCAACAAAATTTGACAAAGTTGTAAATTCTTTCGATTGGAAAAGAAATTCCAATGTACAGCAGGAACAGAATATTATGAAAGTACTGAATAGAATTGCCCAATATCGGTTAAAATGGTTGGAACATCTTAATCGAATGAGTGACTGCCGCATCCCCAATTAGGCATATAGAATTACAAGCCAAAAGGCCGGAGAGCTGTGGGACGTTCGGAAAAGCGTTGGAGTGACTAGCTCTAGTCTGTCCCTTGGGACCGGAACAAACCATTTTCGGTTTAATCCTTGCTGAAGATGATGATGATGATAACTTTTAATCCCGTCTTAGAACTATATTCTGACTCCTATATCAGAATATCGTATTCTAATGTTAAGAAATACAAGTAAACTATAATAAATATCCAGAAAAAGGGAACAATTTGTATTTTATAGACACTTTTAAAAGATATAACTACGCAGATTCAAATAAATAAGAATTACAAAATGTTTGATAGACCTACGCCTATAATAAAAGCACGCCACGAACTAATTGAATTGCCAGGCGAAAACGTGCGTTTATCTCAAGGTAACAAACGGCCTGGAGTATGTCAAACTTTTCTCAGGGACAACTCCTGTAATGACGCTAGAAAAGTCATTGCAGGGGTAATTGCGAAGGTGATTCCACGACGCCCACACCTGTATTACTTCAGAAGCACACCCTATTGGGTGTGCCAGTCCGTACACATGCGCATACACACATACAAAGTAACGGAAATATTAGAGTATTCAGGCGCGCGCGTGCACCGTGTGTGTGTGTGTGTGTGTGTGTGTGTGTGTGTGTGTGTGTGTGTGTGAGATATTATAGGCCTATATTATACATACATTTATTACTTATATTTATTTGGTTGAAAAATGAAATTATCACACAAATATTTGTTTACTTTAGTTTCCTATGTCCGCGTCCACATCATCGAAACATTACGTTCAACACAGAGTTAACATTTATTTATTTTATGTTTGTTAAGAGTCCACAATGCTTTTTGCTTACTTATTCAATTGGTTTGTTTAATTTTGATCAGCTGTTCTTATACTTTTATTTAGATACATAATAATAAAACATATTTATACACAAATTTAACAGTTCGATTTAAAGTTTAAAGTTATCATATAGATTTATCAGTTTAAAGTTTACCAGTGCGGGTTAAATGTAGTCTATAGTATATATATATATATATATATATATATATATATATATATATATAGTGTTGTAATTATTTATACGTATGGTAATTAAGAAATGTACCTACTGTTATTATGTTTTTTTTTTTACCAGTACATGTAAAGAAACTCTTTCTCTCATGGTTAATGATTAATAGGCTGTTTGATCGTATTTACGATTGTATCTAATATTTTCTTTTCTTTAAACCAAACCAAATTCAGTTAATATGTAGTATTTTGAGAATTAACCATGTAAAAAATAAATACCAGACTAATGTAACTTAACCGACTCTGAATTCTTCCACCTGCCACGGGTTCACTTCTGGTTGTTGTTTACCTTTTTTCAAAAGCAATATTAGGCTTGGCAATCTGTTCCTTCACACAAATTTCTTATTGATCTCACCGCTGAATGCCGCTCTCCAGGACTACTGCAACACAGATGCCTCCTCGGAACACTTAATTATCCTTTATGGCCACTTAAACTCTTCTTCAGTCCAGGATTTCCCTCTTCTGTCCTCGTTCTGTTAAGGATATTGTTATATTTCTCGTATTATTATTTATTTATTAAATATTATAATCAAACTCTGGTATCACAAGTTAAACTCCTTTATTTTCTTTTCTTTTCCATGTTACATTAACTTTGATAATGTACAAATGTTATTTTATGAATTTAGACTCTTCAAGCTACTTTTAATAGATATAATTTTATACTCTTCATGCTGTTACTATTTGATATAAAATTAGACTCTTCACGTTACTCTTATTGAAAATAAAAATAGACTTATAACGTTACTCTTATTGAATATAATTTAAGACTCCTGATGTAACTCTTATTAAATATATTTGAAGACTAATAAAAATTTCCTTCATCACTATACAATACAATTTTTTAACAATTTACAAAATTACCGCTTTGATAATTCCCTAATTTCTTTACATTTGTTTATCATATACCTATTAAAACATATATCATTTTTCTATTTCTTATTAAACATCTTTATTTTACCTCTAATATTCGTAATTCTATTTGTTATTTATTAAATTATAATTTTATTACTCTTTACTCTTCTTATAACATTCATTCCAATTTCATACATTATTTTCTGAACATATAACTGAATATTGTTTTATATCATATAGGAATCGACCTCTATGTTGACTGGGTAAGTCGATATTCCCAATGTTTTTTGTTTACATTTTAAAACATATGTTACATTCAATACAAAATCGGCATCCTTTCTCTTTTAAAATTTATTAGCTCCCTATTATGTACTGTGTGCATTTTAACAGCAGTACATAATACCTTCCCTTATTTCATAATTTCCGATACAATTTTAGATGAAATTTTGAAATAACCAACATAGTCTAATCTTAATATTTAAACATCTGATTTATTAGGTATTTGTACCTCACAAAATTCTTTTAACAAATTTGTTTTTATTATCATGAATAATGATATCTTAAACACTTATTTATGACTTAAAACAACGTTAATTAAACCAACTGGTTTTATATCAAAATAATAAATACAAATAACAATTGTGCCTAATTTCGTGGCTAAAAAACTCAAAAACACGACTAAAACATTATCTTTCTTTTGAACCTCACCTTCCCAATCCGCGTCATACATTTCATTTGTTCTTCATTCAAGAATTATTTTTCTTTTAATTTATTACTTTATTTATACGGTCGAATCTGATTAAAATTTTATGTATCTTTAACCTTCCCATCTCGGTATTTCATTACTAAAAATCCACACAATATAATCCTACTGGCTATGACATTATTCAACTTGAGTGTCATTATATTTTTCCCCAATCTGGAAAGTACTCTTAATTCTATTACAATATTCTTCCCAACTGTTCGATGCAATTACTAAATCATCGACATAAACCGTAATAACTTCTAAAATCTCCTTGCCCCGACTCAGTCAAATCATTCTGTAAATATGGCCACATTATGGACCAGCCCAAAAGGTGTTCTCTTGAAATGATAACTTATACCATTCACATATTCTGTACTTTCTGGATGCAATTCTATTTGCCAATATCCAGGTACAGCATTACAATTATTAAAAAAATGACGTTATTAAAACGTTTTAAAACTATTCTTATATTCTTTAGTGACGCCTTATCAGGAATTATCATCTGATTAATTTGACGCTCATCCAAACACAATATTAAGGACTTATCCTTACATGGGAATTACTACGAACGGGCTCGTGTGTTTGACTGACTTATTTCAATTATCTTTTTACTAATCCTTTGTCGATTTCTTATTTTATATGCCCTCTTACTGTATAGGGTATTGGGTATAACTTCTTATTTAAACTCACCTTCTCTCTTATGGGTCATTTGTATTGCACTCCTATTATCTTGCCAAGTTTATCTTCCATTGCTTCATTCAGTAACTGATGGTTCATTTCTTTATTTATTTTTTTTAAGTATATATTCTCTTTACTCATTATTATCACCTTATTATTGTTATTAACCGTCTTTCTCTTCTTAATCGATTCAAAAATATTTCTCTGAAGTATCCTGTAAGATGTTCTTACGTTTTTTGAATTTGGTGGGTTTTCCTTTCTATTAATTCATAAAAAATAAAAATTTTTATTTGTAATAACTTCAATATTATGTTGTTTGTCTTATTAATTAACCTAATCTTTGTTCTATTAGTTTGCTGTGGTCCATGCCCAAAAAATCAGTCCCTTCTTTCCATATTTTCATCTTTAGTTCATCCATTGTCAAATTCATAAGTTATCCTTTTCACCCGGACTATTATTGTTTTCAGTATGAATTCTATCCTTGTCCATTTTATCACTACTACCTTGTATTCTGATTTTTCTGCTGCGAAGTCTTCACTCATTTCAAGGCCTTCTGTTGAATTTCCAATCAATTCTGTCCTAATGACATATGTTTCGATCACTCTGTACTGCAATTTTTCGAACACCAAATTTTCAATTGTATCTTCGCCTACTTTTAGCACTTTATTCTCTAGTTCTTTAACTAAATATGTCACTGGTATATCAACTATTGATGATATAGCTGATATTTTATTATCCCTTTCTTTTGCTGAGGTATTCATTTTAAATATAAATTTCCTTAAGTTTTTATTATGATTTTTTAATTCTGTTCTTTCCCTGTAATTAGCGATTGGGAGATTATGTCCATTAACCAGCCCACTCCTAATCATATCTAATTCTTCCTGTGTATTTTTCTGTTTCTTGGGAGGTCTTTTACCTATTTTCTTCGTCTTCTTTTCCACATACTTATTATTCTCTTGTTTCTGCTATATTTATTCTTATCTAATAATATACTTTTATCTTCTTTATTTTCTATTTCCTTACTACTCTCTATTTTCTGATTTACTGGTTCCTTTGGCTGGTTCCTGTCATTATTTAATTCTTCCATCAACAGTCTACGATCATTTACTATTCCTTCTACCATATGTTTACGATCATTCAACATTTCTTTTACCATATGTTTACGATCATTCAACATTTCTTTTAATGTTTCATGATTTCTGTCTATTTTCTTGTCCATTTTTTCAATATCCTCCTTCATTTGCCTATTATTGCTATCAATTTTTTAATTTAATTCCTCCTTATCTACTCTCATTTGTTTCAATAATGTTTCGCAGGTTTTGTTATTCCCTTCCATTATAATTCTCATCATCTCCTGAAAATTTGCATCCATTGGTTGGTTTGGTTTCTTTGGTTGGTCTCCTTGGGCATCGTCTACTATTACTTCCATTTCAGTTTCTTCCTCTTCAGCACTATTACTCCTTAATTCATATCGTTGCTCTGGTTTGTTAGCCATTTTACAATCTTTAACTTAATTTAATTACAAGGAAAAAATTTTTTATGCTAATTAAATTTAACAAAATTGTGTTATTTGGTGCTGGTTTAAAGAAAATCTTTGTCCCACGTTGGGCGCCATTAATGTACTGTACGTATTTAGTAGATATTGTATATTTATTTGCACTACGTTGGATGCGTCATTTATTGTACTGTAATTAATTACAGGTATTGTAATTAAGATCTGCTCCACGTTGGATCAGCCATTTAACGTACTGTTATTTTTTTATGTGTCTTGTAATTATTAAATAGTATAATATAATTAATAAATATACCTACTGTTATTATGTTTTTTTTTTTTTTTTTACCAGTACATGTAAAGAAACTCTTTCTCTCATGGTTAATGATTAATAGGCTGTTTGATCGTATTTACGATTGTATCTAATATTTTCTTTTCTTTAAACCAAACCAAATTCAGTTAATATGTAGTATTTTGAGAATTAACCATGTAAAAAATAAATACCAGACTAATGTAACTTAACCGACTCTGAATTCTTCCACCTGCCACGGGTTCACTTCTGGTTGTTGTTTACCTTTTTTCAAAAGCAATATTAGGCTTGGCAATCTGTTCCTTCACACAAATTTCTTATTGATCTCACCGCTGAATGCCGCTCTCCAGGACTACTGCAACACAGATGCCTCCTCGGAACACTTAATTATCCTTTATGGCCACTTAAACTCTTCTTCAGTCCAGGATTTCCCTCTTCTGTCCTCGTTCTGTTAAGGATATTGTTATATTTCTCGTATTATTATTTATTTATTAAATATTATAATCAAACTCTGGTATCACAAGTTAAACTCCTTTATTTTCTTTTCTTTTCCATGTTACATTAACTTTGATAATGTACAAATGTTATTTTATGAATTTAGACTCTTCAAGCTACTTTTAATAGATATAATTTTATACTCTTCATGCTGTTACTATTTGATATAAAATTAGACTCTTCACGTTACTCTTATTGAAAATAAAAATAGACTTATAACGTTACTCTTATTGAATATAATTTAAGACTCCTGATGTAACTCTTATTAAATATATTTGAAGACTAATAAAAATTTCCTTCATCACTATACAATACAATTTTTTAACAATTTACAAAATTACCACTTTGATAATTCCCTAATTTCTTTACATTTGTTTATCATATACCTATTAAAACATATATCATTTTTCTATTTCTTATTAAACATCTTTATTTTACCTTTAATATTCGTAATTCTATTTGTTATTTATTAAATTATAATTTTATTACTCTTTACTCTTCTTATAACATGCATCCCAATTTCATATATTATTTTCTGAACATATAACTGAATATTGTTTTATATCATATAGGAATCGACCTCTATGTTGACTGGGTAAGTCGATATTCCCAATGTTTTTTGTTTACATTTTAAAACATATGTTACATTCAATACAAAATCGGCATCCTTTCTCTTTTAAAATTTATTACCTCCCTATTATGTACTGTGTGCATTTTAACAGCAGTACATAATATATATTAATTTTCTAGTGAAATTATTGAACTCGAAATTTCGTATACAATTTTAAATATCATTCCGTATTTTGAAGTAATTTGTATTTATTCACTTATAATTTTTCAATTATAATTAACTACTCCTCATATACATAAACTAAAAATTATCCACACATTCAATAAGTAGGCCTAGTTGGCATAATTATATTTCCATATTCAAAAAAATTAATTAATCTTATGCCCAAAATTATAAAGGATTAATATTTGTGAAATCTTAACTACCTTTTAATACGGGAAAAATAATTTATTAGTAAATGAACACGTACTAATTTATATAAAATTTCTATACAAATTTAGATGGCATGTTCAGTAACTCACCCTGGGTATTTAATATTAAAATATTTATTACAGTGTATGTAATTGAAATAATCACGGTTATGATTAAAAAACTGATTAACATTTAAAATAGCAATTAAATTAACTAAGGAACAGAATTTTAATTTTAAAATAAAAATAAAAACCAGCATTTTGGATGGCACAAAGAAGTACAGAAAGATTTGGAACAGATCCCAAACGTAGACAAGGAAAAAAATTAATGACAGGAATAAGTGCAGAAAATTAACAGAGGAATTGGAGCTGGTAGAAAAGAACAATAGAAAAGGGAGGTGAGGTGAAATCATACAGGAAGAGAAAAAGAACAGGTGCGAAAGAATGAAAGCCTACGTGGGAAAGAGAAAAGCACAAACGCATAACGAGGGCTGAAGCGGGCTTTTTCGGATAAACCCAGCATATTATCTTTATATAATAATTGTATTTGCGCCACGCCCACCGTTAAAAGTCGGGCAATTATCATTCACACGCGCGCAGATAGACATTAACACACAAAACAAATAAAATCATTAATACATTAAATGTAACATACCTGTCACCAAAGCCACTTTGCCGCTAAGCATGTCGTCCGCTTCCTTTGCTGTTATCGTCTGTAGTGGCAAACGATAGTGTCTGTTCTGACAGTGTAATTTTGATATGTAACATCTTATACGCGTATAATGTACACTTTGTTATCGCGCTACTACAAACCGAACACACAATAAGTTTATTTCCGTGTTTTATCTCTATTTCTGCCTATTTTTACAACTTACGCACAGTCCCTTTATTTGTTCTCTTGTTTTCTATTCATCTCCTCCTTCCCTTCTCCCTCCACCATAACTCGCAAAGCTCTCTCTCTCTCTCTCTCTCTCTCTCTCTCTCTCGACCTCCTCGAAACACCACAATCCGAGCCATTCATTTAAATTTATGAATAAGTGGTAATCACCTCGTGCGAGATTGAGACTATAGGCCAGGAACTCGAAAATTTACAAGCCATTTTTTTCTTTTCAAAAATTGAACAGTTTCGGTTGTTTTAAGTTGTTATTGTTATCGTGCAAAACACCATCCAACAGATCAAGTATAACATTCTATTGCGCCACTCACTGTAAATCGTTCACACACTATAACAATCGTGTGACTGACGCCGGAAACTGAGTATTTCCTCATACCAGAACACGGCGTATGCGCAATCCCGCTTCCTTGTCACAATTTCAAAATGGACCTTACTTAAAAGCACATCTAGTATAATATGTTGTCAGCTGTCATTGATTTAATTTTAAACAGATTTGGCTACACCAGAAGCACTGTGTTATGTATCAGCGTTGTCTGATCACTCGATAATATTTCAAGAGAACACAATTATTGTCAGATTATTATTTATCGCAACAACCTTTAAGCCTAATTTTCAATGGAGGTTATCGTAGTGCGAAGTGCCGAGTCGGACGTAGTGTTTTCTTTTAATTTTTTAATTGATTGTTTGCTTCTGCGCTTTCAAAAACTGTGTATAATTTAAATCTTAACACAAATTCGTAGGCTTTCACTGCCTTAAAATGAACCGTGATATTTAGTAAAACTTTCGTTTTGTCGGCCGTGGTCGGTTGTGTGAAACATTCTCTTCGTTACGTAAAAAACACACACAGACAGGGGCGAACCTAGGGAGAGCATATAAGGGAATCCGAAAAATTAAAAAATTTTGATGCAAAAAATGTATAACCTGTATTTAATTAATTGACTCCCATTTTCTGTCAATTTAAAAAATTACCAATCAGGTCAATGATAAGTTTAAATAATCTATAATAATATGTCTTATACTTATTAGTAAATATAACAGATGTTGAAAGAAATGGTGAAAAATAAAAACAAGTTGACTTGAAAAAAAAATGGAGGACACGAGTTTCCGCTGGTTACAAGCAACTTGAAACATATGATTCATGTGACGGCGTGCTTGAGCCATGTCAGCTGATTTATTTAATTCCGCAACGAAGGAACTATTTATTTTCTTTTACCCGCTGTTTTGCTGTAAACCGAGGCCTACGAAAAGTACAGGCCATGGCGCTTACGACAATATTTGAATCACGTGACGTTAGGAGTCGAAAAGTTCCAGTGTTATATATGTACTCGCGTAATTATTGCGCCTTATTTGACCAAATTTACTTAAATATTTCAGATTTTTTTAAATGAAGCATTCAATAAACATATAATGAAACATACATTATCCAGATATTTTGTAAAATATCAAGAAGGATAAAAAAACTCTTGTTTAACAAAGTACATATTAATATTTATTACTCTGGGGTTTTTACCTTTCTTTTTTTTGCGGGAATCCAAATTATTGTTTGTTTTTTGTATGATTGTGTCAAAAAGTGTATGTGATTTATATTGTAACTGGTCGTTTAGTATGTTGTTTGGTTGTGTTGTGTGGTGTTTGTATATTTCATACTGCTCAGCTGTGTTGAGTTTTCGACCTTTGGGTAAAAGGTGTAATATTTCAAGATTAGTGTCTATGTTGGTGTAGCTATGGTTATGTGTGTGTATGTGTGTGGCAAACGCAGAATGTATATTGTTGTTGGATAATAATAATAATAATAATAGAACAATATGAGTTCTATATACCTGTGTTTACATTCTGCGTTTGCCACACACATACACACACATAACCATAGCTACACCAACATAGATACTAATCTTGAAATTAGTGCTGTGAAAGAAGATGATGAACAAACAAGACAAATATTATACAATGGAAACGTTATCTCCTTCAATGTAACTCTACACGCCGATCCTTTCGAAATTTCCCCTCTTGAAGCAAATTTGCAGATCATAATCTGACAGATTCTTCATGAGCTTCCGTCGCTTATATCTTCACTGCTTCTATAGATTTGAAGTGCTTCTTTTAATGCAGACTTGATTTCTGGAAAGAAAAAATGTCACAATGAACCAGGCACAGCTCGTAGAACAGACCTCTACATTCAAATACTTTTGTTGTTGTCTTTCTTATAAAGGTAGTGATTATCTCAGTAAAAGCTAGGCAGGTTCCAAACTATATGTTTAAATACTGAGAAGGACATTGAAAAGTAAAGATATACAAGAGACGTCAATCAAATTCTATAAGACAATGACAGTACCAGGATTGCTGTATGGATGCGAGACCTGGACTATAAGAAAGAAGGACTGGGTGCCAATTACAAGCTGCAGAAATGAGCTATTTGAGATGGGTAAAGGGATATACGCAACTCGATCATATAAAAAAGAGTAGGCTTATATTAGACGAAAACGTGAAATAACTATAAATGAACTCATTCAGATTTACAGAAATTGCTGGAAACAACATCTAGAATGAATGGACAATAACCGCTTTCCGAAGTTGGCTTATGAGTATGAGCCGATTGGAAGAAGATCTGTAGACAGGCCAGTCACAAGATTATGATGAACCAGGCAGATCAGTCAGGCAGATGTTCCAACGCTAGTAATTTTTGCTGAGCAAAAAACATCTTCACTCACGTCTTAAACATTTCAGGTCTATTTATTTTCACCCTTTCACGAAGAAACGGGTGTGTACTACTCCTGATTATCATGTGACTTTCGGCCACTTAATCGATGTGAAAAAATTACCACTCTGTCGGCTAAGAAAAAAATTACGATCGGCCACTCGAATACCGAAAAAATTATCACCATTGCTTTGAATTTTGATTGGTTCTTCCATTCTACCTTTTGTCAGGTTAAAATTGGACCAGTTGATTGTCTCTCAAATTTTGGATTATACATAAAATCTTGGTTCGTCATAAATTATTACGTTTTGTAAAAACTTGGGATTTTCAGTCATCGTCATCACCACTGACATGAGACCATCACCACCATCTTCACGGATTAAACCAAAAATGATTTGTTCCGAGCTCAAATAGGAAGATTACAGCTGGTCACTCCAGCGCTTCCTCGGACGTCCCACACCTCTCCGTCCCTTCGGCTCATAGTTCCAGAGTTGTTTGGGAATGGGGCAGTCATCCATTCGGCAAAGATGTTCGCACCAATTCAGACGATACTGGGCGATCCTGTCGAGTATACTCATAATATTCAATTCCTGCCGCATATCTGTGTTTCTTTTATGATCATGGAGAGAATACCCTGCCACGTGTCTAAGAAATCTCATTTCAGTCGCTTGGATTCCTATTCCTTATTTGAGGCAATTTAGTAGTGAATTTGTCCCCTGGATATGTTACTAGCATATCGCAGGGTAAGACGTATGGTGGGGCTGCCACCTTCAGGCTTAACGTCCCGCCCGATTTTCTGTCTAGGTGTTCTCCCATAAACTGGCTGTCTTACCAGACTAAAGGGATCAGTTTGCCCTGTTGAGTGCATAAGGATCTTTAATGTGGTGGTTTCTCCTTGCCTCCCACATCCAATGTCGTTGACCAATAGAAGGTCATCCGTCTTTAGGGGTAATTTCTCACCCCAAGGGCAAAAGAGTGCCCTAACCTCTGTTTGACAATGTCAAGTAGAGGAGGGACAGGTTACACAGGCTGTCACTCGGTCTTCAGAGCCGCGTTAGCCACCTGTAGGTGTTGCCCATCCCCCACCATTTGGAGGTGCGATTAGATATTTCCTTTCATCAATGAATGAGACCATACTGGGAAGAGCGATGTCTTTAGACTGAAGAGGAGATGAGTTTTGGAACAGGTCTGAGGCCTAGTCCTTGGAGTGGTGATGATGATGATGCGCAAAATCACCGTAGTTGATGATGATTGACTTTTACTATGTAGTTTAATAATAAACAAGTAATCCTGACGGAAAATGTGAAGACTGTATACTATATGCTTGGAAGATTGTACGATTATAGTACAGATGGGGCTAACAATTAACACTTCCAACAGTTAATACACCATGGTTGAGAGGCGAAGACATTATCTGGAGTTAGACCTGGAGACATTTAAAAGTAATAACAAAAATTATGTAAACGAAAATGTAAGAGGCAGTGATGAAAGCAACAAGAATGGTGCATAGGAATAATGGTGTGAGTCATTATCAGAAATGCCGTTAGATATTGTGTGTATTAAAAAGTATTAAAAAGATAACAAAGGTGACTAAAAATTCCCCTTATAAAGCAATAGCAGGGCGTATGAGCTTAAGCGGCCCATTCATTAACAAGTAAAACTGACAAGGAAATAATGTGTGAAGCCTTGACAAGGCTTGCGAAGCCTTGAACAGGCTGCTACAGTCTTGGCAAGGCTCGACAATTCTCGAACAGGCTCGGCATATTTCCTTGCAAGTTTCCTTGAAACTGCCCATCCATTTACAAGTAAACTTTGCAGTGTTCCAGTCGTTGTTTTCAATATGTCTACCGTTCAAAACCGTCAAATAGCCTGTTTTGCTGTAATTTTAGCAAAGAGAAAGCAAAAAGAAGACAGAGGTTTTGGTCGCGAAGTTGGTTTTTGCGAAGGCACTTATACAGTCACGTAAATTTATTAGATGAACTCCGATTAAATGATGCAGACAGTTCCCGAAATTACCTTCGTATGGATGAAGTCAGTTACATAATAAATAAATAATTCACAGTAAATAAATATTCAATAACACACAATAGACAAACCAATACCTACAAAACAAACTGTATGAGTTGTAAATAGCGCAAGCGGATGTGACCTTGACGGACCGTCTGTAGTGTACAGGGCATGCGCTGGAAAAAACTGACGTGACTTGCAGTGAAAACTTCCAAACGGTTTGAATGCCGCAAGGATCCTTGTCAAGGCTTGCGAAGAAATTGGTCGAGATTTGTCGAGACTTAAGGAAATTGCTCAAGACTTGCCAGCCAAGAAACTTGCAAGCAAAACTGCAAGTGGATTGGCCACTTTTGCGACAACAGATGGCCTAAGAAACTCTGGACTTGGACTCTACGTCAAGGGAGGAAATGAGGCAGACCAAGAACCAAGAAGCTTGAAAGACGAGGTTGGTGATGCCACGACTAGTCAGCAAGACGGGAAGAAATGGAAACAATGACGGGCGAAAAGGCGTGAGCTGTAACCAACTGGTCATATGACGACTATTACAAACGTCCAACTAGTCAAAAGCGTCATATGAGCATATAACATCATAGTCCTTAATGTGGTGATGATGAACTTATAGTCACACCTAGAAAATTAAAAATAATTCTGCAACATACTAGATGCAGAGCCGTCCTTAGGGTGGTGCGACCGGTGCGGCCGCACCAGGCCTCGCGCCTACAAGGCCTCGCGCAAGGGGTTTTTTTGCTGAGTTTACCGATTAAGAAGTTTATGACCGCGTCCATCATATTTCAGACAAAATTTCAAGTTGGAGAAACCATTGGTTCGGATGCGATTGTAAATTAAACAAGAAAAAACGTCGCGCGCCGGCCTGAAAAGCGTAGCGCCTCGTGCTTTTGTATATCTCCGCGCGAGTCGTGAATATATATAGATATACAAAAGCACGCTAAGCTTTTCTGGCCGGCACGCGGCGTTTTTTCTGGTTCAATTTACAATAACATCCGAACCAATGGTTTCTCCAAATTGAAATTTCACACAGATGTTGTCAAAGAGTTGTACTTTCGATTGATATAATTTATTTTGAAATGAAAAAGGGCATACTTTGCGAAAAACCACACTTAACTTTGAACTCGTTTTTCTCCAAGAAAAAATTTTTTTCGTGAGAAACTAATGACACCATTAGAAAGAGCATGAAAAAATCTATCGAAAAGTATGTGTCATTTAATTTTCCAAGTCCACGCATACCGTAGTTAGCGAGTTACAAAATACGCGTTTTAATGTAAAGATGCTCCGCGCGCGCAGTGTCTGAAATATGATGGACGCGGTCGTAACTTATCAAAACAGTGTAAAATCTGTCCACGCAATATCTGTATGTTATTCAAATAAATGCAGCGCAGCAAGCGTATTGCTTGTTCTTTGCTCAGAGCAATTATGTGCAGTGTGTGCAATCAAGAGGCTGGAGTCAAAATACATATAATGTAATATAATGATGTGGTTTGGGCGGGGGAATGACAGTGTTGATGGTTGAGGGTTTGTGGTTTTAGGGGGGGGGGATTCATCGGACTGGAAAGGCCTCGCAAAAGTTTTTTGCACCAGGCCTCACTTTCGCCAAGGACGGCTCTGACTAGATGTAACATTAAACATTTTATTAAAGTGTTATTATATGAATAATAATAATAATACACATTATTAGTAATACAAACTTAGTAATATTTTAGAGGTCCTCGACATGTACAATCTTAACATGTTAATAATATAATATAGTGTTAGTTATATTAGTAAGTAACATAATCTTATAACAAACGTATGATAAACTGAAATACCATCATGCTGTATTTCTACTTAAAAAGCAATAAACGAAAACCATACCCCCTACAGAGTCATTCTGAAAAGAATTTTACCTTCGACTGTAAACACGGACGTTAAGTACACAAAACAATCAAAAACCGTTTAAAAAATGTGAAAATGAACTACTCGAGAACATATGCGGGAATTTATAGAACAGAACGTCCGACAAACGATGTGCTAAAGGAGTCATGTGTTTTAAAGTGAATTTCCAGGAACAGCCCACATAGACCTGAAACGACTTCTGCTCTGTGGCCACGCCAGCTAATGGACGGTCAAAAGTGGCAGAAAAGAATCTGCAAATGGACAGCAAAGGAAAAAAACAAGAAGGACGTCAGAGAACGAGCTGAAACGTCGACGTCCAACATAGGTGTTGTACAAGGAAGTGTTTGGTATGATTGTCCAACGTAACCGTAAGGGAGACGAGAAGAAATCTCTCTGTTAATCAGCATGAATTGAGCTGCAGAAAACCTGTATAACACTAAGTCACTAAGTTTATAGTTATTTAATAGGCGATAGTTTAATAATTATAAATATAATTTATGTACTACTACTACTACTACTACTACTACTACTACTACTACTACTACTACTACTACTACTCTACGGCGCTACAGTTCATGAAGAGTCCTGGCCTCCAGAATGACGTGAGACGTGGCCTCCATTCCTGTATATCCTCTTCGCCACCTTCTGATCTCCAGTCTTCTCATATTTGCATCTATATCGTCCACCCATCTTCTTCTTGGCCTCCCTCTTGCTCTTCTTCCTCCTGGTCCTCCAATAAATAATTTTTTCACTGCTCTTTCGTCGGTCATTCTTTGTACGTGACCTGCCCACCTAATTCTACCTTGTTTTATTGCTGAGACGATGTCCGATTCCTTGTATAGATCGTACAATTCGGCGTTTGTCCTCATATAGTTTATGTAGTATATATAATATCTGTCATGTAATGTATATATATTTTATGTATGTAAAATGTATATGTGATATAAAGATGCTTCTGCCGCATCTTGAATTTCAACTTCCTTCGAAGTACATGAAAATGTGCGTAATTATCATAACTTCAGGGTATGATATTCAAGTGCGCGTGTGCGTATCTCACGTTCACGCTAATTGGAAAAAGTATTGAAGCGTCTTTATTAGTTAACATATTGATATGGGACTGGACTTTGACAAGAGTGTTGTTTACCAGTATTGTTGTACGGCAGGGAAATTTGGGTAAATTACGTACCGTCTAACCGGGACGAATCGAGTGAATTGAGGCGAGTCAGAGGTTGGCCACACATGTGAAACCGAATAAAAAATGAAGGCGTTCGGACGTGGTCTACGGTGTACAACAGTAATGACAGAATAGAACAAAATAAGCGTAAGTGGGAACAACATATAAATCGTATGGAGAAGCAAGCAAAAATTGTTAAAAATTATAAGCCGAGAGGTTGAAAGATGCAAATATACAAAGAAATTAGTGCGCGACATTGTGTGCCTAAGTACTGAAGTTAAGAATAACGAGAAGAACAAGAATAAAAAGTTGAAGAAGAAGAAGAAGAAGAAGTAGAAGGAGAGGAGGAGGAGGAGGAGGAGGAGGAGAGGAGGAGGAGGCGGAGAAGGACAAAGAGGAGGAGGCTACTATTTATTTATAACTTAAAACTAAAATTTAAAATATACAAATTGTCTTCTGCAACTAACCTTCCCATCTCCTTGGCGACGGTCAGAGAATACGATGTCACTGCTCCTTTTGTTGCACTGTATACAGCGAAATCTTCCACACCGTTTACAGCGATACTGGCTATGGTGACGATACTTCCCGGCAGTTTGGCCTCAACTAGCTCTCTGCAGGCAGCCTTGATGACGTTGATTGCACCCTTGAAATACAAGACACAAAATTGTCAGTAAGACGCAGTTTGTGACAACTATGATGTGTTAATGTTGTCGCTTCGCACGGACAACGTCTTTAAGTGTCTCCATCGTTCAAATCTCGCTCAATCCCACCACTGTTGAATTAGCTGAATTAGCTACCTGGTGTACGGACTTTTGAGAGGTCCTCGCTATACCTTATTTCATTTATTGATACACGCTCGCCACTGGCTTAAGAACTATCATTATTATTGTTAGGAAGATTAACTTACCTTTATATTGACCGCCGCCATATTTTCGTAAGCCTCGTCGCTGCTGTCCAGTACTGACTCTCTTGCGGTTACCGCTGCGCAATTGACTAATATCCTCGGCGGAACTTGATACCGATTCTTGGATTTCGTTGTCCATGACGTGTCCGTTACTTAACTAAATATCACTATTGTATATCACTATTGTAATAACGACTCGGAACACTAAGCCTTTTACAAGCAAAATCGTAAAGATTTACCTTACAGCCTTAGGCGTGATATTAGTGATATTTTGATACCGATCTTTGATAGCTTTGATACCAGCTTCGACGCTTTCTTTACTTGATATATCCATCAGTAGGCTCATGTGGCCTTCACCTTGATTACAAAGAAAAAACAAATCAAATAATTTTATAACCATTGCCGCTATATATTTTGGACTTCTGCATCAGTATGATATCGCCACTTCACAAGGGTTTCTTTCATAGAACCGGACACTTGTAAATCTTACGACCTAAAGTCAGGATTTTAAGAAGGGTTTTCCCACTCTTCTCAATTAAATTTTTCGACATTACAGGCGATCAGAGACATTGTAGTGCACACTTTCACGTAAGAAACACAATTCAGTCACAATTTTGTCCTCTGTATTCGTCTATTGATAAAACATAAAATCGCCTCTTTATTGCATATGCTCTTACACTTGATGGCAATGGTATGTAAAATTTACATTAGGATGTGAACAAGTTCACAGTGTTACCAACATATACGATAGGTATAAAATTTGTATTTTCTTTCAAAGCAAAATGTTATGACAAAAATGGAAGAAATTTCAAAATACAAAATAAACGAAAACTGATTACTTTTATCTTCTCCAATTAGTGACCTAAAAACTTACCGTACACTGTATACTTTTAGGCATAAGTTCTACTCAGCTAGGTGGACAGGCGTTAAGAATAACGTAGATAAGAACTATGTCACTTGGTAACAAGATTATACTACCAACTGGATTGATCCAGGAATCCCAGAGAGTAAGCTGATGGTTTCTTCAGCTCCAGACACGTTGACGTCGGCAGCGACAACTTTGGCGCCCTCTCTGGCGAGAGCCTGGCATGTGGCGCGACCTCTGCCTCTAAAAGATAAGGAACCAACCTTTATTTCAACAGCCTACACCAGTATTATGCCCAAAATTTTATCAAAAGTATTAAATAATAACAATAGAACTGTACGGTAACATTTAAAACCAGTAACAATCTGTTTAATAAGCTTCGTAATAGAACCAGTACACCTTTGGAAATGAAAACAGGTGTTTATAAGCTTTCATGTAATGACTGTGAATGCTTTTATATTGGTCAGACAGGGAGAAGTTTTTATAAACGTTTCGTTGAGCACACTCCAAAGCATAATGTAAAGGATTTGGCAACACAATCTTGTATAAAGTCTAACTATGCTCGTCATCTTATACAGGAGAACCATAATTATACAAGCTTTGACATCAAGTTGAACCCCTTACATGTCTGTGGTAAAGGCGCTTATTTAAATGCACGTAAAGAATTTGAATTTTATAGAGCACATAATGACAAATACTACCGTAATTTCATATTAAACGACCACTTACATTTCAAGTCGAATCCATTATATGACACAGCACTAAAATTTATCTGTAACTGATATAAATCAGTGTCCGGCCGGCTTTCGTCGAGTGCGCACATAAATACTTATATGTTTGGTTTCGATTTTGTGATTTTAATGTTTTAAATTTTTAACGACCTCATTGAGTGATTTATATTATAATATATATTCTTATATTCTGATGACGATACATAGTATCGAAACGCGTAAATAATATTCATTGCGTTATTACATGTGGTCACGAGACAGGAAATAAGGTAAATATATTTATTATTAGTCATTATAAGTGGCCTGGATGCTGCCAGACATGTTATTCAATAAATATCATACGAGCATCCATGATGTACATGGTCTAAAAACCTATAATAGACCTAATTTTAGTACATATCGTATGATAATAATAATTTTTTTCACCCAAGTAGTTTAGGATTTAGGCAAGGCAGGCTGGATTGTACGCCTATAAGCCGTTCGGAATATTAGGAGGGTAGTATGCTCACACCATTACGATTCAACCTCACTCACATAACGACTAAAATATAATTGTGACAGACTTTGGTCACCAACAATGAAAAAAATATAAAACAATCAGTAAAAAAAGTTACGTAATTTTTAGGCGCCAATAAAAACATTGATAACAACAGAATTTAATCATAAAAGATACAAACAGCAAACAGCGGCGTTATTCTGCGCAAAGCTGAGAGAGGTAGTTTTGATTTTGTTTATTTTTGTCGAAGGATAAATAAAGATTACAGCAAATTTTTAATGTTTTAGTTGTGTTTACCTTTGAAAACACAAAGGTTTCGATTATAATAAGGCATAGAGGTTGTTGTAACAAGTGACCGGTCTCATGATAATAATTACAGTAGAGCTTGTCAAGCGATGAGAATTCATAATATTTATAATTATGAGAATTTCTTGTTTTTATAAATAAGAAACTTAGCATACCAGCTTCGCAAGAAAAACAACAAACAATCTGCAGAGTAGCACAGAAAAGGTTTTTTCATAAAAGTAAAAGTTCTTTTCTCTGTTAATAAAAGAAACTACGGTATCACGCATAGAAAATAGTTGCAGCTAACGGTATTACACCGGCCAGGTCTTAGATCTTAGATATATAAAAATATTTATCTTTTATAAATTTACACACATACAATGTAACCTTCTATGCTGTTCATGACACATAAAATAAACAACCATATAATCTTACTAGCTAAACAGACATGTTAGACAAATTATCTAGATCTTTTTATTTCAGTGTATCTGACTTTGACTCAAATTTTAAATAATACTAACTCATTTACAAACAAAAATAATATGCAATCTCAAGAATAAAATTAATTGTTACTCTAAACAAAAATAAAAAATATAACATTTACTTATACAAGAGGATAAATATTTATTCCACTAACATTTATTCCAGAATATTTATTTCTATTGACACACCCAAATTTTAATATACAACAAAAGATTAGTATTTTTAAATTTTCTTGTTAAATTAAATTCTTTTCTTTAACTACCCCTTAAATTTATGTACAGTAATTATATTTAAAACTTTAAGTCTTTACTGTTCATATATAAGTTTCTTTTTCAGAGTTCTTTTCACAAACAAAAATATAATTGTTTGTGAAATATTGCATATTTATATAGTGATGTGCAACAGTGATCATCCTGCTTGTAAAAATATAATTGTTTATTCATCACCTGGGTACTGCCGACATTTCCGTTATGCGCGCGCGCGCGCGTGTGTGTGCTGAATCCTGAGAATTTTGATGATGATGATGATTATGGCGATGCTGTGTTCTCTGTCTCTACGGGTTGTTGTTTGTGATGGTCCACAGTTCCTTCATAAGTCTTGGTGTGTGTGGTAAAGATGTCCTGATCGATCGGCAGACCAGCAGCGTGACGTTGTGTGAAGATATCTTGAGTCTCTAAGACCGCCCCAAAATTGCCGGTGGTATTTATACTGGACGGCAATCTGACAAGTCCAGGACTGTTTTCGACCTGTTATTTATTGTCATTTCGTGCAAAGCGTCATTTTAATTACAAATCACTTTTTGGTTCATTTTCGCGATTTCGTAAACATACTCGTAGCATGAGCGATACCATCGTTTGGTAATTTTTTCCATAGAACACACTTATTAATTACTATTTAATTACACGTAATTAACATTAAATTACCTGGCGTCTTTATTATTGCAAATTTCTGCAATACTTTTACATCACTATATTCGTTAAAAATTCCTTAATGTAATGGTGTTTTTATAATTGGGGTAAGTTTTTGTTCACAGGTTTAAAACGTATTAATTAGTTTATTTTTATCCGGTTAAAACCTGATTACAGAGAATTCGTACGCATCACTCCAATCGTAGATTCTTGCCTGTCGTAGCTTGCGTTCACACACACAAACACACAAGCGCTGTATTCACTCGCGGGGGCAGGTGTACGCTTTCGGACAATCCTTACCCTGCATAATACTGTTAAAAACTGTTCATCATATATTTTCTATGCTAAATATTTACGAACATACCGCCCTGGGCAAATATGCAAATATATGTATTGTTGCAATATATATATATATATATATATATATATATATATATATATTGCAATAGAACATTGCAGTAAAGGAAACTGTAGCCAGGACTACATGCTGATATAGCATGTTTATGACTTTATAGACATATTAAAATTTGATTTTTTTTATTATGTTAATTAGATATAAATTTTGAAGTAAGAATTGGGTAAAAGACTATTATGTATCAAAATGCCCATAAATTTATTTGTGATCATGTCTTGTGCGAGTTTAATGTGCGAGTGCGCGTGTCATTCGTATTTTATGAATAACTCTATTATAAATGAACGTATTTAACTGAGATTTGGACAGCGCAAGCATCTTAAATAGCGCTATATTTTCTGGGTGTCAGAGACTTGTTACGTACTATTTTAATAGGGATTTGTTTAGTAAAAATCAGCTTCTATAGATTCCTTATCTTTTAGAAGTCAGAAAATTTATAGATAAAATCTATACCTGCTTCTGCAGAAATCTGTCAATCTGTTCAAGAAGTTGTCTATCAGTTTTATCCATCAATTACATGATAGGTTTTTCGACCAATCAGCAACCCCAATTTCCATTAAGATTGGGTCTCCGAAGACGAACGTCCAGTTAGTTCCATCCAGCAGCTCGAATATTACGGACGTACTCTCTGTGCGAGTTTTTCGAACAGGAAAGTTCTTATGTAAGAGCGATCAAGGACAATTTAGCGACGAGTTACCCGTTACCTAATACCTTGTATTGGAACGAACTCAATATTTTCAAATAATAAAATATTTAATTTTAAACAGTGCTAGTCTCGCGTGAGTCAAGATTTCCGCATAGGGAAGGTTTATCCATCCGGGATACTCCTGAGTTAATGCGAGGACACCTCAAGACGCGGGGAGGTGCACGCTTAAAGCACCGTAATAAATAAATATTAAATTTAGCCCAGTTTCAGTACCTTGAGATAAAGAGTAAACTGATAGCGGTGTGTCGGCTTGCGTGCGTACAAGAGGAGTGTCAGCGAAGCGGCAGTGTGCAGAGAGGAGCAGACGACGAGGGAGCAGATTGCGACGGATCACAGGACCAGCAGTGAGACGAATCAACATATTTGGATACAACGTTCAAATAGCAATTGACATTTTTGAACATATCAGTTCTGATAATTCAAAGACAATTATTAAAGTAAAATAAATATTTTTGTGAATTACAGACCAATTTTAAAATTTGTTTCAAAATATACAATCTTGCTCCAGATAACTGACTTATTTTTAGCTATACAATCAGCTTTCGAGAGATTGCCGTACAATTTTGAATCACCCTATATATATTTACACACACACGTTTCATTGAAAAGGAAACATCTGGACACTAAGTTTAGAAAACATTATTGGCTTCTAGACACAAAACCACTACTGTCAATAGGAAATGAGCTGCTGGTTTACAACACTGTCGTCTTCAAGCCTGTGTGGTGGAAATTGCTTTCAAAAGCAACAGTGTTATTATCGGAAAGTTTACCGTTGCAAAATCTGGGCCGATGCACTAAAGACGGAGAAGTACAGAAAACGTATGGCACTGGTGCAGAGAAGTGGAGCCCTCAGAGTACCATCCTCTTACCGGACAATGCCAGAGCCAGTTGTCCTGGTGACAGCTGGAGTGATTCCCATGGACCTGTTGCCTCTAAAGCGGAAGCATTTATTCAAAAGAAGAGAAAAAATTGGAAGGGATGCCGCAAAGCGTGAAGCCAGGAAACTCACTTTCCGACACTGGCAAGATCGTTGGGATAGAGAGGATAAAGGAAGATGGACCGCAAGCTCATACTAAACTAGAAGGAATGGATAGACCGCTAACACTGTGAGATCAGCTACCACCTGACCAGTTAATCAGTCGCCACAGCAATTTTAATGCCTACCTCCATATAATGGGAACGGTGCAAAATCCAGCATGCCAATACGGAGACCCTCTCCGTGAAGATGCCTCGCACAAATGCTGCAGATGGTAACTGGACAAGAAGCAGATAGAGGATGGTACTGTAAATGGAGGTCGGGGAGTTCACTCCCGAGAGCGTAGTTGCGCTTATCCTTCTTGGTAAGGCGGAATGGGACTACATCAATGTATTTGTTCAGTGAGTCCTGCTAGACAAAAAAAGAATGGCCCAACTTGCACCCAACGGGCAGTATGAGATGAGGAGCAACTAGAAGAAGCCCGATAAGGGCGAAAGAGCATCCATCCTGAAGTAATACGCTATGTGGTTCCAGGATGGATATAAATGCCTGAATTAGGGGTGGTATTTTTAGTGGGTGAAAGTCGCACATACTAAAGGAAGCACGGCCTCCTCTGACCGTAAAGCATTCTTCCACCTCTAAAAAAAAAGATATCGAAACGTTTCAGACCATGTTACTGCATGCCATAATCGTGCACAGTGGTTCTTCAGCAAAAAGATATCTATAGCGGCCTAGACCTGTCTGCAGGCAATGAAACTATTGGCCAGTTCAGTGAAAAAAAATATTTTAAACGGGTTGAAGCGCACACAAATCTTGTAGTGATAAATTTGACAGATAACACCTTGCAGTCGAGAAGACTAAAATTAACATTTCCGTTGGACTTACTTAGACTTTAGGACTTTTTAAGTGTACGGTACAAAGCGCATTCTTAACAAATATTGGTACAGGTATGTGGGTGACGTCATCTGTTTATTTGTTGGTGCTGTTACACAAATCGGTCAACTTCTAGCATACATCAACTCCATCAATTCTGACATTAAATTTACAATAAGGAGTAGAGAGTAAATGCGAAATAAACTTCCTAGACCTTACCATAAAACGCCATGAAAGCAAACATCATTTCTCTATGTACAGAAAAGATACTCAACAGACATTACCATTCATGCACAGAGTAACTCAAATGCATCCCTACTCATACAAAATTTCTGCATACAACAGCAGATATATCGAGCACTCACATATCCCCTTTGCAAGAATCAGTATGAAAAAAAGAGATACACATCATAAAGGTAATAGCTCAAATCAATGGATGAAATCATTGAAGTACATAAAAGAAATCAATAAAAAGCAAAATACATATCGATCAAGGGGAAGAAAATCTATATACCTGCACGTTGCATTGACGACAACTCTAAAAAATTAGCTAGAACATTTGGAAAATACGAATATCAATTAGCGTTCAGAACAAACAAAAAGAGCTACAACAATCTGAAAATAAGACAGACAAAAAGGAAAAGCATTTATGAAAAAGCTGGAGTCTACCAATATCAGTGTCAGCCTGCTACCTCGACAAAGTGTATTCATTGTTCACAACCTAAAGATACCATACATATGATTTATATTAAGTTTTAATTATATTCTTAATTTATACCGATTTTGGTCATAGACCATCGTCAGGATATTTACACTATGCACTCGCCGTCACAATATTGCAAAACAGTTACTTTTTACAAAAAACGAATTCAAGGACACTGGTTAATGATCGTGAAAAGTACGTTTGTGTCTAAAGTTTTTCGAGAACTGATTTTGTTGCGGAGTGTTTATGTTTACATTCAGGTCTATATATTATATTAGCTGATTATGTTGATTTTCATTTTGGCGCTATATTTCAAACTTTTGAAGCCCCTCATGATGTTCAATAGCTTTTCGTGACCCTCTTCTTTTGGATGTTTTTATATTCGGTATTGTTCATATATGTAAATATATATATATATATATATATATATATATTGCAATGAATCACAGGATCCTGATAAGCGGGGCAAGCTCATATAATACACAGACTATGAACATTCATGTTTAAATTGGTAGATTGTTAGATTTGGTTATGTTATCAGTTGTATTTTAGTAAGGATAAGAATTTAAGTTTAGTAAAACTGTGTATTATTTATTTATTGTTTATTCATGTACTGTGTTTGTGGAAATGTGCGCGCGTGCGCGAGTGGTAAACGTTTCCCTGGCTGTGCGTGAATAAATTATCGTTGTGTTATGACATTGAACTGAACATAGACATATGTATTCGCTACAATCCCTGTATATTTCTGGCTATTATTTTCATTCATATATGATATTATTAAAGTATGCAGTTATGCATGAGATAAGGGTATTCTGATTACCGCTATGCATGCTCTTACAAAATAAATGCACTTTACAGCATGAAAAGTGCATGTCATGGTGTATGTAACCATGTGACTTCCTTCCACCAATTAAATGCTGGAAGGTGGTCGGAAATTTTCTTAAGCCTGTTGTTACACAAGCAGTTCTTCTCAGCCAGCTATCGCGATCGGGACGTACAATTCTTGTTCAAGATTCTGTCGCTTGCAAGAATTTGTAAAGACTCTTCGTCGATAGTAACGCTTGTGAAGACTCATAGATATTTATGTTTTACAACTACACACAGTGTTATTATTACAGCATTGTGTGCATAATTACGAGAGTTCTTCTCTACCATCTATCACGATCGGGTCGTGCAGTTCTTGTTCAAGATTCTGTCGCTTGCAGGAATCTGTAAAGACTATTCGGCGATAGTAACGCGTGTGAAAACTCAGAACAGTTGATTATTACCTCTTTCCACACGGCATTGTTACTAAAGCATTACGTGTGTAATAAGTGAGTTTGGACTGTATCACTGTGTGAGATTTTCTGCAGTGTCAGTAAAATTTAATAGTTACGCAATAGTAATCTGTATCATCAAGAAGTTTCCGCGTTAGTGGAAGATTTCTGCATAGGGAGGTCTGCTGATCGCGGTAGACCTGTGATTCGTGTGAACACTTGAAGAGTCCGGAGTGGTATAAGTTCAATATACCGTTGTTATATAAAACTCACTATCACCTGAGATACTTGTTAGTTATAAACTCTAAATTAATTTAACGAATAGTAAGATCCATAGAACCGTTGTGGTGTGCGAAGCGTCAGAGTCATCGTGGGAATTACAGGACACCAGCCCAGCAGTTACAGGACACCAGCCCAGCTGAAAGCGTTTCAGGGTGAACCGTCTATATAAGCCACGCCTGACGACTCAACAACACAGCAAAGCCCCCCCCCTTTCTCTTCAGCAACATCATCGTGGGAATCTTCACTTATGTAACGTATCACATCATGTGTATGAACAGTATTTAACATTTTAAAAGACTCTATATCAAACACTACCATTATTGTACTTACCAAATATACCATATAAACAATTACATATGTCTTGTGCAATAAATAATCTTAAACCCTCCAATATAGACTTTTAATTTAAGATACACATACTACCATATCCTATGCGCCAATAGTTTAGTAATTTGTGTTGTCGCAATATATATATATATATATATATATATTATAATGTAACTTTATTCAAGGGTGATTGTCTGTTGTTTAATTGTTTTCAATCAAGTTAAATTTATAATGAGGTTTGTTCAAAAAGTTTGTTTAAACAAGGACTGTTAAAACTCTCTTGAAGCACTGGTAGATTTACCCTTTCACTTACCAATGGTGATTGTTGTCAGTCTTCCAAAATAGGCCCTGTAATACACTGAAATGTCACAACACAGTTTATGATATGTCACAGGTGTAATTGTGTATGTACAGTAAATAACCTGATTCTGTATATTCGATACTGCTTTATGAATTCAAATATTGGCCGCTCTTTTGTCGTACTGTCACTCTAAAATAATTGCTCTGTAAATAAATTTTTCCTTCGCCTACTTTAAAATAAGAAACTGATTCAAGGTAAGAAAATTATTATTTTATTAACAATAAGTTAATTTGAAATTAGTATCCTTTTAAACGATTAATAATCATCAAAAACAATTGAAATAGGTATTGAGAATCTTACTGCTCAGGGCTGGTAATACTGATTATCGTATATTGCATAACTGTTAATCTAGTTTGGTTTACAATTACCAAAATTCGTGTGTTCTTTTAGTTAACATGATACAAGGTACAAAAATGCTGAAATATAACAATATTACTTAATAGAGAGTATTCAAAATTCAAGGAACAAGTTTAATTACGATATTGGAAATTGTCGTATTATGGTACCACTGGTGTCAAATTATCAGTTAGATAGTTATGTGTCTGACACGATTACAAATGCTGTGTGTCAAAATAATATTATTTGGATAAGTATTAATAATGAAATGCATTACAATTAATTCATGAATTCTTATTAACTGAGTACATTCAAGTGATTATAAAGTTAAAACATGACTCAGTATGGTTATTCAATCTTCGTACCATATAGGTTAGACTGCCTATTATTTAAAGTGATTTAATAAAATATTCGATTGATAGCATTTAAAATCTTAAAACTATAAATAATATCTATTACTGATAAGTATTTTGTTCATTAACTGTACTGACTGTTCTCTGTTAATTTTCGATAAATGATCTGTTTTCGTATTAATAGTAATCAAGTTAGCATCTATATTCTATATTGTTTACATCGATATTCATTGTAATGTTATCTTTATTCGTCATTTCCTTCTAAAAATTAATAATATCTTATTTAAATTAATAAGATTGAGAACTTTTATTCAAATACTGGTTAATTAACTTTTTATAAACTAGTTTAACCATGTACGATTGTACTTGGCTAAAGTAGTATCAACGAGAAAACTTTGTTGGTAAACACTAGTTTTGCATTAGAAAAATTGTTAATAATAATGAGTACTCCCTTAGTTTCCCACTCATCATCGCCTTTATTATACACTGGCGATGGTTATTATTTTATCACATCACTCGTTGCACTTTCACACGTAATGGTTATACACTCTGGTTAGGTTAGAATACTTGTTTGTACTGGGGGGAACGTGCACTATTTTAAAATCTGGTCACCGACTAACATACGTTCCGTCCGCTCTGATGGTCCAAGAACTATACAGTATATGCTTTCCTTCGAAGTTACTGTCGGCGTCTCCTGAAATCAGCTCTTCCTATTGGTTGAGAAATTGATAATCTCGACCCCATATGCCTTAATAAAGTCAAAAATTTTATTTCTTAGCATCGGTCTTTGGGTTCAAGAGTACGCTATGACGCGTTCAATTCTTTCTGGAATTGAAGGAAAACTTTCAATTGTTTATATCTTTCTTAATATTTTACGAATTAAGACGTGAATGGTATCATTATCTTGCGGACGCTTGGCTCATTAATTAGAGTTCAACCAAGCTATAAATTCGTCCAAAATTAACCTATGTCACTTTTGATAATTCACTTTCCCGTGGTTCTTAATCACAATTAAGTCCTTTCCACTTTATTATGCTATATTCTAATTCTAATGCTTATTCTAACTGTTTAGAGTTAATTTAACTTTATAATTATTTCTAGATACTAAAATATTTACACTTTTTGTCAAATGCTCTTTGGGCGTATAATCCCTACATGTCCTTGAATGTGTATTCCTTATTTCTAGTACATTTTTTCATATTAACACATTTCTTAGGTGTTTAGGTTGTACCTTAACTATTTTTACACCTTTAGTGCAGCTTTGTTTCCACTTATTCCTTTTCATATATTTATATTAGATGGCTTTAACACACCATGTCATCATTTTGTTATTTTTATATACATAGTTTATCATTAATTGTACTTAACGGATGTGTTTTAATCCATTAATGTGTACCTAGACCTTGTACATTGTTTGTCTATAATGTATACCACTTTTTCGTTGTGTCTAACATTCATAAAATTCAGTAAGATTGCTCTTTACATCTAGTCTCATGGTTCATGTATATTTGTTTATTATTGTTTACATATATATTTTGTAATGTGACAGATATAGGCATAATATTGAATGGCATTTGATCATTAGAATAATAAAATTATAACATTTAAATCTGGAAGAAAGCATTAAGTTTAATATAAAAAATTAATTCATAGCAACTATGGAAAGCAATCATTATTATTTAAAAAAATACAAGTTCAAATAAAATGAGTTACTAGTGATGAGTCATCCAAAACCAGTCTAATAACCCAAGGTTTTCAAATTATAACCCAGGAAGGTAAAAAGTAAATAACAAAGTAACACAGAATATGACCAAACCCACAACGAGGAAATATAAATGGAAAAGAAACCCTGAATAAGCCAAGATCAACCAATGCAGGTGATGTATTTCTAAAATTACGAAGAAGATGAAGAAATCCCAAGAAACCCGAAGAAGATGAAGAAATCCCAAGAAACCCGAAGAAGATAAAGATATCCCAAGAAACCCGATGGCATCAAGAAGAAGATGGAGAAGATACCAGTCCCAGAAGACAGAAGAAAAGAAGACAGAAGAAAGAAGAAGAAGGCAGCATCCTGAGGAAGATGTCATGCTCTTATAAAAGACACCCGTATCCCCATATCCCAAAATAAATGATAAAATACCAATAAAAGTATAACGAAATAGTAACAACATGTACATAAAATTAAGAGAGAAAAGTGTGTAAAGTAAGAGTTGCCAGTGAACCAAGATGAAACAATAATATAGTACCCAAGGAACAAATCTCCATTGTAAAACAATAACCAATTTATTATGTTAATAAGACTACACGACCATTTAGAAATAACAAAATAAAAGTGTAAAGTGAACCAGTGCTAGTTTTGGGTATTATAGAAAATAAACCTCGTGTTTCATTCTTGGCAATCACAAACATTGAATACAATGAAATATGCAACTTTCAGTGACTTAAAAGTTGTACCATGTGAATATGTTACTTTGAATAATAACAAGATATAAATCTGTTTAAAGTGACATTTTGTTTTATATAATCAGAAAAAACAGATTTAATTATACTATGACAGGGTACAATTCCCCAAATGCAATATTTAAAAGACAGTGTAAAAACTGTATAATCCAACTTAGTATAGTAGTTAGCAAATAAGAATATAGATATAAGGTTTTTGTAAATATAGGATAAGGATTTTTAAAATGTATTAGATATAAAGACATTTATTTGAATTTTCAACAACTAACATCATACCTGTAAATACATTTATTACTGGTGTTAATAGTAATAAGTAATTAAGATGTTAGTTGGTAAAAAACCATTTTTGTGAACAATATTTCAATGTTAGAAATAAGTATTTGATTGTAAAAAATGTCTGAATGTTGAAGACAACCATTTATTTGAAAATATTCCTTATTTGTTTAACTGTTCATTGTATTGTAACCAATACTAATTATTGTTGTGTTATTTGAAAAAATGTTTAGTTTATAATACCATATTTAAAAGTCAGAGAGGGTATCACACTTCATTTATTGTTTGTAAAAATATTTTGTAAGAAAAAATTGTTAAAAAATCTAGGCCAAAGAATGAAAACCAAACTTCATCAAAACAGAGAAATTACTCATTTAAATTCAATTAAACAAAAGGGTTTTAGATAAAATAAACCTGAGATGAAGCCATATAATTACACATACCACTTAGAAAGATTTTATAAAATTATATTCAGAATTATAAATAAAAATGAAAATGACAAAATTCAGAAATTTGGAGAGGGGAGTCATATATTCCAAATAATATTTTAGAATTTAACCAATTCAATAAATTACAAGAAGATAAGGGAATATAAACCTTTTGATACAATATGAGATTATTAATATTAAATATAACTGAAAAATGGCTGAATTTGCATAATGACAGGAAGTTAATTTTTAATTTTTCACTAAATACAAAATGAAAGTAAAATTACTAATTTTGGACAGAAAACATTATAAAACGGCATTATTCAATCTTAAAATACGCCGAATGAACTGAAGGATTAATTTAAATAACATCCAGCAAATAAAATTGATAAATAACCAAAGTTTAGGCAGTTATATAGTGTATTTGGAAATATGCACAGGATGCAAAATTATAGATCCATGTTTTTCGGTATCCAAGCCACTTATAGTATATAATTAGTAAAATAGTTTACCTTTTTACTATTTATATGCAATATAAATAGGCCTATTTTACTAATTATATGCAAAATTATATTTGAACAATGTTAAGAATAATATTATATTGGCTAAGAATTTAGTCGAAACTGGAGGAAATAAGATAGTGGATTATTGGTAATTGTACGGTGAACTTGACAAGCGGATTATAACCGATCTAACCTAACTAAAAACGGTAATGGCGAGTAAGTGAACGGTACGTTTTTGTAAAATCGCGAGTGGCGAATAAAATCATTCTGGAACGTCCACATAGTGACAAAATCAATTGATAAAGACTAAATAACACTGGACAGCACATAACTACACCGAAAAACACTATCAAACACAAGAAAACAGTATACAACTTAACCATACATTAGTGCCTGAATCACAAATAGTGAACGAACTTATACATACACAGATATACAAAATACAACCCGGAAACTTCACTCAAGACACTACACAACATCAAAAAGAAGATTTGCAGACGCCAGGACGTGAATACTACCAGAAAATATCAATTTTGGAACGTCGCATATATGAAGGTCATTTTTGCTAACTTCACGGCAGCCATTTTCCTTCGTCGTGAGCAACGCCTTCGTGTTCCCGTCAGCTGTGTTGGTGACAACAAATTATTTTATTCCAATTTAATTATTCAATGTATGTATCTAGTATTAGTAATTAACTTATTGTAACATTATACTTTTTAAATATTGGCCCGATTTCTCTGACTTTGATAATAATTAGCTGTTCAAAGAACCTTTATTGAATTTTTTATATATCAAACCTTGTAACTGTTTCGATACCCTGAGAATCGATATTATAATCGAAAAGAGTCTATATTTCAATTATTTAATAAAACATTAATACTTTTCACCACAAAATAGTTCTTTCTTTCATTAATATTACAAATTACCATTAATATAATTTTAAATAATAAACTACCAGGATTTTACCACATACAAGGGAAGATAACCTACAAAACGAAAAAGTAAACAAGTATCGATTGTCCTGGAGACAATCTTATGAGTGGTTGTAGTTTATTAGAAAATACAAGAACCTCAATAAATTTCTTAGAGGATTGATACACGTTTTAAAACTTTGCAAAACAACTTTAATTAATTGATTTTAATTAATTAATTAAATAAAAGAAAATTTTTTTTAATTATATATTTTTTTTAAACACAATTTTTTTTAATTTTCTTCAACAAGCAACAATTTTTGTTTTAAAACATTTTGGTGAAACTACACATATATCTCTTCAACAGCATAACGCTATTTGACAGTTTTTGCTACATTTGGGACTCGACCAACTGGGAAACTTAAGGAAGTGTTTCAGACCAGTAAGACTTCGAGAGTCACACCAATTTTTAAACACCATTCATCATCTGAGAGTAACAGAGTTTAAGTTACAAATTGGCTAGCCCAAACAGTGGGGCTTGATTACATCAGAACATCAGAATTTGTAATTTTTAGTTACAATTTATGTATTTAGTGTTTGTTAGGGGTTCTCATAGAGGTGTTGAATACTCTAGTTGCTACTGTCAACCTATTTTCCTTTCTTTTATCAAGTCTAAGTGAGTAATTTGTCTAACTTTGATGGTCATCTTGTGATTTGTTAATCTGGCTATTGTTTGTTTAAGTAATATAGATTGTATAAATGTATTTCTCTACTCATATTGGGTTCATTATGTTACTCGCTTATCCTATTTTGGTTCTTGATTGGAACAATTACTTTTGATTGCATTTTTCTAATTATTACATGTGGTTTTATGTTGTAGATCCTGCTCAGTTGAGGTTATGTGTCTCTTACTGATTTGACAACAATACACATCCTAATCTGTTCATCATTCTGCTTAATTATTATAACGTTGTTATGATATGTTATTACTATTGTATATTAAAATATTCTCACTATTTTATACACATTTTATACTATTTGTTCACACATTGTTACTTAATTCTAACTTGTTGTAATTGTACATGTTATGTGCTTATATTTTGGTTTGGGTAACTTGTCTTGTCTGTCTATAGCATGTTGTCTTATTTTCAATACATTAATTATTACATTACATATTGGTTTTTTACTCTCTATTCTTATGATACTTAAACACATATATTATTAAGGATTTTATATTCAATTTCAGTTGTTATTGAGCAATTATTTCTCCCTTTAATCTTACTATGTTTGTATTTTGTCATACTCTTGGTTCATAAATCATACACTAAATGTTTGTGTTGTTTATTTGGGATTCACTATTTTTACTTGTTAACACTTTTTATCTTCCTTTTACATAAACATTACACTTTTATTGTCTGTGGTGTTTACTTGGGGTTGTGTTATTTTGCTATGAATCGATGCACTCATATAAGACACTCACTATCATTATTTGTGGCTACTTATTAAGTTGTCAACACTTGACTCTTGGTTATCTCTTCTTTATTATGTTCTTCCTTGTTTGAGGGTATTATAATTTACTAGTCTGGCATTCCTTACACATGCCTTATTATCTTCCTGGTCGTATTGGATTCCTTACACTGGGAATGTTATTGTCTTGTCTTTGTTAAATATTCTTCATGATTTATTATACATTTCTCTTCTTCTTCATAATATGCACATCTCCTCTTCTAGTTTTCAGGTCTCTTCTTCTTCTTATGTATATTTTACATCACTTACAGGGTATTTGTTGTTCTCTCACTTGTATGATCTATTGGTCACATTTATTTTATGTGTTGTTCTCTCACTTGTATGATCTGTTTGTCATATTTATATTATGTGTTGTTCCCTCACTTGTATGATCTATTTGTCATATTTATATTATGTGTTGTTCCCTCACTTGTATGATCTGTTTGTCATATTTATATTATGTATTGTTCCCTCACTTGTATGATTTATTTGTCATATTTACATTATGTGTTGTTCCCTCACTTGTATGATCTATTGGGTCTTTGTTGCTAACGAATTTGTTTGGCTTTTTATATACTCTCCTCTTCTTATCACATTGATGCTGCTTTCATTATAGTTCTTCCTTCTCCTGCTTTGGCTTGCTTCGACATTATTTGTATGTGGATGCGCACTTGGCTTTAATACTTTACGTATTTTTTCTCATTTTGGCTCAGACATGTTCGTGGTATATTCTTATTCAACGTATTGGATATTATTTATATGTAACTACAATTTTGTTACGTTACATATGCCTTCCTATAAGAATTGATTAATTCTGAATCCTTATACTATTTTCATGAGGAATTTATCAATTGTTGTATTCTCTTCCATATTGAATATTCTGTTCTTCTCATATCCTTCCATTTTCTTTTATGAATCATATCTTGTATTTCTCTCCTTGTAATCGTCTTCCCTCGACTATTTAATTTCCTAATTGCCTAACATATTGAGCTGGGGCAGTTCAGAGTGGCTCGCTGTGGCATAAATCTCTGCTGGCCGTACTAACATCAAAAAAATTCAGAGGTACATCATCTCTGTTCAAATATAAATGATTGCTGGAATAATTCTTCAGTCACTTCATCTTACAAAATAAAAGTAGTCAATCTTCCGACTAATACAAAACATTCTTGGGATTACTTCACGCAGTTGCGATTTATACATAATTATATTCTTCTCTTCTTGATTCATCTTAACTCAATCTTCATATATTTTTTTAGGATAATTCGTTTACAGTTCTTCATTGGTACTTTTTCATGATTCTCTTCTTTAGTATGTTATTTTCATTATTCTTTGTTATCAATTAATCTTTCTTTTGGTAGTTCACTTAATATCACTCTATAATCTTCTGTATCTTCTTTACCCACATATCTGTGTCATATTTTATTTAATATGCTCCCGTCTGGTTTTGCTTCATGCCTTGTGTACTGCATATCCATTTTATAATAATAATATTCATTTCCTTTGTCTTCCAATTTCTCTTGTTAATTCCATTGTTGATCATCTTTTTTCTTTAAGTTAGTACGGGTAAGATGTTAATTCACTAGTTGACTGGCTCTTGGAAATTTTTTTCATATATTGTGCCAAGGTGGAATGTGTCGGCATCGTATATTTCTTCATTTAGCACGGGTAAGATGTTAATTTACTTGTTGACTGGCTCTTGGAAATTTTTATATTATGCCATTGTGGTGGGTGTCCGTCACGTATTTTTCTTCATTTAGTACGGGTAAGATGTTAATTTACTTGTTGACTGGCTCTTGGAAATATTAATTAATGCCGTTGTTGGTGGGTGTCCGTCTCGTATTTTTCTTCATTTAGTACGGGTAAGATGTTAATTTACTTGTTGACTGGCTCTTAGAAATTATTATATTATGCCAAGTTGTTATTTGTCCGTCTCGTATCTTTCTTCAGTTAGTTAGTACGGGTAAGATGTTAATTTACTTGTTGACTGGCTCTTGGAAATATTAATTCATGCCGTTGGTGGTGGGTGTCCGTCTCGTATATTTCTTCATTTAGTACGGGTAAGATGTTTAGATTACATTATTCATCAGATTATATATTATTTCTTTGGGTTACGCATTATTACATTCGTAGTTTGTCAATACTCATTTTTACATTTATAGTTGTGGTTTTCACAATTAATATCATCACTTAGTATTTTTTTTTTCATTATATTATTCTGGTTTTTCACATTAGTTAATCTACAATATATCTCTTCAGTGAGGTTTGATTGTAATTACCCTTGATTCTTTTTGTCATAGGGTCTTGTATTTCATAGGTATTATTCATGTTATTTTTGGTTACAGTATATGGCCCCGTGTAAAGCAGTAATAATTCCTTGGCAATTCCTTCAATAACGCTTGGGAGTTCTCTGTTTCTTAATAATACTTTTTTATTATTATATAACCTTTTTTATTAATTTAATGTATTACTTTTTTATTAATATACTTTTTTTATTTATTAATAACCATTTCTGTTATTTCCCTGGGTGGTCTCTTTTCAAACATAGCTGTGTAGGGTGTTTCGTTTGTCGATTGATGATATGCTAAATTTATAAAATCTTCTGCTGGGGATAAATACTCTTCCCATCTCCGTTGTTGTCTATAGCAGTATGTCCTCAATATTCTTCCCACCTCTCTTAGGACTCTTTCAGCAGGATTGCTGTTAGGGTGGTATACAGAGGTTTTGTACGTTTTTACACCATGTTCAAGTAATGTATCCTTCCATTTTCTGCCCTTGAACTGTGTTCCATGGTCCGTGATTATGGATTGAGGTTTTCCAATTTCTGGGATGCGTTTTAGAATAATCATTTCCAACAGTTTGTTTGTAGTGGCTCTATTTATGGCGTAGAGCTTGGTAAATTTGGTGTAGTGGTCAAAAATTATTATTATGTATTTGTACTGATGCCTTCCGCCACTACGCGGGAATGGTCCACAAATATCCACAAACACATTCTCTAGTTTCTTAGCAGAGGTAATAGGTATCATAACTCCCTCTTTTTTCTCATTATTGCACTTTACTAGTTGGCATAGATGGCAGTTTTTTATATATTTCCTTAATCTGGGATTCATGTCCTTAAAATATACATGTTCTTCTAGTGCTTTAACCACCTTTATGGCACCTTATGTGATAGTCTATTGCAATTTCCTTTTCTGTGTTTTTTGGTATTAATATTTTCCACTGGTTGTTTGACTGTCTTATTTTTACAAACAGTGTATTGTCATGTATGCAATAATATGGAGTAATTTTGTCGTCTTGTTCTATCAACCTTTGTAATATATTTTTGATTTTAGGGTCATTTTGTTGATGTAATTTAAGGTCTGTTATTACATGTGCTAACTCTGCTTTGTCCTTTAACATGTGATATACTTTGGCGATGGTCTCCTTCTCTCCATCAAATGTTTGATCTTGTATGTTCACTCTGGATAATACATCGGCTGCAATATTGCTTTTTCCAGGAACATATTCCCATTGTATGTTGTATTCTTGAAGTGTTAGAGTCCACCTTGTTAGCCTTCCATGTTTTAATCGGCAGTTCTTCAAAAATGAGATTGACTTGTGATCCGTTCTTACTGTCAGTTGGTATCCTAGAACGTATGTTCGGAATTTGTCACACGCAAACACTATACTGAGGAGTTCCTTCTCCGTTGTGTGGTAATTGCGTTCACATTTGTTGAGTGTCCTACTGGCAAAACTGATTACTAGATGATTGCCTTCCTCATCTTCCTGGTATAATATGGCTCCAAGACTTACGTCGCTTGCGTCACAGTTCATAAAAAAGGCTTTATTAAAGTTTGGGTGGTGTAACATCACTGTACTTAGGAATTTTTCCTTTATCATTTGGAAAGTGGTGTCCTGTTCGGGTTTCCATCTCCACTTATCCTTTGATGAAAGTTGTTGTGCGAATTTAGAAGTTAGTTCAGAGTAATTACTTTGAAATTTTCTGTAGTAGTTGCAAATGCCAAGAAACGATAGTAGCTGTTTCTTGTTCTTGGGTGTGGGAAAACGCTGTATAGCTTCCATTTTTTCGTGGGATGGTGTTATGCCTGTTTCTGATAAATTAAATCCAAGAAATTGCACCTTATCAGCTATGAGTTTAGACTTTTCTAATTTGAGGGTGATGTTATTTTCATCTAACTTTTTCAACACATGTGCCACCCTGTTACAGTGTTCCTCCCAATTGTTGGAGGTAATGAGCAAATCATCAACATACACTGTAGTGAATTGAAGTGTATTTTGTCCTAAAATCTCATCCATACATTTGACAAATACGGCTACGGAATTTACTAGGCCGAAGGGTAACCTTTTGAATTGATAGTTACGCCCTTCAAATATAAAGGCCGTATATTTTCTGCTATTGGGGTGTAATTCCACCTGCCAATACCCACATACGGTGTCCCATATACTGATATATTTTATACCATGAAATTTTTTAAGTATTTCATCGATTTTTCCAGGCGATGTCCTGTCATTTATGATTGTCTTATTTATCTCCCTGGCGTCTAGGCAGATTCTTACCGCACCATTCTTTTTAGGTACCGCCACAATTGGGTTTGTGTATGGGGAGTTACTCAATTCAATTATATCATCTTCAATTTGGCGTTGTATTTCCAGACGTACTGCTTCCTTTAATGAAAAAGCTATAGGATATGACTTCCTTTTAAACTCGGCTTGGCATTTAAATTTTATCTCACATTGGAAGTTCTTCACCTTCCCTGGTGTCTCTGAGAATACGTGTCTATATTGATTATAGATTTTTATTAATTTTGCAATTTGGTCATCTGTCAAATCTCTGTCGATCCTGGCTGATTGGAACCTTTTGATTTCATTTAACTTTTCTACCCATAAGGTGTCTTCCTTGTCTTGGTGACTTCTTTAACTGGTTGATATTCGTCCCCTCTGGTCATGATCTTCTCTAATATAATATATTATATGGTCAGGATGGGCTTTTTGGCTTCCAATTAATTCTGCCGTCTATCTAATGTCATCTGAGCTTAGAGATACCTTGGCTCTGCTAATGTCAATTACGGCCGCATATCTTCTCAATATGTCGCAGCCAATCAATAAGTTAAAAAACAAAATAAGTTAAAAAATGTGTGTAAATTATTCACAAATTATGAATAAGTTAAAGGGTAGCCCACTTGCTACCAAAAAGGTCATGGGGATGGTTACACCATTGCTGGAGATCTCTAGTTGTACTTGGTTTCGTATGGTCTTGTTTTGTCAACCGGTTGCTCCAATTAATACAATGTTGTTGATTGGTAATGTCGATATCACGGTCTTATTTTCAGCCTGTATACGATTTAGTTCGAGTTTATCTACCAATGAGACATTCGCTCCCGTGTCAACCATCGCAGTCGCCTTTATTCCATTGACATGTACTGTTACATAAGCTATTTCACTATTAATGGTATTGTCGACATTATTGTCCCTTTCTTCTAATAAATCCTTTCTAATATTCTTTAGATAATTATTGTGAATGATTATTATTGGTTTCTCGTCGTTGTTTATTACGTTAGACCCAATAGATCGGTTCAGTGAGGGTGATCTTACGGTTTTCACTGCCGTTGTCCATTTAAAGGCAGGTCACCATCTTCAGTGTGCCTGTCTGTAATGTTGGGTGCATTTTGCTCCCGTGGTTCCGGTCTGTTTCCAGCGTGTTATTCGTTTCCATGGTTTGGTCCTCGTTGAATATCTTCACTGCTCCGGCTCCGGTTGGAGTTATATCCTGACTCAGGTCTCTCACCGTCGCTGCTACTTCTGCTATTATGTCCCTAATAACTTCGACGACCCTGGTAATATGAGCTATCATTGTTGTCACGACTAGCATTGGCATAATGCACTCTTCGGTAATTTTACTACCGTTGGTTCCATTATTCGGCCGGTAATTGCCACCATTATTGTTATTCGGCCTGTAATAATTATTGTTAGGTCTGTAATAATTGTTACTATTATTTGGCCGATAATTATTATTATTGCCGTTGTAGTTATTCGGCCTGGGGTTATTATTTTGACGACCATTATTATTAGTATTACTATAATTGTTATTTGGTCGCGGATTTGGATCATTATTAAACCGGTTTGGTTGGTTAAAGTTTCCCCTGTAGTTGGGCCTGTCATTGTTATTATTTTGATTACTATTGCCGGGTCCACTCCGGTCATAATACGGTCCTGGCCTCTGTCGATTTCTTTGGTAATATCGTTCCTGTTCATGGTTCTCCAGGAGCGCGGACATTGCTTGGATGGTTTTTATTTGGCCATTTAATCTCCCTTGTAACACTCCTTCGTGGAAATGATACGCCAACTTGGTCACTAAACACTCTTCTGGTATTACTGGTTCCAGGTTTCTGGCCAGGCATATTTTCCCTAAAAAGTACGCCGTCATCGATTGTCCAGTGCCATAATCATATTTTCCATTGATTATGTTGTCTCGGATAATATTCTGTGTTGACTCGGACCAATACTTTGTCTTAAACGCTGTTTTGAATGCTGCGTAGCTCTGCACCTCGTGCCTGGTCACCGTCCACCAGTTGTCGTAGACATTTTTGAAATACTCATCCAGCATTCCTTTGATGACCGTCCATACATTTTCTCTATTTCTTGTTAGCGTTTCATCGACCCGTCCCAAGAATTCTATGGGGTTCCGCTTGTACGTCCTGAAATCAATGCTCTCTCGGCCGTCAATGTGCGGTACTCCTGTCATGTTTTCAATACCGTTAAACGTTGGTGTATTGGACCCTATTCACAAGACTGTTGTTTTATGTGTTTGGCTACTGTTGAATTCGGATTTTATTGTTGAGAATATCTGATGTGTTCTATATATCTGTGTTTAAAGGATCTTGATGTGAAACCTATGCATTTTTTGTTGCACCGCATATTATACACTACGATAGAAGATTAAGTGCATTCTATACAACTCGTTACTTTTAAATACTCATACAGAGAACTAACCACTGCACTAGTTTCTTCCAAGGTATATATTCAGTCAAACATTTATGCTTATAGTTTTGTAAAACAGATTGCATAAATAAACGTGAAACAAAGAAATACACCTAAGTATCAGTCGAATAGTCATATTACAAATTTATTCCACAGTAGTCAGTATGGCATTTTATTGTTTTATTTATTTTTTTCTAAATAAGTTATTATAATAATTTGTAAAAAAATAGCCTAATATCTCGCTCTTATTTACAACATCTTCTCAGAAATGTTTTAAAGTGAATTCGTGTTCAGCAAAATATAGCCTGAAAATATTCTAGGCCAACATGAACAACCTAAACCTGTAAATTCCAAGGTTCCATAGTGTTTCAGAAAGCACAAAATCAAACATTCAGTGAAGTTTAATAAATAGATTCCTTTTATTGCAACACTCAAACACCAAAGAAAATTTTTGTACAAATTGTGTTGATAACGATTAATTCATTTTCAAAAGAGAACATATTTTTTATCAACTTATGTTACACGTTATATTACGGTATAGTTAATAAAATCCATTATATCCTCTATTATGTTACGTTTATACTTACAAATCAGCATGATCTCATATTGCCCTCGCCCGAACAGTTATAAAATTTTAATTCATGTAACCAATAAAGTGCTAAATCTATAAATTGTAAGCAATTGACACTTTTTGGCTCTTGAATCTATACTTTAAAGAAAACCAAGTCAGACGCAAAAAACGTGCAGAAACTCCAATGATTTACAATAAGTGTATGAACATTCCGACACAGCATTACTGGTAGACTGCAGCTTACTGTGAGACATCGCGGCAAGTCAACTGACAAACATACCGAAGAGATTATCCTTACTGTGTAATATTAGTGTACTGTGAGACATCGTGACAAGTCAGCTGACAAACAGTTCTCTTCGTTGTGCAAAAAGGAAGCGTTTTCTAGTAGTGGAAAATGTGTCACTGCAGTTATTAGATTAAAGTTCAAAATTGTCAAACGTTTTTCTTTATTATATTTGGTTGTTTGTCCAGTTTCGTTTTTATAAAACAAACCGGAAAATTAATCTCTTCTACTCAAAGGCTTCTGTTATGACCTCACTGTCGTACTGTACAGTAATGTCTCACAGCAAACTGCAGTCTACCAGTAATGCTGCGTCGCCATGTTCGTAGCCTTATACAAAATATTTATTAAAAACAGAATTATCACTGTTGCACAACACTATAGAAAAATTAATCCGATTAGCGCTTTCAAATTTCTCAGCTCATCTCAGATCGGAAAAATTATAACCACTAATTATAATTACAATTATAAACACTGACACATCTTTCTTAATTAACATTATTTATTGTTCTTAGAGTCTGGTGAATTTATCTCAACTGTCATTAATTTTTATAACGTGTCGGAAATCTCATTTCGATGCCTTTGCATCTGTGGTGGTGATGATAATGGTGTTGTTGGTTATGGTAATCTTCCAGCTGTAGGTTCGCTAAGGGGTAAGCTGCGCCAAAATTCGTGATTGCTAAAATTTTCCACTGTTGTGAATTGAAAATTTTCCGCGTAATATATGTCCATAAGGTTGACTCCCTTTGTAATTGACTTCTCGGTGCTGACTGATACACGAAACCAGTCACTAAATGATACCCTGAAAACATGACGAAGACAACGTTCATAAACAGTTTTTGCAAATTAAAATATAAAAGCTTATAATATAAACAAGACTGGCCGAAAAGTATCCGACCATTTTGAATACTACGAGAACAGGTTGTGTAATTGCATTGTAACTTGCTAGCCAATCAGACGGCACCTTTTGACGCACGCGTAAACATTCATTAACGTATTGGACAATTCAGTTAGCTGTGAAACACTGCAGTGTAAACACGTGGTTTTTGGTGACTGTTGTATTCATAATTTTCATCCATATTGGGAAGACCGGGCTTCTGTATCGGGGTCATAGCCATAAACTCACGACACAACTGCAGTTATGATCATGTTGAGGAGGAAGTCTGGAACAGTGTTGGTGGTATCTAATATATTTTGTGCAACTTCAGCAGAGACTTCTTTTTGCTCTTGCGACAGTAAACGTGCCACGAATTTTGTCGCCACACGTTTTATTAAACGGTCTTCGTCAAGATCTGTAAAACAATTGGCCGCGGGATCTTCAGATCTCCTAATTCTCGCACTGTCAGCCGTCGGTTTTCGTTCGCTGCATCCTGTACGCGTCCACTATTTTCGGCTGATCTCCTTGTTAAAACCCTTCCAGATTGTGGATCAATTTCAACTGATACCCAGCCATCTTTAAAGCATTTGAACTATATAACTTTATCTGTGAATGTCACGTCGAGTTCTCTCCGAAAGCCTGCTTAACATTTGAGATAGGTTCCGCGGACGAAGTTAAAGTTTTACACAGTACTGAATACAAATTCGTTGATATAGTCGTTAACACGTTATGAATATGACAGTCACCAACGACACGCGTTTATACAACAGAGTCTCACAGCTAACAGAATAGTCCAATACGTTGATGAATATTCACGCATGCTTGACGCATGCTCGTCTGATTGGCTACCAAGTTACAACACAGTTTTACAACCACTTTATGCAGTGCCGTATCTCTAGATGGGCGGACAGGGGGTTTCGCCTTGGGGACAGGCCTCACATTTCGATGTAAAAGTAACGATGTTAATATACCGGGTACGGAAGAAATTACCAAGTTTACACACCTGACCAAAGCAGCGTACTGGGCTACAGTGTGTCTTATAATATAAGCAACGACGCTGTGAATACGTTGCATAAGTTCAGCCTTATGTGCGGACTATAAGTTCAGCCATCTGGCAAACTCTTAAGTCAGAAAGTAAAGAAATACGGCTACAATTCTACAAGGTAATGTCCCTTACCACACTTCTTTATGGGTCTGATAATTAGACTTTAACGAAAAGCTTAGGCCAGTCGCATCCAAGCGACTAAAATGGAGGCACGTGGGAGGTCTCCACGACCACAGAAGAAACACAGATATACGGCAGGAACAGAATTATGAGTATACTCGACAGGATTGCCCAGTATCGGCTGAATCAGTGGGGACATCTTTGCCGAATGGATGACTTCCGGCATCCCCAAACAAATATGGAACTACAAGCCGAGGGATCGGAGAGGTGTGAGACGTCCGAGGAAGTGCTGGAGTGACCAGCTCTAATGTTTGCCTATTTGAGACCGGAACAAACCATCCTTGGTTTAATGCTTGAAGATGATGATGATGATGATGATGATGATGACCAAAGCAGCGTTTGGCTTGCATTATGTACCAGTGTAGTGGAAAGTGGCTGAAGTAATAATGATTCCAAAGCCTGGCAAACCACCAAATGATAAAGCATCATATCGCCCGATATCATTTCTACCGATCAACTCCAAGATCTCTGACAAGTATTTCTTAACGCGTCACAAAACTATTAGTGAGGAGAAGAATTTAATTCCAAACCATCAATTTAGATTCCAAAATAAACATTCAACCCTTAATCAACACATAGAATTACCAGAAGGTAAAAGAAGTAAAACTAACCGGCTCTACAGTATACCAGGATTCCACAGGCCTTCAATAAAGTCTGGCATTGCAGGTTGGAGTTTAAATTTAAGAGATATTTAGCAAAACATTTCAGTAAATTACTTAAATCCTATTTTTTATAAAGATATTTCCGAATAAAATTTAAGAACTGTTATTCTGAATTAAAAGAAATCACAGCTGGTGTTCCACAAGCCAGAGTTTTAGGAACCAGTTCCTATACCTGCTGTACAAAAACGATACACCTGTGAATTGGCCGTAATTGCTACCTTTGTTGATAACTCTGCCATCATCGCAGAAGATAATACAAGTGAAAAAGCAACTGGGCAGCTACAATGTGCCATTGGCAAAGTTATTTCTTGGACCGAAAGTTGGCGAATAAAACTAAATGACGGAAAGTCTGTGCACTGTTTTATCAATTGCCTGCCTGTGGTTACCAACCGAAATCCAAATAAAATTTTATAAGACAACGGCAATACCTACACTACTGTATGGTTCTGAAACTTGGGTCATAAAGAAAAACATGAACAAAAGATACAAACAGAAGAAATGAAATTTCTGAGATCAGTTAAAAGATGTAATAGACGAGATCGTATAAGAAATGAAGAGATAAGGAGTGATTCAGATATTTTCTAGAAGCCATATCAGTCGGCTTGTCAGTTCAGTTGCGTTGAGCGACTTTCCGTAGCGCGGATCGAGGGGTGATTTACACAAGTTCGGCGAAGTGTTGTGTTATTATTAGTGAGAAATTCTGTATAGTTGACATTATTATTGCGTGTGGACAAATTTTACTTGAATTTAAAAGACTATTTTGTTGATTACAAATGATTAAGTGTGATAACTAAAGCTGAATATTAGTGACTTTCTTGTGTCTTGTATTTTGTTTTCCACTGTACCGTACGGCGATCAGAGAGACTATCGTAACAATATATTGTATGTATGAAATATAAATAAAAGCGGCTGAAATGAGATTTCTCAGGCACGTGGCAGGGTATACTCTCCATGATCGTAGAAGAAACACAGATATGCGGCAGGAACTGAATATTATGAGTATACTCGACAGGATCGCCCAGTATCGGCTGAATCAGTGGGAACATCTTTGCGGAATGGATGACTCCCGCATCTCCAAACAAATATGGAACTAAAAGCCGAGGGAACGGAGAGGTGTGGGACGTCCAAGGAAGTGCTGGAGTGACCAGCTGTAATATTTGCCAGTTTGGGTCCGGAACAAACCATTCTTGGTTTAAACCTTAAAGATGATGATGAAATATAAATTGGTAACTGGGTTTAGCGCAGTCTCAGTTACAACAGAAATCTAACTGTAATCTAAACTACATATATAAAGAACTAAATTTTATACATACCCTTTGGTCGCATACGTCACCCACATTTCGACAAGTTTGTCGGACATCCGTACATCTGCTGACGAGTTTACAGGATTTAAGAAACGCGTGTTGAACAAATAAGCCATATCGTCTCCATGACATGCACCTGTGGTAAGCAAAATCAGTTTTCAATATTATATTAATTGTATCTGTTACAATTATGGTGTAGTCACATTACTTTTAATTCATCATCATCATCATCATCATTATGAATATAGAAAGCACATTATAAACTGGAACACGATAACTGTAACTGTATTGATAGCAGAAAATATATACCAGAGAGTTAGACAAATGTTGACTAAATTTTGTAAGAATGGATGAACGTCTGTCCTGCTGGTATACAAATCTCAGATAAGAGATCACTTAGCACATTACTACACGCAGATGACCAAATAATTATAGGGAAGAGTGTAAATGAGTTACAAAGGTCTATTTACACCGTGCATACAATCTGCCAGAAGTACAACTTGAAGATCTCAAATACTAAGACAGAAGTAATGGCCTTCCTAGGCAAGAACCCTGTAAGAACAAAAATTGTAATTGATACTAGTGTTTTGGAGCAGGTGTCAAATTGTAATTGATAATAGTGTTTTGGAGCAGGTATCACATTGTAATTGATAATAGTGTTTTGGAGCAGGTATCAAATTGTAATTGATAATAGTGTTTTGGAGCAGGTATCACATTGTAATTGATAATAGTGTTTTGGAGCAGGTATCACATTGTAATTGATAATAGTGTTTTGGAGCAGGTATCACATTGTAATTGATAATAGTGTTTTGGAGCAGGTATCAAATTGTAATTTTTTGGGATGCGATATCTCGTATAGGAAGGAAAAACGATATTGAGAGGAAGTTAAACAAAAGCATTTACAGGCTCAACATTTCTGGATTATGAGTACATTTCACGCTCACTTTCGTATTACGTAAATTTAGAACAGCGAATCTAAGTGTTGTTAATGACTTAACAGTCCCATGACCGTAATTTTTGATTTATGAAAAGTTGCACGATCTAGTTACTAAACTGCTGAAAGTAGCTTTGCATTATCACTGGATGGCTATTTTTTTTTTTTTTTTTTTTTTGTAGTCTCATACAATAGTCTACTTAATGGAGAATCGAATGTGTATCATTATTGACATAGAAACAAAAGTCACTAAGAATTTTTTCCTGTTCAAGTTGTAACAATAAAATCTGTTCGTGACGGTTTATCTGTGAGTCTTAAAGGCCCACGTTGGATGCGTCAATCTGTAACAATAAAAATCTGTTACGGAGTTGTGGAGTTGACTTGTAAACCCCACGTTGCAGGCGTCAATCTGTAACAATAAAAATAGTGCAGAGGTGTATTTTACGAACTGCGGATAACGGAATAAGTTACCCTTCAAAACTTGGTTGTACTTGTTAATCGGCTCGTAAATGTCCTTATGTTGTGACTATTAATTATATTAGTTATTTTGTTGTCGTTTACTGTGTTGTCGTTCAGTATTCGTTGGTTAGCAACGATTTTATTGGAACGAGAATTTAGCGTGTCACCGTCCGTTTGAAATCGGCGCGTGAATAATATTTGTTTAGTAATGGTCAAATAGATCGTGTAAGCAGCCCACTGGATCTACTTTCGTGTCTGGATGTCCTTGCGCCCTCCTCAAATTTTCTCTTCTGGTTCCTGTAATTAATAGTCTTTACAATTACTTTATTGAAATAAACTAGGACTGGTACGATTGACAAATTATCTCTTTTATTCGTAATTTCCTTGAAACATTGGTCAAATTACCGTTTCATTATTCGAGGATTTACAATTGGACGAGTTCGTCCGCCGTAACAAATAGTTCGTGGTAACAAGAAAAATTTTACAATATATATATTTTATGTTTCTCAGGTAATGGGTACTTGGAGTTGCTAGGAAAGATAGGAAATATGCTTCTGCTTAAAAATACAATGCATTACAAAATATATTTACTTCTTATCGACTAACATAATGTATATAATAATGTTTTTCAAAGTTGTTCGCTTACAGTTTGCAACAGTGCCATCAGTAACACAACATGGCGGATTATAGAGTTCTCTCATCAGAAAAATACGTTTTTTAAATTCCAATTAAAGTGTTTTAAATAAAGTCTTAGTTATAGTAGTTTATAATAATAGTTGCTATATAGCCTCCTTTATCTGGAAACAGCTGTTTTTAGTGGAAATTGTGTTGTGATGTTATGTAGTATTCTGCTGGAATTAACCAAAATTTCTCACCGTTGCTGTGCATATACGGGATGGACGCTTTTGAGATGGGTATCTATTTTCTCAGATTCTCGTTAGTGTGTTGGTTTATCTTGGTTCTGGTGTCGTGTCATGTATTGTCGATCTTCCGTTATTACTTTTATCGGAATCGCCTCTCCTGGAGTAAGTTTTCACTCTTTTAATATTAACTTTTTTTTACTGCCAGCAATATGCTGTTGAAGTTTTTAGTTTTATATCTAACAATTAAACTGTCTCTCTAAAAACATTTAAATCTCCTTGGTGACCTAGCTTTTGGTGTTTTTGATTGGTCTAGAGTCTTGACCCCACGTCACGTGACTGAGTTATTTTTGAAAATTGGCGTTTTTAATTTTGTCACCTCAGATTACGTTTTATTTATTTTGATTTAAATTTATTTTTAATTAGTACCATTTTATTGTCCATTAAAATTAAATTGTTTTGATACTAATCTCGCCCCATTTTGGCCTCTTATCTACTGTTTTGGCAGGTTTATACTTTTGTGTTTTGAGGCATTGACCTAATCTTGCTTGACATTTTTGTTGTATGTCTTACAGATCTAATATCTTCTAACATTGTAATTCTTACTACTAAATATAATTCTGAGTATTCCTACTTTTCATACAATATCATTAATTAAAATATCTACACCTATTTTTCTGACAATAACAATAATACTGAAGCCATGTCAGCTTAGTGGCTTACTAAACACTTTATAATTATGTTCATTATCTATATTATGATAGCAATGGATGGTTTATACATCTCCCTCCATTAACATCTTTATATTTCATCAAAACCAAGCTTTTGTTTTTAGTTTTATTTAATTTAGTAGTGTTTATCTAACTATTTCAATGTTGCTTGGGTCTGGCTCAATTCCTTAGGCCTACATGTCTAACAGTTAGTTATTTCTGTACAATATCCTTTTTATAATATTAGATCTTTCCCAATTACCTGATTAACATTTTGAACAGTTTAACTAACATTTTTTTTTTTTTTAACAAAACTCTTTATAAAATATAAACTAATGGTGCACACAGGCTCCCATATTAACTATTTCTAATATAACTGAACATGGGTGTTTATTACCCTAACTCTTTTATATGTCACTATATCTTATTATTTAAATTATAGCATAGGCCAATAACTGTGCATCATTTAAAAATGAATAAGTGTTCAGTCCTTATGAATAAATAATTATACATAACATAGTACATTGGAGTTTACCAAAACACTTAATAAAAAAAAAACACTTTGTCACTATATTTTGGTTCTTATTTCCATATATGTGGTTCATAAGACCTTTATCACTTTAATGATAACCCCCACTGGCTTTCACTTCCTCACTGGTTTATTTTATGATCTTTTGATCATCATTTAATTATTTTGGGCTCTCACTATTTTCACTTGTTTGAACTCATAGATTTACACTGGTTTCTTAAATTATTACATGTTTTGTTATTATTTACTCTACTGCTTTGCATTCTTAATTTTATATTATCTTTATTGGGTACTCCTATCAATTGTATTGTTTATTAAAAGAATGGGATTACTTTACTCATTAGATTGGGTCAATTTGTCATGTTTTTTGGTACAAACTTCTGTTTCTCAGGTCTAAATCTGGTTCTTTGCCTCTTCTCATATCTTCTATTCAATGTTGATTTTTCTTGTGATATTCATAGTCGCCCGTTTCATTTTTCTTTTATTATCAGTCCATTTGTAGTTCGTGTTATTGTCCATATAGTTCATATTGTTCGTGTTAATGTTCATGCCCCTCACCTACCATAACTATTGGGTTTTGTCACGTTATTAGAAATTTTTCTTTGTTTGTTCTTTTCTGAATTTCCTTTTACAACTACTGTTTCTTATATAATATTAATATAATCTTCTTTGGTTACTTTTGTTGGATGTTGGAATTGATAATTTAATGTTAGTTATATACTTTTTAATAAGTTTTTTTTTCTCATTGCTAGTGCTAGTACTTGTTATTTATATCTTATACATATGTGATGAGATGTACCATCACAAAGTACATCAGTTTGCATACAATGTGCCAGAAATACATCTTTAAGATCTCAAATACTACGATAAAAGCAATTCCCTTCCTGTGGAAAAATCCTGTAGAGCAAAAATTGCTATTGATAATAGTGTTTTGGAGCAGGTACCACATTTTAAATTTTTGGGATGTGATATCTCATATAGAAGGGACAACGATATCGAGAGAAAGTTAAATAAATGCAGTTATGTCTGTGGAACAATAATCCGATTGTTGGAGAATAAAACACAGAGGAAGTCACAGCTAAAGTTCTATAAGGTCGTGGCTGTGCCGACTTTAATGTATGGATGTGAAAGATGGACTCTCGTGCAAAAAGATATTTCAAAAATACATGCGTCGGAAGTGAAATTTTTAAGAGCAATTAAGGAATTTAGTTTAAGAGGTCATATCCGAAACGAAGACATAAGGAAAGACCTGAAGTTGCAGTCGGTTCTGGATAGAATAAAGGAATACAGGCAGAATTGGAAGTCCCATGTGGAACGCAAGGTAGACACGCGCATTCCTAAACAACCGTTTGAATATAGGCCACTGGGAACGAGTGATCGTGGAAGATCTTGGAAAAATAGTCAGAGACTCTGTGAAGTCGGAAGAGGCTATAACCCAAGCCATGTAGTGAAGAAGAAGAAGAAGAAGAAGAAGAAGAAGAAGAAGAAGAAGAAGAAGAAGAAGAAGAAGAAGAAGAAGAAGAAAGTTTTTTTATTGACTTTATAGGTGCTAAAAAGAAAAAGAAAAAGAAAAAGAAAAATGCATTAAAAATGTCGTTTTTTGAAACATATTGAAGCATCATTGAAACTGTCACTTGTGCAAAACTTGAAGGAAATATTTCAAATATTGGAAAACAAACCAAAATAGTAATTATCGAGATCAGTGAAGAATAAATTAATAGCTCTCTGACTTTTCTTCTTTACTGGCGCAGCAGACGCAAGTGGCTGCTATTAGCCTGCTCAACCACTGTTGTTCATCCATGAGCAAGGCACATGTGTATCCTAACCTGCTTGAGATAAATTACGACATAGTTCTCCACCTACTTCTAGGTCATCCTCCAGGTCTTACTCCACCAGGGAAACCCTTGTGAAGCTTTCAGACAGGCCTGTTGTCTTCTATTTTCAGCACATGGCCTCGCAACTTCAACCTTTTCATCTTAATGAAGGACGTAATACTGAGATTCTCATATGATGCATACAATTCACTATTTTTTCTCCGCCGCCATATTCCATTTTCACATATTAGGCCTGTAAGCCTCCTAAGCAATTTTGTTTCAAATCTGTCCAGCAGACGCATTTCCGCCTATCAAGGGCCCCGGTGTCACAGTCATACGCCACGACTATTCTAATTAAGGTCATTATCATCATCTTTAAGGATTAAGCCAAGGATGGTTTGTTCCGGTCTCAAATAGGCAAAGATTAGAGATGGTCACTTGGTTAACGGCATCATAAGGTACGGCTAGAGGGCGCAAGAGACAGTAGGTTTTAACGCTAGACAGAAGATGATGAAACTAATAGGCTACAATGTGAACCAGAGAAAGAAGAAGTAGAAGAATCCAGTATTTACCATATACAGTTGTAGTCCCACTTAGGTAGTTGCTAAAGCTGTTTTGTCCTCGATACTTGAACCTGTACACGTACACAGGACTGGTACTGTTTGACGCTTGAAGAAAAGCAGCCCTCAATATGTCAATGCTGAAATGTCGGTCTGTGATCACCTGAAATATTAACTATCATTCAGCAGTGGCAGAAACAGCATTCCTCTTTACCAATGAAAATATCAGTATGGAGAACCATATATGACTTCCATCTTCTAAGATTTATATTTAAAATCATTTTCAAAATGAAATATTTTTATAGAAACTACTTCTTTCTACTTCTTTCTTCAGCCTTAACCACAGTACTATGATCACTAACGTGCACACCTCACGTTAGCGTACTCGATTTTCACTGAAGATGGCAGTCGATGGCACTGCCGAAACTTCTGGCTCCTACTTCCTCGTGCTTATTTGCTAAACTGCTAGATGTCATATTCTGGATGAGGCCTTTCAGTGTTCCCACCATTTACAAGTCCTAGACCACATTTTAAGGTGGTGATGTAGGATTGAAAATGGTGGAAACACTGAAAGGCCTCGTCCAGAATATACGACATCTAGCAGTTTAGCAATTACGCACGACGAAGCTGAAGTTACAGAGAAAGCTAATTCAAATAACAGGATTAACAACGAAACGTCTTGTTTCTGCAGAAAACATTGGACCATGGTCAAACAGCCCGGAAAGGAATTTTAACAACAAACTACTTCTTTGTTGCCGATAACGTAGTACACATATAAAAATCGGTATGGAGAACCATACATGACTTCCATGTTGTATGACTTATGTTTAAAATAATTTACTTGAATTCGGTTCGGTAATTTCTAAAAAAATATCGCCCACCCTCAAACTAATTTCACTGTTTATAGATATTTTTGTTATTATGGGGTAGTCGTTTAATATAATGTTATATTCAGTCACTTTATCCATAAAAATTAGGTAGGCTTACTTTATTCTTATAAAGCAAACCGAAATATGCAGATAATCATCCCTCCTCCGAAGCGCTCCGAAGTCACTCATGGACCCTGAGCATCTTGCAGAGGGCTCATTCCCTAAAGACGAAAAGTCTGTCTATGAACCGTTACTCTGTAAACACGTGCAGTTACACTGCCCACCGATCCACAGGAAGCAAATCGTTATCCACGCTGGACACTATTTCAGCTTGCACGCGTTGTGTTGGTGTTGATTTCGACACTTTCCATTAAAAAAGCGTGCAAATGTAAGAAAATAAACATGAGTGAGGCCATAAATAACGCGAATTGTGTGTGTGTGTGTGTGTGTGTGTGTGTGTGTGTGTGTGTGTGTGTGTCTTGCCTGCCTTTTTATTGCGGTAATCATAATAATAAAATTGAAACGTAAACATTACATAATTGAGATATGCTTGCCTGCCACGAACGATATATTTTCTCTCATACATGATTTAAATTAAAATGAAAAAATATAGAATTTTGTTAAAGTGAATGAAATGTTTCCATAGAAACTACTTCATTGTTGTCAATAACGTATTACACATATAAAACTTATATAATTTACTTCCTCCATCATCAACTACCATTTTAATTTATAAAAAAAATTACCCCCTCTCGCCTTTAGCTACCCTTTTTAATTATACATATTTCATCTATCTTTCTACAGTAGATTATTATGACCATCTTTTCAGGATAATTTATTTATCAAAATTAAGCAGTTTACTCTTGTTAAAACGGAAAACAATGCAGGTAAACTACCTCTTTCCCTTAACCGATCTTCACCAAGATCAAGAGGCCTTGGGCCCTCTACAATTCAGACCTGTATGCAAAACATTATCTGATTCTGTTTGAATTTGCGGCTGTTATCGTTTGCCATAGAAAAAATTCTACACACAGACAGACAGACACACAGACACCTTTCGAAAAATGACGTTTTTAATGTTTTGATGGTTGTACAATCAAAATCTGCCGTTATCTCGAACACAATGTTTTTCGCCATGACCATACTTCCATTTCCTAATGGAACATGGAAGTAAAAAATTATCCCCTCTCACATCACCTATCATTTTCATTTATATAGGCCTAAAATTATCCCTCCCCTTCAACTACCCTTTTCATTTATAGACATTTCATGTACCTTTCTACAGTGGATTATTATGGACCTCCTTTTCAGGATACTTTATTTATCAAAATTAATTGCTTTACTTTTGTTAAAACATAAAACGTTGCAGGTTAACTACCCCTTCCCCTTAACCGATCTTCACCAAATCAAAAAGCCTTGAGTCCTCTACAACTTAGCCATATATGCTAAATGTTATTTGATTCTGTTTGAATTTCCGGCAGTTATCGTTCGCCATAGAAAAAATTCTACACACAGACAGCCACACAGACACTTTTCGGAAAATTACTTTTCGTCATGTCTTGAAGGTAGAACAATCAGAATCACCCCTTATCTCGAACACGATTTTTTTCGCCATCACCATACTTCCATTTCCTTATGGAACATGGAGGTAAAATGATTAAACCTTTAACCTGGACAGTACTGTAAATAATTACATATTGCACATCTTTCAGAGATCTTTTTACAAGAACTCATAAATAAACAAAAGACGAGTGTCATGTGATATTTTTTATGTCACCAGCAAACGATTACAGTAATCAAGGATACAAAACATAAACAAACTTATTAGTAACTAAAATTACCTTATTTTGTCCGCCTTGTAACTTCTTATAATTTTCCATGACGCGTTTCAGAGCTTATGCTCCATTATCAGATATATATTAAAATATAAAACTATCACGCTTAACGAGGTCGTCACATGATATAAAATGTCAAAAATCTTTGCATACAAACAGCGCGCGGAAGTAAGGTGCGCACCCGTTCACGTTCAATTTGCCACTGAGCCAATTTTACCAAATTTAAAAATAAGGTAAATTTAGTTATTAATTCGTACAGGTGACTTGGATACCGCATTCAACATGAATATTAAACTTATTAGGCCTACATATGAATCTTATATAATATCTTCAAATAATTACACAGCAAGTAGGTTGATTTTCACCTGACGCACGTTTCACAGAAATTATTCTGTATCTTCAGAGGTTTGTTTGAATTGTAGTTCAATGTTTCGCTTACAATATAGTTAACGGATAATCAATTTTACTTCGATTCTATTTTCGAGTGTTTTAATGTTTATGTAGTCAGGTATTTATTATAGGCCTATATTTAGTGTTTATTTTATTATTATAATAAATGTATGATTTTAAATAAATCGTCTTATTCTGTTTTTATTCAATTGGTACTTTAGTTAACACATTATTATTATTGTGTTGTGACGATTTCATTAATAAAAATATGTAAATTAATTAAATTGTTAATGTATAAGCTGAGAAATTTTAAATTTTTAATAAAATCTCACATTTTAAACTAAATCTTATTGCTATCAGTAAATAATAATAATATTTAATAAAATGTCTAATAATAAAATAAAAGGGAATAAAATTGTCCAGAAAGGGTAAAGCTTGTTAATTAATCCTGCATATACAGGTACTGACCAGAATTAACTTGTTTTCTGACCCCTAAACAAACTAAATATTATTGTAAATTTGTTATTATTTAATTAATTAAATAAGACCACTGTAATGTACTTCGATAACATCTGTAATTAAGAGTATCTCTATTTAATTATTTAATCAAACTTTAGTCATTTAATTAAATTAGAAACATGGAACTACTTTTATGTTGACTAGTAATTGTCGCGAGATTACTACTCTCCCCCTAACTATTTTTGCCCACTTGCAATGGAGCGCTCACGCCGTAAGCTGCGTACAGCGTTGTTTCGCGACGCGTCTATAATTATGTGAATGGTTGGTTCAATGAATATTTAAATACTAAATTTGTGCGGCGATGACATCTCTCTTAATGAATAAATAACAAACTATGTAATTCATACATTACTACAAACATGAAGGTGATATTCAACTAATAAATAATCATGTGAAGTGTATTACTGTGAAACAAACTTCCTATTTATTTATTATAACTACAAGAATTACAACAGTCGTCTAAGATGAGAGTATCCTACAAGAATTACTACAGTCGCCTAAGATGAGAGTACTTCACCCCGACTGATATAACAGACTTCAGGAACTTCACCGTCACCGGATACTAAGGCAACGACAGACCTTCAGGAAAAACACCAAGGACCGATGAACCAATTCTGCAGCAAATACTGAAAACCAGGTGACATGGAGGCTTGTCTTCCATGGTTATAAGTTACTAAAATTATTACCCACAAAAGACAATTTAACTCACCACTTTTAAGACTTTAAAAGACAGACATTATATGTAACATGTAGTCTGTAGTCTAATAACACTGGTTATAGCAAAAGAGTAAATGTTTAAACTAAAAGTTTTCTTGTTTTGAAAGATTAATAAAGTCCATTCTTCTAATGGCTCAATTTTCAATATTGTATATGGCAAGTTGACCATTATTAACTTAATATATATTCAATCCCGGATCCGTGGAATAAATTAAATAGATGTACATCATATTTTGAGGGCCCTTATGAAAGAGTAATATATATATAATTATACTGTAAACTATATATGTTGAGAACTTTAAATAGAGAACTTTATCTCATAATGTAATAAAGAGATGTCATCTGAGTACCGAGTAAACTGAGTGCATAAATCAACAGTCTCCCCTTCCCCATATCCTGATATAAGAATTGTTTTATTTGTTGTGATTAATTTTCAGCTCGTCACAACGAAAGGCAGCCTGTATGATTGGCATTTCTAATTAATGCAGTTTCCCTAGGTTATAACACAAGTTAAGATGTTATAAATTGCGCCACTCTGCTATTGCTAATTAATTTGCTAATTTGCTTAAGAGAAAAGAAAGAAGTAATTGTGTCCCGATATCCACACACACAAGCTGTTGATCTATTCACTCATGTATTTTAATATGTGTCAGAATTTTAAATAAGATAAAAATAATAATTATTATTATAGTAAAAAGTATAGGTAACTTTATTTGTAAATATAATATGTGTAAAGTAATATTAACATGTTGTCCCATGTAAACAAAACCATGTAGGTGCTTGTCTAAAAGTTTCATTCTACAACGTGTCAATTTGACGACAAACTCGGACATGTAAATTTCCTGTTGCCGATTGTTTAAAACTGTCATAGTTGCTCTCCCTCAAGTTAAGTTAGACAATACGCCACCCTCTTTGTTAGTTCTATTGTTATGAAAGGCGTATTTTGTTGAATAACATTCACCCTCTAGTTGAGTCCCCCTTGTAAGCAAAACAATGCCATTGTTTAAAACTAGTCTGACCTACATTCCAGCGTAACAGCTGATCGTTTAAATAAAAACTAATGCAAATGTTTAATAATCACTGTTAATAAATGTTTACAATGTACTAAAGTGTGTAGGAGATAATTGTGTATAGTATAGTAGAGCAAATAATATTATGACTTAAATTTCAAATAAATAAATGACTCAGTTAACCCTCCCTTGTTAGATAAAGTATTAAACCCCATGTCCCAAAACAGTAAACTTGTAAACTGAGCCAAATAAAAAAAAAAAAAAACAAAGTAAATAAAGTGTTCTAAGTAAATATGGTAAGTCGGTAGGAAATAATTCTAGGTAAGTTTAAAAAAAAAAAAAAAAAAAAACCCCCAAAGTAATAATAAGTGAATAATAATTGCTTAAATAATAAGGCTGAATAAATCTTAAGTTAAACTAAATGTGTGTAACGTGTAGCAGTATTTAAGAGAAAAGTAAATAATAATAAAAGTATAGTTGAATAGTGAACAACCAGTTGTGGCCTGTAAGAGAACAAAAAGCGTGTTAAGAAATGTAGTAAGCAGCCACCCTCTCTCTATTGTATAAACGGTAGCCTCCCTAAACAATGAATACCACCGCGTGTGAAATACAATGAATTGTGTAAAGTGTCTCCCCTACCGCATAGTTTGTTTGGCTATTATTAAAGAGATAAAAGAGAATTATCTTCGTGAGATTCCGCTTCTCTCAAGTAACTATAATCTAGAGTGGAGTATGGGATCCTCTTTAGATTATATTAGAGGTAAATCTATGGTATATAATCAAGAAAGAATTATATATCGGTAAAGTAACAAGTCACAACGGCGCCGACTGAAAGTTGTAATGATGAGGCAGAAAGGTGCCAAGAGATCATTAAAAGAGTGCGTGCTGAAAGCTAACTTGTGGAGTTAGAGTAAGCTTATGTCAGTCGGGCCACGACTTTGTGAGTTACGAGTAATTAGGGAAATTAGTATTAAGGATTAAAATATAAGTTAGCATTGTAAGTAATGAGAAACAGGGAATTTCACGAAGGAGAACATTTAAATGAGAACAAGATCATTTAAAGAGAATTAGAAAAAACAAACCGTGTACTAATAATAAATAATAGTAATAATAAATAATTTCACACTTTGACACCAAACATACTCCCGGTACATTCCTGAACAAATAAGCCGGAGGCTGTGTCTTAAGCGGCGGAGTATGTGACGATTTCATTAATAAAAATATGTAAATTAATTAAATTGTTAATGTATAAGCTGAGAAATTTTAAATTTTTAATAAAATCTCACATTTTAAACTAAATCTTATTGCTATCAGTAAATAATAATAATATTTAATAAAATGTCTAATAATAAAATAAAAGGGAATACAATTGTAAAGCTTGTAGAAAGAGAAAGGGTAAAGCTTGTTAATTAATCCTGCATATACAGGCACTGACCAGAATTAACTTGTTTTCTGACCCCTAAACAAACTAAATATTATTGTAAATTTGTTATTATTTAATTAATTAAATAAGACCACTGTAATGTACTTTGATAACGTCTGTAACTAAGAATATCTCTATTTAATTATTTAATCAAACTTTAGTCATTTAATTAAATTAGAAACATGGAACTACTTTTATGTTGACTAGTAATTGTCGCGAGATTACTACTCTCCTCCTAACTATTTTTGCCCACTTGCAATGGAGCGCTCACGCCGTAAGCTGCGTACAGCGTTGTTTCGCGACGCGTCTATAATTATGTGAATGGTTGGTTCAATGAATATTTAAATAACTAAATTTGTGCGGCGATGACATCTCTCTTAATGAATAAATAACAAACTATGTAATTCATACATTACTACAAACATGAAGGTGATATTCAACTAATAAATAATCATGTGAAGTGTATTACTGTGAAACAAACTTTCTATTTATTTATTATAACTACAAGAATTACAACAGTCGTCTAAGATGAGAGTATCCTACAAGAATTACTACAGTCGCCTAAGATGAGAGTACTTCACCCCGACTGATATAACAGACTTCAGGAACTTCACCGTCACCGGATACTAAGGCAACGACAGACCTTCAGGAAAAACACCAAGGACCGATGAACCAATTCTGCAGCAAATACTGAAAACCAGGTGACATGGAGGCTTGTCTTCCATGGTTATGAGTTACTAAAATTATTACCCACAAAAGACAATTTAACTCACCACTTTTAAGACTTTAAAAGACAGACATTATATGTAACATGTAGTCTGTAGTCTAATAACACTGGTTATAGCAAAAGAGTAAATGTTTAAACTAAAAGTTTTCTTGTTTTGAAAGATTAATAAAGTCCATTCTTCTAATGGCTCAATTTTCAATATTGTATATGGCAAGGTGACCATTATTAACTTAATATATATTCAATCCCGGATCCGTGGAATAAATTAAATAGATGTACATCATATTTTGAGGGCCCTTATGAAAGAGTAATATATATATATAATTATACTGTAAACTATATATGTTGAGAACTTTAAATAGAGAACTTTATCTCATAATGTAATAAAGAGATTTCATCAGAGTACCGAGTAAACTGAGTGCATAAATCAACAGTCTCCCCTTCCCCATATCCTGATATAAGAATTGTTTTATTTGTTGTGATTAATTTTCAGCTCGTCACAACGAAAGGCAGCCTGTATGATTGGCATTTCTAATTAATGCAGGTTCCCTAGGTTATAACACAAGTTAAGATGTTATAGTGTTTGTAAATATTAAGATTTTCCCAGATATTCATTTTGTTACCTTTTTGTATATTTTTAATTAATTTGACATTTTGAATGTCTGGAAATGTATGTTTATTGTTTAAACAGTTTCTGCTAAGTTATATTTGTAAATATTAGATTTTAAAATGCATTACGATGTTCAATGTACTTCTCGGATAGTTTTTTCTTCGTCTGGCCTACGTAAAATTTATTGTAATCTGGACATTCTATTTTGGAAACTCCATTTTTATCATGATATTTAGTTGAGTTTATGTTGAATTTAGTTAAATATCATGTTGGATTTAATTTTAGGTTTTATTTTATTACAAACAATATTATCTGTATTATATGATATTTTTAAGTTCGTGTCTTTAAATAGTTTGCTTAGTTTACGAGTTATGTTTCCGTGATAAGTAAAGTTGATATATTTTATATTATCATTAGTGGAAGGATTTTTACACGAAGATTTCTATCGTGTTTGTTTAGTAAATTTAAGTTTTCTTTTATTTTCTAATTTATGCATAGTTTTTATTTTGTATCCATTGTCTATTGCTATTTGTTTCATATTTCATTCTTTGTTTCTTTCTTGTCCATTTAATGGGATTCTATACATCCGGTATACTAATGAATTGAATGCTGCCATTTTATGTCGGGGAAGATGATTAAACTAATTTGGAATTATTAAATTAATTTGAGATGGTTTTGTGTATACTGAATATTCAAAATTATTTTCAGTTCTGTTTATGGTTAGGACTAGTTAATTAAGTTTATTATTCGATTCTTCTTGTGTTGTTAATTTTATTTTAATGTAAATTGTTAATTGAATTTAATATATTTAAAATAATAATGTCTTTATTTAGGGATGTAAATATATATATATATTGTAACGTGACAGATGTATGCATAATATTGAATGGCAATTGATCATTAGAATAATAAAGTTAAAATATTTAAATTTGGAAGAAAGCATTAAGTTTAATATAAATAGATTAATTCATAGCAACTGTGGAAAGAAATCATTATTATTTAAAAAAATACAAGTTAAAATAAAATGAGTTACTAGTGATGAGTCATCCAAAACCAGTCTCATAACCAAAGGTTTTCAAGTTATAACCCAGGAAGGTAAGAAAGTGAATAACCAAGCAGTACAGAATATGACCAAACCCACAACGAGGAAAAATAAATAGAAGGGAAACCCTGAATAAGCCAAGATCAACCAATACAGGTGGTGTATTTCTAAAATCAAGAAGAAGATGGAGAAGATCCCAAGAAACCTGATGGCATCAAGAAGAAGGTGGAGAAGATACCAGTCCCAGAAGGCAGGAGAAAAGAAGACTGATGAAGGAAGAAGAAGGCAGCATCCTGAAGAAGATGTCATGCTCTTATAAAAGACACCCAAATCCCCATATCCCCAAAATAAATCATTAACCAATAAAAGTATAACGAAATGAAAACCACATGTACATAAAATTAAGAGAGAGAAGTGTATAAAGTAAAAGTTGACAGTGAACTAAGATGAAACAATAATATAGTACCCATGGAACAAATCTCCATTGTAAAACACTAACCAATTTATTATGTTAATAAGACTATACGACCATTTAGCAATAACGTAATATAAAAGTGCAAAGTGAACCAGTGATAGTTTTGGGTATTATAGAAAATAAACCTTGCGTTTCATTCTTGGCAATCACAAACATTGAATACAATGAAATATGCAACTTTCAATGACTTGAAATGTGTACTGTGAGAATATGTTACTTATAAGACATAAATCTGTTTAAAATAACATTTTGTTTTATATGCAAAAAGAAAAACAGATTTCATAATATATTTGAAAAATTTATACTATTTATTTATTTATCACAGGGTACAATTTCCCAAAGACAATGTGTAAAAGACGGTATGAAAACTGTAGAATCCTACTTATAATAATAGTTAGCAACAAGAATATAGATATAAGGTTTTTAAGAATATAGTATAAGGATGTTTAAAAATGTGTTAGATATAAGGCCATTTGTTTGGGTCTGCTATAACTAACATCAGAACTGTAAAAAAAATTACTACTGGTAAATAGTAGGAAGTAATTAAGATGTTAGTTAGTAGAAAATTTTTTTTTGTGAACCATATTTCCATGTTAGAAATAAGGATTTTGTTGTAAAATGTCTGAAGGTTGAAGACAACCATTTATTTAAAAAATATTCTTTATTTGTTTAACTGTTATTTGTATTGTAACCAATACTAATTGTTATTGTGTAATTTGGAAAAATGTTTAATTTATAAGACTATATTTAAAAGTCAGAGAGGGTATCACACGTCATATATTGTTTGTAAAATATTTTGTAAGAAAAAATTGTTAAAAAACCTAGGCCAAAGAAAGAAAACCAAACTTCATCAAAACAGAGAAATTACTCATTTAAATGCAAATAAACAAAAGGGGTTTAGACAAAATAAACTTGAGATCAAGCCATATATTTGCACATACCATTTAGAAAGATTTTAATAAATTATATTCAGAATTATAAATAAAAATGAAAATGACTAAACTCAGAAATTTGGACATGGGAGTCATATATTCCAGAATAATGTTTTAGAATACAACTAATTCAATTAATTACAAGAAAATAAGGGAATATAAACCTTATAATACAATATAAGATTATTAATATTAAATATAACTGATAAAATGGCTGAATTTACATAATAACAGGAAGTAAATTTTGGAGATGTTTTGACTTTTCAGAGAATACAAAATGAAAGTAAAATTATTAATTTTGGACAGAAAACACTATAAAACGGCATTATTTAATCTTAAAATAAGCCGAATGAACTGAAAGATTAATTTAAATAACATCTAGTAAATAAAATTCATAAATAACCAAAGTTTAGGCAATCATATAGTGTATTATTATATATGCACAGGATATGAAATTATATTTGAACAATGTTAAGAATAATATTATATTGGCTAAGAGTTTAATTGAAACTGAAGGAAATAAGATAGTTGATTATTGGTATTTGAACGGTTAACATGACAAGCGTTTTGTGACGAATCTAACCTAACTTACAACGGTAATGTCGAGCGAGTGAATAGTACGTTTTTTGTGAAATCGCGAGTGGCTTATAAAATACTTCTAGAACATTCACATTATGACAGAAACAATCAAGAAAGATTAAATAACACTGAACAATACATATCTACCCCGAAAAACACCACAAAACACCAGAAAACTGTATAATACAATAACCATATTAGTGTCGGAATCGGGAAAAGTGTTTGAACTTATAATTACATAGATACACAAAATACAACCCAGAAACTTTACACAAGGCACTACACAACATTTAAAAAGAGATTTGCAGACACCAGAACAGGAATACTGACAGAAAATACATTATTCAGAACATAGCAGAATCGAGCGACATTTTGATCAACTGGATGGCGGCCATTTGCTTTTGTCAATCTCAATGCCTTCTCCGTGCTCACGTCAGCTGTTGGTGAAAACAATTATATTATTTTTAAATTTATTATTCAATGTCTGTATCTAGTAATAATTATTAACTTGTTGTAACGTTATACTTTTTAAATATTGGCCCGATTTCTCTGACTTTGATAATAATTGGCTGTTTAAAGAACCCTGTTTGAATTTTATATAATATACTTTGTAACTGTTTCGATATCCTGAGAGTCGATATTATAATCGATAAGAGTCAATATTGCTATTATCTAATAAAATCCTAATACTTTTCACTACTAAATAGTTCTTTATTTCACAAATATTACTAATTACCACTAATATAATTCTAATTAACAATCTACCAGGACTTTACCACCTATAAGTGAATATAACCTACAAAAACGAAAAGGTAAACAAGTATCGATTGGTTTGGAGACAATCTTATGAGTGGTGGTAGTTTACTTAAAAAGTACCAGAACTTTAATAAAATTTTTCAGAAGAGTGTTACGCTTTTTAAAACTTCACAGTTCTATATTAATTAATTGATTATAATTAATTAATTAATAAAAAGGAATTTTTTTTTAAATTATATTTTTTTAAACATAATTTTTTTTTTTTTAATTTTCTTCAAAACAACAATTTGTGTTTTTGAAACTTTTGGTGAAGCTACATATACTTTTCTTCAACAACATTACGCTATCTGACAGGTCTTGCTACAATTGGAACTCGACCAGCTGGGAAACTTAAGGAAGTGTTTCAGGCCAGTAAGACGTCGAGAGCCACACCAATTAAACACACCAATTAAGAACACACAGACTCAATCTAATTTGTATTTATATTTGTTACAAATATATATATATATATTGTAACAAAACTTCCCCAAATGTATTTAATTTGGGTTGCCCCAAGCTTTTGGAGCGACAAGTTATATAATATAGCAACTTTTACTTGTTTCGTTTGGGTGTAATTGTAATAACAAGACAATGTTATAACGTTTTTATATGTTTACATAATTTAATTATCAACCTCTTTACTTATTTCGGCAATACAAAAAAAATATTCATTATTCATCGCTTGTGCGATCTTATGTATGTGATTTATGTGAACAATTTATGTCTAAACAGTTTATACACAATTCTTATTATCTACTCTTAATTATCTATTTCTGCTCTCGGCTTACTCACTTACTCATTTGGTGTGGCCATCTTTTGCAATTGCTTATCAATTTACAATGAATTTACTTTTGTTTCAATTATTTCTTTAATTTTTTACTTGGCTTTAATTCTCTTTTAAATTTATAGCATATGCATTATTCTTTTAGCAATTAAAGACTTTACTAATTATTCTACTTTACTTCACTTTAAAAATCAAGCATTGCTCTCTCATAGCCTTTACGTTATTCCAATATTACTGTCTTAACATGAGACACTATTCTAAATTACAATAAGGATTTACATTATACGTACAATTTAAATTCTGTTAGCAACAGTTGGAAAGTCTTTCATTCTAGTTTCAATATTGTCTTTCAATTATCTATTTATTATTATGGTTTGTTATCACCTCGTTTGATGTGGCAACTTCAGTGTGTCCTCTTCCGGTCCTCGGGTCCCCTCCCCGTCCTTGTTCCAGTCCTTCGTGTCCTCGCGTCCTCTGGTCCTCTCCCAGGCTTCTACTGCTTGTCTTTCTTAGTTGTTGTTGGCTCTGCTCACATCATGGGTTGTAGGTGTGTCCATCGAACCTCTGTTCTGCCTCACATGTCGTCAGGTGACGCTTACTGTAGATTTACAATCGCCTAGTTGACTGACATAGACTCCTACGGCAACGGTTGAATATCGAAGAAAGAACTTTATTAGCGCGACCTGGTATTTATAGCCAGGTCATGCAAAAGCTCAAGTCTGAACAATTTTCATCTTGTCAGAGTTTGTCGAAGCGTCTTTACCCCCACCCTGGTTCAATTTACTAATTTCGCCTATCTTCGCGAATTACGAAGTCTGTTTCACACTACACGATGCTCAATCGATCGCTAATTTTTATATGCTTACTATACGTAAATTACACTTCTTTATTGTAATTCTTTATAAAAAGAGCTATTCAGTTTGTACTTATAGTAATTGCACTTTCCGTCACTTTGTCACGGTCTTTTAACCCTTTGTTCACCTTTATTTTCTGCACCTTCTGGTGTCTTTCGTTTTACAATATCGTACACATTCTTATAATTAAAATAAAACATAAAATCTATCAATATTTGAAAAGGAATGGGGTTACTGTTCAGGAACGGACAGGCTTCACACACACAAACAAAATACACATGTACACAACGCTAGCGACAGGTGGGCCAGATATGCGTATACGTGCATGAACGGCGCTTTTCCTATATATTTTAAACAACCCAGCTTGCAATCTGAATCATGTCTATTCCATAGCTTTATTTATTTGTATTAATTATTTATTTATTTTTGCAATGCACAGTACCGTAAATGGTTGTACTGTCGCACTATATATATATATATAGAGAGAGAGAGAGAGAGAGAGGGTGTCATTAACGTATCTAAAGTAACTTCTTAATGAGTCGTTTAATTTTATTATGTTTATTATTTTTTCATCAAGTTTTTGTAGAAAGATTTCATATAAGTAATTTTCATATATTACTAAACTTACTTGAACAAGTTTCTTCCATCTGGGTGGTGAAATTGTGTCGCACGGCAAGTTGTAAAACTCACCAATCTGCGTGCTGACATTATCCGTACTTTCTCTTGGGACAACAGTGTAGTTGTAATCCAACAGCAACGGAGCAATCTGGTTCCAATTGGAGTAGACGTCGTCCATGACCGTTTCGTTGGCAATATAAGCTGCAACAAGTGGGCAAGTGTTTGTATCTACAGTAATCTATACAGCAGATCTCCCAACTAGCAATGATGTGATTACTGTTACGTAGCGCTGATGATACTGCAATCCTTGCTATAAACAAAAGTCCGGTGGAAGCAACCATTTTACTACAGAATTTGCTACAAGCGATTGAAAAATGGGCAAAGAAGTGGAGAATACAATTAAATGAAACGAAATCAGCACACATCCCCTTCACAAAATGCCACGGGTCAACATGAATTGTGAAATTAAATAACAAGGCTATCCCGGTACCCGACTCTGTAAAATACTTGGGCATCCACCTAAACAAGGAACTGACTTGGCGCAACCACATTTGGATGAAGAGGAAACAACTGAACACCAAGTTTCGCAAGCATTATTGGCTCTTGGGTAGAAAATCATTACTGTCAATGCGAAACAAGCTGTTGGTGTACAACACTGTCTTCAAGCCTGCGTGGACATACGGCTTACAGCTTTGGGGGACTGCATCTAAATCCAATATCGCCATAATGGTAAGGTTTCAGATCAAAGTGTTGCGTGCCATAACCAACGCACCGTGCTTCATCAGCAACAAAGACATCTATAGGGATCTGGACCTGCCCTCAGTCAGTGAAACCATTGCGATGTTCAGCGAAAGATATGTGAAACGGCTTGAAGAGCACACGAATCATTTAGCCGTAAATCAACTAGACAACAGCTTACAAACAATACGTCTAAAGTCAACATTTCCTGTGGACTTACCTAGACTCTAACACTATTAATATATTGTACATAATCTGTTACTTTTAAATATTCGTACAGAGAACTAGTCAATTGACAAAGTTCTCTTCATGCCACGTATTCTGTGAACAATTATGCTTATTGTTATGTATTAACAGATTGCATAAATAAACGTAAAAAAATCACAAAGTGTATACTGAGGTACTCACATGCGGCCAACGCAAGTCCTTCCATTTCGGTGAAGGACATTATCAGCGGTTTGTGTTGGAACTCTCCTGCTGTCAGTAGTTTGTACGGAGTTTCGGTGAGAAACGCGGAATTGTTGGGCACTTCCACCACAGGAGTGAATACTGTGAAAGGCAAATGGAAAGCAGTTGTCTGTGAACAGAATATGAACAATATTAACTTCTAGTAAGCAGCTCCCTGCGTTTAAGAACTCACTCACTACTTTGAACATTTATTAATGCAATAGAACTTTGTGTTCATATTTTTTATTTATCTTGATTTCTGCTACATTTTAGTACACTACGAAAAGTCCAAAAACATACTGAAATTTTTATAGCATTTTATCGATAAAAACAGATTTATGATGCAAAACTATGTATCTTTTCAATAAAGTCATCGAGTACTGGTATTGTGAAACCAGTAAAAAATCACTTTTTTACCGAAAATGTTAATTTGTGATTTATTATTAGAAATCCCTATTTATTTTAGTTTATAACTACCGACAATCAATATATCGTTTCGGTAAAGGATAATATTTTGTAATAGTATGAGTTAGCAAGCCTTGGTATTTGCTCGAAATTTTACTGTAAATGAGAGAAAAGGTCTTGTCAGGAAAATTTTTTTTATAACATTTTGGGAAGCGGCATAGGGGTTGGGGGGAACGGCACCCCTGGCCGTAGATGTGGTCTAGACATCAATGTTAATAAAACGAAGCTAATGATTGTATCTAAGAACAAGTTCACAAACTGCACTCTTAACATAATCCAAAGGCCAGTTGAACGTGTAAACAAATTTACATATCTTGGTACTATAGTCAAAGAACAATTGGACCACTCTCAAGAAATAAAGAGCAGCACTGAAAAGGCAAGAGCAGTGTACACTAGAATGAGCAGTTCATCCAAAAGTCACGATAAAAAATAAACATAAATACCTGACTTTTACGCTGTTTCTCGGTCCTCTTCTGCTGTGTAGAATCTTGGACTTTGACTGAAGCCATAACTAAAAAATTGGAATTTTCGAAATGTGGCTTTACCGTAGAATACTGAGCATTTCATGGACAGCACATATAACTAATTTTGAAGTTCTTAGAAAGATGAAGAAATAAAGAGAAGTTATTAACACAATGAAGATAAGAAAGCTTCAGTATCTGGAACATCTCATGAGAAATGAACAGAGATTTTACTTATTGCAGTCCATCCTACAGGGAAAGTACTTGGAAAGAGAGGAGTTGGGCGACCGAGAATATCATGGCTGAGAAATTCAACGACCTGGTTTGGCAATACAACTGATTTATTCCGTGCAGCAGTACAGAAAGTTAAAATAGCCTGTATGATATCCAACATACGAAACGGATAGGAACTATCAGAAGAAGATGTAATTTTTGAATTATGGGAAAAATTACAAAAAGTCCGATTTATTTACTATTTCTTTAGTAATATAACTATTGTAGAGCACCCACTCATAGAATAACACTTAAGATTCAAAACATTATGACTAATTTGAACGAAATGCTTTTATTACAACATAAATTTTGAATTAGATAATTTTTAAATTATGGGAACATTTTTGAAATCCCAATGATATAACAACTGAAGAGCAGACACTCCTACACTAAACACTAAAAATTCGAAAAATTCAAATTCTGTTTAGTCTGACACCCTGATTGATTTTCATAATTGTTTTTAAATAGTTGACCTCTTTTTAGGGTCCTGAGAACCCAAAATTTTCATTTTTTTAAAACTTACCACTACATTTAGATGTTAGTTTTAAAATCTCTTAATTTGATACCTTACATGAATTTTTGCGATTTTTCGAAAACTTTCACCCATTATTTGGGCCCTGAGTCCAAACATTATGCCAAAAATTAACAGTATATTCAGAAAGTGATTAATAGGTGAACTATACTACAATCTAATAATTCAGACTAGTAGTTTTATTACAGTATCGTGGCACTTGAAGAATTTATAAGTAGGAGTTGTGTTCACGGGACTTCTCCAGCCTTAACCACAGTACTTTGGTCACTAACGTCTATCACCTTACGTTAGCGTAACTCGATTTCACACTGATGATGGCAGTCGATGGCACTGCCAAACGTCTGTTTTTTTTTTTTTGTTTTTTTTTAGAAAAAAATTTACCACGGCCAAATAGTCCGGGTAGGATTTTTAACAACTTCAAGCTGGAGCTTGGAAACAATTGTTGACAGGATAGGTGTATGAAGAGTCATTTTAGTGTATGTTTTCTTCGTCACCTGAAAACTGCCAGTCAGCAGTACAATTTCAGTGGCAGACTTCGTCTTGAGACATTTCACAAGTTCTCCACTGCTACTAGTGGGACAGTTGAGGATGGCTGCCAGCATCTCGGCTTTCTGTCGTGCAGCCTTTTGGAACACCCACGGGCAGAAGGCGGAACCGCTCATAGCGTGGCCTCTGTGGAATAAATCTGAAATAAAATGCAACCATCTTGACTAATTGTACAAAAGTCTGTTACTCCTAACTTTCCAGTCAGATATTTTATATAAATATGATTGTATTTTCAAAATTACGTCTCCAAACCGGGCTGTTAGGCCGTGCTATTAAACGTCATTAAGTCGGCAACGTTTTGATTCCCCCTCGAAAATCTTCCTCAGGCCGTCAAAAAGCGACAGACAGTAAAACCACAATAGCGTTAGATGTAGGCCGAACAATACCCGATACCTCTATCAGGTATGAAACCTTTGCTATCTCCAACGTGACTTCTCACATCCATTCTTCTTAGATCTTCCAGCACGTCATCCAAACATCTTGTCTTAGATCGGCCCCTCTTTCTACTTTTTTGAACTTGCGCCCTCAAAATTTTCTTCGGTTGCTTCTACCTGATACAAGTATCGGGTACTGTCCGGCGTACATCTGCCGCTATTGTGTTTTTACTCTCTGTCGCTTTTTGGCAGCCTGAGGAAGATTCCCGACGGGCAATCGAAACGTTGCCGACTTCATGACGTTTAATAGCACGGCCTAACAGCCCGGTTTATAGACGTAGTTTTGACTATATTGACACCGGTCGTGCAAGTTTCAGGCAAACGTTATGACTGTATTTTACTGTTACAATGCATAGACTGGGTTTGCATTCTAGATCTCATTGTTTTAGAACGGTAGTGGTCATCCCGCAGCGTGAGTGTCACTTAACGGACAGTGGAGGTGTTCAAGTGGCATGCGATAATACAGATTTTTTTCTTGAACCTTATTTACTGGTAAAACATTTACTGTATTTAAGATTTATGTCTTATATCAAATTCAGACTCATTGCTTACTGCTCAGTCGAGAATAAACACTCTATTTGTGGTACAATGTATACAAATCTTAGAAATAAAACAAGACCCAGCACAAGGATTAAACTTTATAAGACAATTGCAATACCTACAGTACGTTGATGTATGCGAGTCAGGCATTGGTCATGACCAAAAAGGAAAGCGGCAAGATTAAGAGTGCTGAAACGCAGTTTCTTCGAAATACTGTTAAATTATACATTGTAAGATAGAATAAGGAATGAAGACATAGTTGACGAGTCAAAAAAGTTGAAGAATTTTCTTAATCTCTTAATTTTCAGACTGTTTTTTTTCAGCTGTTTACGCTAATATAGTGGTAGCTCTTTTTTAAATATTCAGACAGGTTTAGAGTATACGTCTGGAATATGAAATATAGAAAAATCAATTCAGTCAATAAGCATCTTCTTACAATGTTTCAGTAACGCGTATTCTGATTGTGTTATTACCGTTTACTGTAATGGGACTGTTTTCCGCATGTAATCACGCGTTTTTCAGCCACTTTAAAGATAATGTTGATCAGCCTTAACCACAGTACCGTGGACTCTAAACGTGTACCACCCTACGTTAGTAAAGCTTGAATTTTACACTGATGAAAACAGTCGATGGTACTGCCGAAACGTCAGTTTTAGTTAGAAACAATGGACCACGGCCAAACAGCCCAGGAATGTATTTTAACAACAGTAATGTTGATTAGTCTTAACTTATTTTTTCTTTTGTATAAAGCTGACCCTACCCCGGACCACCCATGTCAATTTCTGGATACACCACTGGATTCAGAATGCACATTAAATAAACGTTTCATGCTAAAAATTAGACATTTTTATGCCTAATATATTTAGTGTTTTTTTTTTATTGATTTAAAACTAATAAAAGTGATAAAGACCAAAAATGTCGAAAATATTACAAGTAAAACTATTGCAGTAAGTTAGATCTACACTTCTATTAGAGTAGTGAGAGTTTTCTACTAGAGAGAAGAGGTCTACAGTTCTAGAGAGTTCAATTAGAATATTAATATAATATAGCCTCCCTAAACATAATAGGCTATACTGTTTGCCTACACGCCTTACTGCGAAAAATATTTTACGCCCATAAGGGAAACAATCCGCGTGGCGCGTGCGTCATTTAGTCTGCGTGACGTCTGCGTACGTAAGGCGAGAAACAGACCAGGTACGATGCAATCCGATGCGACGACGCAAGTCTTCCCATGAAAACTGATGGCCATGTTGCGTTTGAGGGTCTCCCTCGCCAAGTACGTTGCGATGGCTAACGCGCGCCGGCATGCGATGCGATGACAGACGAATAGCTCGAGTCTCGGTGTCCGATCGTTCAAGAATCACCATGGATTTAAACGGAGAAAAATTAATATTTGAGGTAACTTTATGGGAGTAGATTTTTCCTTTTAAATATTATTGTCTTATTTAATTAACAATTTATGAACTACCGGTACATTATTAATTAAATCTATGATTTTGTTAAACATAAAATTTGATGCATATTTTGAAATATACTGCACAACATGCTATATATATATTTTAATACTATACATATTTTGATAAATGTTAAACAATTGTGTAAACTGCTTAAATCTCGTTTCTTTTATTCAATCAAGACCTATACCTTAGACAAAGGACTAAATGATTATGGAAAGCATAATAAAATGGAAAATTCATGGAAAGATGTTGCCGTTGCCACGGAATGTGGCCTACACCTCATCTTCGATTTATAGGATGAACCCACCATCTACTTCTTAACTTTTGCGTATTTTTAAAGTAAATAGGCAGTTAATGCCTTTTTCTGCCTCCTAGGTAACATTACTTTCAGAAAACAGAAACTATACCTACTAATGAAACGTGACGGAGCCCCTTCCGTTGCGATGACGTACGTCAGGGGATCGCGCGCGATCGCATACAACCAACCGTTATCTAGACGCATGGCAACGTACTCGGTCTGTATCTCGCCTCATTCGGTCTCCGCGGCGCGTGCGTCGTCGTTCGCTTTACAGTTTGCTGTTCACAAAGTAGTAATATGCACAATACGCACCATTTGTCCGTGGGGACATGTACATTAAGTGAACACTAGCGGCCCCTGCATCCCAGCCAGTCAGCGTTATGCTGTTCGGGTCTCCGCCGAAGTCTTTAATGTTCTGCTTTATAAACGTCAAAGCCTGTACCTGATCCTTGAGCCCGTTGTTGCCCGGCAGCACGGTGTCCTCAGTACTCAGAAACCCTGCGAGCAGAATAAACTGCAGTAAACATTTGGTGCCATAATTACAACTAAAGCGTTAAAACTTTTATTTTTTATTTTTAGCAAGGTGATGGCTTTTCGTGGAACTGATCCCGTACGGGCGAAAATTGTTATAGATCGTATTGTCCTGGAACAAGTTAGCAATTTTGAATACATCGGCTACAGTGTGTCTTATATTGCAAGCAACGACGCGGTGAATAAGCTGCGTAAGTTCAACCTTATGTGCGGGACCATTAGGCGAACTCTTAAGTCAGCAAGTAAAGGAACACGCCTAAAATTCTACAAGGTGATGGCACTTGCCACACTTCTTTATATGTCTGAGAATTGCACTTTAACCAAAGGCCCAGACCAGTCGCTTCCAATGTGGGATAAGCAAATTTCAACAGAAACTAAAACCAAAATATTTAAAACCACTGTTATTCGTTTGTGTTGTATTTCTTATTTTAGTTAGTTCACAGATGCCTACAAATACACACTCTACAAATACAAATAAACACACAAAGACAAATATTAATGACAGCAGAGAGAAGTTCGTCAAGAGTATCCAGACGTGAGAAAATTAGAAATGAAGTCATTAAGGACAGAAAAAAGAAAATATTCAATTGCTGATTTTATCCAAACAAAAAAATTACAATGGTATGGATACACGAAAAAAATGGCACAGGAAAGTTGCCAAGGAGAGTTATGAAATGGACACCACTAGGAAGAAGGAAAAGAGGAAGACCACCTATCACCTGGCTAAAAGAAATTCAGACTATATTGAGGGAACGAGAAATTAAAGATCTTTGGATGGACAAGCAGCAGTGGATTATGAGAATTCAATCACTTCTGTAATCTTTGGTTCCGGAAAATATGTAATCATTGTACAGCTGGAATAACAAATATACGTTAAAGCAGTATATTTATATACATATATACATACACGCATATATATATATATATATATATATATATATATATATATATATATATATATATAGGGTACTGTGCATTGCACAAAGTAATTTAAATAATTAATTAGAATAAATAAATAATGCAATTTGTTAATAATAATAGTTCAGCTTGCAATCTGAATTGTAAAAGGAACGCCTAACTTTCATGTTGGAATAGGTGAATAACGCCAGCTGCTCTCTGTATTTGTGACCTGTCCATTCTTGAAAAGCGCCACCCTTTAGGGACGCTATAAAGTATTTGCAATTATTTAATTTGTAATACGTTTGTGCATAATAGAACAAAACTAAATACACCAAAATGTGTATTTAAATAACACGAATAAGTGTATACAAAATAGTGTCAAACGAATAAAAAGTGTAAAGACAGCAAAATAAAAATCAATAGTAATTATGTTCATTAAGATAAAGAAAAACGGTTTGTACATGATGAACGCCTATAAATTACCGACCGAATGAATATCGGGTAATGTGCAAAAGACTTTGCAATTCGCGAAGACGAGCAAATTAAGTGTGACAAGAAAGCGTGGGGTAGAATTGACGCTCTCGACAATATCAAACCTGGAGAATATTGTCGAGACATGATTTTGGCACCCTGGGTATAAATACAGGGGACGCGCTAACATCATTCTCTTCCTTGTTCGACCACAGATGCAGCCGGAGGCTCTGCTTCAAGAGTACAACTCTTACTCATTCAACCATTGATGCAGCCAGAGGCTCTACTCGACAACTAGAATTTCGTTATCTTGATCGACTACTATGGCAGCCAGAGACTCTGCATAGCGAAATCAACAGTACATCAACCACAAGCAGCAGTTAGGAACTTCAAGACCACTCATCAGTTCGAGTGAGCAGTTGCAACCTGAGGCCATGAAGAGGGACGAAGGAGCAACCGAGTACAGGCAGTAGTCCAGAGTACGAGAATCCAGTAATCCAGAGTACAAGAATCCGACGGACGAAGGACTACAAGACTCCAAGACTATAAAACTCCAAGACTACAGGAATCCAGGACGACAAAGGAGCATCCCGTATCGAGGACCGAAGAGGACACACTGCAGATGTACCATGCACTTAAAACCCGAGACTTAATCAAAAGACAATAAGTAACAAAGAAATAAATAGACAATTCAATTCAAATATGAATCAAGAAATTGTATAACTGTAAATATGTTTTTGTCTAATAATTAACGTAAGATTTAAGACTGTGTAACGATAATTGTTATCAGTAACTATAATATGAAATCTATAATTTTTAGTATTTAAATTGACAAAGTCATGAGAATTTTATTAGAAAGCAATGCATATAAGTAATTTAAAAAAGAGCTTAGATAATTAAAAGTTTAGATAAGCTAATCAATATAATATAATTGAGCTAGCTGAGAGCAATATAAAAATTTATAACGATGTATTAGAATATAAGATTATATAATATGTTTGTGTGTAATATAAGACTACTAATTATGCGTAATAATTACGTGCAAATAATAATGATTTTGAATCGCAAAACAAATAAGAAATTTTAGTAATAAATATTGAAATGATTTTTAACCAGATTACATAGCGTTATTATTCTTACGATTACACCTTTTATCAAATACACACACGAGTTTAATGTGTTGTAGTGTTATGCAAAGATTTGTCGCTCAGTAAAATCGTTTGTAGTGTTGTAAAATGGCTTCTAAAAACATGGGCTTAACACATTGAAATGGTAAGTGTTGTTGTACTATATATATACTGTTGTGATGTTATTCAATTTGTTTCTTCTGCAAGTAGTGTAATTTTGTATTTTCTTTTCAACACCTGACGCATGTTTCACTGAAAAATATCAGTATCATCAGAGGTTTGTAAGTAAATTTATTTAATTTACTTAATAAAAGTTTAAAATTTTGAATTTTAATTATTATTATTTAATTTAAATTGAAATAATAATTTACTTACAAACTTCTGATGATACTGATATTTTTCAGTGAAACGTGGGTCAGATGTTTAAAAGATAATACGAAATTACACTACTTGCAGAAGAAACAAATTGAATAAAATCACAACAGTATATAATTGCTGCAAGAAACTTCGAGTTACCTATATAGAAAATATATATATATATATATACATTATATATCGGCCTGTAAATCACAACCGATAGTCCATTGTGTAGTCCGATGTTTAGTTTAACATCAGCTATGTTCACTACTACTCACCCAAGACTCCCAGACGATAGTTGAGCGTCACAAGTATGACTTTACCATTGCGCATCAGGTATTCACCGCCGAAGTCTCTGGAGCCAAACACTTGGAACGCGCCGCCGTGGATGTGGACAATGACGCCACATCCGTTGCCAGTGCAAGCATTGGTGTAGTTACCCTGAAACACGGAGTCTGTTGTAGAGCACGAAGCACACAAAACAGGAATTCGACACACTCGTACGTTCACAAAGTTACGAGGGCGATTTGAAAAGTTCGCGGCCTGCCATGTAAACGAATGTGTGGCGTTTCTGTTTTTTACCGCATCGTGGCGCCACGTTCACCCCATGAACAGCTGTGAAGAGTCAAGTCGGGTCAAGTCATTGTTGTGGAGAAACAGCTGTATAAATAAGGTTATCTCACAGCAACGCTGAAAACGGAGAAAACTGAATATCAAATTTTTGTTAAGAAAGGTTTAACGCCAACAGAAACTTTTAATGAGATGACGAATGTGTTGGGTGATGCTGGACCTTCATTTACTACAATGAAAAAATGGGCTACTAAATTTAAACGTTGTCGTGCAAGTTTGGAAGATGACCCGCGTACTGGACGCCACTACACCAGAATCAATAAAGTGCACGATATTGTTTTGGAAGATCGCCGTTTGAAGGTGTCTGAAATTGTTAAGCCTGTGGGGATCTCAGATGAAGGGGTACATCACATTCTTACTGAGGAATTAGGTATGAAAAGCTGTCTGCAAGATGGGTGCCGCGTTTAAGTGACCAAAAACGCACGCGAATTCAAGATTCTCAGGAAAGTTTGGACCGTTTTAAGAAAAATCCGAAAGATTTTATTTGTAGATTTGTAACAACTGATGAAACTTGGGTCCATTACTTCACTCTAGAAACAAAACAACAGTCGAAAAAAATGGATGCATAATGTTTGCCCCCTCCAAAATCGATAAAATCAATTTTGTCGGCTGAAAAGTGTATGGATCCATTTTTCTGGGATGCTAAGGGGTATTGTTACTAGATTGCCTTGAAAAGGGTCAAACGATAAATGTAGAGTATTATGCTAACCTTTTGGGCCAATTAAATGTAATAAATTTTAGAAAAAAAGACCTGGTTTAGTAAATAAGAAGATCATTTTCCATCAGAATAATGCACGCCCTCACAATGCGTTGTGTCTACGGCAAAAATTGCCGACTTGAAGTACGATCTGTTGCACCATCCGCCTTATTCGCCTGATTTAGTGCTATCTGACTTTAATCTATTACCAAACCTTAAAACATTTTCGGGAAGCGATTTTCCTCAGATGACGAACTGAAAACGGGAGTAAACGGTTATTTTGAGGTCCTCGAAGAATCGTACTTCCTCAACGGGGTAATGACTTGACGCTTCACTGCTGTGCGTGGGGCGAACGTGGCGCCACGATGGGGTAAAAAACAGAAACGTCACACATTCGTTTCTATGGTAGGCCGCGAACTTTTCAAATGGCCCTTGTACATTGACAAACAAGTGAACAGCGTCAACAGACGACAGTGACTCTGAAAAACACATTCATCAAATAATTGTTTCTACTTTTCCTCAATCCAGAAGCTGGTGGGCTTGCAATAATTTTTAAAGTCTATTTTTTAAAAATTGGTAATGAGGAGGAAGTTTTTGTACATAAGAAATTTTAAGTTTACAGTTTTATAATTGTCATCATTATTGACGACGTCATACAAAACTGGCAGATGTGTCGTCCAGAACATTTTATGGTTGGTCACTGTACAATTAACACTTTGTTGTTTGCGGACGATCAGGTTATTCTGTCGGACTCGTAAAACAGATTGCAGATGGGTATACATATGTTAAATCGAATCTGCAAAGACTCTGGATTGCAAATATCCACAATTAAAACCAAGGTGATGGCTTTTTGTGGAACTGATCCCGTACGGGCAAAAATTGTTATAGTTGGTATTGTCCTGGAACAAGTTTAGCAGTTTTGAATGCCTGGGCTACAGTGTGTCTTATAATGAAAACAACGACATGGTGCATAAGTTCCATATGTTCAACCTTATGTGCGGGACCATTAGACGACCCCTTAAGTCAGCAAGTAAAGAAACTTGCTGACTTACAATTACAGCAAGGATGGTTTGCTCCGGTCTCACATAGGTAATAGAGCTGGTGACTCCAGCGCTTCCTCTGACGTCCCACACCTCTCCATCCGCTCAACTTATAGTTCCATAGTTGCTTGGGGACGGCAGTCATCCATTCGGCAAATATGTTCGCACCAATTCAACTGATACTAGGCAATCCTGTCGAGTATACTAGTAATATTCATTGCCAGCCGTATATCTGTGTTCCTTCTATGGTCATGGAGAGCATACCCTGGCACGTGCCTGTGAAATCTCATTTCAGCCGCTTGGATGCGACTGGCCTGGCCTTTCGTTAATGTAAAATTCTCAGACCCATAAATAAATGTGGTAAGGGCGTACATCTTGTAGAATTTTAGGCATGTTTCTTTGCATGCTGACTTAAGATTTCGCCTGATGGCCTCGCACATAAGGTTTAACTTAAGCAGCTTACTCACAACGTCGTTGTTTGCATTATAAGACACACTGTAGCCCAGGTAGTCAAAATTGTTGACTTGTTCCAGGACAGTATCGTCTATAACAGTTTTTGGCCGTACGGGATCAATTCCACGAAAAGCCATCACCTTGGTCTGAAGTGTGCACATTTGCAATCCAGAGTCTTTGCAAATTCGATTTAACAGATGTATACCCATCTGCAATCTCTTTTCCGAGTCCGACAGAATAGCCTGATTGTCCGCAAACAACAAAGTGTCAATTGTAGAGTGATTATTCCTAAAATGTTCTGGAAGACACATTTGCCAGTTTTTTATGACATCGTCTAAACTAAAAAGAGAAGGTGATAATGGACACCCTTGTCGTACCCACAATTAATCAGGCCAACTCTAGGAGCTGTTCTCGGTTTCCCTGCTTCTATTAAGATTTTATTCTCCACATAAAGACTCTGTATTGCTCTAATTAGATGTTTTGGGATCCCTTTCCTTGCCATCACTGCCCTTTGTAATTTAATATGGTAATAATATATAGGCCTATTATTAATAATAATAATAATAATATAATTAATGGGGTCGCAGGATGCTTGGAGAGGTAGTACCTTTGTACCGGGTGGACTGTGCACTGTCCTCACAAGCGTCCAGGGCTGGCTGAAGTGAAGTTAGCTCCCAATGGAGCCCTTAACCTCTCTTCAGCCAAGACCGTACTCAGTGGTGAAGAGCCACATCCTACAAGAGGTGACCCTGTTGGCGCAGAACAGTACGGATCTAGACCGGAAGGTCGATTAAACATTCCTGGTGGAGGGCAGCGGTACCCACCAGTACCAAGTTAGGGCGTATAGGGAATGATCCTGGGCCGGCTTAACTTTGGAACATCACAGGCGACAATTGGATATTGATTTAACTGGCTGTGATACTGCGACTTTCGGAGAAGAAAACTCCAATGGAGAAAGACCACAACGGCGGTGAAGGCGGGGAAGAGGATCTTCGGTTCGGCGGATCCGGCGGAAGTGGCAACCCTTGTTTCTGTGGGTTAAAGCAGAAATGACACACGGTCAATGGTCTCAACGGTGGAAGAGGACTATGTTCCCAACGGCGGAGAGAGCAGAAGAACCTAGGAGGTGGGACTCTGAATGAAACCCAGAGCAGGTCTGGAGGCTCTCAGGTGGCAACCCCACCACTGGACTTACTTAGGTAAGACGCTGGTAACGTTTTTAGGGGACATGAATTATATTCGCAATCTTCACAAAGTAAAAGGAAAGCATGACGGATTTAATGGGTTAATGAGCAGGCGCGGAAAGGACAAGATTCACGGTATATGGAGAATATTACAAGTAGGAATCTGGAATGTAAGAGGGCTCGGTAATAAAGAGACTGAACTTAATAACGAGCTAGCTAATAAAACGTTGATGTAGCTGTAGTCACAGAGACGAAGAAGAAATTAAGTGGTACGAAAGAATTGGAAAATTATGTCATGGTTTATAGTGGTGTTCCCCAGTATAAAAGGGCGGGTTGTGGGGTTGCAATCCTCCTGCATAACCAATGGAAATCAAAAATAGTAAAAATAGTAAAAATATTTAAACAATACGAAAAATAGTAAACTAGAGTTACATATCAGAGCGAATGGTTACATTGAGGATGAAGACAGAGAGAGGTCACTTAACAGTAGTCGGGGTCTATGCACCCGAAGAAGGGAAGTACGATAAAACTCTCTTATTTTATGAGTCACTTCACAAGGTATTTAATACATATATAAGAACTGATTATGTGATTGTGGCTGGAGACTTGAACGCTAGGGTTTGTTCAACTCCAATACCAGGAGTTGTAGGCTGTTTTGGAGAAGCTGTGATAAATAGAAATGGGCAAGAACAAAGGCATCTCGCATCTTTTAATAAACTTAAAATAACGAACACCTTTTTCAGGAAAAAGGACATCTATAAATATACATGGATTGCTAGAGGCTATCGCTCATTAATTAATTACTTTATAGTCAATGAAAAGATGAAGAACTTAATACAGGGCACAAGGGTTTACAGGGGACCAGAGATAGGCTCAGATCATTACCTAGTTATATCAGAAATAAAACTTCTCCGAAGGTGGAAACAATTTAGAACAAAGACTGTTAACTCAGAGGAAGTCTATAAGGTTTATCAGCTCCAAGACGACGGTATAAAATATCTTTACCAATAAAGATTGGGAGCATATTTAGCAAACATCAATACAGAACATGATATTAATATGGAATGGGAAAATATACGAGCGTGTAAAGTGCACATGAGGTGAGCGAGCATGTGCGAGAGAAAAGTGCACATGAGGTGATAGGTCGGAGGAAGAAATTTAGGAAAAGAAAAGGATTGAAAATTTGGACGGAAGAACTTGAACAGGCTATAAAAGATAAAAAGATAGCGTATCATAAATACTTACAAACGCCAAGTGTACACAATGAGGAAACTTATAAGTCAAAAAGAAATACCGCAAAAGCTATAGCCAGGAGAGCCCATCAACAATACTGGGATATATTTGTAAGCAACATAGAACATGACCTGCATGGACGGCAGGAAGTAGCCTATAAAATCATTAAACATCTAAACTCTCAGGAAAGAGATACAGCTAGACTAAACGTGATCGAAGATGAAGAATGGAAAAACACACTACCAAGAACTATGGTGTCAAGCAGAACCAAACAGGAACGAAGGAATTTACATAAGTGCTTCCGTGGATATGATTACTTTAGATGAGCTGCAACAGGCACTAAGAGTCTCTAAAAATAGGAAAGCAAGTGGACTGGATAAGATAAACATGGGATTGCTAAAACACGGAGGGCCTCTTTTTGAACTGCGATTTCTTCATTTGATTAATGAATGTTGGAGAGCAAATGATGTGCCATTAGCATGGAACAAAGCGGAGGTAATATCCCTTTTTAAGAAGGGTGACAGACATAGGTGTGATAACTATAGGGGAATCAGTCTACTTAACTCAGCTTATAAGGTCTATTCACGGATAATCAACAATAGATTGAAAATTATTACTGACGCATTGCTATGTGAAGAACAGTCAGGTTTTAGAAAGGGACGCTCTTGCATTGACAATGTTTGTATAATAGAACAACTGACTGAAAAAAGAAGAGAGTTCAATCTTGAAACACACATAGCATTTATAGATTTTAAGAAGGCGTTTGGCAAAGTAAATAGACAAAAGCTGTGGGAAATTATGAATATAAGAGGGTACCTTCGACACTTGATCCAGGCATTGAAAGGACTATATAAACGAGAAGAAATAGTGATAAATACTGGTCGAAGTATAAGCACAGAGCTAGTAACAACACAGGGTGTGCGACAGGGTTGTAGCATATCTCCAACTTTGTTTAATATATACATAGATCACATAATCAGGATATGGAAGGAAGACGTCTGTAGAGGTATTAAAATAAACAGCAACACCACTTTAAATTCGTTACTTTTTGCAGATGATTCACCAATAATTCAAATGACTGAAGATGGCCTGCAAAGATCGGTGTACACATTAGAAACCATAGCTAACGAATATTCCCTAGAAATATCGGCACAGAAAACTAAAATTATGCCATTTAAAGGGAAGAATCCAGTACGCTAAAAAATAATGGTCTATGGACATCCTGTAGAACAGGTATCACATTTTTGCTATTTAGGATCGGATGCCAGCTATCTAAATGGACATGACATAGAAAGAAAACTTCAGAGGTTTGAATACATAGGGGGCACGATAAATAGAACGTTGGGAAATAAAACGCGTAAGGAGACAAGATTAAAGTTATATAAAACCATGGTTGTCCCAATTCTGATGTACGGCAGTGAGACCTGGGTTACTTCAAAGCTAGATAGAGCAAAGATTCAGGCAGCTGAAATGCGCTATCTGAGAAGAGTCAAGGGCTGTACACGATTAGATAGAATACGTAATGACGACGTCCGGAATACGCTAAACATCTACAATTTGAATCATCGAATAGAAGATTACAAACGGAAATGGCGGGAACACATCGACCGCATGGACAAATGTAGACTACCACAACAAACAAGATCTTATAAACCAACGGGCAAGCGTAACGTTGGAAGACCTTTTTCAAGATGGGACCAACTATGACACATTGTGGAGACGGAACAGGCATTTCTGCCTATGCCTTTCACATGAAGTGTAGAAGAAGAAGATAATGTGGTAATAATTAGCCCGTTTATACAGAGTGTTCTTAAAAGGAAGACTGTGCCGAACTTTGGAAATGTTTCTACTTATTTATCACATATCACATTGATATCACACCAAAATGTTGTGCGGGAACTGTTACAGGATGTTGGACGGAAATTTTCATAAATGGCATCAAAATTCGTGCCATGCTACTATAAACGTTTAAATAAAACTGAAAATTTTACAAAAAGTAGATCTTTAATTGTACTTTAAGATAAACAGAAGAACATTTGTAAAAATTCGAAAGTTTTTTAATGCAATGCAAATATCTGTTGTACTGTCCCCTCGAATTTATTTTAGAACACATTGGTGAACCTGTGTGTATATGTGTGTATATGTGTGTGTGTGTGTGTGTGCGTGAGTGTTCGCTAAAACACATACATCAGTTACTTATTATGTAACACGTTCAGTACTTACTGGAGAGCTTCCGTTGAGTACGGGAACGTAAACGTTGAGGTAGAGACAGTCTTCTTGTCCTGCAGTGGACTGAGTTTCCCTGGGTACGTGTTCTGTATACTGCAAGCAGTACGGTGACGGATCTGTCGCATTCCTTGTGCCAGTCCACGGAGTCTGCGGTCGAGGAGGCTAAATTTTCAGGCAAAATTAAATTCATTAAACAAGTACGAGGGTTATTCTGTTATTCAGAAAGTAAGTTCCGTTTTAAAATATTGCCGCGGTATCGATGCCGTCACGCTGCTGTGCATGCGCGGCCAGTTTGTTGATTCGTTGACAAGCCAACAACAATATTTGTAAAAAACTCTGCACTGAGTAAGCTTCGTTGGACGTGTTTATAATGTCGAAGAAATTCGAGACGCCCGCCACGTGTATAAGTTGGTATGTGATTCGGTTCTTGAATACGAAAGGCATTAAAACAATTGAAATTCACCGTCAGATTTTCGATTTTTATGGAGAAAAAGCAGTGAGCGATTCAATGGTACCAAGATGGATACGACTTTTTTGGTTGCTTAGTCCATAGTAAGAGAAGTAGGATGCTTACCCGGGACATTTCAATAATTCATGGCACACACACACACACACACACACACACACACACACACACACACACACACACACACACACACACACACACACTGCCTCTGCAACGCAACATCTCCTCACAAAGTTTGGCTGGCAACAATTTAATCATCCGCCTTACGTCCCAGACCAAGCGAATATCATCTTTTCAAGCATAAAATCTTCCTTGGTGGTCGACAATGTTAAACAAGCTGTTAATACATGGCTCAAATCACAGGCGGGAAATTTCTACGACTAAGGTAAGCCTATACAACGCCTGGTGTCTCGCTATGAAAAGTGTTTCGAAAATGATGAGAACTATATAGAAACATAGTTAAAGGGGTGTACTTCAAATAGCAATTAAATATTCTGAAAATATGTTCTTGGTTTCCTTTAATACCCTATCGGAACTTACTTTCTGAATTTAGCCTACAAGTAGCAGTTTTTAAGAAGCGGAAATTGTACTATATTAAAAAGAAGGAAAACATGTTTTTGTAGTTTATTGTGTTTTTGTCGTTTCAATACCTAATATTTTACTATACCTTCCATTTTAAAAATGCAATATATGTAAAATAATTGAATATCATACATAATTAATATGTATGTATTTAAATAATTATAGCCTAATATAAAAATTAAATTCCCCAATAAAATTACACAAAATTGATAAGCCTTTAATAAACGGTACAACATAATCAAATTATAAAAAAAAATAGTTAAATTACAAACACGAATTTTCAAACATAAATTATTACTTCCAGCCAAACACCATATAAAATACAGTATCGAACTCACGGAACAACTCAAAAACATAAATGTAAATGTATATAAACTAAAAATAGGTGTCACTCATTTTATATAGTTTTTATGAATTAACTGGAAAGTTGTGTAAATATATTAGGGTAATAAACGATACTGGTAGGCCTACGTGGAAATTATGTAAATACTGCACAAAATTAACAGTCGCTTTACAAATACTGCTGGCAAATGTGTTGTGAGCTTCAAAACTTACATAATCTCCGTTTTTTATGGTACGGATAACATACTTTTATTAGTATGAGAACGAATAAGACATATTTATTTCCTGATGAAGTAAAACTGCCATCTATTTTAGGACTAAGGCTACGGAAAATATTAATCTCCTACAAAAATATAAATTATAAGTTAAGGTGAGTGAAAATAAAAATAAAAATATGTTATAGAAAATTAGCGCAATACGGTATTGAAAAATCTGTGCACTCAGAGTTTTAGTTTAATTAAAACTGAATCTACAGAAACTGTTATAATACTTACAACATTTACGAAAACATTTACCTTGAAGTATTCTCGTTGTTTTGTACCAATAGTTTCGACGCAACAAATCACATTCAAGAGAAAGAAATTTTTTCACTTAAATAAATGAAATTATTGGAAATAAAATCAAAAACGTAACTAAATTTAACCGTTTTACGTACGAAAGCAAACATGTCTGTTGGTTTAACACACACATATCTGTATTGAAATACTACCTTTCACATAGTGTCCTCTGGTGTCGAATACACGGACTGATTAGTCGCATGGATTGTTGACCGGCCACGGAACCGAGCCTTACACAAAATTCATAGAAACGATAACATTGTAACTACAAACATCAAGACTACAAACATATGTTCAACAAATACAGAACGTAAATGAATATTAAGCAAATTCGATGCATCATATTAAACATAAATAAACTAATGAACAAAGTGCAAGAAAAGGATTTAAAAAGTATTCAGCTCGATTCTCAGCATGTAAGTACAGTACGTTGTCTTTTATCATAAATAAAATTATTTTTAATATGTACGCTATTCTTGTAAATAGTATTTAAACATTTAGAAAATGCTCAAATTCTTTAAAATAGATTATTACGCTTTGATTAAAGTAAACAAATTCGTAAGAGTGTGATCCAATATTCACAATAAACATGGAGTATAGCCTACAAAATAGAATGTCCGGATTGCAATACATTTTGCGTAAGCCAGACGAAGAGAAATCTACTTGATTGATTTCTTCGCATTGAAATGCGTTTTTAAAACCAAATATTAACAAGTCTAATTTAACCACAAACTCTCTAAATAATAAATATCCATTTCCATATAGTCAAGAAGTTCAATTAATTACAAACATACAAATTAATTATAAACATCGTAAAACTAATATTTGGAAAAATTTTAATATTTACAAATGCAGTAATAATAATATGCTAGTTACAGAACAAATTCAAATAAAAACCAAAGAAAGTAATTTACTTAAAATAAATAATTTCTTGAAATAAAAATACAAACATTACAACAATTGAAAATTTAAACGAAATGAAATCGTTATTTATATATACATTTCTGGTGATACAGATTTATTCTGTGAGAGGTGCGTGAGGTTGAAATTCAACCATAAAAAATTAGATAAATACTTGAAGACTTGACTATTATTTCAGAATATATTAAATATACTACGCGTGCCCCCGCGTAGAAAATTCAATCTATTCGTTTCACAACTAAAATAAAAAGGTGTTAAAGCTTTGTTGATGTTAGACATAACTATTCCTTATCCCTTCTTTAATTTGTTAGATAGTAAGCACAAAAAATTGGAAATTTACAATAATATTCACATAATTTTGATATTCGTTTAGTGTCCTATTCAACAGAACATAGTTTACGTAATCTTTCTCCATTATTTAACATGTAGTTAAAATGTCTATAAAATGTTCTACAATCCGAAATGTTCTCCAATTCGGTTTATTTCCTATTTCGGAAACTCAGACATGCAGCCAAATAATTAGAATTAATCTATGAGTGCAGTCGAGACCTTACAAGGAAATGGGAGGGTAAAAGAAGGAAAAGAAGAAGATAAAGCAGTAGTAAAGAAAGAAGAAGGTAAGGTAGTAGTAAAGGGAGGGAAGGAGGAGAAGAAGGACTATGAGAAGCCGAAGTAGAAGAAGGCAATGAAGATGATGATGATGATGATGACGACGACGACGACGACGATGATGATGTTGCTGAAGGGATCAAAAAATTTATTTGAACATTTATACAAACAGTACAAACCAGGAACCTGAACTCTCCAACTGGCGGGTCAGCGTAAGGAATACTTGTGAACAGGGCGTACGTAGTAGTTAGATTCGGCACTACTTGATAGGAGCCACGCAGTGAACCGTACTTGGTTATGACGATTGGACCATCCTGGAACAACAAAATACGATCTTGTATTTATTTCTACAATAATTCATTGAGATTTCATATTAAAATATAGGTAATTTTACTGTAACGCTGTACCTGTACTGTCTCTATTTGCACACAATACAACATTATCTATGACCAGAAGGGAGTCTCCCTCTACCTGCAGGAGAAAACGACCCTTCTAGAAGAGGAAAATTTTCGAAGAAAAGTGACTCGAATACATGGGGACGAAAGTTTCATATATTCTGCTAAACACTCTCGTCTGTGAACCTGTGACCCTACTCAGAGCTGCAGAATTTCGATAAATAAGTGACACTCGATCCAAATAAATGCACCTTACAAAAATTAAAACAGCTGACGCAATTGCCTGTACCTTGTTGAAACAACCCATTTGATTCCTTCCACCTTCTTTTTTTTTAAATAGCAAGTTATTTTAAAACATTATTGTCAATATATATATATATATATATATATATATTCATGAATGTTCTATCACCTGCAGGAATATACAAACTTCGATTTTCAAGTAATACGGTTTTCCCGTAATAGAGGTTTATATTTTTTATTGTAATAACTATTATTTATTATTATTATTATTATATATATATAATTATTATTATTTATGGCCCACAAACAGGTTTATTACACAGAATTACGATATACGTTTGAAATATTAAATATGAAAAATCAATTCAGCCAATAAGTATCTTTTAAACAATGTTTCAATAACGCGTATTTTTATTGTGTTATTACCGTTTACTTCATTAGGGACTGATTTCAGCCACTTTAAATATAGTAAAATTGATTAGTCTTACTTGTTTTTACGTACTTTTGTATGAAGCCAACACGACCCCGGACTCCCAAGGTCAAATTCTAGATACGCCACTGGTAATAACTGTATTTACTAAATTAGTAGACTTTGCGAGAAGAAAATTTAGGATTGATAGAATTTAGTACTTTTAGGCAATGAATTAAACGAGTCTACAGGCATGAATATCCTTGTGTGATAAGACTGTCGCAATCATTTTTTGCTTAGATACGCTGCAACCGTAAAAGAATGTTCATGAAAATCTGCCTTGAACAAGAGAAGCGAGTTGTCACCTATACCTGTCATGTCAGTCAGTTTCGGCAACGTCTCGCAATAACACTGAAAGGATCAACCGATTTCGTTAAACTTAGCGCTCGTGTCCTTACATTTCTTCCCACATTTCTCTATTGTTTTTTGTAGAATAATCCCCTTAATAAGAATAGCGGAATTATGAGGCAAAAATAAGGCTGTCAAAATTTTAAACGGGGCATCAAATTAAAATGAATTTTAACCATATCTTAATATGTTTTGCAATTTCAAGTATTTGAAACGGCTAAGAAATTATGGACAACAATGCTCTTCAAGTGGAGTGGACACTTGAGTTTAACCGTTGTCCTTACAAGCACTGAAGATGATCCCCGCAGTGGAGCACTCAAAAAGTGCAACAACTCCAAATGCGTCAGCCACCTTGCAGACAGTTTTTCACACCGAGTTCTTGAGTTAAAATATGATACACACCCACGTGTGAGATGGAATTGTACCAATTTTTGGGCATTCACTGATGCAATTACATTCAGTGCTCGTACACCTACGTTTAAACTCAATTGGACAGGTAAACACCACTGTTTTTTGAAGGTGCATCACCTTCTACCACATTTATCGTTTTGTTGTGTATTTTCATTATTGCTAGAAGTTTCTTAAAAAGAGTTTAATCACACCACGATATATGATTTTTGCATTTTTCAAAACACGCTTGACGCGTTAAATTCAAACATTGACGGATAGATTTGAACACTGACAGGTGTTCATACAAAATATAAATCTTGTAGCAGATAAAAACAAGATTGTAACAATAAATACAAATAAGACCGAATATATTATCGTCGGAAATACATGCAGAGATATATTGTTGGAACGGAGAATTGTGGAGGTAGTAGATTCATACAAATATCTTAGTATCATGATTAAAAAAGACTGTACAAGTGTAACAAAAATGAAAAATCGTATAAAACAAGAAAAGCAAGTGACGAGACAGTTGCATTTCACATTACGGAGCAATCACTTATGGCGCTAAACAAACATCAAAATTTATGGGATTGGTGTAAAGTGTTGTAGCATGATGATCGGAAGACTGTGAAGTTTGGAATCTAACATGAAAAAAAACGACTTTAAATATTGTTAAAAAATCGCAAATATGTATAACTTAACGCATAAAAAATTTTAGTTCTACCGCTAATCTGTAGACGTCACTCAGCGAACTTTTCAATTCACCCTCGTAATGAAACAAACCCGCCGAGGTTTAAACCCTAGTCTGCTAATGTGTCTTACCTTCTTGGTTTGCAGCCTGCAGCTGAGACTCAGAACAGTTCCACACAGTGTCAGAAGAACAAAATATTGACGTAACAAATTCAGACTCATTTCTGTGAACTGTCACGAAACTGGACTAGAACTAAACTGCAAGCACAACTCAACATTTTATAAATATATATAGTCTTCGTTCTTACGCGCTATCTTAATACTGCGCATGCCAAACACCCGTAATTATAAATTTCCGTTTTGCAAAAATTTACGAGTAGCTCACGATAAACTAATATTCTTGTTGGCGTCGCTTTTTTCTAGTAATAGCCAAATTAAACAATTTGTAAGAAAAGAGAAAGTGCTGAACAGTATTAGAGACTTAACGACTTCATTTGCTTGAAAATTGTTAAACCATATGATAATGAGAGGAAAGTGGAACCGTTTTCGATTGTTTTCAAGTAAACCGTTTGCTTGACTCGTAATTGTTTGCCTTTATCGTTAGTGTTGAATGTTTTTGTAACGTGACTGAGAAAACACAAAGGAAGTAAATATTATCAGAACTTTAGATACATAGACATCTGGCTATTAAGATATAGGTCTGCATAAACATGTAGATGTAAGCCTATTATATATGTTAACGAACAAAGTCTGGTTATAAATTTTCAGAACTGTCACTACTTTCCAAACATGTCAACTTAACAATAAAGCATTTTCGGGACATACTGTATGTGTATATGATGCGTTTTCTTTATTTTAGTTTATAGAATAATCTCCCCTCTTGCAATTTTCTCTCTACTTTCGAACCATCTCTTCAACAGTTTTAGGGAACCGAACCCTTTTTAGACGATTGAAGGTGCTTAAGTCTCCCTGAATGGGCCACCAAACCAAATGCAGGAAGTCCAGTGGTGGGCTGCAACCTTTGAGCCTCCAGACTTGGCCTGGGTTTCGTTCGGAGACCCATCTCCTAAGCTCTTCCGCTCTGTCCGCCTTCGAGTCCGTTGACCGTTGGTCACCTGTTACTCTAGGCCGCGGCCCGATAACCAGCCGGAACCAGATGGACCCAGATCTTTTAACGAGGTTGATGATACTCCTCCCTCTCCCCTTTCCTCATCATTCCTCTGTTGTAGGATTTCTCAATGCGACGTTTGTACCAACAGCGTTCAAATGTGTATGATGTGTTTTATGGAGTAAGTGATTAGGTAGAAATTACAACAGCTGTTTTTACTCGTATGAGAAGCTTTTTTTCAAATACAGGATGTTAATCAAATGACTTAAGCTGACTATATACAAAAGTCTTATACGAGTAAATACCACAGTTTTTTGACGGTGCATCACCTTCTACCACATTTATCGTTTTGTTGTGAATTTTCATTATTGCTAGAACTTTTTTAAAAAAGAGTTTAATCACACCACGATATATGAATTTTGCATTTTTCAAAACACGCGTGACACGTAAAATTCTAACGTATGGTAGTAACATACGGATACGAAGCCTGGACATTAACCTGCACAGACGAGCAACGTCTCGCGAAAAATCTTTGTAACTCTACAAACTGAAGATGGGTATTGGAGGATTCGAATGAACCATGAACTGGACCAACTGATTCAGGGTGCCGACATAGTCCGGTTTAATAAGAGTAGGAGGCTTGAGTGGCTGGGCCACGTAAATCGAATGGATGTCAGAAGAATGGCTAAGAGAATTGCAGATTAAAAACCGGTAGGGAGAAGAATTAGAAGCAGACCCAGAAAGAGATGGTTGTATGACGTAGAGAATGATTTGACATTTATGAACGTGATGGGATGGAGACAGATCTTTAATGAGAGGGCGGAATAGAAGAAAGTCATTGAGCAGGCTAAAACACACGCAGGTTAAAACTGAGCTAAAGCTTTTTCTGATTTGTGACGCCAGGAAAAGGAAAGGAAAGGATTAGGTAGAAACTGAATGGGAGAACATCAAAGTTATCTTGGAAGAAGCAGCTCTCATCATGTGGTCTGATGAATAAGCAGATAAATATTTGAATAAAAAAAAGTAAAAAAAAGTAAAAAAAACATTTTTATTTGAAATTAATAAAATGATCAATGTACTAAAAAGGAGAAACTAATTTTGTCTTATACCAAGTACATTAACAACAAATGAAAATAATGTTTATTAATCAACAATTTTTGTAACATTAAGTATCACTGATAACAAAAGCGTTGGCTCCTAAGGAATGATATTATACCATGTTTAAATCAATCATCAATAAAAAAAAGTATAACTGATACTATTTGTTCAACATTTATTTGATTATTGAGGAATTAAATTTTGTAGAGTATGCATATATGTGTCAATTTGTCTTACAAGTACAGTCGTGCGCAATTCCAAAATTTATATTGTATAAATAGAATCATAGTATAACTAAATTTGGAAAAGTAGCATATATTTGAAGATTCCTTTCCATTGAATCAAGTTATAACATTATACTTCACATTACAAACTATTATTAAGAGGGCACGTTGAAATTAGGATTGTCAAGGATTATATTTTTAAATAAAAATTACACAATGCACTGAATATAAACAAATAATTTTTATAATATTTTTGAGATACAAAATTCATTTTGATATTTATTAATTATATTTTCGTATTCATGTTTAAGATCACATTGTCTAAATGATGGCGCCCACGCTTTTATTATCAGTGATACTAAATGTAGAACAAATAGTAGGCTATCAGTTATAGATCTTTTTTATTGAAGATTGATTTAAACATGGTGTAATATCATTCCTTAGGCGCCCACGCTTTTATTATCAGTGATACTTAATGTTACAAAATGTTTGATTAATAAACATTATTTTCATTTTTTGTTAATGTATTTGGTATAAGATAATTTATTTTCTCCTTTTTAATACATTGATCATTTTATTAATTTTAAATAAAAGCGTTTTTTTTTATTTTTTTTTACTTTTTTTATTTTACACTTTTTAGTCAAATTTTATAGATTAATTACATAATGAAAAGAGAATGATACATAAACAATAAACAATTATTTATGAAATAGATAAATAGATAGATAAATTGCTTTTTATTGTATAAAATATACATAATTAAATGATCACAGTAATTTTACAATTGCATTCGTACATTGCAGTATATTTACAACACAGTAGTATTTACAAGATTAAATACAAATTAATATAATTACAATAGTTTACAAGATCGTTGTTATAAAATACTATATGTTTTAACATTTATCTTGGATGGTGTGATCGCATTCTGTCCATTGCAGCTAATCCATCATTAATTTTATTAATTTATTAATATAATTACAATAGTTTACAATATCGTTGTTATCATAATATACTATATGTTTTAACATTTACCTTGGATGGTGTGATCGCATTCTGTCCATTTCAGCTAATGCATCATTAATACACGTTTTTTCCGAGAAGTTTTGTGTTATCTATTTCTTCAATTTTAAGACCTTTTAAAGATTTTACTCTACTAAGAGCGATGTATGCCTGTCCTTCTGCAAACATTTTTGGTCCCAAATAAACAACCGCATGATCTACAGTACTGCCTTGCATCTTGTGCACTGTTGAAGCCCACGACAAGACCATTGGCAGCACTCTTCTTCTTTCAACAGTGCCATAACTGAATTTTGCAGAAAATTGGATAGACATTGGATCAACTTTGTCTATTTCACCTTGGCCAAAGTCCACACGAACTGATGGTATGTCTGCTTCATACATTTGTCCGCGACGAAAATATGGCCATATAATTTCGGTGATATATCCAATCGCACCATTAACAAGACCTTTATTAAGATCTACGTTTGAAGGTAACATAAGTTTAGCTATTACAAAAATTTCCAAGTTTTTTGGTATACCTCCTGTTTTATTAATATCAGTCGGGTTGATATTATCCAAATTTTTATCCTCCATGTTACGAGTGGCATCCACAAGTATATCTTGAGCTTTTATTACATTCATGGTGATTCCTTTGCTTTTGAAATGGTTAATTACTACCTGATTATGTTTGAATACTTGCTCATTTGTAGGATAGATTCTTAGAGGCTATTTCTATTGAAAATTCACCTATCGCTTCATCACTGACTTTTTTCATTAATATTGCAATATGTTCAGCTGTAAGTTTTCCTATTCTCAAAGCGTTGAGAATATCAATAAAATTTGTATCTCCTTGTTGTCTCACATTCTCAGTAAGTTCAACTAGAGTAAACCATCGCCACAAATGTGATGCCGGTGCTAGATGGAGAGGCTGGTGGAATACTTGACTTCCTCTGACAGGTGGTAGCTGCATTAGATCACCAAATAATATAACATTGATACCCCCGAAAAACTCATCGCAATTCTTTAATTGGTTTAATCTTGAATCAACCATGCATAGCATTTCGTAAGGTACCATAGATATTTCATCTATAAACATAAATTCAACATATTTCCACTGCAGACGCATTTGTCTTAAGTAAAGTCCAGTCAAAAGAGGCAGTTGTAAAATTCTTCCATCTTTTTGAACGGGTAGCTTTAAAGTGGTGTGTAACGTAGAACCTCCAACTAATCGTGCTGCTACTCCAGTTAGTGCACATAACTTTACAGCATTTTTTCCATAACATCTATTAACCTGATTTTTAAGAAGATGTAATGTGAAACTCTTTCCTGTTCCTGCATTTCCTGTAATGAATAATCTAACGCGATCTTTATTGCCGTTCATGATTAGGTCGTGGACGATTCGTGTAATGAACGAAAACACTTCTCTTTGTCCAACATTCATTGCTCGTTGGAATTCATCTTGATTCATTGGTCGATGTAGTACTTCTTCATCATTATCAGAGTCCGTAGAAACAGGCTCTTCATTAAGTATCTCGAATGCATGTACTTGATTCATTGCATTCTCGAGTTGTTGGTATCGTTTTCTAAACAATTGCATGTGTTCGTTCATCTGTTTAATTTGTTCTTCTCGAGCCATAAATGCTTCTTTTGAATTACTGCAAGCAATTCACTTTCAACACGATAAGGTAAGTATTGCAGAAGCATACTGTAATAGCAGTTTTCTGGATCATCTGATGCCCTGAAGTAAGGTACCCGCACAACTGCTGGTTTATTTTTTATCAACATTTTACTATTGTCACTTAACGTAATGAATCGATTTCTAGTTTGTACAACCTCGTTTTCAAATTGGTCAATGGATTCTTCATTATCATCTTGTTTTTTTATTGTAATGCGGTTCAAATCGCATTGCGAATTCGAGCAAACTCATGTTTTGAAAGTCGTACTCATCGTGTTCAACAGGCCGTTTCTCGTATCGCTCAAAGATATTTGCACAATATCCGATACCACGGCCTAAAGCATCAAATTTCAAAACCTTGTTCAGGGTTTCGTGTATTGAGAAATACGCACTTTCTGGAGCTGTCTCGTAAGTGAAGATGACACAATCTAAATACGCATTCACATGCAGATACTTGTCTTTCCTGCAATATTCTCATACATATTTTCAACAACCTACGAGAAGTATCATTTTCCTCACGCTGTATTTCTCTAATTGCTTGCGCAATACCTGGACTCAGCTCTGTTTGCTCAGATTTCGATAAATATTTACCAATGTAGTACGCTATTGCCTCATTTGAACCACATGGTTGTATATCCATATTCCCTTTCCACATTTTTAGTAAAATGGGATTGTAATTATTAATCCATATATCTTTCTTAAGACGCTTCAACAAACATATTCGTCCTCCACTGTGAATAAAATCATCCGATGAATGAGCAACAATTTTAGTTTTTGCACACTCTTGACGAGGAAAACTGAATCTACATGTTGTATTATTCTTTTTACACGTGTTTGTATGTAGATGGATTTGACACTTCATTACTAATTCGTGTAAATCTGATTCCTCTGATGATAATTCACAAGAACGAATTTCATCTATTCGACGTAAACCTTCTTCTGAATCGAATGAAGGATGATTTCCAGCCCACACGATCATATGAAGATGAGTACTGCCTCGATTTTGAAATTCAATCCGCCACGAAAAGTCTATTACTTGGCCTCCAAACACATCACAGTTACTTCTCAAAACTTTCATGAGTGCATTGACACGAAGCATAAAATGTCGAGAGACGATAACGGGATATTTTTCAATCAAACCTTGTGTTTCATGTATATCAAGATCGTTTGGATCTACATTTGGCCTTCCATCTGCAATCAATAGTGCTTTTCTCATATCTAACCAATGTAAATTATTGCAACTGAATGTTATGTGGTGGGCCGATGCATTTTGTCATTGCAATCAATTCATACAGAGCTGTTGCCCAGTAAGCTGCAATACCTCTTAAGTTTTTCAAGTACAAATGCACGTCTTCAGCCATTCCATTTTCACCTTCAATCTTTTTTCCACAACTATTTCTTTTATGAATTTGCTAACAGCTATAATTTTTGTTGTTCGACTAAGCTTTTCGTCATCACTGACATCATCAGGTCTTAAACAACCTAAATAGTGGTTCATCATCAGGTTTTTTCCACAAGCTGAAATAGTGGCCCTCTCGAACATGGATAATGCATAGAAAAAATAATCATTTCTTTGAAATCTTGTATCTTTCCCAAGAATCCTGAACTGAAAGTAATCTAAATGACTAATTTTTACTCGTCTTGAAGTTTCTCTCAACCCAAACCTCACTTTGAGTGATTTTTTATTTCTGAAGACGAAACATATGTTTCGAAACGCGTAAATCAAGCGAATGCAACACGAAGTCACACAACAGAAGAAATACGGTAAATATTACACAGAGTTTGTCAATAAGTGACTTGGATCCCAATTCAAACATGTTTTTCAAGTTGTAATTAGTTAGTTTACTCACAGATAGCGTTGCTTTTTAACAATTGTAAAGAGAATCTTATAAGACGTCACAAAAATTGTATTTGCTCAAGAGTGTTGGTTTAAATAGGCTTGTCCTGTTCACATTGTTCAGAATTCATTTGTCGTGCACGCATTTTGTTAAAGTTATTTCGATAATATTTATTAAGAAATTAAGGTTTATTTTGGAAAATAAGGTACGGAACAATTATAGTGCCAGTGAAAGTAATTTATTGATCGATTTTGATAAAAATACAAAACATTCAAACACTAACCGTGATATTTATAACGTATAAGTAGTAGTAAGAGTGGAGTATAACAAATTAATAAAAAATTGAATTTGTTATAAATATTTAAAAATTATATACTTTGTTGAGAAAAAATTGGCTATGAATTTAATGTTTCAATATAATATAAAACTAGTGTTTGCCTGTTTAATACAATTTACAAATTAGAATAACACATTAATTTTATAATTAAATGAGAAATAATTGATTCCCCTAGAGGAATCGAATTTTTATAGAATTTATGTACCTTTCCATAGTCCAAAGGGCATCCCGTAGCCGTCAATCTTTCCCACGTTAAATAGAACAATTTTAGCTACCTTTTTCTCAAAAACTGGTGAAACAAACAAATTTAGGTTTGGTCAGCTTGTTCTGCAAAGCTTTGCAACAGATTTTTACTATCTGACTTAGCTTATGTATCCAAACAGTTTTACTGTTTCTAGATGCCAGGCATTTAATTTACTTTTAAGTGACTAAGGGATAACTCAAGCCGAATTAAAATATCAGTTTGTCTCTGTAGATTTTAACTTAAAACATAATTACTCGGAACATTTTGTCAATTGTTTACTGGTTAATGAGTTATTCACAGCTTGGATGGACAGGTGTATCTTTGCTTGAAAGATATTAGAATAGTGACAGTGTTTGACAAGAGTAATAGTGAAATGTGTATAATAGGGTACCGGTACAATGCATAAATGATAGTAAATAGTACACTATAATTACACTATAAAAAGTAGTACTAAGAGCCTGGAAAAATCTTTCTCAAATGCAACTTACACATATCCCGTTTCTTGCTTAAATGTAGACCTATGTCGCACGCACACGCACACGCACGCACACACACGCACAGTACACTGTTCTGCCAGTTGTGAACAGCGGCATTTGCACCAATTTCACTTTCAGACACTTAGATAAATAAGAGAATTAATTTACTGTTGATGAGAGAGGGTAATTTTTATACCTGATGTGCACATTTATGTGATACCTTTTTCTACATTTATCAAAGACACATGAAAAAAGTAAAATTTACATTTTTTACATGTAAAATGCTCAGACAGATTTAAAAATTAATACCAGTTGTAATGACATCTGAGTAAAATAAACGGTGATTATAAAATTTTATTTACTTAACCTAACTCATTTCATATATTTCATTCGCTATATTTTTTAACTAGATTTAATTACCAAATTAAATTGTGTACCCCCTCCACACACACACACACACACACACACAGCATGTATATAAACCTTACCTTTGATCTGACTTAACTAATTTTAAATTGTTTTGTTACTTTTAATTGCCTTTATGTTTTTTATTTTTATATTACATTTTATGTTTAATTCACTAATTTTTACTATACTGCTAAGCCACTTACTAAATTACATTTATTATAGTGCGCGTGCGCGTGCGGGGGAGAGAGTTAGAAGGGGTGAGAGGGAGAGAGGCGAGCGCGCGTTTGCTACACACCTGTACATATGCTAAAACAAAACTATAATATCCAAACATCAAAACAATTATTTCTACTGGAATTTCAAAATCGATTTTTTGGATGATCACAATAATGTCTTTATAAACACTGTAAAAATACGGAAGTGTATTGGCTGCCGTCAAACACTCAAGATCCGTTTTTTACCTACAGAAATGTAGAAAGTCTACCTACGTTTGAATAACACTTATTTTGTGCTAATAATATAAAACAATTCTTACCTTTACAGCGCTTTCTTTCATTCAGTACTCAGCAGTTTACAACACTCAGTTAGGCTATAATAAGCACATTGTATAATATGCGCGGTAAAATGTTCGGACGTCTTCGTTAAAATTCGTACCATAATCAGCTAAGCTCCCCACCATGCCAGATGCGTTTCTCAGCTACGTGCTATAGCTCGGACGTAGACGCAAGTCATCTAATGTGGAGGCGGGGGAGGCTATAATAGCCCAACGGCTTCACACATGGCCTGAGTCAGTTAGCCTACTGCGACCGGGGAGAGAGAGTTCGTCAGCTGAGGTGAAAGAGTCAACTTTCTAGGGGAAGAGCACCCAGAAATCAAAGTTCCTGGTCCTCCAGATTGGGGATTGGATCAGAGAATTCACATATCCCATCTGTCAAACTCTTTTATGTGGATAAACCGTGTCATCTAATGTGACGTGTGTCACATTGTATTGTGTTGTAACGCGTGGTAATAAGGAAATGGAACAGGTAACACAGAGGTTAACAAAAAGACATAGAGTTCATACAGAGGTCAACAGAGTTTACAGTTGTGTGATATATATGTACATTTGAGACAGGAGACTGTGTGATGCTGTAATACAGGTGTGTGGCACTTTAAGTAGTGTTTTGATGTTTTTATGTGTAATCTTTAAACCACTTAATAAACGACCTCCCTGTTTGCCCTATATGAAAACAATGACGGTGCATGTAATCTCAGGTATACCTGCTTTTTTCCTCTCTAAAGGGGTTATCATTTTTTGGTGTAACTTATGTTTAATTAATTGACTTTAGAAGCCTCCTTCCTATTTGCAGTGAATTTGTTTATCTCAGTATGATATTGTAACGAGAAGCCAATCCAACAGCTCAGAACATTCATCACCCCCCCCGTCCAGTGTGGCAGGTGTAGCTTCAGTCAAGGCCGCTCACAAGTAGGTTCTAGTGTGTTCAAGAACACTTGAGATACGCACTAATCCGGCGTGCAGTAAGGAGGCAAAGCTATACTGGACCTCTGTGCGACCTATAAAAGCAAGAGCGTCGGGCGTTGTCAAGTCAGTTACGTGAGCGATTTTTCTTACCGCGAATCGAGTGTTTGTCGAAGTATTGTGTAAAGTGACGTTATTTTTTTATAAATTGTGTGTAACTCTATTATTTGACATTATCATTTAATGTAGACAAATCTAACTGAAATTATAGTACGAGTTGATTACGAATTATTAATTTTGATAATTAAAGCTTGTGTTTTAGTGACTTCAATAGTGTCTTGTATTTTGTTCTCCACTGTACCATACGAAGATCAGGAAGACCGTCGCAACAATATTGGTTTGAGACGTCTTCAAGCCATTGTGTGTAGCGATGCGCAAGATAACGTCTTCCAGTATGGAAGACAAGGTCTGGTGTGTAGTGTTCTTACTGCCTTTACCACACAATCAGCAACTTTCGTCTGCGACAAAGAGCGGCACATTCTTCTGGTTATAACAATTTCATTACATTGTTGTCAAAAAACAAAGAACAGGCAGTTTAGACATTTTTACAGTTATAGAAAGGAGAAAAATACTACGTAGATCCAGCACAATATTATTGTATAACTATATATATATATTTTTTTTAATTTTATGTTATAATGTATAACATTATTTTGTTAAGTTAGCCAGGTTCCAAAGGATCTGTGGGACAATTGTTCGTATTTTCAGAAACAAGATACGTGGAGAAACAAATATAAATATTAGACTTGAAGCGCCAAATTATTTGGTGCTCTAAAAGCCACCATCAACATATACACACGCTCCTGTCATGTACGAACTCTTGTCCGACGCAAGGAACACGACAAATTCTCCGACTTCTGCAAACACAGAAAAATGAATTTTAATTTTAATAAAAATGTATCTATAGTAACATGAAAAAAACACAAACACACACACATATAATAAATTAATACATAGTCTATAGGCTAAATAGATAAATACGTATACATACTTTCATATATTGATAAACTGGTACAAAAGCAGTCATAGGCAACCTTTGAATTTATAGGGACAGTTATACAACTGAGGACCAGTTCGATGAGCGCCCTCTCCCCATCCCATCAAAGGAAAATAGAAAGTTGCGGAGTTCAATATCTAGACGTTACAAACATCAACTGTCGCTTTATAATAACCCTGCGCTTATATTTAGCGACGAGGAAGACCGAATCGAAAAAAGCTTTGCACTATTTTTCATATAAATTTGTCAAATTTTCACATTAGGAGTAGCAATCTGTCATCAACAACCTGTCATCATGCGCACGCACGTTAAAACTAACAAAACTTTAAACAAAAAAATGGTTAAACAGGAACACATTTTAATAAAAATAAATTAAATTAAAGAATGTACCACAATAACACTATTAATTTTCATAAAATGTACAGAAATGTAAAATTTGAAAAAATCATATTTAAAACATAAATAAAGGTTTCGGTTCTTTTTCTTGAAAAAAAAATAACTTTACTCACAGTAATTACTGTATTGGAAAAAGTAAAATTTGAAACGTCTTGTACTATTTTATAATACAGCACTTCGAAGCAAATACAATGCGGGTGCGTTCCTTCGTTCAAAAGAAAAGAAAATTACAAATTGGTTCGCAGGCCGCGTTAAACCTTATCGACGAGCGCACTTGCGCCCGCGGGCGCAATGTTCCCGACTGCTGATATAGAGTGTTCCATAAATATTGGAGGATTTAAATTGCGCAAAATTGCCGTGCGTTGTTAATGTTGTTGCTGTTGCTGTTGTTGTGGGTGCATTTTACAGCGGTTCAGTGTAAAGTGCTAAATTTTGATTGATTTTCTACGTACTTTTGTAGTTGGTCACTTGTACTGTTGCAGTGTTAATTAGGTTTATTGTTCATTGTTTATTACAATACTGTTTGTTGTAAAATCATGAACTTGAAGAAGTGTTTATTTTTACTTCCATGTTCCGTAAGGAAATGGAAGTATGGTGATCGCGAAAAAAATCGTGTTCGCGGGATTGTACTACCTTCAAAACATGAAGAAAAGTCATTTTCCTAAAACTGTCTATTTGTAGACTTTTTCTATGGCGAACGATAACTGCCGCAAATTCAAACAGAATCAAATAATTTTTGCATATATTGCCGAGTTGTAGAGGACTCAACGTCTATTGATTTTGGTGAAGATCGGTTAAGGAAAAGGGGTAGTTTACCTGCAAAGTTTTACGTTTTAACAAGAATAAATTACTTAAGTTTGATAAATAAAGTGCCCTGAAAAGAAGGTCATAATAATCCACTGTATAAAGGTAGATGAAATATCTATAAATGAAAATGGTAATTGAATGGGAGGTGGTAATGTTTTCTATTGATGTTGCCAATTTATTCGCAGATAACTTAAACATTTCAATAAAATATTAACAACTAATATCGTTCCATGCTACGTTACCACGGATACGTAAACAAATCTTTTTTTTTTCAGAAAGTCGCAGAAAACAAAGGCTTGACTGTGGTATTCGCTTTTTTCGCGGTGTTTAAATAAAAGATAATTTAATCAAATTAATTCTTTATTTTTAAAATATTAACAACTAGGTGCATTTCGTATTTTGAGTATCTTTCTCGGCGTTTTTACCAAAAGCATGATTATATATTTGGTTTCGTTCTGAGTTTTTGTGTACATATTAAAAATAAATTGATAATTATTTCGAACATAGAAGTCATTCCGATTCTTTCTTTGGTTCATTAAAACTGAAATTACAGTTGTACATTGCGATCTGTCTGGTGTTTAATTATTTGATTCTACTGTTTAAACACGAGGCGTTCCGTACGACCGTAGTATAGTCTATCAAAAAAAGGGTTAATCTAAAGCCCGTCCTCATGAGACTGATTGTCACAGAAAAATTCATACAATAGCTGATTGTCACATCTTCAGTTATTCTTATTTATCATCTGCACATTTATAGGGTCTTCAAAAAAAAAATTATAAGGGTTTCGTTGCATTTACCTTCCGGCGTTCCAACACGGCCCAAAGGAAGACTCTTACACAGCTGATCGACTATAGCTTGATTTGACACCTTTAACATCGGTGTGTCTATGGCTCCAGGGACGACAATGTTACACCTTATCCCGTACCTGAAAGAACACAAAGGAAATTGTTAAGCCTTTCGCTCAAACTTATCAATTTTAATGCACTATAACATTTATCAGTAGGCGTCAAATTTATATAACATGTCATAAAAAACATATAAATGCATCTTAAATTTTTTTAATGTTTACGTCTTATTTAACCAACATTTTTATATAATTTTATTATATTTTGGTCATATTTGATTACAGTGGCTTAACTATGGGGGTGACTAGCGGGATCAGTCCATAAGAACATTATAAGAAACCATGCTCACTGTAATTAAATTTATTACTTTTTTACTATATGAGGGGGTACCCAAAAATAACTGGAATAGCGCTGCGATTGGCGAAGCTTACGTAGTACGCATTTCTCCCGCTAGGCGAGCGTAGAACAACTCGTACCGAGTTCAGTGCCGTCATTGTTGTCGCCTGGGAAGGTTGTGTCCGGTCACAGTAATTCGTTTTGTAAAAGCAGTTTCGCTTGCTCCTCGTTTTTTGTCATGGCGGATTTAAGTGAACAGCGCGCTGCTTTGAAATTTTGCTTCCTGCTTGAGAAAAACGCCGCAGAAACTGTTGTGATGTGGAAAACAGCTTACAAGGATAGTGCTATGGGAAAAACTCAAGTATACCAATGGTTTTCTCGTTTCAAAGAAGGTGAAATGTCCATTGATGACAAACCTCGTTCTGGACGTCTGTCAACTTCCAGAATTGACGAAAATGTTGAAAAAGTTCATGCAATCATGCTTGAAGACCGACGACGGACCATTGAAGAGATTAGTAGGTTCCCTGGAATAACATGGAGCTCGGTTCAGCGAATTTTGTAAGAAGATTTGGGGATGAGAAGGGTCGCTGCAAAATTTGTGCCTCGGGTCCTAAAAAATCGCCAGTTTTTAGCAAAAAACAACATGACTCCCTTGCCCCATGCCCCTTACTCACCTGACCTCGCTCCGTGCGAATTCTTCTTGTTTCCGCGAATGAGGAGGGACATGAAAGGACAACGTTTTGATGACGTGGAAGCAGTAATGAAAAAAACGAGGCAGGAGCTGTCGACCATCACAACAGACGAGTTTCAAAAATGTTTCCAGGAATGGGATCATAGATTGGACAAATGTATTAAGTGTAATGGACAGTACTTTGAAGGTGATAAGGTTGTTTTGTAAAAAAAATTAAATACATAGCTTTAAAAAAAATTCCGGTTATTTTTGGGTACCCCCTCGTAGATTTAAAATTTCCAAGTTCAAAACTAACGTACCGCCATTGTGTGGGAACGACATCATTGTATCCAAGATTTGTTTACATGGGGTTTACCTGGTACAAATAAATCGCTTTACTTGCGCTTTAATGGCGTGGCGACTCCTTCCTTGCAACTTCATTTTTTATATTTTACACACAACACGCAGAGGCGTAGGTTCGGGGGAGGGCAAGGGGGCAGCTGCCTCGGGCGGGATAGCCAGGAGGGCGGCAAAGTGAGCATAGACTTGAAAGAGTTGTTTTCAGTTTATAAAACCACAAACAACTTGTTTCTTTGATATGACTATTCCTTTCGTAAAAGGAGCATAACCAGCCAGCTTGTCTGTTGTCATAAACCTTGCGTGATAAACAGTAATAGTCTATTTATACTCAAGCATCGTAATTACAATTCATTATGATAACAAATTACGCTGTAACAATAGCTGATACCCATCCAGGAGTTCAGAAGAGAATATTAGATTTGAATCCACTAGCTGTGTTTGTTTCCTTTGACAACTATTCACTTAAATTGGTTGGAGTTCATGCAGCTCATGTAAATGTTCAGGCAGTGACATTTTTTGGGACATTAGAACGTCTATTCACCTTCTTTTCCTGTTCCACTCATAGATGGAGTTTTCTTAACTACTTCGTAAATATTACTCTAAAAGAATACTGTGACACCAGGTGGAGTTCAAAAGCAGATAGCGTAAAATCAATATCCACTCAGCTGGTTGAAGTGGTAACTGCACTGGAGAAATTGAGGGATGCAGCGACTGAAACAATTGATACGAAGGAAGATGCTGCATTAATAATTAATGGGATATAAAACTTTAATTTTGTTACCTTGCTCTTTTTATGGACAAAATCCAGAAAATCTTGCAGACCGAAGGAATAAGCTTTATTCAACCACTGACAATTCTGCTGACGCTAACGGATAAATTATAAGTTTGGAGGAATGAGCTGTGTAACAATGTCATTACTAAGACAGAGCAAGTACGCGTATGTAATGAATGGGGTGTCAGTATCACAAAAGGATAAGAAGAAGCGCACGATGCCAGGGGAGTATGCAGACGATTCTGCATTAACCGTTCGGCAAGAAATGCGACGTTCTCTAATAGAAATCTTGGACAAACCGTCAATTGAAATTTCAAGCTGTTTCTCTTACATAAAAGAGTTGGAAAAACGCTTTGGGTTCCTGTGTAAATTTGAGGTGTACGTAAATGATGGGGAGAATTTTTTTATGTTAATAATTTCTGACAATACCACATTTTTGTATAGTCTACATTTGTTACTATACAAACTAAATACTGGTAATATTACAATATGTAATTTCTTAATCTTGTCTTAATAAAACTGACTTGCCCATCTCCTTGGCAACAGATTTGGAAAACGATTTCACTGCGCCTTTGCTTGCCGAGTATATGGTCGATCCGGCAAAACCTTTCAGAGCAATGCTGGAGATGTTGACGATACTGCCCGGCTGTTTGGCCTCAACCAGCTCTCTGCAGACGGCCTTGGTAACGTTGATCGTGCCCTGGAACACATTATTTGGATAAATTACAATGTACAAGTAAACTGACAGAGCTGCAGAACTTGCTTAAACCTTCATAATTTTTGCAAAACATTGACTTCCGTTTTTAGCTTGAGGTACAACTAAAGATAAATATTTTCTAATAAAACATAAGTTTTAGATTTAGGTTAACATAATTTCTTTTATTCTGATGTTTGGCATGAAGTTGTACTTTCTTTTATTTTAATACATTTTTTGGTGTCCTACATTTTTAAACATAACCACTTTATTTAGACTGTGGTTAAAATTATCTTTAATTTGATATCGCACTTGGATTTTTACGATTTATTCAACATTTTAGTATGCATTTTTTGAATCCAGGTCCCCAAAAATTGAATACTACATTTTTTAATGTGATTAAAAGTCTGTTTAATTTGATCCCGGGCACATGGGTACGATATGATTTTTTTTTAATTTTTACCCCTCACATTTTTGCCTCCCTTCCCTATCTAAGAAAGAATGTCAGATTCCAAACTGTCCAAACAAGTCTGGAAAGACAAACCTATAGGACACAGGTGCGTATGCAGACCCATGAAGAGATGGCTGGAGGATTTTTTGAAGGCGGAATAGGCAGCACCTTGCCTACGTGATGATGATGATTTAAAACTCTTATTTTAACGCAACTGGCTTAGCCATAGGCCTACGTTAAGTGACTATAGGCTTTCACTTAAAATGTTTTAATAGCTGTAGTGGGGGATTGACCATTCTAAAGCCCGCATCATAGTTATGCCACTGACTTTGATAATTACAAAAATGTTATAAGGAGCTTACTAGAATAAAGAAGATTATGTTAGTTAACTCTTCATCAAGTTGCTTATATTAAAGAACTTTAAACTTTGTTAATACATATTTAAAAAGCTGCATTTTTTTAAACTCAAATTAAAACAATAATAATAACTCACTTTATTCAAAGTCTCTGAACCGGATAATCAATAATTTTCTGTGTATACAATTTTGCATTATAAATAAATGTATTAATCACTTAGCCAAGAAGAGAGAGAGAGAGAGAGAGAGAGAGAGAGAGAGAGAGAGAGATAGAGAGAGAGAGAGAGAGAGAGAGAGAGAGAGAGAGAGAGAGAGAGAGAGAGAGAGAGAGAGAGAGAGAGAGAGACAGACAGACAGAGAGTGTTTGTGTGACAGAAGGAGAGAGAGAGAAACAGACTGTAGGCCAATAGTCAAAACAACTTACTTCTAAATTGACTGGCATCAGCTTCTTGTACTCTTCATTTCCATTCACTACAACTGAAGGTAAAATTATACCAGCTGAGTTGACACATATCGATGGCGGTTCTTGATATCGATCTTTGATAGCATTGATGCCTGCCTCAACGCTGTCCGCACTCGATACATCCATACATATGCTCATGTGATCGTCACCTTAATTAAAGAAACGTGTACGTTTAAAAATATGTTAATGCAAACATAATTACAACTAATTTAATGGAGACATTTGTATTCAAAATAAAGGAAGGAAGAACTGGATTGTAATTTAATGGGATATCAAAGAAAATTATCTGTTGGTTTGATTTTCAAATTATTTGAGTTGTTGTATTCTTATGTTTTTGAACATCAAATGCTTTAACCTACCGGGTAGTGATTGGAGAGTCTCTTCAGCAACGGCCTGGTTGATATCAGCTACAACAACTTTAGCGCCGTCTCTGGCGAGCAGCTGGCACGTCGTGCGTCCGATGCCGCTGCCACCTCCTGCGACAATTGAGTTCAGAACAAAATTTAAAACAAAAGAAAGGTTTCACATTAGCTGCAAGTTTATCCACTTTTTGTAAATAAATTTAAAATTAAATTGTTTTCATTTACTTTTTTAATATGACACCAAACTTTGTAGACTCGGCTTGCTCTAAAACTTTTATCCATTTTCCAGAACCAGAATATCCTCAATGTTTTATTAGCGTCTGTTTTACCTCTCCATGCACCGTTAGAACTTCTAGTTGGTTGCACTCTGGTTCGTGCCATTATGGAGTTTTTTGACTGTAGATGAGCGGATAAAATAATTATTTTGTTCGATGAAGGAAGGAGAATTCCGTATCTGAAACAGGCTGTGGAAAAGTTACAGCACGGACTGAAGACTGTAGATGCAAAGGAAGGGTCTTCAGGTGGACGGTACAGACTGAGAAGATATGTGGCAGTAGTTCAATAACGAGACATATCGATACAAAGAGTTTAACAGGTCTCTTATGGATGACAGTGTCTCAAAAGTGAGTTAAATGAAATAATCTTATGAAAGTAGCTGCTCGTTGTTGGATACAACAGTGTTGAAGAAGAAATTGAATCTATTTGAGCTGTTGGAGTTAGGCAAAGATAAAGTCACGAATCTCGGTTATGAAAAGCAGCAACGTCACCACTTGATAAAACGAATTTTTGACGAACTTATAAAATAGCAAAATTATAAAATTAATAAAAGAAAAAATTAATTATATACGTATATTAAATATCCTAAGTCAAAGGAGGATCATCAGCATCACCATCATTATCATCATCATGACCGCCAGTCCAAGGACTAGGCCTTAGACCTGTTCCGCAACCCACCTTCTTCTCGTTCTACCGACACCTCTCTTCTCAGTAGGGTAATAACCCAAGGCAGCCACACGTAGACGGATATCAGGCATGCGATTCAAGTGTTCACACCATCTCCTTCTGTGGTCTTAAATCTTCTGGTGTAATAATACAATGTTTTTATCGCGTCTAATATCCTCGTTCCGTCTCCGATCCAAGAGAGAACAACCTTGCGTCCCTCTTAGAAATTTCATTTCGGCTGCCTGAATCCTCTGCACGTCCCTTTTGCCAAGAGTCCATGTCTCAGTAGCATACAGGAATATGGGGACAGTCACAGTTTTATAAAATTTCATTCGGGTATCCTTCCGTATTTGATTTTTCAAATACCTATGAATCGTTCCATAAATGCGTCTAAATTTTGTTAGCTTACTATCCCAATCAATATCAGTTCCATATGAGATATTACAACCCAGGTAATTAAAATGAATAACCTGATCCAAAATCTGATTATTCACGACTATCTTAGTTCTTATAAGACACATGCCCTGAAATGCCATCGTTTTAGATTTTGTAGCAGAGATCTGTAGCAGAAGTCAAAGTAGTGTGTAGAAAAAATAATAGAAATTAGCAGGGGAACCAAGAGACTCAAATCCTCACCGAGTAGTACGCCCTACTCTTCTCACCTAACGTTGAGTGGAGATTCAGCAGAGGCGTGTACTTTACGAAATTAGTTTTCAGTTTGAATTAGGTTAGTAGCAGCACCCTACAAGAAATTATTCTGCTATTAGTCGCACGATGAGGCAACCAAAACTCCGATGTTCATCCAACAAAAACTCCGTGTTTCCCGCCTTATGTCAGGGGCGTTCGCATACTGCAACCTCCTGGGTAGAATGGATAGTGTTAAATAATTTTTTGGAGAACAAAAAAAGAGAAAACGTGGTATATTCGGACGAATGAAGTAGAAAAAGTGTTTAATGGACGTTGTAATGTTACAACAATGCTTAGTTCTGTTTGTTTCAGTTGCGTTGGTTTTACGCCTTTTGACATTCTCAACAAATTTTTCCCCTGTTACTTGTTTTTACGCCTGTTACAATCATTGTAAGAACGGACTCTAAAAACAATATTTAGAGGAGTACAAGAAAATGGAATGTGGCGCAGGTGCTATAATTATGAACTATACCATCTTTACAAAGAGTCGGAGATTGTCAGGTTAATAAAAATATACAGGCTAAGGTGGGTTGGACACATAGAGAGAATAGAGGAAGGACAGCCTACGAAACATATTTTCTACCAGATACCAATGGGTTGTAGAAAAAGGGGAAGACCCCGAAGTAGATTCAAAGACCAGATAGATGAGGACCTCAGAAAGCTGAACATGAGAAACTGGAAAGTCAGGGCATGTAATAGGGAAGAATGGAATCGACTTTCAGAGCCGGCCAAGAACCACGAAGTGTTGTAGAGCCACGACTGATGATGATGATACAATCATTGTATTTATTTACCAAACGTTATACTTTGCCAAATCATGAGTTTTGTTTTCTAAACAAAAAAATAAAAAATAAAAAATAAAAAAAAAGTCTTACGTAATCTCACGCATTAAAATATTAGACTAAGTATTTCCGCATTTCATTAAATTATACAATACTATACAATTGGGGCATTTCTTCTTTACTGCGTGATGTATCCATACTATCGACTACTCAAAACATCGAAAATGTAGTGCAAGTACGGTTATTGGAAAAGTACCCGTTCAGCTGACTGCAGTGATTATGTGTAGGGTAGTGATTATAATTATACAATACTATTCAATTGAGGCATTTCTTCTTTACTGCATGATGTATCCATACTATCGACTACTCAAAACATCGAAAATGTAGTGCAAGTACGGTTATTGAAAAAGTACCGATTCAGCTGACTGCAATGATTATGTGTAGGGTAGTGATTACAATTTTATCATTTGAAAAGGAGAATAATATTTTTTATATAATTACTTAATAACAATAGGTTATGTTTTCTTTGAAATATAAGATATTTCATTTTAAAAGATTGTCTAAATATAGATAAACCTATTTCATAAAACAAGAACATATTTCAAAACATTTTATAATCATAAGAAATGTAATAAACGTAAGTAATTATTTGGTGAGCTTACCCATAATACAGTTATACAAAAAATGTAGAAACACTTTTATACAACTGAAAATATGATTACAAAAAAAATATGTACACGTAAGTCATACAATTAATAGACGAAAAACAGAGTACATTTCGTAATAAAAAACGGAGTGAATTTCCCATAATATTAAAATAATATATACACATAATCATGTAATTTAATGATAATGAAATGGTTGATATGCTATTCTGCAAGCTATACTGACTTAATTAAAAATGATTATCATGGATGTGATAGTTAACTTAGATGTCACTATCGTAACAGACTGTGATAATTTATCAAGAATATTTTACCACAGTCATCGTCAAATTACAAAATTTTTCGTAATCTCATTGGTTCTTCGGCAACCCTTTCTCATAGTACTCTTAAAAGTAACAGATTTTCCTGTGCAAGGAGGTCCCGGTACAGAATAACTCATGTTAAAAAACCTGAAATATTTCACGACCGATTTGATGGGCTATAAAACCTTTTTACTTATAAAGACGCATACATTCAATTATTCATTTTTAAAACAACTACTGCCATCAGGGAGTTCTTTTTATCACGAGTATTCTGATGTAAGTCATATCTCAAAATATCCTATATTTCGATAGTTATTGAGATTTACGACTTCTAAAAAATTACCACATTTATTGATATAAACGGAAAAACATGACCAGTGGCTTATTAATATTTTTGCCTGTTATATTAATCGAACGAATATTCATTTTTTATTATCGCACAAAACTAACAATCCTATTCACACAAAAATTAATACTATTCTGTTTTAAATATTACAGTACTGACTGGGATCAATAACAGGCTAAAAGTTCAACATAATTTTACCAACAAAAAATTAGTGATCCGAGTCAGTAGTGGTATATTTATAATTAGTTAATCAACGGCCACGTCATGGACAACAAAATTCAGGTATTCTGTTTTCTTAGGTACATACAAAATGTTTACAGAGAAATATGAGAATCAGGACTGATTTAATTTTTTAAAGTAATAAGAAATCGTAGCCGTACTCAGGCAAATAATTTCTTAATATTAAAATTAATGATAGCGTATCCTAAGCTATGATGCGTATCTCAAAACGGTGATGTAGAGTCAGATTAAATAAGGTCACATTAGACACTAATAACTTGTGTATAACTATGTCTTCTGTGCAATCCAGTTTACCAACATACCAACACAATACCCTTACGATTGCACAGATCGCGACCGAAAAATAAGTTTCAGCAGGGCCACAGGAAATGTTTATGGCGTTCTTTTTTGCTGTGTTCTTTTTACTGTTTATATTTTATATATTTATACGAAATAATTGTGAGAGATATGACAGACAGTGAATATAAGGGCTATGGAGAAAAAGAGCTGTATGGCTATAGAGCGGCTAGGCCCTAGACAGACAACGTGTATTGCCTAAAACAAGTTATTGAAAAGAAATTAGAAAGAAATAGAGCAACTCACTTAATATTTATAGACTTACAGAAAGCTTACGATAATATGCCTAGCGAAAAACTATGGCAGGTGCTTCAAGATACCAACACCAACCATACACTTATTAGGGCTGTGCAAAACTTGAACAACGACATGACGTCCACAATAAAAGTGGGAAATAGAGTATCAGAACCGTTCAGAGTTAATAAGGGATTACGACAGTGCTGTTGCATCTTCCCCAACGCTTTTCAAAGTTTACGTTGCAAAAGCTTTAACCCATTGGAAGAAAAAATGCAAAGGGATGGGTGTTGAAATTGCCGATGTTACATCCTTGTACACCCTGCAGTATGCAGACGATCAAATGATATGTGCAAATGAAAAAGAAGACCTGGAATAAATGACACGCAAACTGAAGGAAGAGTATGAAAAATGGGGAATACTGATAAACGTCGAAAAAACGCAGTATCTGTGTGTCGGAGAAGAAACAACAGATTTAATCTTAGAAAGCAACGAACGTATAGATAAAAAGTGCAACAGCTACAAATACTTAGGAATAAACTTTAATGATGGAGGAACAGATAATGTTGAAATAAAATCAAGAATAAACAAAGCAAAACTAATAATTAGATCATTGAATGGGGTTCTATGGAGCACAGAAACTGGAAAAGAAAGGAACAAAAGAATATACGATAGTATGATTAAAAGCACGTTGATGTCCTAATCTGAAACATGGAGAATAAAAGAACAGGTAAAATGAAAGTTAGAATCTATAGAAGTGGATGGTTTGAGACAGAAAGGTTGCTTTAAATTATAAGGCAATGCTAATTAATATTAGTGAGAATTATAATTGATATAAACAGAAAACTTGATAATGGTGGAGGATAGTGCTGGAGACACTGAAAGGCCGCGTCCGGAGTATGACAGGTAGCAGTTTGGCAAGTAAGCACGACAAAGTTGGGATAAACAGAACACTTGATAATGGTGGAGGATAGTGCTGGAGACACTGAAAGGCCGCGTCCGGAGTGTGACAGGTAGCAGTTTGGCAAGTAAGCACGACAAAGTTGGGATAAACAGAACACTTGATAATGGTGGAGGATAGTGCTAGAGACACTTAAAGGCCGCGTCCGGAGTGTGACAGGTAGCAGTTTGGCAAGTAAGCACGACAAAGTTGGGATAAACAGAACACTTGATAATGGTGGAGGATAGTGCTGGAGACACTGAAAGGCCGCGTCCGGAGTGTGACAGGTAGCAGTTTGGCAAGTAAGCACGACAAAGTTGGGATAAACAGAAACTTGATAATGGTGGAGGATAGTGCTGGAGACACTGAAAGGCCGCGTCCGGAGTGTGACAGGTAGCAGTTTGGCAAGTAAGCACGGCATAGTTGGGATAAACAGAACACTTGATAATGGTGGAGGATAGTGCTGGAGACACTGAAAGGCCGCGTCCGGAGTGTGACAGGTAGCAGTTTGGCAAGTAAGCACGACAAAGTTGGGATAAACAGAACACTTGATAATGGTGGAGGATAGTGCTAGAGACACTTAAAGGCCGCGTCCGGAGTATGACAGGTAGCAGTTTGGCAAGTAAGCACGACAAAGTTGGGATAAACAGAACACTTGATAATGGTGGAGGATAGTGCTGGAGACACTGAAAGGCCGCGTCCGGAGTGTGACAGGTAGCAGTTTGGCAAGTAAGCACGACAAAGTTGGGATAAACAGAAACTTGATAATGGTGGAGGATAGTGCTGGAGACACTGAAAGGCCGCGTCCGGAGTGTGACAGGTAGCAGTTTGGCAAGTAAGCACGGCATAGTTGGGATAAACAGAACACTTGATAATGGTGGAGGATAGTGCTGGAGACACTTAAAGGCCGCGTCCGGAGTGTGACAGGTAGCAGTTTGGCAAGTAAGCACGACAAAGTTGGGATAAACAGAACACTTGATAATGGTGGAGGATAGTGCTGGAGACACTGAAAGGCCGCGTCCGGAGTATGACAGGTAGCAGTTTGGCAAGTAAGCACGACAAAGTTGGGATAAACAGAAAACTTGATAATGGTGGAGGATAGTGCTGGAGACACTGAAAGGCCGCGTCCGGAGTATGACAGATAGCAGTTTGGCAAGTAAGCACGACAAAGTTGGGATAAACAGAAAACTTGATAATGGTGGAGGATAGTGCTGGAGACACTGAAAGGCCGCGTCCGGAGTATGACAGGTAGCAGTTTGGCAAGTAAGCACGACAAAGTTGGGATAAACAGAACACTTGATAATGGTGGAGGATAGTGCTGGAGACACTTAAAGGCCGCGTCCGGAGTATGACAGGTAGCAGTTTGGCAAGTAAGCACGACAAAGTTGGGATAAACAGAACACTTGATAATGGTGGAGGATAGTGCTGGAGACACTGAAAGGCCGCGTCCGGAGTGTGACAGGTAGCAGTTTGGCAAGTAAGCACGACAAAGTTGGGATAAACAGAACACTTGATAATGGTGGAGGATAGTGCTGGAGACACTGAAAGGCCGCGTCCGGAGTATGACAGATAGCAGTTTGGCAAGTAAGCACGACAAAGTTGGGATAAACAGAAAACTTGATAATGGTGGAGGATAGTGCTGGAGACACTGAAAGTCCGCGTCCGGAGTATGACAGGTAGCAGTTTGGCAAGTAAGCACGACAAAGTTGGGATAAATGGCACGACACTTGATAATGGTGGAGGATAGTGCTGGAGACACTGAAAGGCCGCGTCCGGAGTATGACAGGTAGCAGTTTGGCAACTAAGCACGACAAAGTTGGGATAAACAGAACACTTGATAATGGTGGAGGATAGTGCTGGAGACACTGAAAGGCCGCGTCCGGAGTGTGACAGGTAGCAGTTTGGCAAGTAAGCACGACAAAGTTGGGATAAACAGAAAAGAATGTCCAGTGTCTTATTAATATATTTGTCTACGATATTAGTCGAACGGATATTCAATTGTTTATATTATCGTACACAAATAACAATCCTAATCACAAAAATTTATTCTGTTTTCTTTTTTTTATTAACGTACAATATGTTTGTACAGATTAATATGAGTTGCAACACTTATTTAATGTTTTAAAGCAACAGAAAATCGTAGCCGTTCTAACACAGATAATTTTAAAACATAAAAATTAAGGATAACGTGAAAATTAATTGTATCTCAAAACAGCGATGCAGAATAAGATAAAAGACAGTTATATTAGGCACTAATAACTTATAAGTAGTAACTTATCTATAACTATTTCTTTTGTACAATCAAGTTTACCAGCATACCAACACTGTACCATCAGGACGTATGTACGTTGGGGATGAGCAATACCGAACCCCAGCCAGAGGGTCAATAAAGTTGAATTTTGTTAATCTCTTTAATTTTTAGGCTGTTATATTTTTTCAGTTGTATACGCTAACATAGTAGCAGATCCTTCCTAAATATACAAGCAGGTTTACGTATTTCAATATATAGACAGCGTTAGGGTATACGTTTGAAATATGTAATACAGGAAAATTAGTTCTTTTAACAATGTTTCAATAAGGCGTATTTTTATTGTGTTATTAACTTTTACTTCAATAGGACTGATTTCAGGATGTTATCACGCGATTTTCAGCAACTTTAAAAATAGTAATGTTGATTAGTATTAAATTGTTTTTTCTTTTTTATAAACCCGACCAAGCCCCGGACTTCCAAAACAAAATTTTAGATACGCCACTGAGTATTCTTTTCATTACAAATAGCCGGACATTGTCAGGATAAAAATAAATACACAGGCTAAGATGAGTTGGACACATACAGAGAATGGAGGAAGGACAGGCTACGAAACATATCTTCTACCGTAAATCAATGGGTAGTAGAAAAAAAAGGGAAGACCCCGAAGTAGATACAAATACCAAATAGAAGAGGACCTCGGAAAGCTAAACATAAGAAACTGGAAAGCCAGAGTATGCAATAAGGAGGAATGGAATGGACTCTTGGAACAGGCCAAGACCCACCATGTGTTGTAGAGCCACGGTTGATGATGATGATGATGACTGAGTACCCTCACATTGTAGAGTTCTCGACAGAAAAATAAGTATCCGTAGTGCCACAGAAAATGTTTATGTTAGTGTTCCTTTGCTATGCCATTTTAATTGTTTCTATTATATATATATATATATATATATATATATATATATCTTGAGGTAAATTCATTATAAATATTAAATGTCTTATATACATCAAGAAACGGACTGTAGCAGAAAGTGATTGAAAAAAAAAAATATATATATATATATATACACATAATTAATAATAATAACACTTTTAACAAGAATATATTTTTATTTTGTGAATTACAAATATTTCCATAGTAATCTAACTATCATCATCAGATATGATAGTTATCTGATGATGATAGACTACTAGCGAAATATTAGTAATTTACAAAATAAAAAATTTGTTCTTGTTAAAAGTTTTTTTATTATTTATAAGATGGAATGAGCATATGGTATAACTAAAGATATTTATTATAAAAAGTGCATATCTAAAAATGCAAAAATAAGGCATTACAGTACAGTAGTGAAGCCAGAATGCCTATATGCAAGTGAATGTCTAGCATTGAATTATAATTTAGACATACTAGAAATATTGGAAAGACGAATTATTAGGAAAATATTAGGCACACGAAAAACTTCAGAAGGTTGGAAATTAAGAAATAATGATGAAATATATCAAAGTATAGAAAATATAACAGAAAAAAATGAGAAAAAAGGACTATTATTTTTTGAACGTTTATATAGAATGGACGACAATAGGCTGACAAAGCAAATCTTCAGATATCTGTGGGGGAAGAAGTCAACATCAAGTTGGATTAAAGAAGTCCAAAAGGATTTAGAAAAAAATAATATACACGCAGAAGAAGCAATTGGCAGAGAAGTTTTTTGGGCAAATTTTTGAAAATGGTAGGAGAGATAAAAACGCAGGTTCAAAGTGGACTGAAGACAGGAAGAAGAGACACAGTGAGAAGATGAAAGAAAATTAGAGAAAAAGAAAAGAATAAAGAATTGAAATTGGCATGTGTTCCTTAGATGGCCGATACGAAAAAAAATAATATAAAAAACAAGAAAAATTTGAGCATATATTAATATAATATTTTCTATATTCGTAACTCAAAGTTTCTTGCAGCAATTATACAATAGTGTGATATTTTTTTAATTTTCTTCGGCAAGTAGTGTACTGCGTTTTGTCAATAATTTTTTTATTCAATAACACCAAAATATATTGAATAATATCAATGATGAAACACATCATCAGTGAAACGTGCGTCAGGGGTTGAAACGTCAAAAACGTAATACACTACTTGCAGAAGAAATTGAATAATATCATAATACTATACAACTGCTGCAAGAAAATTTGAGCTACGCGCGCGCGCGCGCGCGCGCGTGTGTATTCATACATGCTCAATTATTCTTGTTATATATTTTATATTATTATTAATAATACAAATTTTTGCAAGAATTTTTTTTAATAGTATTGATACTGTTTCATCATTAGATAGAAATTAATAAATTACAAATTTTTTGAACCAATAGTTCAAAACAGCTGTAGACTAAATTCAATTTTTACATTTGTGTATATAAAATGGTGTATAATTAATTTTAAAATATACTATGAATATTTATTTTTTATTAAATTAGTAATTTTAAAAATCTTATCATTTTTTGTATTAATCTGATTTTGTTCTTGTAAAAAGTTGTATTAATAATAATAATATAAAATATATGTGTGTGTGTATATATATATATATATATAATTTTTTTTTGCTTCAAGACGGCTAATAATTTCTGATGTACAGAAAAGTTGCTTTAAAAATGTAGATAATGCTAGTTAATTTACTGTTTCAAACATGTCATACAAATTTTTCATCACGATTAACGTTTAAAAATAGCTACACAGTCATTACATAAAGGAGTTAAGTCACTCACTTACCCGTAACTAAAGCCACTTTGCCACCAAACATTTCGTTGACTGCTGTACTGGCGACTGAGCTGAGCTGCAGTAAGTATATCACAGTTCGTTTTTATTGGTTTAACCTTGCACTGATTACCCTAGTATATTTTGTGCCAGTCATCGCGACGGCCCGAAGTTCAGTATGTTCTCGACGTGACGAACGTGAATCTGTCAATTTCTATAACAGAGTATAAATACTAAATCCATCCGGTTTTCTACTGTGAAGAATTGGATTAATTAATTACTCTGGAAGAGTTACCAGCCGTTCGCTGAGCATATTTATTGTATACTGACGATGCAGTCTTAATACAGAAAACAGACGATGAGTTGCAGTATTCTTTACACTGTTTAAATCACATTTGTAACAAGTATTATTTTCAAATATCTAAACAGAAAACAAAAATCATGGCTTTAGGCGGAACTTTCCAGTCAGATTAAAAATTTTTCTTGAGAGAACAGTTTTGGAACAAGTCTATGACTTCAATTAGCTGGGTTGCAGTATCAGTATTGGGAACAATACAGGCCGATATAACACTCCAAAAATATCGAGGTTTCAGATGATCTGTGGCGTCATACATAGAACGTTGAGGACAAAGACAAGGAAAGAGACGAGGCTTAAATTCTATAAAACAGTGGCAGTGTCTGTTGTACTATATGGATGTGAAACATGGGTTCCTACAAAGAAGATTAAAAACCAGATTAAAACTTCGGAAATGAAGTTTCTGAGAAGAACGAAGGGTTGAACGAGACAGGAGCGTTTCTGCGATGAGGATATAGAAGAGCTACAGCTATTCCCCATAAATGATAAGATCCAGACATATCGCAGGGAATGGTACACACCATCTGGACAGAACGGAGGATGGACGACTACCTAAGTTTGCTTTTCAATATAGACCCTTTGGAACAAGAGATGTAGGAAGAATGAGAGTGAGATGGAGAGATACTCTGTGAAGACGGAATAGGCAAAGCGCCTACTCCGTGAGATGAAGAAGTATAAATTTCTTATTTTTCTTGTGTACATTGTCACATTCGATCTACTATTCATTCTCCCTTTGTATCTCTGCGCGCTTGCAACGTCATTCTATCGCGTTTCAGCTTAGTCATTCGTTTCCGCATTAGCCATGCATTGTGACTAATCAATTAACCCAGCCATCGACATTTCTCTTTTGTCCATTTGCATATTTTTCCTGTTTTCATTACTCAGCAAATATTTGATAACAATCAGTGGCGTGGCGTTGGTACATAACAGCTGTTGCCGGTTGTGATAGGCCTAAAACAGTCTAAAAATTAATTTGAATTTTTGCTGGCAGAAGAAGAGAGGGTCCCGGTTCAACGGGATCTGACTCCATTATACTTTACACAGAATAAATGAGGACACAAATAATCCAATTAATGATAATAAAGACAAACAGAAAAACACATGACTAAATACAGAAACGAACAAAACACAAATGTGTAGGTAGTAACTGCTGCACGTTAGTTCCGAAACGAACATAACTGTTAACTGATCGTTTTGCCGGTTTATACAGTGGCAACACACTGGGTGGTGGACTGTGCCCCCCCCCCCCCGTTTGTACAGTGACAACTACTACGAGGTCCATGACCACACAAAGTAAAACATTGCCGATGTCAGACCCGGCAACATAAGGCGGTTCGAGTGCTCACCAGCAGTTCGAAAGTAATGTTTTCCTTTTCTTCAAGTTTCCCTAGTAATATTGTTCGGATTTAATAATATACAATAACTAAACTATTTATTCTGTGATTTAATTAATAATTTATATCAGATTCTATATCAATTATAATAATAATAATAATAATTAACATTATTTTTTTCATTTCCAGAACTGTTGCCGCCGGCAACAGCGGTTACATGGACGCCACGCTACTGAATAACAATTGAACAAGTATCTGGGATGTGATGTCACCAATGGCGCCAGCAGTGAGATCGACGCTGCTAAACTTACCAAGTTTACTTCAAACTGAGGTGCGACACGCAGGATTGTTAAGTGAACAAAACAGAAGACCCAATTAAAGTTTTATAGAGTCTATGGCAGTTCCTGTTACATTATATGGGCCTGAGAACTCGTAATAACACAAAGAGCAGGATTCAAGCTTAGGAGACGAGAAATAAAATACTTCGAAGGCTTACACGGCAGGAGTCAATGTTATTACAATTCATTCCCGGATTGTTTAGCCGTGGTCCATTGTTTCTTACTAAAACAGACGTATCGACAGTACCATCGACTGCCATCATCAGTGTAAAAAATTCGAGTCGATGGTACCGTCGAAACGTCTGTTTTAATAAGAAACAATTGACCACGGCTAAACAACCCGGGAATGAATTTTAATTACGAGACGAGGTTTCTGCTTTCTGCGACGGGATGCTTACGATCGGATAGAATGTGTAATGAGGATAAACGCTGAGAGATAAATATTCCCTCGGTAAGTAAAGATCGGGGAATGGTCGGCTTTTATGGTCGCGTCGTATTGATCGAATGACGGCCGACAGGTTGTTCTTGCAAGTGGTCTTGTGTAAACCCAAAGAATAGCGACCGCCCTTGATTTTGCTGATCGGAACAGCTGATATCACCTACTTATTGTAGGAAGAAGAAGAAGAATAAGAAGAAGAAGGATGAGGGGGAGGAGGCGAAGGATAAGGAGCAGGAGGAGTATGAGGCAAAGGGAAGGAGGAGAAGGAGGAGGAGGAGGAGGAGGAGGAGGAGAGCAGGAGGAGGAGGAGTTATTTTATGACCTTTATTGTTCCAAGCTCTCCGTCATCAAGCGACTAAATCGTCTAGTTCGGAGGTGGCCATCACCTACCACACGGAGGTATGTTAAACAATCCACAGAAACACAAAATAAAATGAATTTTGTTTACATGGATCTTGTTACTTGAAATAAAACAGTTACTATACTCATAACAAATTTGAATCGTTTCTTTTTGTAATGTTAGATATATACATTCTATTAAATATAAGAAAAAAATATACTAAAAATAATTAATATAAATTTAAGGTTACAAACGAATAGCCTTTTACATAGCCCTTACTCAATATTTAAAGGTAAGTATCCAGTGAAGATTAAGATAGTTATAAAACAACAGCACTTTGGAACAAGTGAGCCGTTTTAAATATGTCGGCTGTGCAGTAAGCTATGAATCTGAATATGATATAAAAGAGAAGATAAATAAATTTTGGAATATTTGTAGTACGATTCATAGAAATCTTAGAATCACAACAAGACACAGCACAAGGATTAAATTTTATAAGACAATTTCAATACCCACATTACCATATGCGAATGTGGTGTGGGTAGTGATAAAAAAGGAATGCGAAAAGATTCAGAGTGCAGAAATGCAGTTTCTTCGAAATACTTTAAATTATACATTACAAGATAGAATAAGGAATGAGGATATCAGAGCAGAACTCGAAGTAAAGTACATAAATAAAATTATTACAATTTACAGAAGACAACGATGTAAAGGATGACAGAGATCGATTGCCGAAAGCGGCACTGAACTATAAAGCTATTGGTAGAAGAGACGTAGGTCGTCCGAGGATGAGATGGGTGCTGGAACAGGTTTATATAATATAACCTAATCCTTGAAGAGGATAAGACGAAGAAGAGTAGCAGCGTGCGGCTTCATGTGTTGCAAATGCCTAAATGCCTACTTTGTTTCTCTTCTTATTCGTCTGCACCTCTTTAACAAACGTTAGCTCTAAATATTTTAAAGTGTGTCGTACTTATATTGTGACGCCTGGTAATAAGGAAATGGTGGCACAGATAAACACAAAGGTCAACAACAATTATGTTCAGTGTCCACAGTTATCACACATAGACATATATTTGAAACAGGACTGTGACTGAAATGCAGGTGCATGCCATCGTAAGCGGAGTTGCAGTGTACAGTGTAACAGCTGTATGGTCCGTTAGTAACCGCCAGGGCCGTCAAAACATCGCACCCCCCCCCCCAATTCACGTGACGTACGGACTGTTGTCCGACTTCTAATAACAAAGGTAAATGTATTTAAATATTAACACACACACACCAATATATTTATTTATTTATATTTACATTATTTTTTTATAATAAAAAACCTTTTTACAAGAATATATTTTTATTATTTTGTGAATTGAATTACAATATTTCAATAGCATTCAGCTATCATCATCAAAATTAAAGTTAATAAAAATTAAAATGTTTAAGTCATTGTTCAAACCAAAGCTTTAATTCAACTACTAGCTACTTCTCTACCAGGAAAAGGGGACACTCTCACGCCGCTATTATCAGCCTACTCACCAGATAAGATTAATCATGTTATTAGTAATCTGAATTTAATTTATACCTATAAGGATCCAAATTATTCTTATAATAAATTTATAGAAGTAATTAAAATTAATTTTTTTAATAAAAGTAAAAATTATGTAAAAGCAGAATTTATAAAATCAGATAAAAATTGGAATTAAAACGTCAATTAAAATCAGCAGTAAGTTGTTCAGAAAAAAGAAGAATTTACAATTAATCAATTTTATAAATAAAAAATTAAACAAGTGTTTATAATGTAGTACTATATTAACATACAAAAGGAAAATTATTACCAAAAGCTTATTTCTAAGACTGTCAAGTACAGTGGAAACGTTTAGTTAAACGTTAATAATAGGGGGCAAACTTTTCAGGGAAATGTTAACGTTATTAATAATTTTTATGCAAATATTGGTTCTGAATTAGCTTCTAAAATTCCGTATACTAAAAACGAGGATTATAATTCTTTACCAAATTCTATATACCTTTCTAAAGTAACTGAAAGAGAAATAGAACTCAGAATTAATTCACTTAATGTGAGTAAAGCGACTGGATCAGATAACATCCCAATTACATTAATTAAGCTAATTAATGCACTTATTATTAAACCTTTAACTTATAGATTTAACTTACGAATAGAAAAAGGTGTAATTCTGGATAAATTTTAAATAGCTAGGCCTATTATTGTACCTATATATAAATATTATGGGTTATTATCAGATCCTAATAATTATAGGCCTATCAGTTTACCCCCGGTTTTTTCTAAAATGTTTGAGAAATATATTATGAAAGGTTATATACTTATTTGGAAAAGAATTCAATCCTCTCTAATAAGCAATACGGTTCTAGAAATATGAGAAACAAGGAAGATGCTATTCTTAAATTAAGCAATGAAATTAAAAATGTAAAAAATAACTTAGCTGTATTTTTAGATCTTAAAAATTTTCTTCTTCGTTTGCATAAATTGTACCTATAATATTTGTAATCAAATTATTATTATCTAATTTTTCTGTAAGTAGCCAGAGCCCAAATCTGACTTTGGTTGGCTTAGTTTTATTTCCAAGCAACTCTGTAACAGAATATTTTAGAGTAGAACTAATAATTTTTCAGCTTCTATTTATTAAGAACAATTTTTATAAGGAAATTAAGAATGTAGCTGGAAGTAAACATTTTAGAAAGTAGCCAAAAGCGAGTAGCTGAAAGTAAAATGACTTGCAAATGTTACCTATGATGATACCGTAGTGCTAATGTTTCTTGAGATTCCCCTGTAACTAGTTCCTTTTGTAGGTACATTCTAAAGATACCTCACCTTTATTTGACTTAAGCATATCTTCAATTATACTCTTTAACTCTTCTCTGTGGAATTCTAGGTAAACTGAAATATCACAAATGTTACCGAATATAAGAATTTAAGAATATATTCTTGAAAATATACTTTTTTAGACTTCTTTACCTCAACGTTTATAACTGAATCTGAAGGTATGCCGGTACTTTTAGTTTTATTATAAATTTCGTTAATAATCTTCTTTCTAGACTTGTTAGATGTATCAATGGGCTTCTTTTCAACCAACTCTATAATATACTTCGGCCCCCTTAATACATGGTTATGAAGAAATCTTAATTAATCTGTCAATAACCTCCTCTCTATTCAGTTTCTCTAGTTTTCTTATAGATAGCTTCTGTCTGATCTCTTTTAATTTCATCTCAGTATATAAACTGTAATCATTTTTCTTACGATGAAATGAACTCTTTATCTCTTAAGTTGATGTTTACCTAATTTTTCGTACTTACAAAAGTTATGATTATGAGGCCGTTCTCTTAACTCATTTACCACTTTAAGTTAAATATTTCCGTTTTTAAGATGCTTCTGTGATTTAAAATGTCTATCATAATTTTTAATAGTAAAGTCGATGTCACAATCTGTGCAGTGAACTTTGTTATTAGCCATTTTAAACTAGTACAACCGTATACGGTACTCTGCAATGCAAAAATAATCAAAATAATTAATAAAAAATAGATAAATCTATGGTTAATGGACATGATTCACATTGCAAGCTGGATTGTTTAAAATATATGGAACATGTACTGTTCGGGCATGTACACGCATATCTGGCCACCTGTCGCTAGCTGTGTGTACATGTGTATTTTGTTTGTGTGTGTGAAGCCTGTCCGTTCCTGGACAGTAACCACCCCTATTCAAATGATGTTAGATTTTAAGTATAATTTAATTATAAGAAAAATATGTATGATAATGTAAAACAAAAGACACCAAATTGTGTATTTTATAAAGATGCACAAAGGGTTAAAAAACCGTTTAAAAGTGACGTAATGTGAAATTATAATGAATAAAAAGTGAATACCTCCCTGAATAATTATAATAAAGAAGTGTGAGTTACATATAATAGACATAGGAAAACTAGCGATCAAATGAAAATCAACCAAAAAATTAATTAGATAAAGGAAGAATTATAATAACTAATTCAATAAAGCATGAATAAATAAAGAATAGTTGTTACAGATGCATGAATAGATTAAAAACATAAATTAGCATTGTAAACACACATCATAAATTACTTGACAAAACAGACATCTAATAGGACAAGACTAGACTATATCTTTGACATAATAAATTACCCAATAGATTAGGAAAATGAGTGTAGATATCTTATAATAATATTGAAAAAGTAATGTTTAGTATATAAGCAAAAAATGTATTTATGGTTAAGGAAAATCAGTTATGTAACAAGCCTAACAGTTAAGCTAGATCTCAGACCTAACACTGCATTTGTAATTATCATAAGTATAGAGTTATAGTAAAGACCAGATAATTATGTTCATATTTATGTGTATTAACAAGAACAAATGATAATTAGTGATAATTAAACTGTGCAAATGACACAGTATAAACAATAATAAAAATATAAAGTATTGTGAACAAAGTATGACCAGTAACTGACAACATAACTTTAAGGAAATGTAAGACAAAAAATTATAAACATAGATTCAGTATAAAATATACTGTCAGTATAGATTCAATTATATCTGAGAGTAACTAATAGACATTAAGACAACTTAAATAGAGATCATTATGTTATAGAAATGTTGTAAAAGTTTTATTTTTTTTAATAATGTTGTTGTGTATGATAGGAAGGAAAGGCTACTATTGTATATTAAAGAATTATAGAAATGTAAGGGAGAATGTAATGTAAATAAACTGGTAGTATAAAGTGTGACAAATAAAATGACTACTAGCCAATAAGGTTAAAGAAACCACTATTGTTGTTTACGGACACAAAATAAAATAATTATTAAGAAATAAATGTTAAACCAGAACCTACATCTAGTTGGTAGATGAAAAGAGACAATATAATGTATACAAATTGTATTAGACAATGTCCAATATGAAAAGGTATGGTATAGGGTTATTATATTGAAACATGAGTAATCTAATATGTTTGTAATGTACTCATAAGAATGTAATTAACAAGATGTCTACTTGTACCAAAAACCCTACATATACGGTAGAAGATAGATAGGGATATTTCAAGGTACAAAGCATGTTTTAATTAATAATGTGTATAGTAAAAGATCATATTGTCTATTAGGATTAAAAACCAAATATTACATTGTATTATAATTAAGTCATTTTATGGTAAGAATCCAGATTAGCACAATGTACAAAAAACATTTTTAGACCTATTATATAAGTCAAGAGTTTTATAGAAAGTTAAGGTTTATAATTATGATTAATAGTATTAAAATGTTTGTTAATATCATAAAATCATATATACAAATGAGAAAACAAAAATTTAATAAAAAAAATATAACTTTTAAAAATAATGTATTAGCATAGGCCAAACATTAAAATTGTTCATTTTAGAAATACTGTAAGGAAACATATCATGTGAGGTCTTGAATTGATCAGAAGTAAGAAAGCAATGCAATGGTAATAATATATTGACTATTGTAATTAGCATAAGAAAATTATGTTAATCTTAAGAATTTTGTTAATTATGATCTCAGAAAACAAAAGTGTCTCAAACCAAAAGACTGACGCTATCATCGACAATGAGTTAGCTATCAACAAATCGGAATTTTTATATTTGGAGTGTATGAACCCAAAGAGCATGTGTATCAACCCAAAAACTAACGCCAACAAGCCAGAAAATAGACGCCACGCCAAGAGTCTTGCGTGGGAATCCGGAGTGTAAAGAACAGCTTCTCCGCGTCACTTATATTCCCGAAAGCATAGTCAGTATCGAACTTCGGATAGGTTATGTGATGAGTGACAACAATAACAATAGTTATGGTAGGTGAGGGGCATGAACAGATCCTATATGAACAATATAACATGAACTACAAATGGACTGATAATAAAAGAAAAATGAAACGGGCGACAATGAATTTCACAAGAAAAACCACTTTTAATAGAAGAAATGAGAAGAGGCAAAGAACTAGAATTAGAACTGGGAAACAGAAGTTTGTACCAAGAGACATAACAAATTGACCCAATTTAATGAGTAAACTAATCCCATTCTTTTAATAAACAATACAATTGGTAGGAGTGCCCAATAAACATAATATAAAATTAAGAATGCAATGCAGTAGAGTAAATAATAAAAAAATATGTAATAATATAAGAAACCAGTGTAAATCTATGAGTTCAAACAAGTGAAGGTAGTGAGAGTGCACTCACAAAATAATTAAGTGATGATCAAAAGATCATAATATAAACCAGTGGGGAAGTGAAAGCCAGTGGGGGTTATCATTGAAATGATAAAGGTCTTATGAACCACATATATGGAAATAAGAAACAAAATATAGTGACAAAGTATTTTTTTATTAAGTGTTTTGATAAAATCCAATGTTCTATGTCATGTATAATTATTTATTCATAAGGATTGAACACCTATTCATTTTTAAATAATGCACAGTTATTGGCTTATGCTATAATTTAAATAATAGATATAGTGACATACAAAAGAGTTAGGGCAATAAACACCCATGTTCAGTTATATTAGAAATAGTTAATATGGGAGCCTGTATGCACCATTAATTTATATGTTATAAAACGTTTTGTTAAAAAAATGTTAGTTATTTAGTGAACAGAATGTTCATAAACTGTTCAAAATGTTAATCAGGTAATTGGGAAAGATGTAATATTATAAGAAGGATATTGTACAGAAATAACTAACTGCTAGACATATAGGCCCAAAGAATTGAGCCAGACTCAAGCAACATTAAAATATTTAGATAAACACTAATAAATTAAATAAAACAAAAACCAAAGGCTTGGTTTTGATAAAATATAAAGATGTTAATGGAGGGAGATGTATAAACCATCCATTGCTATCATAATATAGATAGTGAACATAATTGTAAAGTGTTTAGTAAGCCACTAAGCTGACATGGCTTCAGTATTATTGTTATTGTCAGAAAAATAGGTACAGGTATTTAAATTAATGATATTGTATGTAAAGTAGGAATACTCAGAATTATATTTAGTAGTAAGAATAACAATGTTAGAAAATATTAGATCTCTAAGACATACAATAAAAATGTCAAACAAGATTAGGTCAATGCCTCAAAACACAAAAGTATAAACCTGTCAAAACAGCCGATAAGAGGCCAAAATTGGGCGAGATTAGTATCAAAACGATTTAATTTTAATGAACAATAAAATGGTACTAATTAAAGATAAATTTAAATCAAAATAAATGAAACGTAATCTGAGGTGACAAATTTAAAAATACCAATTTTCAAAAATAACTTAGTCACGTGACGTGGGGTCAAGGCCTTAGACCAATCAAAAACACCAAAACTAGGTCACCAACGAGGTTTAAATATTTTTAGAGGGACAGTTGATTGTTAGACATAAAACTATAAACTTCAACAGCATAATGCTGGCAGTAAAAGATTATTAAATGAGAGAAAACTTACTCCAGGAGAGGTACTTCCGATAAAAGTAATACCGAAAAGATCGACAACACATGACACGACACCAGAACCAAGAAAAACCAACACACTAACGAGAATCTAAGAAAATAGATACCCAACTCAAAGCGTCCATTCCGTATATACGAAGCCAACGGTGAGAAATGTTGGTTAATTCCAGGAGAATACTACATAACATCAAAACACAATTTCCACTTAAAAAACAGCTGTTCCAGATAAAGGAGGCTATATACAAACTATTACTATAAACTACTATAACTAAGACTTTATTTAAAACACTTTAATTGGAATTTAAAAAACATATTTTTCTGAGGTGAGAACCAGGTAGTCCGCCATGTTGTATTACTAAAAGCACTGTTTGAACCTCTGAACGCGAACAATTTTGGAAAACATTATTATATACATTTTGTTAGTTGATAAGAAGTAAATATATGTTTGTAATGCATTGTATTTTTAAGTGAAAGCATATTTCCTATCTTTCCTAGCAACTCCAAGTACCCATTACCTGAGAAACATAAAATATATATATTGTGAACTTTTGTTGTTGTTACGGACTATGTGTCACGGCGGATGAACTCATCCAATTGTAAATGCTCGACTAATGGAACGGTAGTTTGACCAATGTTTCAAAGACATAACGAGTAAAAGATATAATTTGTCAATCATATCAGTCCTATTTTATTCCAGTAAAGTAATTATGAAGACTATTAATTACAGGAAACAGAAGAGAAAATTTGAAGTGGGCGCAAGGACATCCAGACACGAAAGTAGACCAGTGGGCTGCATACACGATCTATTTGACCATTACTGAACAAATATTATTCACGCGCTGATTTCAAACGAACGGTGACACACTAAATTCTTGTTCCTATAAAATCGTTGCTAATCATCTAATACTGAACAACAACACAGTAAACGATAACAAAAGAACTAATATAATTAATAGTCGCAACATAAGTACATTTACGAACCGATTAACGAGTACAACCAAGTTTTGGAGGGTAACTATTTCGTTATCCGCAGTTCATAAAATACACCCTTAACAGATTGAAACGTTATAATATATATGTTGTGCTGTTATGAAAGGGCACACACAAATTTATGTTTCTATGGGTTACAATATATATATATCTCACTACATGTATTTAATTATTGCGATGGAAATCCATGATATATTTGTATGATATTAATGTTACGTGTTTTACGTAGATTGTTATTTCAGATTTATTGTAAAATTGTGTGCATCCATGTAATTTAAGAGCAGATGTAAGTTTAGAAAAAAAGGATAACTCAAGGTGCCCAAGAGAGATTATTGTTGAAGGATCTATATAGTTAGAGTTTTATTGTACATGCATATATAGTATGTGAGATGCTTTACAACTCTTGAAATCAAACGTTAATAAAATCTGTCTTGTTAATCGGGCTGTTTCATTTCCAAGTCCTGTCACAATGGGCCTGGTACATTTTAGGGTTCGTCTAGGACATTGGTCTAGTTTTAAATTTACGGGATGCCTCCCCCTCTTCAAAAAAAAAATTTTTTTTTCGAAAAACTGAGAAGGCGTAATGAGGCGGCATAAATGGTAGCAGAGCGTGGTTCCGTATGTGACAGGATTTTTAAAATTGGGACAGAATTTTCAGGAAGTGATAACTTAAAAAAAAATTAAGAAAATTTTTTTTAGACCTTGACTATTGCAATTGGCAGGGAGTTAAGAGGGATTCGGGTGCTGTAATGGAGATGTCATATGGGACAGTTGTGCCCACTGAAATTTTATAAATATTATTTTTGATGTTTTGTAGAGTTATAATATGTGTTATTGTTATTGTTGTACTATGTATGTTGTGCCCTTTAGCTAATATTTGTGAATCAGAGACAAGCAGGAATCACGCCCGAATGTTTCCTTGAGTATTTTGATTGGAGGATGTATGTAACTTACCGGAGGCCTTTGGTGTTTTGTATCCCAGAATGATGGGAGGGACTTAGATACGTGTTAGTTGTCAGGGGGATTTATTCACGAGTAACATTAAGTTAGAATCCTCGATGGGATGCAGTGTGGTCAGACCTGCGTCATCATTACCGATGATAGTCAAAAATAAAATATTTATTAAAATGTGGTATTGTTGTTGTTGTTAGGTATATTGTATAGTGTGTGGCGGTGCTTTGTTTGATGGTTATGTTTGTCATTGTTCGTGTTGTTCGTTTTCTTGTTCGGCGTCAGGGAAGTTAGCTCGGCATAAGTAGTCTCTCGAGCCTTCGCTCCGCTAGGGAACCCAAAGGTCACTTGGTGATACAAGTTTTTCCTATACCTTCCGTTGTTGTGGTGGTAATTCGTTATTGATTTTGTTTCTTATTGCGCGGTAGCGTAGCTCGAGGATGAGCGCGATAAACCCGGTTTTGTTCCTCAGAGATGAGCTAGAATTTGAACTTAGGTCCCGTGGCAAGAGGACGCTGGGAGACGTCGCCGCACTGAGAAAGCAGTTGAGGGAGGCGCTAGCTACCGGCGAGGTGCCATTCTCTGTCAAAATATTGGACGAGAGCAAGGAAATGGAACTGTGGCTTGAGAAATGGGGGGAATTGCTGGAGCTGGCTGAGTGTCTGGAGTCAGCGCCGAGTTCTTCGAGAGCTAGCCAAAGGATTCGGCAACGCCTAGAACACCTGCAGCAAAGAATACAGAACATGTCCGCCCAAAGCAGTGCTCCTGAGAACATCACCATAATTATGGGGCTAGTGGAGCAGGTGGCGACGGTATTGATGGGCCCTCAGTCGAGTCAGCCCCGCACCCTTGCTGCGTCTACCGGACCTGAAGCCTTGGCCACAGAGTGTCATCAGGGGCCGACTGCCGGCGTGCCTGCCTTTTCCGGGGTGGTGGCGGCGTCGTATAACAACCTGCCTAATCCGCTTCGCCAAATTATCCAGCAGCTGCCGGTCGTGGACGGGCTGGAGGTAGACAAGTTGTTACATTTCTTTAAGACCCTATTCCAGCTATCGGATTTTCCCGGAATGTCGGAGCTACCAGGGGAAGATAAGCCGGAGGTTGTCTTCCCCTCTAGGTCGCAAATTTTCTAAATTACTTACCTCCAGGGAAGTGATAGGCCCCGGGTCTACTGGTATCAAGGTCCTGCAAACCCTCTCTAAGGACACTTCAGTATGCCCCCTCTTGTCGCTCGAGGTAAAATAAGGGCAACTCAGAGCCTTAGTTGACTCTGGATCAGCCCGATCCATTATTTCATCTAGAGTTTGTGCGGACCTTGAGAAACAGGGCTTTATAAAAAGGCCTGATCAGTCTTCGGTGGTGTGCTGGACGGAATCCCGGGAAATTCTGCTCATCTCCCGGGTGGTTTCCTTCAAATTCAAGATCGAGGGATTTTCCTGGGTGAGGCGCTTTTTGGTTTCTCCGGCTCTGGGAGTCGACTGTATCATAGGTGCCGACTTCATCTCTAAGAGTGGTCTCGTGTTAGACATTCATGGGCACCAATGCTATTTCAAGTTCAATCGGGGAGTTGTCATTCCTTTCCTTGGATATCAGTGAGCTAGGAAAGGTATCCAAGAGATAGAGTGTCCCGATTCACCTAGAGATCATCTCACTCAGTCCCAGCTGCACTCCCTAAATCAGTTGTGTGAGCAGTTCCCCACCGTGTTAATTCCTACTCTGGGGCTCACACACCTCTTGGAGTACAAAATCCGGCTAACGGACTCCAAGATAGTGCGATCACACCCATACAAGTTCGCTCCTCCGAAAATGGCTGTCCTGAGGGAGAAGGTTCAAGAATTGCTAGAGCAAGGGGTAATTGAACCTTCTAATTCAAGGTATGCTAGTCCAGCGTTTCTGGTGCCCAAGCCTGAGGGTAAACACCGTATGGTTATCGGTTACCGAAAATTAAATGCTAATATTGAAGTGGATTCCGTTCCCCTTCCGGATCTACATTTGGCATTCGATTGGTTCAGTGAGGCCAAGTACACTTCACCGTCATTGACCTCAATGCTGCATGTCACCAGATCCCTTTGTCGAAGGAAAGTAGGCCATACTCGGCGTTTTGTGTACCATGGAATCTTTATTAATACGCTAGGTTTCCCATGGGCCTGGCGGTGGGGGCCCAAACCCTCACTCGTCTACTTGACACCGTCTTTCATAACGTCAAGTTTAAGTTCATTTTCAATTATTTGGATGACTTGCTTGTATACCTATACAAGCAATGGGAGCAATGGTATAAGCTATACCTATGAGGAGCATTTGTGTCATCTGAGGGAGGTGATATGCAGGTTGAGGAGTGCGGGCCTCACTGTGAATCCTGAGAAAGGTCAGAAATTCGCACAGCAATGTATTTCCTTTTTGGAGCATTTAGTCTCACACAGGGGTGTCACTGTTGACCCCGAGAGGACACAGGGCATCCGGGATTTTCCCCCTCCTAGGGATGCCAAGGGTATCGCTAGATTCGTTGGCATGGTGAAATTTTATCGTAGATTCATTCCCAATGCCGCGGAGATTGCCGCCCCCTTAAACGAACTAAGGAAAAAGGGGACTAAATTTGTATGGGGAGAGCGCCAACAAAAGGCCTTTGATACCCTTAAGGAAGCTATCATCTCCCACCTGTGTTAAGGATGCCGGATTTTTCTAAACCTTTTGTCCTACAGACGAACGCGAGTTCGGTGGCGCTCGGGTCGGTTCTGTCCCAGGTCGTTGATGGTGCTAGGCAGCCTGTGGCCTTCATATCCCGAACCTTGACCCAGCAAGAAAGGAAGTCATCAGTATACGAACTAGAGTGTTTGGCTGTGGTGTACGCTCTAGATAAGTTCAGGCGTTTCTTGGAACATGCTGAGTTCCTGCTCGAGGCCGACAATCAGGCTCTCTCTTGGCTTCTTGCTCATCCCCGGCAACTGGGTAAAATTGGAAGATGGGTGGTCAAGATCTCGTCCTTTAAATTCAAGGTGCAACACATTCGGGGAACTCAAAATGTGGTTGCAGACGCTTTGTCACGCATGATCTCTCAACCCAGTGAAGTCCAATCTGAGCAACCTTGTTCTGTTCTATTAGAGTTTCCATTAGCTTGCACTGATGTGTTACCCCATCAGTTAGATGATGAAGAGCTGGGTCCGATCATCCAAAACCTCAAGGAGGGTAACGCACAGGCCCCTTACTTCTTCTCCAAGGGCGTCCTGTGTTGCATGGAAAGAAAAGGACGTGCCCCTAAGATCGTGCTGCCTAGCAGGTTAGTGCCCATTGTCTTCAGTTATTACCACAATTCCACGGTAGGTGGACTTAAGGGGATCTCGAAGACCATTTCCAGTATTAGGAAAAATTTTATCTGGAAGGGCATGGATAGGGACATAGCTGCGAGTGTGAAGGCAAGTCATCTTTGTGGTTTGAGTAAGCCTGCTCAAAATACCAAGTTGGGTTTGTTGTCATCCGATGTGGCGGGCAGACCTATGGAGAAGTTATTCATCGACTACGTGGGGCCTTTCCCACGTAGCAAGTCAGGTAACGCTTACCTACTTGTTTGTGTGGATGCTTTTTCTAAGTTTGTCTGGCTATTGCCCCTACGGCAGGCAAATTCTCGTTTGACCATTCTCGCGCTTCAGAACCACGTGTTTCAGCATTTCGGACTTCCGGCCATCATTGTCTCTGACAATGGTCCACAGTTTATTTCGGGTGAATTTCGGCGAATGTGTTTCGCAACTGGTATCAAGCACATAACCACTTCCCCTTACTACTCACAGCCGTCCCACGCGGAGAGATTCAACAGGAATCTCAGGTCCGCGCTTATTGCTTACCACGCTGAGCAACAGAACACCTGGGACCAGAATCTTAAGTGGTTACAACTAGCTTTCAACACGGCCCTACAAGAGAGTCATAAGGCCGTTCCCTTTGAAATTATGTTTGGATTCTCGCCCGCACTGCCGTTGACTAACTTGTGGAAAATAGAAGATCTTCTGCTCAGTGAGCCAAATAGTAGGACTGAAGATAGGTGGAAAGAGGCTCGGAAGAATCTGCTGCGAGCACACGAGCGCGTCCGTCATCGATATAATCGCGGGCGAATTCCTAACCCCTTTTAGCTAGGGGACTGGGTCTACTGACAGAGCCATCCGATCAGCTCAGCCGTGGACAAAAGGGCCGAGAAACTCTGCTATCGTTGGACGTGGGCCATACCGCATCCTGAGATTTGCGTCACCTGTAACGGTGAAGTTGGGGGAGCCTGGGAGTGATTTGGAAAAGATAACCACTCACATATCAAAGCTGAAGTCTTGTCATAAAGCATGAGTATGTGAGTGGGGGCGGGGAGAACGTTCCCCTAGTTGAAGCTTGGGTTGGCGCCGGGATTTCAGTTCGTGTGCGGTGGGCCTTAGGAGGTCAGAATTCAGAGAGGGTGCACCCGATTCTTGTCTTTCTTCTTTTCTCCTTCCTTCTCTTGTTGCTGTATGCTGACCCTGATCAAGTCAGTATGCAGTACCCGCACACTTAAATAGATACTCGCGTCTTTATATCAGTATGAATTGTTAATCCATAAAGAGCTTCTGGTAAGATGATTTAATACGTAATTCTAACAGTGTGTAAAAAGGAATTGGGATTTAAATGTGTTTATGGCGTATGTGAGATTGTTTTACATATGCGGGCGCGATTGCTAACTTGTTCTGAAAGGCATGAATGACCACGTGGTGAATTTTAATGTTGAATTTCAACTTTGAAAGTAATTATAGAGGTTCTGTTGTTAATTGTTATTTAATTAAATGTTACAAAGCAAGATGCTGATGAAGTATTAGTAAAAACAGCAATGCATTAATAATTAATAACTCATGTAATTCGGCCCACGTGGCGAAGCATTATACGAAATCGATTGTGGTTATAACAGGTTAATAGTAACTATTTAAATAAGAAATATCATGCAGTGGCATCAATGAATGTTTATTTTGTGAGTTAAATTTGATTATTCAATCTGAATACTACTGGTTGTAAGTGAATGTCCAGTATCCATATGATTTGAGGTGTGTGTGTGTTAGAGCTCGAGTGAAGTTTTGTGAAGGTGAATATTGTGAGGGTTGCTACATAAGTCTGTTCTCCTAGGGTTCCTGATTCGCCGAAGAGCTCGAGAGATGAGGATGACTACAATTCCATCCGTAGTCATCTGCTGAGCAGCTAAGCTTTCACCTGAATTTCGCAGTCGAGAGGATGTAACCTGGGAACCCGAATCTTTCACCCTCTATCTGCAATGAAATGTAACTGGGATTTCTGTGACCTTAAACTACACGCAGGCAGCTGATCACCTTCTAACCACGGAATACAAGGTGACCATTTTCCATAATTTCAAGCTCGAGATTCGCAACAGAATTCTCACGTGATTGGCACCTACTATAAATCAAATTACATTTTCCTTGAACTTAAGTTGTATTGTGCTATGAATAGACAGAACTTGACGTGTGCGTAGAAGATGTGCTCAGTAGTGCACTGTGTGTATTACACTGTAGATTAATAATGAGTCATAAATTGTATGCGGGTTAGCGGGCATCGCCAGCCCCCTTTTCTTTTGCAACTTAATATTGTGTACTTTATGAAGTGTATACTTTTTATTCAAGCAAGTCCGTCCGAACTATATGCTGGAACATTCATGAATTACCATGCCAGCCTTGCTCATGCTGGAGTTGAGTTTCACTTTTTTACTTTAATGACGTTTGAATTGGCTTACAGTTGGGCGGTGAATTTCGCAAAACCCTTGTGCTAATTATTTTAACTTTTAAATTATTATTTTCGATTCTGTTGTCTCTTTCATTCTTTCGGGTCATGTCTGTGCAAGGGAAGCCTGTCTAGGGCATGCGGCTTGTGTCCGGTCATTTTGAATTCTGTGTGCTTCTACATATAGTAAATTTCCGTTTATAATATTTACATTTAGTTGTTTTATTTAATTGTTCGAAGATTTTGGATTTCGGTTGATAGTGGGATGGTTATGCTGGCTGACTTGCTGGTCACATGTGTCACTGCTGTATGTTATGAAAGTGTTTCAGATTCTCTTAATGCAGAAGCAAGGGTCATGAATAATTATGAATTTACTTTATATATATATATATATATATATATATATATATATATATATATACTGTGCTGTTATGAAAGGGCACACAAAAATTTATGTTCCTATGGGTTACAATATATATATCTCACTACATGTATTTAATTATTGTGATGGAAATCCATGATATATTTGTATGATATTAATACTATGTGTTTTACGTAGATTGTTATTTCAGATTTATTGTAAAATTGTGTGCATCCATGTAATTTAAGAGCAGATGTAAGTTTAAAAAAAAAGGATAACTCAAGGTGCCCAAGAGAGATTATTGTTGAAGGATCTATATAGATAGAGTTTTATTGTACATGCATATATAGTATGTGAGATGCTTTACAACAATTGAAATCAACGTTAACAAAATCTGTCTTGTTAATCAGGCTGTTTCATTTCCAAGTCCTGTCACAATGGGCCTGGTACATTTTAGGGTTCGTCTAGGTCATTGGCCTAAGGTAGGTGATCCAAATAAGGCCATGTTAACGATTGGCGATTTAAAAAAAAAATACTTTTTTAGACTTATTTTGCCAAAATATATATTAGGGATATTCATAATGTTTTATATCATTTCCACCAGTAATTTTTACTTAAATACTTAAAAAAGTATTTTTTACGATTTTTTTACTTTTTTATGCAAATTGGCCTTATAAGGGCAGTAGGGTCCAAATAAGGCCAACACCAAAATACACATGTTTTGAGTGAATTCTTGGGTAGATTGAATACACAATATTTTTTTTTATAAACCTTTTTAATTAATAATTATATACAATTACAAAATAAACAATTTTAATTAAATTCTTTAAATCTATCAAAGAGAAAAATGTAATTATTTTAGAAAAAAAAAAGTTTTTCAGTGTTCTTAATCAGTAAGTAAGACACATCAACTTTAAGTTACACATTGACGACAAACAAAAACGTCCTTGTCACCTTTAGTAAGGCCAACACATTCCTCGTGTACATATTTAACACACAAATTGCACATTCTCATGTCCTTTACTTCGTGCTTGTTACACAAAAAGCAGTACCAGCTTTCTTTAACTTTTTGTTTCTTTGGTTGAGGACCAGCACTAGTAGAAGGTAATGGTTCATTTGCTTCATTGGTCACTTTATGTCCTTTTTTGTTCCTTGGTTTTCAGGTTGTTTTCTTAGCATTGGTCATTTCAGCATCAGTATTGAACAAGTCCACCACTAGTTTTTGGGCTCGTCAATTTATCGACTTTTTCCTCTGAACTCTTCTAGTTTTAATATTGGGTGTACTCAAGAGTTCGGTAAAAGAAATATTAAGATTCAAAGCAGAATCATCTTCCTCTACTAATACAGAGGGTAGAAAAGACGCTAAGTTTTCATCCTCTGAAGAGTCATGGACCGAGTACATTGACGAGTCAGCACTGTCGGAGGTACTGTCATCTTCAACTGAGGTCTGTTTGGCAGTCAATTTACGAGTCTTCCTTGTTGGTGGAGCTGTGGTTATTTTTTTAGGCAAAGTATTTCCTGTTTTATTATCCTCAGTAGTTTTATGTTGAAATGAAGAAGTTTTTAGATTTTCTTCAGTAAGCTCATGATTTGGGTCATCAAGCTCGGTTAGACATGAAGGAGCAAATGCACTTTCTGGTATTACTGTAGGGTTAAAGGGGTATATCCCTGTAGCTCTAAAACCCGAAATAATATTCCCTGCCGTCATTGCCTTTGACCAGACTTCAGAAAATATTCTTCCGAACACAGTACGTCTTATTGAGCGTTCAGGATTGTTCATCCAAAATCGAAGAACTGCGTCGTCCCAAAAAGCTTCAAAAGATTTGAAAACAGCCTTGTCTAGAGGCTGAAGCTCATGGGTTGTGTTACTTGGTAAGCAAAATAAAGTAATTTTGTACTTGTCAGCAGCTTTGACAATATTGGCATCCAAATGAGAAGAAACGCCATCAAATATTAGCAACACTTTTTCATTTCCTACTCGAAACTGTGAAAAATGCTCTAGCCACTTAATAAAAACATCTGTAGTCATACTACCTTTTGGTTTTTGGTGTCATGATGACATTGGTACCAGGAGGAAGATTTTCAGTCCACTCTGGCTTTAATCTTTGCCCTTTAAATAAAATCACTGGAGGGATAAACTGTCCACTTGCATTTCCACATGTTACAATTGTCACATTTTCGGCATGCTCCGGTGCAACTATATGCACTCTCTTTGCGCCTTTCTTGGCAAGGACCTGTTGCTGGTGATGCAAGGTTTGCCTACAGCCTTTCTCATCTATGTTGTAGATTAACAGTGGTTTTCCAGCAACATCAGTTTCATTGATTACTGTCTTTAATTTATCAAAATAATCTGTAACAATAAACTTATTTAGCTTACATGCTCTAGCTGGATTTAAATTTTGTGTTCTACGTCTTGCGACCTCAGGATGGCGACCTAGAAACAGTCTTAACCATTTACGTCCAGCTTTTTGTGTTTGCATTAAATGAGTGAGTAATATTATTTTCCTCACAGTATGAAAACACGCTTCTTCTTATTAATTTGCCAGTAATAGGCATGCCAACATCAGCTAATCGGAAAATTCTAGAACAAAGCTCTTGTTCTTGTTCTGTAGTTAGTACAGAATTTCTACCTAATTTCCTTGAGGTTTTACCGGATTTCAGATAATTGCGCAAGGTCCTTCTCGGGGTACGATAATCCTTTGAGGCTTTATTTACAGAAGACCCATTGTTAACTGCTCTCACCGCTTTTTCCATCTGTTCTTCAGTCCACTGGGTTCGTTTTTTCTTAGTTGCATTTCCCTCCATTTTCTGGAAAACAACCCTGTTGAAATATTGCTGTATTATAACACTATTTTGTATTTTAATTCTTCGAATCTGAACGATAAGCTAGAGTGTGAGATTTGCTTACATTTCTACTGTTTCTTGGAATATTAACGTAACCGTTTTTTTTGTCTCTACATCAGCTCACTACTGTTCTATGGTACGTGTGTATATATACAAATGTACTCTATATAAGTTTGACAAAAGCAGCGCCTTGTTTCGGTCTAAGCTCGACCTTTGCCGCGGAGAGATGTTTCTTTTAATAAATACTTTTTTAGTCTAACAGTGATTTGATTTTTATTAGCACGTAAAAATCCTAACAAACCCCAATGGAATTAAAATATTACAGTTACTACTGTTGATCAGGGACTTGATAACAAATAAAAATGCATTGTTACATAATAAGAGCCATATAAAGTCGTAATACATATCTTGTATAATGAGCCCTAATAAGGCCAACCCTGGTTTTCATTGTACCCTAATAAGGCCAGGGTTGGCTTTATTAGGGCACCCTTGTTTACATTTATAATTTATACAGAAATAAGTTACTAATGAAAATTATATTAAAACCGTACTATATTCTGACAGTATAGTGTTTGGAGAACATGAAAACGTGTAACACTTGGCGTGATACATGAAAATACACAGCTAAATATCAAAATGTGTACATACCTGATATTACAGCAGATACTTCACAATACAGGTGGTGTCTCAAACAGTATGAAAGCAACTGCGGCGAAACTTGGAACTACTATCACAATGTAACCTACCGACAGGTTGTTGACTGCTGCTGCGACCTTCCGCCTAACTAAAGCACTTTTTGAAAAAAGGCACTTGGCCTTATTAGGGCCTTGGCCTTATTTGGGTCACCTACCTTAGTTTTAAATTTTACGGGATGCCTCCCCCTCTTCAAAAAAAAAAAAAAAAAACTCAAAACTTTGAGAAGGGGTAATGAGGCGGCTCAACAGAATCAAATATTTTTTTGCACACGTTCTTCAATTGTAAAAGACTGAACGCTAGTTGATTTTGGTGATGGTCGGTTAAGGGAAAGGGGTAATTTACCAGCCACATTTTATTATTTCACAAGAGTAATTGTTTCTATGACGAACGATAACTGCCGCACATTTAAACAGAATCAAATAATTTAGTGCATACATTCCCCAGTTGTAGATAACTCAAGGTCTTTTGACTTTGTTGAGGATCGGTTAAGGGAAAGGGGTAGTTTACCAGCAACATTTTATGTTGTAACAACAGAACGTTTTTCATGAAGAACGATAACTGCCGTAAATTCAAACAGAATCAAATAATTTTTTACATATGTGCCATAGTTGTAGAGGACTCAAGGCCTATTTATTTTGGTGAAGATCGGTTAAGGGAAAGGAGTAGTTTACCTGCCATTGTTAATGTTTTAACAAGAGTAATTGTTTCTATGACGAACGATAACTGCCGCACATTCAAACAGAATCAAATAATGTTTTGCATGCATCCCTGAATTGTAGAGGACTCAGTACCTATTGTTTCTATTTCTTTTATGAATTTTCTAACTGCTATAATTTTTATTGTTCGACTAAGCTTTTCGTCATCACTGACATCATCAGGTCTTAAACAACGTCTATCAACTGTACGTTGTAGGCTTTTATACTTTAGGCCCCTCCCCTTATGTCATCGCCCTCCTATTGGTTCTAGCTGCTGCCGCTCTTCACGGGTACTTTGTCTACATTTTTCCGTTAGGCATTTTTCTAACGTCCGTCAAATAGGTTATTTTCTATAAATAAAAATTATAGTTACAGGGGGAGGGGATAATGTTTTATATATGTACTACGTTATCAGCAACAAAGAAGTAGTTTGTTGTTAAAATTCCTTCCCGTCCTGTTTGGCCGTAAACCAAAGTTTTCTGCAAAACCAGACGTTTCGGCAGTGCCGTCGACTGCCATCATCAGTGAAAATCGAGTGCGATAACGTGTGGTGGTATACGTTAGTGACCACAGTACTGTTGTTAAGACTGAAGCAATAAGTGGAAAGAAGTAGTTTCTATGGAAACATTTCATTGCGTAAATGATTTAAAATATAAAGCTTAGAACATGGAAGTCATGTATGGTTCGTCCTACCGATATTTATTTCCATGTTCCATAAGGAAATGGAAGTATGGTGATGTCAAAAAAAATCGTGTTCGAGATAATTACATATTCTGATTTTACTACCCTCAAAACATGAAAAAAATTCATTTTTCGAAAAGTTTTTGTGTGTGTGTCTGTGTGTCTGTGTGTCTATCTGTCTGTCTGTCTATCAGTGTCTATCTGTGTGTAGATTTTTGTTTGTTTGTCAAACGATAAGAGCCGTAAATTCAAACAGAATCAAATAAGTTTTTGCACACAGCTCTGAATTTTAGTTTACTCAAGACATGTTGCTTTTGGTGAAGATATGTTGAGGGAAAGGGGTAGTTTACCTGCAACGTTTTATGTTTTAACAAGGGTAATTTTTCTATGACGAACGATAACTGCCGCACATTCAAACTGAATCAAATACTTCTTTCCACACCTTACTGAATTATAGAGAACTCAAGGTGTTTTGATTTTAGTGAAGATCGATTAAGGGAAAGGGGTAGTTTACCAGCAACATTTTATGTTTTAACAACGGTAATTTTGTCTATGACGAACGATAACTGCCGCACATTCAAACAGAATCAAATTTTTTTTTTCATTCGTTCCTGAATTAAAAAAAAAACTAAAGGCCTGTTGATTTTGGTGAAGATCGGTTAAGGGAAAGGGGTAGTTTACCAGCCACACATTTTTTGTTTTAACAAGAGTAATTGTTTCTATGACGAACGATAACTGCCGCACATTCAAACAGATTCAAATATTGTTTTGCATGCATCCCTGAATTGTAGAGTACTCAAGACATATTGATTTTGGTAAAAATCAGTTAAGAGAAAGGGGTAGTTTACCTGCAACGTTTTATGTTTTAAAAAGGGTAATCTTTTCTATGACGAACGATAACTGCTGAAAATTCAAAGATAATCGAATAATGTTTTGCATATGTCCCTACATTGTAGAGAGCTCAAGGCATGTTGATTTTGGTGAAGATCGGTTAAGGGAAAGGGGTAGTTTACCAGCAACATTTTATGTTGTACGAAGAGAAATTTTTCATGACGAACGATAACTGCCGTAAATGCGAACAGAATAAAAAAAATGTTTACATATGGTACCTGAGTTGTAGAGGACTCAAGGCCTGTTGACTTGGGTGAAGATCGGTTACGGGGAAAGGGTAGTTTACCAGAAACATTTTTTGTTGTAACAAGAGTAAAGTACTTATTTTTGATGATTAAAGTACCCTGATAAGAAGATCTAAATAATCCACTGTAGAAACCTAGATGAAATATCTATAAATGAAGAGGCTAGTTGAACAGGGTGGGGGTAATTTTCTATAAATGGAAATTATAGTTGAAGGGGGAGGGGATAATAATTTTTTTATATATGCACTACGTTATCGGCAACAAAGTAGTAGTTTGTTGTTAAAATTCCTTCCCGTCCAGTTTGGCCGTAGACCAATGTTTCCTGCAAAACCAGAAGTTTCGGCAATCCCATCGACTTCCATCATCAGTAAAATCGAGTGTGATAACGTGAGGTGGTATACGTTAGTGACCACAGTACTGTGGTTAAGACTGAAGCAGTAAGTAGAAAGAAGTAGTTTCTATGGAAATATTTAATTTCGAAAATGATTTTAAATATAAATCTTAGAACATGGAAGTCATGTATGGTGCTCCATACCGATATTTTGTAAATGGTAACTGTTTTGTAATATTGTGACGGCGCGTGCTTAGTGTAAATATCCTGACGATGGTCTTTGACCAAAATCGATAGAAATTAAGAATATAGTTAAAACTTTATTATAAATCATATGTATGGTATCTTTAGGTTGTGAACAATGAATAACACTACGATAGAAGATTAAGTGCATTCTATACAACGCGTTACTTTTAAATACTCATACAGAGAACTAGCCACTGAATTAGTTTCCTCCAAGGTATATATTCAGTCAAACAATTATGCTTATTATTTTGTAAAACAGATTGCATAAATAAACGTGAAAAAAGAAATACACCTATGTATCAGTCCAATAGTCATATTGAAAATTTATTCCACAGTAGTCAGTATGGCATTTTATTTATTTATTTTTTTTTTAAATAAGTTATTATAAGAATTGGTGAAAAAATAGCCAAATATCTCTCTCTTCGTTAAAAGACTTTCTCAGAAATGTTTTAAAGTGAATTCGTGTTCAGCAAAATATAGCTTGAAAATATTCTAGGCCAACATGAACAACCTAAACTTTTAAATTCCAAGGTTCCATAGTGTTTCAGAAAGCACAAAATAAACATTCAGTGAAGTTTAATAAATAGATTCCTTTTATTGCAACACTCAAACACCAAAGAAAATTTTTGTACAAATTGTGTTGATAACGATAAATTCATTTTCAAAAGAGTACATATTTTTTATCACCTTATGTTACACGTTATATTATAGTTAATAAAATCCATTATATACTCTATTATCTTATGTTTATACTTACAAATCAGCGTGAGCTCATATTGACCTCACCCGACAATTATAAGTTTTCAATTCGTGTAACCAATTAAGGGTTAAATCTATAAATATTAATCAATTGACACTTTTTGACACAAAAACAGACACAAAAAACGTGCAGAAACTCCAATCATTTACAAATAAGTGTATGAACATTCCGACGCAGCAATACTGGTAGACTGCAGCTTAATGTGAGACATCGCGACAAGTCAGCTGACAAACATACCGAAGAGATTATCCTCACTGTGAGACATTACTGTACTGTGAGACATCGCGACAAGTCAGCTGACAAACATACCGAAGAGATTATCCTCACTGTGAGACATTACTGTACTGTGAGACATCGCGACAAGTCAGCTGACAAACATACCGAAGAGATTATCCTCACTGTGAGACATTACTGTACTGTGAGACATCGCGACAAGTCAGCTGACAAACAGTTCTCTTCGTTGCGCAAAAGGAAAGTGTTGTCTAGTAGTGGAATATGTGTCACTGGAGTTATTAGATTAAAGTTAAAAATTGTCAAACGTTTTTCTTTATTATAGTTGGTTGTTTGACTAGTTCCGTTTTTATAAAACAGGCTGATATATCTGATATTTAGAAAAGAAAATCGACTTTAATATCAAGCAAAGCTTTACCTTACTTAAGACTTTTAAAACTTCAAGATATGATTATACTTAAACCATTATACCTACATATATTTGTAATGAGAGACAAAGAAACTAAGTCTATCAAATCGTCTTAAAAATCAAAATATTAACTATGAAGCCGGAATCACAATCAAAAACCCATATGAACTGACGAGATAGGAACACGTCCACGTGAACTCAGTTACGCTAAGTGGGTGAAGGAAGTCATATGGTTCAGTGAACCAATCAGCTAGCGCGCCACCTTACTATATTGCTGTCTTCCGTGAGACAAAAACAAAATAATTTGTTCGTGCCTCACTCTAACAGTAAGCTGCACAGTAATGTATACAGTATGCCATGTAAATAAGCATCTTCTACATTTCCACATCTGTTATGACCTCACTGTGGTACAGTACAGTAATGTCTCACAGTAAACTGCAGTCTATTAGTAATGCTTCGTCGCCATGTTCGTAGCCTTATACAAAATATTTATTAAAAACAGAACTACCACTGTTGCACACCACTATAGAAAAATTAATCCGATTAGCGCTTTCAAACTTCTCACCTCATCTCAGATCGCAAAAATTATAACCACTAATTATAATTAAAATTATAACTAACTAAATTTATAACCACTGACACAACTTTCTTAACTAAATTATTTATTGTTCTTAGAGCCTGGTGAATTTATCTCAACTGTCGTTAATTTTTATAACGTGTCTGAATTCTCATTTCGATTCCTTTGCATCTGTGGTGGTGATGATAATGGTGTTGTTGGTTATGGTAATCTTCCAGCTGTAGGTTCGCTAAGGGGTAAGCTGCGCCAAAATTCGTGATTGCTGAAATTTTCCACTGTTGTGACTTTAAAATTCTCCGGCAAATTTATGTCCATAAGGTTGGCTGCCTTTGTAATTGACTTCCCGGCGGTGACTGATACACCTGACCAGTGACCCCAGTAACTAGATAGTACCCTGAAAACATGACGAAGAAAACGTTCGTAAACAGTCTTAGCAAATTAAAATAAAAAAGCTTATAATATAAACAAGACTGGCCGAAAAGTATCCGACCATTTTGAATACTACGAGAACAGGTTGTGTAATTGCATTGTAACTTGCTAGCCAATCAGACGGCACCTTTTGACGCACGCGTAAACATTCATTAACGTATTGGACAATTCAGTTAGCTGTGAAACACTGCTGTGTAAACAGGTGGTTTTTGGTGATTGTTTCATAATTTTCATCCATAATGGGAAGACCGGGCTTCTGTATCGGGGTCATAGCAATAAACTCACGACACAACTGCAGTTATGATCATTTTGAGGAGGAAGTCTGGATCAGTGTTGGTGGTATCGAATATATTTTGTGCAACTTCAGCAGTGAATTCTTTTTGCTCTCGCGACAGTAAACGTGCCACGAATTTTGTCGCCACACGTTTTATTAAACGGTCTTCGTCAAAATCTCTGAAACAGTTGTCCACGGAATCTCCAGATCTCCTAATTCTCACACTGTCAGCCGTCAATTTTCGTTCGCTGCATCCTGTACGCGTCCACTATTTTCGGCTGATCTCCTTGTTAAAACCCTTCCAGATTGTGGATCAATTTCAACTGATCCCCAGCCATCTTTAACGCATTTGAACTATATAACTTTATCTGTGAATGACACGTATAGTTCTCTCCGAAAGCCTGCTTAACATTTGAGATAGGTTCCGCGGACGAAGTTAAAGTTTTACACAGTACTGAATACAAATTCGTTGAGATAGTCGTTAACACGTTATGAATATGACAATCACCAACGACACGTGTTTATACAACAGAGTCTCACAGCTAACAGAATAGTCCAATACGTTGATGAATATTCACGCATGCGCCAAAGGTCTCGTCTGATTGGCTACCAAGTTACAACACAGTTTTACAACCACTTTATGCAGTGCCGTATCTGTAGATGGGCGGACAGTGGGTTTCGCCTCGGGGGACAGGCCTCACATTTCGATGTAAAAGTAACGATGTTAATATACCGGGTACGGAAGAAATTACCAAGTTTACACACCTGACCAAAGCAGCAAAATAAATATTCAACCCTTAATCAACACTAGAATTACCAGAAGGTAAAAGAAGTAAAACTAACCGGCTCTACAATATACCAGGATTCCACAGGCCTTCAATGAAGTCTGGCATTGCAGGTTGGAGTTCAAATTTAAGAGATATTTAGCAAAACATTTCAGTAAATTACTTGAATCGCATTTTTTAGAAAGATATTTCCGAATAAAACTTAAGAACTGTTATTCTGATTTAAAAGAAATCATAGTTGGGGTTCCATAAGCCAGAGTTTTAGGAACCAGTTCTATACCTCCTCTACAAAAACGATATACCTGTAAATTGGCCGTAATTGCTACCTTTGTTGATAACTCTGCCATCATCGCAGAAGATAATACAAGTGAAAAAGCAACTGGGCAGCTACAATGTGCCATTGGCAAAGTTATTTCTTGGACCGAAAGTTGGCGAATAAAACTAAATGACGGCAAGTCGGTGGATTGTTTTATCAATTGCCTGCCTGTGGTTATCTACCGAAATCCAAATAAATTTTATAAGACAATGGCAATACCTACACTACTGTATGGTTCTGAAACTTGGGTCATAAAGAAAAACATGAACAAAAGATAAAAACAGCAGTAATGAAATTTCTGAGATCAGTTGAAAGGTGTAACAGACGAGATCATATAAGAAATGAAGAGATAAGAAGTGATTCAGATATTTTTGCAGTTAATAAAAGGATTAAAGAGAACAGAAGAAAATGGATTCAACACATCAGCAAAATGTTAGAAAGTAGAATACCGAAGATGGCGAATGATTACAACCCTAGAGGAAGAAGAAAAGTTGGTTGACCTAAGAAAAGGTGGACTGTGGAATAGGAACAGGCCGCCAAAACCTAAAACCGTTAAGAAGATGATGATGGTTATCAACCAACAAGTGATACCACATGAAAACAGTTCAAAGTACTTCGGCGTAGCATTAGAACCCAAGTTGTACTGGAAGGTACACGTAAAAAGGGAACAAACTGAACTTGACCAAAAACTCAGAAAAATGTAGACCTACTGCCTCCTCGCGCGACATGCTGAGTTTTCTGTACATAATAAATTATTGGTATATAAACAAATTTTAAAACATGTTTGGACATACTGTTTACAAATCTGGCGATGCACAAACAACAATCATACAGACATTTCAAAACAAAGTATAAGGTGTTCTGTTAATGCACCCATCGTACATACGAAATGAGAACATTTTCACTGACTTAAATGAAAATAAAATAATTGTTTTCAATAAATGTTTAAATGTCTTTAATAAATGAAAAAGTTCATACTGATATTAAATTTAATCCTATTCTTGTGTGTTATGCAGATATATGATGCAGATTATAATAACAAATTATACATTATACCAGTCACCAACTTGTAAATTTTGAAAAAGCGTTTTATATTGTGTTATAACCTACAAGTGTCTTATAAGCCATATAGTACTTTTTGTTAATGTGATTTCGGAGATGATTTTAACTTCACTGCACATCTCAGGGAAATTTTTTTGACATTATTTTATTGTGTTATTACGTGCACTCTAAATTTAATTGCCTGAGTTTCGCAACTGATTCGACTAACCAAAATGGAATCAATTATTTAATATTAAATCTATGTCAGTTTGTTTACTCTTAGTGAAAACTTAAATTAGTATTCCCAAATGGAGACAGACCTATAAATTCTCTTGTTGGGTCTCTCCCTCACGGTGTAAAGTAACACTGTTAATACTTATAATTTTAATTTATTTCTTATAACAAATTATATAATACAGGTATATGTATAATAGGTATATAATAGCAGGTATTTGTACCTGTTATTTTCAAATAATAATTTTGCACACCTCTTATTCTCCAAGAAGCGTGTGGAACGTCTAGGTAAACATCAGAATGTTGAGACGCTGCAACCTCTGGACAATACTGAACTTGTGCAAGGCTAAATAGAATGAAGCCCCTTGACTTGGTGTATTGTGCCAAGAGACAGGTATCACAAGAACAAAGTGGTCAGTTTTTAGATGAGTGCGCCGTAGGACGCTCATCTTACACCATATTGTAACGAGAACCGTATCGAACCGCGTAGAACAGCCAAGAGCTGCTTCCTTCTACTCGTCCCCTCACTTCTTAGTAGTCAGGTCTTGCTCCAGTCAGGTCTTGCCCCAGTCAGGTCTTGCGCGTTCAAATTTGTTCAAGATTCTTCAAGAGGCCACTTGAGATACGCATTAGCGTCAGAATTAAGTGGTGTGTGCATTGAGGATGGAAGATTTCTAGAAGGCGTGAGCTACCTATAAATAGCAGTCGGCTTGTTAGTTTAGTTGCGTTGAGCGACTTTCCGTAGCGCGGATCGAGTGGTGATTTACACAAGTTCGGCAAAGTGTTGTGTTATTATTAGTGAGAAATTCTTTATAGTTGACATTATTATTGCGTGTGGACAAATTTTACTTGAATCGTTTTAAAAGACTATTTTGTTGATTACAAATTATTAATTGTGATAATTAAGGCTATTAGTGACTTTCTTGGTGTCTTGTATTTCGTTTTCCACTGTACCATACGGCGATCAGAGAGACTATCATAACAATATATTGTATGTATGAAATATAAATAAAAGCGGCTGAAATGAGATTTCTCAGGCACGTGGCAGGGTATACTCTCCATGATCGTAGAAGAAACACAGATATGCGGCAGAAACTGAATATTATGAGTATACTCAACAGGATCGCCCAGTATCGGCTGAATCAGTGGGAACATCTTTGCGGAATGGATGACTCCCGCATCCCCAAACAAATATGGAACTATAAGCCGAGGGAACGGAGAGGTGTTGGACGTCCGAGGAAGTGCTGGAGTGACCAGCTGTAATATTTTCCAGTTCGGGTCCGGAACGAACCATCCTTGGTTTAAACGTTGAGGATGATGATGATGATGATGATGAAATATAAATTGATAACTGGGTTTAGCGCAGTTTCAGTTACAACAGAAATGTAACTGTAATCTAAACTACATATATAAAAAACTAAATTTTATACATACCCTGTGTTCGCGTACCGCTCCCACATATAGACAAGAGTGTCGGACATCCGTACATCTGCTGACGAGTTTACAGGATTTAAGAAACGTGTGTTGAACAAATAACCCATATCGTCTCCATGACATGCACCTGTGGTAAGCAAATTCAGTTTTCAATATTATAATTCTGTTACAATTATGGCGTAGACACATTACTTTTAATTCATCATCATCATCATCAGCATTATGAATATAGAAAGTAGAAAGCACATTATAAAGTGGAACACGGTAACTGTAATCTTTATTGATAGCAGAAAATATATCAGTTTTGACCAAATAATTATAGGGAAGTGTGAAAATGAGTTACAAAGGTCTATTTACACCGTGCATACAATCTGCCAGGAGTACAACTTGAAGATCTCAAATACTAAGACAGAAGTAATGACAGCGAATCTAAGTGTTGTTAATGACTTATCAGTCCCATGACCGTAAATTTTGATTTATGAAAAGTTACACGATCTAGTTACTAAACTGCTGAAAGTAGCTATGCATTATCACTGGATAGCTATTTTGTTGTTGTTGTTGTAGTCTCATACTATAGTCTACTTAATGGAGAATCGAATGTGTATCATTATTGTCATAGAAACAAAAGTCACTAAGAATTTTTCCTGTTCAAGTACATTAGTTTACGTACAATGTGCCAGAAATACATCTTTAAGATCTCAAATACTATGATAAAAACAATGGCCTTCCTGTGGAAAAATCATATAGGGCAAAAATTGCAATTGATAATAGTGTTTTGGAGCAGGTACCACATTTTAAATTTTTGGGATGTGATATCTCATATAGAAGGGACAACGATATCGAGAGAAAGTTAAATAAATGCAGTTATGTCTGTGGAACAATAATCCGACTATTGGAGAAAAAACGCAGAGGAAGACACAGCTAAAGTTCTATAAGGTCGTGGCTGTGCCGACTTTAATGTATGGATGTAAAACACGGACTCTCGTGCAAAAAGATATATAAAAAAACATGCGTCGGAAGTGAAATTTTAAAGAGCAGTTAAGGAATGTATTTTAAGAGGTCATATCCGAAACGATGACATAAGGAAAGACCTGAAGTTACGGTCGGTTCTGGATAGAATAAAGGAATACAAGCAGAATTGGAAGTCCCATGTTGAACGCATGGTAGACACGCGCATTCCTAAACAACCGTTTGAATATAGGCCATTGGGAACGAGTGATCGTGGAAGACCCTGGAAAAATGGTCAGAGACTCTGTGAAGTCGGAAGAGGCCCAAGCCATGTAGTGAAGAAGAAGAAGAAGGTTCAGACAATTAGTTCAAAACTATTTAAATATACTTACAATGACATCATGGGGTTATTGGTAAATGTACCCAAGTCCATTCATGTGATTTTACGGAAAACATAAATTAAAGTTTTTCAAGTGCAATGTTAAATAATAAAATTGATTTTCAAGGTTATATTTTTATATTAACAAAAAATTTTATTGATTTTATAGGTGCTAAAAAGAAAAAGAAAAAGAGAAATGCATTAAAAATGTCGTTTTTTGAACATATTGAAGCATTATTGAAACTGTCACTTGAGTAAAACTTGAAGGAAATATTTCAAATATTGGAAAACAAACCAAAACATTAATTATTGAGATCAGTGAAACAGAAATTAACAGTCCTCTGACTCTTCTTCTTTACTGTCACAGCAGACGCAAGTGGTTGCTATTAGCCTGCTCAACCACTGTTGTTCATCAATGAGCAAGGCAAATGTGTATCCTAAACTGCATGAGATTAATTACGACATAGTTCTCCACCTACTTCTAGGCCATCCTCCAGGTCTCACTCCACCATGGAAACCCTTGTGAAGCTTTCAGACTGACCCGTTGTCTTCTATTTTCAGCACATTGCCTCGCAACTTCAACCTTTTCATCTTAATGAAGGACGTAATACTGAGATTCCCATATGATGCATACAATTCACTATTTTTTCTCCGCCGCCATATTCCATTTTCACATATGAGGCCTGTAAGACTCCTAAGCAATTTTGTTTCAAATCTGTCCAGCAGACGCATTGCCGCCTATTAAGGGCCCCGGTGTCACAGTCATACGCCACGATTATTCTAATTAAGGTCATTATCATCATCTTTACGGATTAAACAAAGGATGGTCTGTTCCGGTCTCAAATAGGCAAAGATTAGAGCTGGTCACTTGGTTAACGACACCATAAGGTACCACACGGCTAGAGGGCGCAAGAGACAGTGGGCTTTAACGCTAGACAGAAGATGATGAAACTAATAGGCTACAATGTGAACCAGAGAAAGAAGAAGTAGAAGAATCCAGTATTTACCATATACAGTTGTAGTCCCACTTAGGTAGTTGCTAAAGCTGTCTTGTCCTCGATACTTGAACCTGTACACGTACACAGGACTGGTACGCTTTGACGCTTGAAGAAGAGCAGCCCTCATTATGTCAATGCTGAAATGTCGGTCTGTGATCACCTGAAATATTAACTATCATTAAGCAGTGGCAGAAACAGCATTCCTCTTTACCAATGAAAATATCAGTATGGAGAACCATACATGACTTCCAAGTTTTAAGATTTATATTAAAATCATTTTCAAAATGAAATATTTCAATAGAAACTACTTCTTTCTACTCCTTTCTTCAGCCTTAACCACAGTACTATGATCACTAACGTGCACACCTCACGTTAGCGTACTCGATTTTCACTGAAGATGGCAGTCGATGGCACTGCCGAAACGTCTGGCTCCAACTTCCTCGTGCTTATTTGCTAAACTGCTAGATGTCATATTCTGGACGAGGCCTTTCAGTGTTCCCACCATTTTCAAGTCCTAGACCACATTTTAAGGTCGTGATGTAAGATTGAAAATGGTGGAAACACTGAAAGGCCTCGTCCAGAATATATGACATTTAGCAGTTTAGCCATTAAGCACGACGAAGCTGGAGTTATAGAGACTGCTAATTCAAATAACAGGATTAACAACGAAACGTCTGGTTTTGCAGAAAACATTGGACCATGGTCAAACAGTCCGGAAAGGAATTTTAACAACAAACTACTTCTTTGTTGCAGATAACTTAGTACACATATAAAAATCGGTATGGAGAACCATACATGACTTCCATGTTGTAAGATTTATGTTTAAAATAATTTTCTTCAATTCGGTTCGGTAATTTATAAAAAAATATCTCCCACCCTCAAACTAATTTCACTATATATAGATATTTTTGTTATTATGGGGTAGTCGTTTAATATAATGTTATATAAGGCTGAAGATGAGAGCACGGGAGCCATCGAAACATGTTCCTAATAAGGAAAAAAGTACATATTGAGGTAAATTTATTTATGAATATTAAATGTAATATATATATATCCCAAAATAAATACATTAATATTTCAAATATATTAAATTGAATTAACAATTTACATAGCAAAATAAAGTTCACAACACAAGAAGAATCGAATAATAAACTGAATTACTTAGACCTAACCATAAACAGAACTGAAAATAATTTTGAATACTCAGTATACACAAAACCATCTCAAATTAATTTTATAATTCCAAATAAGTCTAATCATCATCCCCGACATAAAATGGCAGGATTCAATTCATTAATGTACCGTGTGTATAGAATCCCATTAAATGAACAAGATAGAAACAAAGAAAGAAATATCATGAAATAAATAGCAATAGACAATGGATACAAAATAAAAACTATAAATAAATTAGAAAATAAAATAAAACTTAAATTTACTAAACAAACACCATACAAATCTTCGTGTAAAAATCCTTCCACTAATGATAATATAAAATATATCAACTTTACTTATCACGGAAACATAACTCGTAAACTAAGCAAAATATTTAAAGACACAAACTTAAAAATATCATATAACACAAATAATATTCTTTTTAATAAAATAAAACCTAAAACTAAATTCAACATGATATTAAACTAAATTCAACTAAATATCATGAAAAAATGGAGTTTACAAAATAGAATGTCCAGATTACAATAAATTTTACGTAGGCCAGACGAATTATAAGCCATACTGTCTGTGTGTAGAAATTTTTCTATGGCGAACGATAACTGCCGGAAATTCAAACAGAATCAAATAACTTTTTGCATATGTGGCTAAGTTGTAGAGGACTCAAGATCTATTGATTTTGGTGAAGATCAGTTAAGGGATAGAGATAGTTTACCAGCAACGTTTTCCGTTTTAACAAGAGTAAAGTGCTTACTTTTGATAAATAAAGTATCCTGAAAAGAAGGTCATAATAATCCACTGTAGAAAGGTAGATGAAATGTCTATAAATGAAAAGGGTAGTTGAAGGGGGAGGGTTAATTTTTTTTATAAATTAAAATGGTAGTTGATGGAGGAAGTAAATTTTATAAGATTTATATGTGTAATACGTTATTGACAACAAAGAAGTAGTTTCTATGGAAACATTGCATTTCACTTTAACAAAATTCTATATTTTTTCATTTTAATTTGAATCACGTATGAGAGAAAATATATCGTTCGTGGCAGGCAAGCATATTTCAATTATGTAATGTTTACGTTTCCATTTTATTATTATGATTACCGCAATAAAAGGGCAGGCAACACACACACACACACACACACACAATTCGCGTTATTTATGGTCTCACTCATGTTTATTTTCTTACATTTGCACGCTTTTTAAATGGAAAGTGTCGAAACCCACACCAACACAACGCGTGCAAACTGAAAAAGTGTCCAGCGTGGATAGCGATTTGTTTCCTGTGGATCGCTAGGCAGTGTAACTGCACGTGTTTACAGAGGAACGGTTCATAGACAGACTTTTCGTCTTTAGGGAATGAACCCTCTGCAAGATGCTCAGGGTCCATGAGTGACTTCAGAGCGCTTCGGAGGAGGGATGATTATCTGCGTAGTTCGGTTTCATTATAAGAATAAAGTAAGCCTACCTAATTTTTATTGATAAAGTGACTGAAAATAACATTATATTAAACGACTACCCCATAATAACAAAAATATCTATAAATAGCGAAATTAGTTTGAGGGTGGGCGATATTTTTTTATAAATTACCGAACCGAATTCAAGAAAATTATTTTAAACATAAATCTTACAACATGGAAGTCATGTATGGTTCTCCATACCGATTCTTATATGTGTACTACGTTATCTGCAAGAAAGAAGTAGTTTGTTGTTAAAATTCCTTTCCGGGCTGTTTGACCATGGTCCAATGTTTTCTGCAGAACCAGACGTTTCGTTGTTAATCCTGTTATTTGAATTAGCAGTCTCTATAACTCCAGTTTCGTCGTGCTTAATGGCTAAACTGCTAAATGTCATATATTCTGGACGAGGCCTTTCAGTGTTTCCACCATTTTCAATCTTACATCACGACCTTAAAATGTGGTCTAGGACTTGAAAATGGTGGGAACACTGAAAGGCCTCGTCCAGAATATGACATCTAGCAGTTTAGCAAATAAGCACGAGGAAGTTGGAGCCAGACGTTTCGGCAGTGCCATCGACTGCCATCTTCAGTGAAAATCGAGTACGCTAACGTGAGGTGTGCACGTTAGTGATTATAGTACTGTGGTTAAGGCTGAAGAAAGGGGTAGAAAGAAGTAGTTTCTATTGAAATATTTCATTTTGAAAATGATTTTAATATAAATCTTAGAACTTGGAAGTCATGTATGGTTTTCCATACTAATATTTTCATTGGTAAAGAGGAATGCTGTTTCTACCACTGCTGAATGATAGTTAATATTTCAGGTGATCACAGACCGACATTTCAGCATTGACATAATGAGGGCTGCTCTTCTTCAAGCGTCAAATAGTACCAGTCCTGTGTACGCGTACAGGTTCAAGTATCGAGGACAAGACAGCTTTAGCAACTACCTAAGTGGGACTACAACTGTATATGGTAAATACTGGATTCTTCTACTTCTTCTTTCTCTGGTTCACATTGTAGCCTATTAGTTTCATCATCTTCTTTCTAGCGCTAAAGCCCACTGTCTCTTGCGCCCTCTAGCCGTGTGGTACCTTATGGTTAACCAAGTGACCAGCTCTAATCTTTGCCTATTTGAGACCGGAACAAACCACCCTTTGTTTAATCCTTAAAGATGATGATAATGACTTTAATTAGAATAAACGTGGCGTATGACTATGACACCGGGGCCCTTAATACGCGGCAATGCGTCTGCTGGACAGATTTGAAACAAAATTGCTTAGGAGTCTTACAGGCCTCATATGTGAAAATGGAATATGGCGGCGGAGAAAAAATAGTGAATTGTATGCATCATATGAGAATCTCAGTATTACGTCCTTCATTAAGATGAAAAGGTTGAAGTTGCGAGGCAATGTGCTGAAAATAGGAGACAACGGGTCAGTCTGAAAGCTTCACAAGGGTTTCCATGGTGGAGGGAGACCTGGAGGATGGCCTAGAAGTAGGTGGAGAACTATGTCGTAATTAATCTCATGCAGGTTAGGATACACATTTGCCTTGTCATTAATCGTGGGAACAGTTCAGACACCGTGTGAAATTTTGCCATAGCTGCCATAATTTGCACAGCGTAACATCCATAATTCGCATAGACAAGGTTTAATATTATACCTAACCATTGGTGTAATAATATTTATAAAAAAGTGTGCGCTTCATAAAAAGACGCGTAGGTTGATAGTGATGATGAAACCGACGCGCCTGCCAGTCCAAAGTTGTCAGAAACAGTTTCCAACAGGAATTGCAACTGGCAGCAGTATAAAACCCCAGCGCGCGACACACTCTATCTCAGATCAAGTTCATTTAGTAAGAGGAATCCACGCATCTCGACAACGTAAACTTTATGAAGTTATAGTAATGTTTTGAACAGTAGTCAATATACTGAAGTGCGATGGAACCGGCAGTACGTCGGTGTAATTATTAGAGAACGAGTGATTTAAATAAAAGACTGTATTAATGAAGCTACAAGAGTCATAACTACGTAGAACGTCTAGACAGCTACGAGGGACAAGAAAGAAGAGGACGAGGAACTAGACATCTACGAGAGGACGCAGGGACAGCCCAAGCAGCTACATCCAGCCGTTTATCATCAAGACTAGAAGTCCACGTCAGGACTCAGCATCCAGGAGACGCAGCGAGGAATTCAACGACGTAGAGACAAGAGGAGCTGATACCGAAGAGGATCAACAAACTCGAGAGTCCAGATGACGGTAACAACCAATTTAAATTTGTGCAGAAAAATGAGGTGAACTCGAATATTTATTTAATATTATAAATGACCCTGAAGTCTATCACCAAAAGCTCTAGTTTCCATATCCAAGTTTACAGAACATTAATATATATATATTTTTTTTTTAATTGAACCATGAATAAGTAATTGTTAGAAAGATAAATGAGAATAGAGAATATCATAATAGTAATCTCATAATTGAATTGTCAAGAAAGAACCATAGTTTATTATATTTTGTAATTAATTAGATGAATAATTTTTAAATATGAGATTTACGTAATGGTTAATTAATTGAGACATTAAAATTAGAATCAATTAACGTAAATAAGGTTCTCTATTACTATTTTAATTAATATTTGGAATTAATCAAAAGTTTCATTTACGTGGTGTACATGGAAAACCACACTTGTAAAGACTAGATAAATATTTAAATGTTATACGTATTAATTACGTTTCCTATTATCTTTATATGTGTTATATGTATATGTCTGTGTACTATTTCAGGTCATATATAATGTATGTGTGTATATACTATGTCTTAGAAGTATAAGAAATCAGAGTTAACCACATTATGAGTATATTATATTCGGGTTGAATATAAGGGTTCATATAACAAGAAACCCACATTAAACAATTTAAATAACATGACAATTTGCGATTTTTGAATAAATGAAATGAATATGCTTTTCTTGAAACAGTCGTACTAATTTCACAACCAGTACTCAATCGTCTGTACTCTTTACTTGTAAATTAAAACTTATAACGTTATGTAACCCCTCTTTAACTTAAGCAGTAAAAAAAAAGATTATTTTTTTTTTGAAAATTTTTTGAAATTTTTTTTTTTGTAAGAGGCTAATTATAAAGCCTAGAGCCTTTGCTTCTCTAGAGCCTAGAGAAGCCAAATATCTGCTGGATCCAGAGAGACGGGACTTGCAATGAAAACTCATGAATTAAACAATTAACAAATCCCTTTTATTATTCTATCTCAGTAAACAAATCAATAATAAAATAAATAAACCCAACAGTCATAATCTATAATTCCCTTAAATAGTCAATTAAATAAAGTATACTTTCTCAACAAGGCCACCTGAAAATATTTATAAATACCAAGAAAATAATTTGCTATGTCACTCTACCAATGAATTAAAATTTAAAACCATAACTAACCTTGAAATAAGGTTTCCATTAAAATATTAATAAAATATAAAGTTTATTTTATATGTTCCTTGGAGAATGCTCCATTGAACTTAATGAAGACAAATGGTATAGATTCCTTGCTAACATTAATTATAATAATAATTACTCAAATAAATTAAATAAATTTTAAAGGGTGACAATTCATATACTTGTTATAATGTTAAATAAAATAAATTATTTTCTTAAAGAAATGATCAGCAATGATTAATTGAGATAGAATACCTGTTATAAAAAATGAAAAGGATATACCTACATGATTCCATGTATTAACTTTCTTTTATAAAAAAAAGACAACGAACAAACCCTATATCTAAAGTCCCCACCACAAATACAGTAAATGCATAATTCTTATAACCCCCAAAATGTACACACAAATATACAAACATAACATGTTCCACAATACAAATACATTATACAATAGTATAAAATACAATATACATAAGGATCTCTTGCCACGCCCCTTTTTATATTACCCCCATGGTGTATATAAATTCTTACTTCTTTTATAATTATCCCTGTTAGGATTGCAATTTACTTTTATATTACCCCCATGGTGTCGGTTGATTACACCTCACGTGTATTAGATAATGCTTAAGCATTCAGTAGTCCCCAGGACATAATAACTTTCAAAATGTTGGCTAAGTGCCTAATGCAGTTATACAATACTGCCCCACTGGGCTCTATTACTGTGAGAAATAAAAAATATTTAAAACAATGAACACCCCCCAGTTATCAGGAATAATTTAAAGAATTTATATATACTGAAACATTGCCAAGTAATAAAAATAGAAATGTTGCATAATATTATAACCCTATGAAAAATACACTTGGCCCAGAGACCGACATGTTAATAGCCAGTTGATTCATCTTTCAACTTGTCTCAACAAACAAGTTCAAAAGTGCATCAACATGCATTCCTTCTGGTTGAAACTTGTGGAAAATGCACCTACCTCCCAAGTAATTTTTTATACAATATGAATTAAACTGATTTTTAAATTAAGAAAATATATATATATATATACTACTGAATTGAACACGATAAATTACTGATAGAAGGAATGACTTAAAATATGTAAAGAAACCCATATAATGAAATAAGGGGAAAATCTATGTTGAATGTTACACTAGTAGGCATGCCAGTCTCTGAGCTGACAATTTTACCAGAAATATACTGAAATTTACAATTAATTTTGCACCCAGTCCACACACTAAACTGTCCCATCAATTGGGGATCCAAATAAATGTTTAAAACTTGAAATGTTGTAGTTGATAGATATATATATATAACTGGTCACTGGGTATGATTGAGTGCTGACTCTATGTGTAATTAATAATTGGTTTTGTATCACCTGATTTCGTCCATGAGTGGTTTTTATTAAAGTGGCAATCTCGTGGTTGACATTATAGGTGTTGGTGTGGTCTTCTGGCCATTCCTCCGGTAGCGAAGAGGAGCTTTAAGGTGTTAATAGTTCAGCCATGTTGTAGGTCTTGTTCTCGTCTATATCGGTGAACCCTAATTACACACCATTGTATATATTAGCCAGAGTACACAACACAATGCCCCACTAAAGTTTGCACACCCCCCAAAATACATATATAAAGTTAACATAGCTATTGAGCTACTTAAATTTAACTTGACAGATTCGTATGGCCAACATGCCTTATTTGAAAAACTTTATAACCGTAATTCTTCATAATATTACATTACCCAATGCGGGTTATCCTGTTTGCAATTTGACAATTAATTATGGCTTTGTACCATTTCATAACTTTATACATAGTGTGAATATGTAGATACCACGTGGTTAAGAAGTTGTTTCAAATACATAGTTTTTACTATAGAAAATAATATGAATTGGTGGTTATTTACTTTCAAAACGTGCCTGAGTAAGTTACCAGATATTAATAAAGTTTTACTGTTAATTGTAGTAAAACTTGTATGCCATCTAAACCAACTACGCCTTGTGCAATAACCTAGATGAACGTAACACGAATCTCGTTACATCGATGTTAGATAAATTTTAAACTTAAATATTTGTATTTAAATTTACTTTACTTTTCAGTGCTGAAATTCTGACACGTGAATGGAATGTTTTATAAAGTTTTAAACACTTTTACCTTCAAAAGTATATTGCACAACCGCATGGTTGCATACAGGTGAACAGAAATCAACCTACTCAGGCTCATTAAAAAAACAGTTTTCTTCAGTGATATATTATAGTCTATTAATATGAAAGTAAGTGAGACTCACCGCAGTCGTTTATTGAACTTAGCTAATCATAGCGTGAAGAAGATGTATAGAAAATCATTCTCTACCGGAGTAAAAATGGAGTCGACTTTCAGCCACGGAGTATTTTGTGAGACGAAATTAAATCAGAAGTACCAGCTTCTTCCTCGTTTGCCTACGGCACTTGTCGCCAGAAAGCAGCACCTGGAGTTTTCATACCGCGGGTAGGCGGCAGGTGCCGACACCGATCAAGAAGTTAATCTGTAGGCCTTATCTTCACGGAAAGAGTGCAGCACGAATTACACCACTGTAATTCCGTACTGCCTATAACTACAGGCCGTATATTCAGTTGTTTTGCGCTGTCTCTCCGCTAGAGATCAGCCCAACCACCAATTGTAAATTACTGAAATCGCGCTGAATCTTACAGGTTCGGCACAGTTATCCACGCGCTTATCCACACTCAATCAACTACCAAAGCCTGCGACCCAGCCGGGGAACATCAAGGTAAATACTGCTGAAGAAGAGTGTACCTCTGAGACGTGGGTAAGTGAGCGCATACGAGTAAGTGCGTATGTGTAAAAAGTAAGTGTATAAAAATAACGTTGTAATATGTAAAAAAATTTTTATTCTGTTTGCATTTACGGCAGTTATCGTTCGTCATGAAAAATTTCTCTTCTTACAACATAAAATGTTGCTGGTAAACTACCCCTTTCCCTTAACCGATCTTCACCAAAATCAACATGCCTTGAGTTCTCTACAATGTAGGGATATATGCAAAACATTATTTGATTATGTTTGAATTTACGGCAGTTATCGGTCGTCATATAAAAAATACCCTTTTTAAAACATATAAAGTTGCAGGTAAACTACCCCTTTCTCTTAACTGATTTTCACCAAAATCAATATGTCTTGAGTCCTCTACAATTCAGGGATGCATGCAAAACAATATTTGAATCTGTTTGAATGTGCGGCAGTTATCGTTCGTCATAGAAACAATTACTCTTGTTAAAACATAAAATGTGGCTGGTAAACTACACCTTTCCCTTAACCGATCTTCACCAAAGTCAACAGGCCTTTAGTTTTTTTTAAATTCAGGAAGGTATGCAAAAAAATATTTGATTCTGTTTGAATGTGGGGCAGTTATCGTTCGTCATATACAAAATTACCGTTTTTAAAACATAAAATGTTGCTGGTAAACTACCCCTTTCTCTTAATCGATCTTCACTAAAATCAAAACACCTTGAGTTTTCTATAATTCAGGAAGGTATGCAAATAAGTATTTGATTCAGTTTGAATTTACGGCAGTTATCGTTCGTCAAAAAAAAAATACCCTTGTTAAAACATAAAACGTTACTAGTAAACTACCCATTTCCCTTAACCTATCTTCACCAAAAACAACAGATCTTGAGAACTCTACAATCCAGGACTGTATGCGAAACATTATTTGATTCTGTTTGAATTTGCGGCTGTTATCGTTTGCCATAGAAAAAAATTACCCTTGTTAAAACATAAAACGATGCCGGTAAACTACCCCTTTCCCTTGACCTATGTTCACCAAAAACAATAGGTCTTGAGTAACCTACAATTCAGAGCTGTATGCAAAAACGTATTTGATTCTGTTTGAATTTGCGGCTCTTATCGTTTGCCAAAAAAAAATCTACACACAGATAGACACACAGATAGGCATACAGACACACAGACACACACAACCTACGCGTCTTTTTATGAAGCGCACACTTTTTTATAAATATTATTACACCAATGGTTAGGTATAATATTAAACCTTGTCTGATGTTACGCTGTGCAAATTATGGCAGCTATGGCAAAATTTCACACCGTGTCTGAACCGTTCCCACGATTAATGACCACTTAACGTCAAATTGAAGCGCCAGGCGTCAGCTATGTATTCACATATGTCGCTGATTCGTGTGACTTTTGGTTCACGTACAATCATTAAAAAACTGTGTGAAATCTTCCACCCTCGTTTGCATAATTTAACCTGTCTGTTATTTACACATGTACACATACACACACACGTAGACTGCTACACAGGCGACCGCATGTCATTCTGACGTCACCGCTGCCGGTCTCTGCATGTTAATTGCTCCCCTCCGTTACATTTAAAAAACCAACAAAGTCATATGCTTCCATATACATGCTTACGTACAATATTTGATTTATTTAAATTTAAATACTACTTATATTTATTACATTCTTTCGTATATTTATTAAACTATTTTTATTATGTACATCTTACATATTTCATACGTGTTTACATATGTTATCATACCTCAGTCAGGGGTTGGTACATATACTTACGCTAAACGTATCGTTGTAATATGTAACTGAGTTGTAGAGGACACAAGGCCTGTTGACTTATGTGAAGATCGGTTACGCAGAAAGGGTAGTTTACCAGAAACATGTTTTGTTGTAACAAGAGTAAGGTACTTAATTTTGATATATAAAGTATCCTGATACGAAGATCTTAATAATCCACTGTAGAAACGTAGATGAAATATCTATACATGAAGAGGCTAGTTGAACGGGGTGGGGGTAATTTTCTATAAATGAAAATTATAGTTGAAGGGGAAGGGGAAAATTTTTTTAATATATGTACTACCTTATCGGCAACAAAGAAGTAGTTTGTTGTTAAAATTCCTTCCCGTCCTGTTTGGCCGTAGACCAAAGATTTCTGCAAAACCAGACGTTTCGGCATTGCCGTCGACTGCCATCATCAGTGAAAATCGAGTGCGATAACGTGTGGTGGTATACGTTAGTGACCACAGTACTGTTGTTAAGACTGAAGCAATAAGTGGAAAGAAGTAGTTTCTATGGAAACATTTCATTGCGTAAATGATTTAAAATATAAATCTTAGAAAATGGAAGTCATGTATGGTTCGCCCTACCGATATTTATTTCCATGTTCCATAAGGAAATGGAAGTATGGCGATGTCAAAAAAAATCGTGTTCGAGATAATTGCAGATTCTGATTGTACTACCCTCAAAACATGAAAAAAATTCATTTTTCGAAAAGTTTCTGTGTGTGTGTGTGTCTGTCTGTCTATCTGTGTGTCTATCTGTGTGTAGATTTTCTTTTTGGCAAACGATAAGAGCCGCACAGGCGACCGCATGTCGTTCTGACGTCACCGCTGCCGGTCTCTGCATGTTAATTGCTCCCCTCCGTTACATTTAAAAAACCAACAAAGTCATATGCTTCCATATACATGCTTACGTACGATATTTGATTTATTTAAATTTAAATACTGCTTATATTTATTACATTCTTTCGTATATTTATTAAACTATTTTTATTATGTACATCTTACATATTTCATACGTGTTTACATATGTTATCATACCTCAGTCAGGGGTTGATACATATACTTACGCTAAACGTATCGTTGCAATGTGTAACTGAGTTGTAGAGGACTCAAGGCCTGTTGACTTGTGTGAAGTTCGGTTACGGAGAAAGGGTAGTTTACCAGAAATATTTTTTGTTGTAACAAGAGTAAGGTACTTAATTTTGATATATAAAGTATCCTGATAAGAAGATCTTAATAATCCACTGTAGAAACGTAGATGAAATATCTATACATGAAGAGGCTAGTTGAACGGGGTGGTGGGTGTAATTTTCTATAAATGAAAATTGTAGTTGAAGGGGGAGGGGATAATTTTTTATATATGTACTACGTTATCGGCAACAAAGAAGTAGTTGGTTGTTATAATTCCTTCCCGTCCAGTTTGGCCGTAGACCAATGTTTTCTGCAAAACCAGACGTTTCAGCAGTGCCATCGACTTCCATCATCAGTGAAAATCGAGTGCGATAACGTGAGGTGGTATACGTTAGTGACCACAGTACTGTGGTTAAGGCTGAAGCAGTAAGTAGAAAGAAGTTTTTTCTGTGGAAATATTTTATTTCGAAAATGATTTTAAATATAAATTTTAGAACATGGAAGTCATGTATGGTTCTGCATACCGATATTTTGTAAATGGAAACTGTTTTGCAATATTGTGACGGCGCGTGCTTAGTGTAAATATCCTGACGATGGTCTATGACCAAAATCGATAGAAATTAAGAATATAGTTAAAACTTTATTATAAATCATACAGTATGTATGGTATCTTTAGGTTGTGAACAATGAATACACTACGATAGAAGGTTAAGTGCATTCTATACAACGCGTTACTTTTAAATACTCATACAGAGAACTAGCAACTGAATTAGTTTCCTCCAAGGTATATACTCAGTCAAACAATTATGCTTATTATTTTGTAAAACAGATTGCGTAAATAAACGTGAAAAAAGAAATACACCTATGTATCAGTCGAATAGTCATATTGAAAATTTATTCCACAGTAGTCAGTATGGCATTTTATTTTTTTAATTTTTTTAAATAAGTCATTATAAGAATTGGTGAAAAAAATAACCAAATATCTCTCTCTTCTATAAAACACTTTCTCAGAAATGTTTTAAAGTGAATTCGTGTTCAGCAAAATATAGCCTGAAAATATTCTAGGCCAACATGAACAACATGAACTTTTAAATTCCAAGGTTCCATAGTGTTTTACAAAGCACAAAATAAACACTCAGTGCAGTTTAATAAATAGATTCCTTTTATTGCAACACTCAAACACCAAAGAAAGTTTTTGTACAAACTGTGTTGATAACGATAAATTCATTTTCAAAAGAGTACATATTTTTTATCACCTTATGTTACACGTTATATTATAGTTAATAAAGTCCATTATATCCTCTATTATCTTTTGTTTATACTTACAAATCAGCGTGAGCTCATATTCACCTCACCCGACTATTATAAGTTTTCAATTCATGTAACCAATTAAGGGTTAAATCTATAAATATTAAGCAATTGACACTTTTTGATTCTTCAATCTATACTTTAAAGAAAGCCAAGTCAGACACAAAAAACGTGCAGAAACTCCAATCATTTACAAATAAGTGTATGAACTTTCCGACGCAGCATTACTGGTAGACTGCAGCTTACTGTGAGACATCGCGACAAGTCAGCTGACAAACATACCGAAGAGATTATCCTTACTGTGAAACATTAGTGTATTGTGAGACATCGCGACAAGTCAGCTGACAAACATACCGAAGAGATTATCCTTACTGTGAGACATTACTGTACTGTGGGCAAATCAGCTGACAAACAGCTCTCTTCGTTATGCAAAAAGAAAGCGTTTTCTAGTAGTGGAATATGTGTCACCGCAGCTATTAGATTAAAGTTAAAATTGTCAAACGTTTCTCTTTATTTAAGTTGGTTGTTTGACTATTTCCGTTTTTATAAAACAGGCTGATATATCTGATATTTAGAAAAGAAAATCGACTTTAATATCAAGCAAAGCTTTACCTTACTTAAGACTTTTAAAACTTCAGTATATGATTATACTTAAACCATTATACCTACAGATATTTGTAATGAGAGACAAAGAAACTAAGTCTATCAAATCGTCTTAAAAATCAAAATATTAACTATGAAGCCGGAATCACAATCAAAAACCCATATGATTGACGAGATAGGAACGCGTCCACGTGAACTCAGCTACGCTATGGGAGTGAAGGAAGTCATGTGATTCAGTGAACCAATCAGGTAGCGCCCACCTTACTGCATTGCTGTCTTCCGTGAGATAAAATAATTTGTTCATGCCTCACTCTAACAGTAAGCTGCACAGTAATGTATACTGTATGCCATGTAAATAACCCTCTTCTACATTTCCACATTTGTTATGGATCACTGTGGTACAGTACAGTAATGTCTCACAGTAAACTCTGCAGTCTACCAGTAATGCTGCATCGGCATGTTCGTAGCCTTATACAAAATATTTGTTAAAAACAAAATTATCACTGCTGCACACCACTATAAAAAAATTAATCCGATTAGCGCTTTCAAACTTCACAGCTCATCTCACATCGGAAAAATTATAACCACAAATTATAATAAAAATTATAACTAATTCAAATTATAACCACTGACACAACGTTCTTAATTAAAAGTATTTATTGTTCTTAGAGTCTGGTGAATTCATCTCAACTGTCGTTAATTTTTATAACGTGTCAGAAGTCTCATTTCGATGCCTTTACACCTGTGGTGGTGATGATAAAGGTGTTGGTGGTTATGGTAATCTTCCAGCTGTAGGTTCGCTAAGGGGTAAGCTGCGCCAAAATTCGTGATTGCTGAAATTTGCCACTGTTGTGGATCCAAAATTATCCGGGAAATTTATATCCACAATGTTGACTACCTCTGTAATTGACTTCCCGGCGGTGACTGATACGCCTAACCAGTGAACCCAGTACCTTAGATAGTAACCAGATAGTACCCTGAAAACATGACGAAGAAAACGTTCGTAAACAGTCTTAGCAAATTAAAATAAAAAAGCTTATAATATAAACAAGACTGGCCGAAAAGTATCCGACCATTTTGAATACTACGAGAACAGGTTGTGTAATTGCATTGTAACTTGCTAGCCAATCAGACGGCACCTTTTGACGCACGCGTAAACATTCATTAACGTATTGGACAATTCAGTTAGCTGTGAAATATTGCTGTGTAAACACGTGGTTTTTGGTGACTGTTGTATTCATAATTTTCATCCATAATGGGAAGACCGGGCTTCTGTATCGGGGTCATAGCAATAAACTCACGACACAACTGCAGTTATGATCATTTTGAGGAAGAAGTCTGGAACAGTGTTGGTGGTATCTAATATATTTTGTGCAACTTCAGCAGAGACTTCTTTTTGCTCTTGCGACAGTAAACGTGCCACGAATTTTGTCGCCACACGTTTTATTAAACGGTCTTCGTCAAAATCTCTGAAACAGTTGGCCGCGGGATCTTCAGATCTCCTAATTCTCCCACTGTGAGCCGTCGATTTTCGTTCGCTGCATCCTGTACGCGTTCACTATTTTCGCCTGATCTCCTTGTTAAAAGCCTTCCAGATTGTGGATCAATTTCAACTGATACCCAGCCATCTTTAAAGCATTTGAACTATATAACTTTATCTGTGAATGACACGTGGAGTTCTCTCCGAAAGCCTGCTTAACATTTGAGATAGGTTCCGCGGATGAAGTTAAAGTTTTACACAGTACTGAATACAAATTCGTTGAGATAGTCGTTAACACGTTACGAATATGACAATCACCAACGACACGTGTTTATACAACAGAGTCTCACAGCTAACAGAATAGTCCAATACGTTGATGAATATTCACGCATGCGCCAAAGGTCTCGTCTGATTGGCTAACAAGTTACAACACAGTTTTACAACCACTTTATGCAGTGCCGTATCTCTAGATGGGCGGACAGTGGGTTTCGCCTCGGGGGACAGGCCTCACATTTCGATGTAAAAGTAACGATGTTAATATACCGGGTACGGAAGAAATTACCAAGTTTACACACCTGACCAAAGCAGCAAAATAAACATTCAACCCTTAATCAACACATAGAATTACCAGAAGGTAAAAGAAGTAAAACTAACCGGCTCTACAATATACCAGGATTCCACAGGCCTTCAATGAAGTCTGGCATTGCAGGTTGGAGTTCAAATTTAAGAGATATTTAGCAAAACATTTCAGTAAATTACTTGAATCGCATTTTTTAGAAAGATATTTCCGAATAAAACTTAAGAACTGTTATTATGATTTAAAAGAAATCATAGTTGGGGATCCATAAGCCAGAGTTTTAGGAACCAGTTCTATACCTCCTCTTCAAAAACGATATACCTGTAAATTGGCCGTAATTGCTACCTTTGTTGATAACTCTGCCATCATCGCAGAAGATAATACAAGTGAAAAAGCAACTGGGCAGCTACAATGTGCCATTGGCAAAGTTATTTCTTGGACCGAAAGTTGGCGAATAAAACTAAATGACGGCAAGTCGGTGGATTGTTTTATCAATTGCCTGCCTGTGGTTATCAACCGAAATCCAAATAAATTTTATAAGACAATGGCAATACCTACACTACTGTATGGTTCTGAAACTTGGGTCATAAAGAAAAACATGAACAAAAGATACAAACAGCAGAAATGAAACTTCTGAGATCAGTTAAAAGGTGTAACAGACGAGATCATATAAGAAATGAAGAGATAAGAAGTGATTCAGATATGTTTGCAGTTAATAAAAGGATTAAAGAAAACAGAAGAAAATGGATTCAACACATCAGCAAAATGTTAGAAAGTAGAATACTGAAGATGGCGAATGATTACAACCCTAGAGGCAGAAGAAAAATTGGTTGACCTAAGAAAAGTGGACTGTGGAATAGGAACAGGCCGCCAAAGCTTAAAACCGTTAAGAAGGTGTTGATGGTTATCAACCAACAAGTGATACCACATGAAAACAGTTCAAAGTACTTCGGCGTAGCATTAGAACCCAAGTTGTACTGGAAGGTACACGTAAAAAGGGAACAAACTGAACTTGACCAAAAACTCAGAAAAATGTAGACCTAGTGCCTCCTCGCGCGACATTCTGAGTTTTCTGTACATAATAAATTATTGGTATATAAACAAGTCCTAAAACATGTTTGGACATACTGTTTACAACTTTGGGGATGCACAAACAAAAATCATACAGACATTTCAAAACAAAGTATAAGGTGTTCTGTTAATGCCCCCATCGTACATACGAAATGAGAACATTTTCACTGACTTAAATGAAAAAAAAAAAAATGTTTTCAATAAATGTTTAAATGTCTTTAATAAATGAAAAAGTTCATACTGATATTAAATTTAATCCTATTCTTGTGTGTTATGCAGATATATGATGCAGATTATAATAACAAATTATACATTATACTAGTCACCAACTTGTAAATTTTGAAAAAGCGTTTTATATTGTGTTATAACCTACAAGTGTCTTATAAGCCATATAGTAATTTTTGTTAATGTGATTTCGGAGATGATTTTAACTTCACTGCACACCTCAGGGAAATTTTTTTGACATTATTTTATTGTGTTATTACGTGCACTCTAAATTTAATTGCCTGAGTTTCGCAACTGATTCGACTAACCAAAATGGAATCAATTATTTAATATTAAATCTATGTCAGTTTGTTTACTCTTAGTGAAAACTTAAATTAGTATTCCCAAATGGAGACAGACCTATAAATTCTCTTGTTGGGTCTCTCCCTCACGGTGTAAAGTAACACTGTTAATACTTATAATTTTAATTTATTTCTTATAACAAATTATATAATACAGGTATATGTATAATAGGTATATAATAGCAGGTATTTGTACCTGTTATTTTCAAATAATAATTTTGCACACCTCTTATTCCCCAAGAAGCGTGTGGAACGTCTAGGTAAACATCAGAATGTTGAGACGCTGCAACCTCTGGACAATACTGAACTCGTGCAAGGCTAAATAGAATGAAGCCCCTTGACTTGGTGTATTGTGCCAAGAGACAGGTATCACAAGAACAAAGTGGTTAGTTTTTAGATGAGTGCGCCGTAGGACGCTCATCTTACACCATATTGTAACGAGAACCGTATCGAACCGCGTAGAACAGCCAAGAGCTGCTTCCTTCTACTCGTCCCCTCACTTCTTAGTAGTCAGGTCTTGCTCCAGTCAGGTCTTGCCCCAGTCAGGTCTTGCGCGTTCAAATTTGTTCAAGATTCTTCAAGAGGCCACTTGAGATACGCATTAGCGTCAGAATTAAGTGGTGTGTGCATTGAGGATGGAAGATTTCTAGAAGGCGTGAGCTACCTATAAATAGCAGTCGGCTTGTTAGTTTAGTTGCGTTCAGCGACTTTCCGTAGCGCAGATCGAGTGGTGATTTACACAAGTTCGGCAAAGTGTTGTGTTATTATTAGTGAGAAATTCTTTATAGTTGACATTATTATTGCGTGTGGACAAATTTTACTTGAATCGTTTTAAAAGAATATTTTGTTGATTACAAATTATTAATTGTGATAATTAAAGCTATTAGTGACTTTCTTGGTGTCTTGTATTTCGTTTTCCACTGTACCGTACGGCGATCAGAGAGACTATCATAACAATATATTTGTATGTATGAAATATAAATAAAAGCGGCTGAAATGAGATTTCTCAGGCACGTGGCAGTGTATACTCTCCATGATCGTAGAAGAAACACAGATATGCGGCAGAAACTGAATATTATGAGTATACTCAACAGGATCGCCCAGTATCGGCTGAATCAGTGGGAACATCTTTGCGGAATGGATGACTCCCGCATCCCCAAACAAATATGGAACTATAAGCCGAGGGAACGGAGAGGTGTTGGACGTCCGAGGAAGTGCTGGAGTGACCAGCTGTAATATTTTCCAGTTCGGGTCCGGAACGAACCATCCTTGGTTTAAACGTTGAGGATGATGATGATGATGATGATGAAATATAAATTGATAACTGGGTTTAGCGCAGTTTCAGTTACAACAGAAATCTATCTGTAATCTAAACTACATATATAAAAAACTAAATTTTATACATACCCTGTGTTCGCGTACCGCTCCCACATTTGCACAAGTTGGTTGGACATACGTACATCTGCTGACGAGTTTACAGGATTTAAGAAACGTGTGTTGAACAAATAACCCATATCGTCTCCATGACATGCACCTGTGGTAAGCAAAATCAGTTTTCAATATTATAATTCTGTTACAATTATGGCGTAGTCACATTACTTTTAATTCATCATCATCATCATCATCATCATCAATATGAATATAGAAAGCACATTATAAAGTGGAACACGATAACTGTAATCTTTATTGATAGCAGAAAATATATACCAGAGAGTTAGACAAATGTTGACTAAATTTTGTAAGAATTGATGAACGTCTGTCCTGCTGGTATACAAATTTCAGATAAGAGATCACTTAGCACATTACTACACGTAGATGACCAAATAATTATAGGGAAGTGTGAAAATGAGTTACAAAGGTCTATTTACACCGTGCATACAATCTGCCAGGAGTACAACTTGAAGATCTCAAATACTAAGACAGAAGTAATGACTTGCCTAGGCACGAACCCTGTAAGAACAAATATTGCTATTGATAATAGTGTTTTGGAGCAGGTGTCAAATTTTAATTTTTTGGGATGCGATACCTCATGTAGGAAGGACAAACGATATTGAGAGGAAGTTAAACAAATGCATTTACAGGCTCAACATTTCTGGATTACGAGTACATTTCACGCTCACTTTCGTATTACGTAAATTTAGAACAGCGAATCTAAGTGTTGTTAATGACTTAACAGTCCCATGACCGTAATTTTTGATTTATGAAAAGTTACACGATCTAGTTACTAAACTGCTGAAAGTAGCTTTGCATTATCACTGGATAGCTATTTTGTTGTTGTTGTTGTTGTAGTCTCATACTATAGTCTACTTAATGGAGAATCGAATGTGTATCATTATTGACATAGAAACAAAAGTCACTAAGAATTTTTTCCTGTTCAAGTACATCAGTTTGCATACAATGTGCCAGAAATACATCTTTAAGATGTCAAATACTATGATAAAAGCCATTGCTGTGGAAAAATCCTGTACAGCAAAAATTGCTATTGATAGTAGTGTTTTGGAGCAGGTACCACATTTTAAATTTTTGGGATGTGATATCTCATATAGAAGGGACAACGATATCGAGAGAAAGTTAAATAAATGCAGTTATGTCTGTGGAACAATAATCCGACTATTGGAGACTAAAACGCAGAGGAAGACACAGCTAAAGTTCTATAAGGTCGTGGCTGTGCCGACTTTTATGTATCGATGTGAAACATGGACTCTCGTGCAAAAAGATATTTCAAAAATACATGCGTCGGAAGTGAAATTTTTAACAGCAGTTAAGGAATGTATTTTAAGAGGTCATATCCGAAACGAAGACATAAGGAAAGACCTGAAGTTACAGTCGGTTCTAGATAGAATAAAGGAATACAGGCAGAATTGGAAGTCCCATGTGGAACGCAAAATAGACACGCACATTCCTAAACAACCGTTTGAATATAGGCCACTGGGAACAAGTGATCGTGTAAGACCTTGGAAAAATGGTCAGAGACTCTGTGAAGTCGGAAGAGGCTATAGCCCAAGCCATGTAGTGAAGAAGAAGAAGAAGAAGAAGAAGAAGAAGAAGAAGAAGAAGAAGAAGAAGAAGAAGAAGAAGAAGAAGAAGAAGAAGAAGAAGAAGAAGAAGAAGAAGAAGAAGAAGAAGAAGAAGACAATTAGTTCAAAACTATTTAAATATACTTACAATGACATCATGGGATTATTGGTAAATGTACCCAAGTCCATTCATGTGATTTTATGGAATACAGAAATTAAAGTTTTTCAACTGCAATGTTAAATAATAAAATTGATTTTCAAGGTTATATTTTTATATTAATAAAGTTTTTTATTGTTTTTATAGGTGCTAAAAAGAAAAAGAATAAGAAAAATGCATTAAACATGTCGTTTTTTGAAACATATTGAAGCATAATTGAAAATGTCACTTGTGCAAAACTTGAAGGAAATATTTCAAATATTGGAAAACAAACCAAAACAGTAATTATTGAGATCAGTGAAACAGAAATTAACAGTCCTCTGACTCTTCATCTTTACTGGCGCAGCAGACGCAAGTGGTTGCTATTAGCCTGCTCAACCACTGTTGTTCATCCATGAGCAAGGCAAATGTGTATCCCAACCTACTTGAGATTAATTACGACATAGTTCTCCACCTACTTCTAGGCCATCCTCCAGGTCTCACTCCACCATGGATACCCTTGTGAAGCTTTCAGACTGACCCGTTGTCTTCTATTTTCAGCACATTACCTCGCAACTTCAACCTTTTCATCTTAATGAACGACGTAATACTGAGATTCTCATATGATGCATACAATTCACTATTTTTTCTCCGCCGCCATATTCCATTTTCACATATGAGGCCTGTAAGACTCCTAAGCAATTTTGTTTCAAATCTGTCCAGCAGACGCATTGCCGCCTATTAAGGGCCCCGGTGTCACAGTCATACGCCACGATTATTCTAATTAAGGTCATTACCATCATCTTTAAGGATTAAACAAAGGATGGTCTGTTCCGGTCTCAAATAGGCAAAGATTAGAGCTGGTCACTTGGTTAACGGCACCATAAGGTACCACACGGCTAGAGGGCGCAAGAGACAGTGGGCTTTAACGCTAGACAGAAGATGATGAAACTAATAGGCTACAATGTGAACCAGAGAAAGAAGAAGTAGAAGAATCCAGTATTTACCATATACAGTTGTAGTCCCACTTAGGTAGTTGCTAAAGCTGTCTTGTCCTCGATACTTGAACCTGTACACGTACACAGGACTGGTACTATTTGACGCTTGAAGAAGAGCAGCCCTCATTATGTCAATGCTGAAATGTCGGTCTGTGATCACCTGAAATATTAACTATCATTCAACAGTGGCAGAAACAGAATTCCTCTTTACCAATGAAAATATTAGTATGGAGAACCATACATGACTTCCATGTTCTAAGATTTATATTTAAAATAATTTTCAAAATGAAATATTTCGATAGAAACTAATTCTTTCTACTTCTTTCTTCAGCCTTAACCACAGTACTATGATCACTAACGTGCACACCTCACGTTAGCGTACTCGATTTTCACTGAAGATGGCAGCCGATGGCACTGCCGAAACGTCTGGCTCCAATTTCCTCGTTCTAATTTGCTAAACTGCTGGATGTCATACTCTGGACGAGGTCTTTCAGTGTTCCCACCATTTTCAAGTTCTAGACCACATTTTAAGGTCGTGATGTAGGACTTGAAATTGGTGGAAACACTGAAAGGCTTCGTCCAGAATATGTATATGACATCTAGCAGTTTAGTAATTCAGCACGACGAAGCTGGAGTTACAGAGACTGCTATTCAAATAACAGGATTAACAACGAAACGTCTGGACCAGATTGCAGAAAACATTGGACCACGGTCAAACAGCCCGGAAAGGAATTTTAACAACAAACTACTTCTTTGTTGCCGATAACGTAGTACACATAAAAAATTATCCCCTCTCAGTTCACCTGACATTTTCATTTATATAGGCCTAAAATTATCCCTCCCCTTCAACTACACTTTTCATTTATAGATATTTCATGTACCTTTCTACAGTTATTATGGACCTTCTTTTCATGATACTTTATTTATCAAAATTAAGTGCTTTACTCTTGTTAAAACATAAAACGTTGCGGGTAAACTACCCCTTCCCCTTAACCGATCTTCACCTAAATCAATAGGCCTTGAGTCCTCTACAACTTAGCCACATATGCAAAAGTTATTTGATTCTGTTTGAATTTCCGGCAGTTATCGTTCGCCATAGAAAAAAATTCTACACACAGACACACAAATACACAGACACTTTTCGGAAAATTACTTTTCTTCATGTCTTGAAGGTAGTACAATCAGAATCAGCCCTTATCTCTAACACGATTTTTTTCGCCATCACCATACTTCCATTTCCTTATGGAACATGGAGGTAAAATGATTAAACCTGTAACGTGGATAGTTTACTGTAAATAATCACATATTGCACTTCTTTCAGAGATCTTTTTACAAGAACTCATAAATAAACAAAAGAAGAGTGTCATGTGATATTTTTTATGTCACCAGCAAACGATTACAGTAATCAAGGATACAAAACATAAACAAACTTATTAGGCCTGCATATGAATCTTATATATTATCTTCAAATAATTACACAGCAAGTAGGTTAATTTTCACCTGACGCACGTTTCACAGAAATTATTCTGTATCTTCAGACGTTTTGTTGAATTGTAGTTGAATGTTTCGCTTACAATATAGTTAACGGATAATCAATTTTACTTCGATTCTATTTTCGATTGTTTTAATGTTTATTTAGTCAGGTATTTATTATATATTTAGTGTTTATTTTATTATTCTAATAAATGTATGATTTTAAATAAATCGTCTTGTTTTGTTTTTATTCAAATTGGTATTTTAATTAACACATTATTATTATTGTGTTTGTAAATATTAAGATTTTCCCAGATATTCATTTTGTTACCTTTTTGTACGTTTTTAATTAATTTGACATTTTGAATGTCTGGAAATGTATGTTTATTGTTTAAACAGTTTTTGGTAAATTAGATTTGTAAATATTAGATTTTAAAACGCATTACGATGTTAAATGTACCTCTCGGATAATTTTTTCTTCGTCTGGCCTACGTAAAATTTATTGTAATCTAGACATTCTATTTTGTAAACTCCATTTTTATCGTGATATTTAGTTGAATTTATGTTGAATTTAGTTAAATATCATGTTGAATTTAGTTTTAGGTTTTATTTCATTAAAAACAATATTATCTGTGTTATATGATAATTTAAGTTTGTGTCTTTAAATAGTTTGCTTAGTTTACGAGTTATGTTTCCGTGATAATATAATATTTTATATTATCATCAGTGGAAGGATTTTTACACGAAGATTTGTATGGTGTTCGTTTAGTAAATTTAAGTTTTATTTTATTTTCTAATTTATTGATAGTTTTTATTTTGTATCCATTGTCTATTGCCACTTGTTTCATGGTATTTCATTCTTTGTTTCTTTCTTGTTCCTTTAATGGGATTCTATACATACGGTATATTAATGAATTGAATGCTGGCATTTTATGTCGGGGAGGATTAGACTTATTTGGAATTATTAAATTAATTTGAGATGATTTTGTGTATATTGAGTATTCAAAATTATTTTCAGTTCTGTTTATGGTTAGGTCTAAGTAATTCAGTTTATTATTCGATTTTTCTTGTGTTGTTAATTTTATTTTGCTATGTAAATTGTTAATTGAATTTATTATATTTGAAATATTAATGTCTTTATTTTGGGATATATATACATATATATTTTTTTTTGTAATTATCTGTCTGTTTGGTAATAGCCCCTCTGTTTGGGCGATAATTACGCGTTGTCTAATTATTTTAGTATGTGTATAATGTTTAATGTGTTGTTTGTATTAAATATGTGATCATGAAGACACTATCTCAGGGTAGACAACTAATATTTCTATTTAGGTTATTGTAAGTAATTAATTATTTTCTTTAGTCAGTGCCAAATAACTATAGTTAACAAAGTTTTAATAAATAATATTGAGATAATATACCGTATGAATGCTAATCGTTTGAATCCCCGTTCTTCTAAACTGCGCCGGCTTCAATTCTCGTACTGTTGCAGTTCACTTAAAATTTGCCATCAGCATAGAGGTCGCTCCGAACACTATTAACCTTGTTCATACAATTCGTTCCACTGTTTGCTAGTAAAATATATTATTTTATCCTCTTCTTTGTGTATTTAAGTGTTAATTAATTCTTGGTATTATTATTCGTGTTTTAATAGAAGTTCCTGTGTTACGTATCTTAATTATGTTAATTATTTCACTTCGTGTGTGTGAATTGGACGACTAGGCTTCATGCAAGTTTATTTTTATTCCAATTTGGGATTCCAACACCGATCAGTAGTAGATTACCTTTTGATGATGGTACTGTGAATAATTTACATTAAACCTTTAATAGCATTCCTCATTAAACTTCTTTTAATTATAATATTTTACAAACTCCGTTACAAATTCAGAATAGGTTATATTTCTTTGGCCTATTTTACCAAGATTCTTTACAAGATTAATTCATTTCCTTTTAAATTACTTTTACAGTTCTCAATTCTTCTTATTAATTTATAATTGGGACATATCTGTCTCTCTGATATGTGTGTAGTATAACACTTATTTCCAGACTTATTTTAAATATTACAGGATCTCTCTCTCTCTCTTATGTGTATAAGATTAAATATGAAATTAGACTTTCTTCTTTTATTATTTATACAAATTTAATTCTTCTTAATACATTTTCAATATGTTACATAAACTCTCACTGAGATGTGTATTCTATTAATACTAAAATTAGTCTAAATCAAATTTTTCTTACATTTAAAAACAATCAAATTTTAACAATTCACATTGGCCTTGGTGATACATCATTAAATTTGTCACATACTTTCATAATACTCCTCTTAAACAACTTATAAAGATTTTTTGTGATTGCCCTTTTTATTCGGGGTGTTAAATATACAGAGTTTTAATTTCACTTTTCGTGCTAAATATAAAGATTCTTAATTCTACAATGTGATTGCGTCTGACAACTAAGTATATCTGCTCGTTTAACTTGTGAAATCAATAATTACTGTTGGGCACCAGAGCAGAGTACCTCAGGGTTTATCAAATAATGACACTTTCTCGTTCAGATTCTAATAATAGTCTATATTGATTCATTCATAATACAGATATGTATTTTAAAATTCTAATACTCCATACTACACATTCTTTATATGGTATCAATTGATTTATCAAGCATCAAGCTTATAATTACTTATTAAAACAAAATTTAATTGATTCACTAATCTTCAGAATTACAGTTACTCATAATACAAATTGAATTACTAGTTTGAAATATTACATTTACTCACACAACATAAATATTTAATCGATATCATTTTAAGGCACATCATAATATTCTATCAACAATTATGAATCTCTTAACATACTAACATTTGCATGAAATTTAACCTCTTACTTAATTCCAATGTTTACTATATCTTAATTTATTTATTACGTTTTGTTATATAGAGACTTAGCTATATCTACACATCTACTTATTATTATTCTTGACATGTCATAATACATAAATTACTTTGCTTAGGATCTGAACGAAGTGTGGGATCTTTTAGAATGAGATGAGTTAAGTTCGGTAGACATTAATTACTATGTTTGAAAAATAATTGGTTTATAAATTGTTATTATAGTATACTGTTACTTGTTTTGCAGGATTCCTCTGAGATGACTGGTGTCTCCACTTTGCTCAATACACTTCACTCCACTAATAAACACATTTGAATAATTACTTTTGTATCACACGTTCGCGTTTATACAATCGACTCGCACATAGGTATAAATATACTTCTTGTTCCGTACTTACGCGCACATAGGTATAAATATACTTCTTGTTTCGTACTTACGCGCACATAGGTATAAATGTCCTTCTTGTTTCGTACTTACGCGCACATAATAAATAACACTCTCTTATCTCGTACTTCCGCGCACTAATCTATATGTTTTTTCCTCCCACGGTACTAATTATTCTTTCCAACTCTTTACCATAACAATTTAGACATTATTTATAAGTTTGGAGTAAAGTTGCCGTTATAATTACATTAATGGAGTTATTTTACTGAGTGACATAGACTCCTACCCCATCAGACTTTGATAGACTCCTACCCCATCAAACTTTGATAAACTCCCTCGACTAGCGACTAGTCCCGATTTTTTAACATCTTCTATTTTTATAGTTTACTTGGAGATACCCTCTCTTCCGTTCAAAGCTGATTTTTTTCCCATTGGTTCTATTTTGAAAATTTCCCCGGTATGTTTGAATATACCCATTCAGACATCGTAATTCTTTCGCGCTTCTACTGACGCTTCTGCTTATTTGTCAATTGAGTTCGGGCACGTTGTTTTACCGCGTGGCCGTTTAACTTGTTAAAAACGACGCTACTTTCTAACTTTCACACTTTATGTTGGGATGAATCCCATTGTGTTTAGAAGGACATTGCCTCGCCTTTCTAACGGGACTTACGCATTTTTTTCTGTTTTGAACATACAAAGCATTTTATGTTTTAATGACATGCAAGGTACAGGCTTCTATTATATTTCTATTTTGGCTGACGACAGACTGTCGGCGCACTGGGACCATAGATATATACTACTGGATTGCGCGCTCTAATGCGGGCAAAGCGCGAAACTCGGTCCGGCTGTGACACGTTCCCCCCACCACTCTGTAGTGTACTTCCAGTGTAGCCACGTCTACTTACACGCTGTTTGCATTCCGTGTTTTCGTTGACGCGTGATTGTTGGAAGGTTGTGGATGTCTATAAAGTACACTTTATAATTTGAAGTTAACAAGATGCCAACGTATTGTGTAGCGTAGAACTGTAAGAACTATGCTGTTAAAAACTGCGGCCTGTCATTTCACATGTAAGTAAAATTTTTATCAACAACATTATGACTTACATAACATAGGTATTTTAATCATTATACTTTAAATAGTATTGATTTATTTATCGATCTCATACTAGTAGTCTGCTCTGATTAAATTAATGTTTTTTTTTCTGAAATTATTAAAATTAAAATTTTATTGTGTTGAAAATTGGAAAGAAAATTAGCGTATGCGTAATATTGTTGAGTTACTTTTCAATTTTAAAAGCAAAAAAGGATATTTTTGAAAGTTAAACTTTAATAAATAAAAATTCATTTTTTTTAATTTAATGCAGGTTTCCAAAAAGTCCAGAACTTCGAAGCAGGTGGATAAATGCAACGAAAAGGAAAGGATTTACACCGTCGACGCAGTCCAGACTTTGTAGTAAGCATTTCGAGACAGTGCGTTTGAAGTCGGAGGTATAATCAGAAAATTAAAAAAGGATGCAGTCCCTAATTTATTTGACTTCCCACCTCATTTGCACACAAAGCAACCTACACGTAGAAGGCTTATTAAGAAATTTGAGGTAAATCTTTCTGTTTATATAAAAATATTTAAGCCAATTAAGTTCACAACTAAACTTTTCATCTTTTTAAAAAGGGCTCATGCAGGAAATTTTTAATCTTTGCAGTCCGTTTTGGTTACTTATTTGGAAACGGTCAAAATTAATAGAAAAAGAGAGTGTAGTGATAAAGTATCTTGTTTTGTGAGAATTTGGGATTTTTAACTATTCTATCAATCTTAAGAAATATATGAAGTAAAAACTGAATTCTATAAATTTAAACATAAAAATTTCTTTAAAAATTTAAGGGTACTCAATTTCAACCCAAATACTGAAGTAATTTCTATTTAAAAGTGTACATTCTGTTTTAGAATACTAGAAAAAATGAAGTTCAACAGGAATCAACCCCATCTCTCGACGTTGATGGCGATCTTGAGGGATCATCGTCAACTTCGAATATACAGTCCCTCATATTCAACAGCAACAAAAAATTGTAAGACAATTTATTAAATTTCTACATCTAAGAAATGTATTATAATCTAATCTATTAATGTACTGTATAAAATTAGTATGTAACGTAACATATATTGGTTACAGGCACCACAATCACCAACTAAAAACATCCTACGTACAAAAGTTAAAATTTTGCAACAACGTAAAGAAGAAGAGACAAGAAAATCAAGAATATGAGTGACATAATATCGATCCTAAAGAAAAAGATGAATGCACCTGATAGACTGTTGGAACTCTTAGAGAATAATTTTTCAGGTTTTCCTTTATATTTAATATTAAGCAATCTAAAAAATACGTTTAAGAGTAAATTCAACCAGGTATATATGGACCAAATGAAAGATTTTTCCCTTACGTTATACTTTTATTCACCTAAAGCTTATAATTTTTTGAGGAATAATCAGCTGTCTTTGCCAAACCCATCCACATTAAGAAAATGGGTTGGCAATTTCAACTGCTCACCTGGCTTTATAGAAGAAGTGCTTTCTTATTTAAAAAATAATGTTAGCATTAAAAGTTATTTGCAACACGTTAACCTAGTATTTGATGCCATGAGCATTAGAAAACAGCTAATATATGATCCAAAAGAAGGTAAGCATATAGGATATATAGATGTAGGGTGTGGTATAAAAATAGATGACCATGAGGCGCTTGCAACCGAGGCTTTAGTTTTTCAAGTCGTTTCTTTGAAAGGCAATTTTAAGTGTGCAGTGGGATATTTTCTTATTAATTCAATAAGTGCTAATGTACTCTCGCAGCTAATTAAAATGGCGGTTATAAAGTTAAAACAAGTTGGCGTCAGTGTACAAAATGTAACATTTGATGGCACGATCACAAATATTGCTGCAATGGAAAAACTTGGCTGTAAATTTCCTGAAAACCCTTTTTTTAGTATTAAAGATATTGATCATAACGTTTGTGCCATGTTAGACGCTTGCCACATGTTGAAATTATGTAGAAACACACTTGCTGATTAAAAAATAATTGAATCGGGTAATGGGAAAAAATACAGTTTAAATACATAGAAATTCTTTTATATGTACAAACTAAAGAGGGTTTAAAGTTTGCAAATAAACTTTCACACACACATGTTTTCTACAAAAATAAAATAATGAATGTGAAGATAGCTGCACAAATATTAAGTAGTAGTGTTGCTGACGCTTTACAATTTTTCCTTGATAGCTAACATCCCGATTTCGAGGGCTGTGAGGAGACAATTAACTTCATTCGAATAATGGATAGACTGTTTGACTATTTTAATACAAGGGATACCATTGGTAAAGACTTTAAAGAACCTATAAAAAAAAGTAATACTGACTACAGTAAAATGGTGCTATCAACCAGCTATGATTATTTAAGTAAATTAAAAATTGAGGGTGTAGATATTTTAAAACATACCAGAAAGACTTTTGTGTTAGGATTTCTTACTAACATTAACTCGATTGGCATTTTGAGTACAAAATTACTAAATGAGCTAGGGTTCAAATACATTTTAAGTTACAAATTTTCTCAAGACCACCTTGAATTGCTTTTCTCGTGTATTCGATTAAGGGGCGGTCATAATAATAACCCTAATGTTAATCAGTTTCGTCATGCATTAAGGAAATTAATGTTTAGGAATAGTGTTCAGGCTTCAACGACAAGTAATAGTTTAGAGTTTGATATAAATTATCAAAATTGTATTCTTAGTTTTTACGGACCAGGTAACGCGACGGTTGATAATAATGAAGAAGAGGAAGAATTATTAGATCATATAGAATATGATATTGTAAACAGTGTGAGCTGACTTATTACAAAGAAAATATACTTTATTACATAAGTGGTTTTATTGTTAAACAAGTAGATAAAATCATGAAATGTACAGAGTGCAGTGATTTGTTACAAGATGAAATTGAACTTCCTTGTAGTCGATTCAGTTTGTTTATATCAAAGGGAAAATTGATAAGAGCATCTTATGAAGTATTCAAACTAGTAAAATTTTTATATACTTCATTTATTTATTGCATTAAGGGATAAACAAAATTTTAATTCTAATCACTGCATTTCATTAGCTTGTAGATATTTTAAAAGGAGTTTGTTTAAGAGGCATATTTCTAATTTTGATTTTACAGATGACAGCCATGAGCTCAAATGATAAAATTAATAGGTAGTGTGTTTTTTACTTCCATATTCCTTAAGGAATGGAAGTATGGTGATGGCAAAAAAAATCGTGTTCGAGATTATTGCAGATTCTGATTCTACTACACTCAAAACATGAAAAAAAGTCGTTTTCCGAAAAGTGTCTGTGTGTCTGTCTGTCTGTCTGTCTGTCTGTCTGTCTATCTGTCTGTGTGTCTGTCTGTCTTAGATTTTTTTTCTATGGCAAACGATAACTGCCGCAAATTCGAACAGAATCAAATAATTTTTTGCATGCAGCTCTGATTTGCAGAGTACTCGCGACCTATTGTTTTTGGTGAAGATCGGTTGAGGGGAAGGGGTAGTTTACCTACAACGGTTTTTTTTTAGCAAGGGTAATTTTGTTTGTTTGGCAAACGATAACAGCCGCAAATTCAAACAGAATCAAATAATGTTTCGCATACAGCCCTGAATTGTAGAGTTCTCAAGATCTGTTGATTTTGGTGAAGATCGGTTAAGGGAAAAGGGTAGTTTACCTGTAACGTTTTATGTTTTAACAAGGGTATTTCCTATGGCAAACGATAACAGCCGCAAATTCAAACAGAATCAAAAGATTATTTGCATACAGCCCTAAATTGTAGAGTTCTCAAGACCTATTGTTTTTGGTGAAGTTCGGTTGAGGGAAAGGGGTAGTTTACCTGCAACGTTTTTTTAACAAGGGTATTTTCTATGGCAAACGATAACAGCCGCAAATTCAAACAGAATCAAATAATGTTTTGCATACAGCCCTGATTTGTAGAGTACTCAAGACCTATTGTTTTTGGTGAAGATCGGTTAAGGGAAAGGGGTAGTTTACCTGTAACGTTTTATGTTTTAACAAGGGTATTTCCTATGGCAAACGATAACAGCCGCAAATTCAAACAGAATCAAAAGATTATTTGCATACAGCCCTAAATTGTAGAGTTCTCAAGACCCGTCGTTTTTGGTGAAGATCGGTTGAGGGAAAGGGGTAGTTTACCTGCAAAGTTTTTTTAACAAGGGTATTTTCTATGGCAAACGATAACAGCCGCAAATTCAAACAGAATCAAATAATTTTTTGCATGCAGTCCTGATTTGCAGAGTACTCGCGACCTATTGTTTTTGGTGAAGATCGGTTGAGGGAAAGGGGTAGTTTACCTACAACGGTTTTTTTTTAGCAAGGGTAATTTTGTTTGTTTGGCAAACGATAACAGCCGCAAATTCAAACAGAATCAAATAATGTTTCGCATACAGCCCTGAATTGTAGAGTTCTCAAGATCTGTTGATTTTGGTGAAGATCGGTTAAGGGAAAGGGGTAGTTTACCTGTAACGTTTTATGTTTTAACAAGGGCATTTCCTATGGCAAACGATAACAGCCGCAAATTCAAACAGAATCAAAAGATTATTTGCATACAGCCCTAAATTGTAGAGTTCTCAAGACCTATTGTTTTTGGTGAAGTTCGGTTGAGGGAAAGGGGTAGTTTACCTGCAACGTTTTTTTAACAAGGGTATTTTCTATGGCAAACGATAACAGCCGCAAATTCAAACAGAATCAAATAATGTTTTGCATACAGCCCTGATTTGTAGAGTACTCAAGATCTATTGTTTTTGGTGAAGATCGGTTAAGGGAAAGGGGTAGTTTACCTGTAACGTTTTATGTTTTAACAAGGGTATTTCCTATGGCAAACGATAACAGCCGCAAATTCAAACAGAATCAAAAGATTATTTGTATACAGCCCTAAATTGTAGAGTTCTCAAGACCTGTTGTTTTTGGTGAAGATCGGTTGAGGGAAAGGGGTAGTTTACCTGCAACGTTTTTTTAACAAGGGTATTTTCTATGGCAAACGATAACAGCCGCAAATTCAAACAGAATCAAATAATGTTTTGCACACAGCCCTGATTTGTAGAGTACTCAAGACCTATTGTTTTTGGTGAAGATCGGTTAAGGGGAAGGGGTAGTTTACCTGCAACGTTTTTTTATCAAGCGTATTTTCTATGGCAAACGATAACAGCCGCAAATTCAAACAGAATCAAGTAATTTTTTACATACGTCCCTGAATTGTAGAGGTCTCAATGACTTTCGATTTTGGTGAAGATCGGTTAAGGGGAAGGGGTAGTGTAGTTTACCTGCAACCTTTTACGTTTTAACAAGAGTAAAGTACTTGAAAATTTATTTAAACTTTTTGAAACAATGGTAATTGTTAAAAATAAAATAATTTTGTTGCCAGGCAATAAAATTATAATTTTTTCATTTTAATGTAATATAATATTTTTCATTTAATACAGCAATAAAAAGGCAGGTAAGACACAGCCTGGCTGTTTGGTTGAAAATGATTTTAAATATAAATCTTAGAATATGGAAGTCATGTATGGTTCTCCATACCGATATTTAAAATAGTTTGCAATGCATTTGCAAAAGAAAAAACTGCACTGTTAAATAAATAGAAGTTAGGGGTACGTCAGAAATTAAACAAAATTATTTTGTTTAAAAATATTTAATATACATAAAAATATGCATAAAAAATGTACTCTTATACCTAAGAAATCCAAAATTAATACTTATATTAAAATTGTAAAGTAATTTATTTAAAATAATAGAATATATAATGTTTTAAAAGATATCTAAGTTTAAACATCTGTAAAATTGCAATAATAAATTACGTGCCATTTTAAAACAATGTGTACATTTCTCCTCTGTTTATAGAATACCTACTGTCTTTGTTTACTAAAAACTACTTCAGTTGTGTCGCTTTTGAAGCGAATAAGCGAATAAACTCGATGTTTCGTTATCGAGTTTCAATGCAGCGCAGCTGGTGGAACCACTACAGAGTGGTGGGGAGAGCTGAACAGCCGCGGACCGAATTCATAGCACAGCGTTAGCAATCCAGTAGTATATATTATCTATGACTGGGACTCACTCTGTTCATTCTTATTCTACATATTTTCTTTTTACATACATAACAATTTCTTACTTACTATTACTATTCATAATTCAATCATGCATTATTACAGTACTATATATATTGTACTGCTGCTAAAATGCAACACAGTACATAAGAGGAAAATAATAAATTTTAAAAGAAAAAATATATAAATTTATTAGAATTGGAACATATGTTTTAAAATGTAAACAAAAACATTGTATCGACTCACCCATCAACATAGAGGTAGATGCCTATATGAGATAAAACAGTATAAAGATATATGTTATGAAAAGAATATATGAAATTTGAAATGAATATTATAATAAGAGGAAATAGTAAGAGAATGATCATATTATAAATACAAACTAGAATTAAGAATATTAGAAATAAAATAAATATGTTTAATAAGAAGTAGAAAAGTTATATAAGTTTTTAAGAGGTATATGATAAAAAGATGTAACGAAGGTAGGGAATTATCAATGTGGCAAATTTGTAAATTGTTAGAGATTGTTTTGGAGAGTGATGAAGAAAAAATGTATTAGTCTAATTTAATATCAAATACTATAAAGATGAAAGAGAGGAATTATGTAAAAGGAGTCTAAATTTATATCTAAGGAAAGTAACATGAGTAGTATAATTTTATATTGAATACTATCAAGATGAAACAGAGGAATTATGTAAATAGAGTCTAATTTTTAATTCAAACAGAGTCACATTAAGAATATTAAATTATAATAACTGTTGTACATCATAAAAGTAATGTAACTGGGAAAAGAAAATAAAGCAAAGGATTTTGAATAGTGATTCCAGAGTTTGATTATAATATCGAATAAATAAATAATAATACAAAAAATATAACAATATCCTGAATAGAACGACGACAGAAGAGGAAAATCTTGGACTGGAGAAGAGTTTCAGTGGCCCTAACGAATAATTAAGTGTTCAAAGGAGACATCGGTGTTGCAGTAATCTTGGAGAGCGGTATCCAGCGGTAAGAGCAATAAGAGATTCGTGTGAAGAAACAGATTGCCAAGCTGAATATTGCTGTTGAAGAAAGGTAAACAACAACAGAAGTGAACCCGTGGCAGCTAGAAGAATTCAGAGACGGTTAAGTTACACTAATACGTTAGTTATTTTTTTTACATGGTTAATTACCAAAGTACTACCCATTAACTGAATCTGGGTTGGTTTAAAGAAAAGAAATTAATAGATATAATCGTAAATACGATAAAATAACTTAATAATCATTAACCCTGAGAAAAAGGGTTTCTTTACATGTACTGGTAAATAAAAAAATATAATAACAGTAGGTACAGGTCTTTATTACAATACCTGTAATAAAAAAATAAACCAGTACAAAATGGCGCCCATAAGTGAAAGCAAAGACTTTCTTTAAACCAGCACCAAATAACACAATTTTGTTAAATTTAATTAGTATAAAAATCTCCTTGTAATTAAATTAAGTTCAATATTGTAAAATGGCTAACAAACTAGAGCAACGATATGAATTAAGGAGTAATAGTGTTGAAGAGGAAGAAACTGAAATGGAAATAATAGAAGAGGATGCCCAACGGGACCAAACAAAGAAACCAAACCAACTAATGGATGCAAATTTCCAGGAGATGATGAGAATTATAATGGAAGGGAATAACAAAACCAACGAAAATTTTTAACAAATGAGACTAGATAATGAAAATTTATTAAAACAAAATAATGAGGAATTAAAGGAGACCATTCAACAACAAATAAATGGGGTGAAGAATAAATTAGACCAGCAAAAGGCTGAAATCAAGTTAATATTACAAAATTGTGAGGAAAGGAACATTAGGCAATCCGCAAATATGAAATTGAATATAGAAACAATGAAAGAAATAATGAGTGATGAAAACCAGTCAATAGAAACAACGATAAAAGATGACAAGCAAAGTGTGGAAACATTGAATAAGATAACGGAAGAAGTAATAAATGATAACAAAACGGAGATAGAAATAATACCAAACGATCAAAACAGGGAGCAAGTAAGTCATAAAATAGAAGATAATGGAATAAAGAAGCAAATAATTAAGAAAACAGAAGAAAGAAGAATAATACATCCTAAGAAAATTAAAAATATACGAGAAGAATTGGAGATGATGAATAATGGACTGATTAATGTACTTAACATCCTAAGTACTAACTACAGAAGAATAAGTAATTTTAAAGATAATAAAAGGAACTCAATAGAATATTTCAAAGGGAATCACAATAAAATAGTGAGAAAAAACGTCAGAAAGTCTATAGGTAAATTAAATATCACAGAAATAGAAATGTGTAGCAAACTGTCAGTAATGTCATCAATAATTCAAGTACCATTAAAATACCTGTTCAATAAAATAAATAGGAAAGTGACTGATGTAGGCATAGGTAGAGATGAACATGTAGTATCAAAAGAATGGGAGTACAGGGTGACAGAGAGGTATTTAATAAAAACAGAAATCTTTATGGACACTTTAATAATAATCCGTGCAACAAGGAAAACTTACGTATTTGACAACGGATGAACTAAATATGAAAAATATGGAAAGAAGGGACTGATTTTCTCGGTATGGACCAAAGCAAACCAATGGAATAAAGATTAGATTGATTATTAATACAAACGACATATATGAAGGTTATTACAAATAAAAAATGTTTTTTTATTTTATGAATTAAGATGAAATGAACCCACCAAATTCTAAAATAAGTAAGAACATCTTACCGGATAGTAAAGAGAAATTATTTTTGAATCAATTAAGAAGAGAAAGACAGTTAATAACCATAATAATTATTTGAATAACCATTTTAATCAGTATAATAACAATGATAACAACAATTAAGACTAGTTACTATTTAAGAAGGGTAGAAATGAATTAGATGAAGAAAGAATAGACAAATACAACTTACGATAATGATGAAATTCAGTACTTAACTGCATAATTAAGGGGAATAAATAAATAAAAAATGAAGATGAAGATAGAATCTAAAATATCATAGATTGACAACACCAAGATGGGAATAATCCAACATGTATGTCGAATAATGTTAACCAGTTACCTGTGAATGATAGAATATTAATTGAAGTGATAAAACACCAGAAGTGAAACAGTAATGGAATAAAAATGTGAAGAGACCTCAAAGAAATCATGTAACAATCCCTTGAATATAATTTTGTAGCGAAGGAGCTACCTTATAGGTAATAATTATATGTATTGTGTTGTGATAGTGCAACTTTTATTTTTTCCTGGACATAGATGAAGTTCCTCTGATTTCAGATGATATATTTAGGGAAAACGGCGGAGTAATGGAAGCCAATAGTGCCCCTCCGAATCAGAACCCATGTATAGTATTTAATGTTAGGGAATTATGGTATTTTAGGGATGATACAAATAACGAGGTAAAGAGATAAAAAATAAATATGACAACATGACTCCAGGTGTGAAAAGTAAGAAGAAATTAAGTGTTCCAACATGAAAACAGGACTATAATTAAAAGTAACCAAATAAATGATAGAATAACCCAAAGTGTATGAAGAATCGACATCAAGTTTTAGGTGCTAAGTTAATATATGATATTTGAAAAAAAAGTCAAGGTAGCCAATGTCAGATATGAGGGAAGGTGGATAAATCATCAAGCATTGAGAGCGTTAGAGCAAGTTTTATTGACATTTGTGGACCATTATCAAATAGTGATAGGAGATGTAGGAAATATATACTGATTATCATGGACAGCTATTAGGTTTACAAAGCATATGACATCATTAAAGCTGATACCCATATTATAATAAAAAAAGGAGAAAATAATTCTGAAATTAAGAACACATGAAATTTATGACCAGGATTGGGAAGGTGAGATTTAAAAGAAAAGATAATGTTTGCACTCATGTTTTTGAGTTTTTTAGTCATGAAACTAGGCACAATTGTTATTTTATACTTATTATTTTTGATGTAAAACCAGTTGGTTTGATTAATGTTATTTTAAGCCATAAATAAGTGTGTAAGATATGGTGATTCTTGATAGTGTGAACCATACTTGTTATGTTAATAAAAGGAAAAACCAATTTATGAAATGAATTTTGTGATATACAATTAGCGAATTAATCATATGTTTTCAATATTAATGTTCGACCATGTTTGTGATAAGAAATTAATTATTTCGAAATCTCATATCAAGTTGTATCTGAGATTATGAAATAAGGGAAGGTATTATGTACTGCTGTTAAAATGCAACACAGTACATAAGAGGAAAATAATAAATTTTAAAAGAAAAAATATATAAATTTATTAGAATTGGAACATATGTTTTAAAATGTAAACAAAAACATTGTATCGACTCACCCATCAACATAGAGGTAGATGCCTATATGAGATAAAACAGTATAAAGATATATGTTATGAAAAGAATATATGAAATTTGAAATGAATATTATAATAAGAGGAAATAGTAAGAGAATGATCATATTATAAATACAAACTAGAATTAAGAATATTAGAAATAAAATAAATATGTTTAATAAGAAGTAGAAAAGTTATATAAGTTTTTAAGAGGTATATGATAAAAAGATGTAACGAAGGTAGGGAATTATCAATGTGGCAAATTTGTAAATTGTTAGAGATTGTTTTGGAGAGTGATGAAGAAAAAATGTATTAGTCTAATTTAATACCAAATACTATAAAGATGAAACAGAGGAATTATGTAAATAGAGTCTAATTTAATACCAAATACTATAAAGATGAAAGAGAGGAATTATGTAAAAGGAGTCTAAATTTATATCTAAGGAAAGTAACATGAGTAGTATAATTTTATGTTGAATACTATCAAGATGAAACAGAGGAATTATGTAAATAGAGTCTAATTTTTAATTAAAACAGAGTCACATTAAGAATATTAAATTATAATAACTGTTGTACATCATAAAAGTAATGTAACTGGGAAAAGAAAATAAAGCAAAGGATTTTGAATAGTGATTCCAGAGTTTGATTATAATATCGAATAAATAAATAATAATACAAAAAATATAACAATATCCTGAATAGAACGACGACAGAAGAGGAAAATCTTGGACTGGAGAAGAGTTTCAGTGGCCCTAACGAATAATTAAGTGTTCAAAGGAGACATCGGTGTTGCAGTAATCTTGGAGAGCGGTATCCAGCGGTAAGAGCAATAAGAGATTCGTGTGAAGAAACAGACTGCCAAGCTGAATATTGCTGTTGAAGAAAGGTAAACAACAACCAGAAGTGAACCCGTGGCAGCTAGAAGAATTCAGAGACGGTTAAGTTACACTAATTCGTTAGTTATTTTTTTTACATGATTAATTACCAAAGTACTACCCATTAACTGAATCTGGGTTGGTTTAAAGAAAAGAAATTAATAGATATAATCGTAAATACGATAAAATAACTTAATAATCATTAACCCTGAGAAAAAGAGTTTCTTTACATGTACTGGTAAATAAAAAAATATAATAACAGTAGGTACAGATCTATATTACAATACCTGTAATAAAAAAATTAACCAGTACAATATATATATATATATATATATATATATATATAGAGAGAGAGAGAGAGAGAGACAGACAGAGAGTGAGAGAGTGAGAGGGGGGTGCCATCAACGTATCTAAAGTAACTTCCTAATGAGTCGTTTAATTTTATTATGTTTACTATTTTTTGATCAAGTTCTTGTAGAAAGATTTCATATAAGTAATTTTCATATATTACTAAACTTACTTGAACAAGTTTCTTCCATCTGGGTGGTGAAATTGTGTCGCACGGCAAGTTGTAAAACTCACCAATCTGCGTGCTGACATTATCCGTACTTTCTCTTGGGACAACAGTGTAGTTGTAATCCAACAGCAACGGAGCAATCTGGTTCCAATTGGAGTAGAAGTCGTCCATGACCGTTTCGTTGGCAATGTAAGCTGCAACAAGTGGGGAAGTGTTTGTATCTACAGTAATCTATACAGCAGATCTCCCAGCTACCAATGATGTGATTACTGTTACGTACGCTGATGATACTGCAATCCTTGCTATAAACTAAAGTCCGGTGGAAGCAACCATTTTACTACAGAATTTGCTACATGCGATTTAAAAATGGACAAAGAAGTGCAGAATACAATTAAATGAAACGAAATCAGCACACATCGCCTTCACAAAATGCCACGGGTCAACATCAATTGTGAAAGTAAATAACAAGGCTACCCCGGTACCCGACTCTGTAAAATACTTGGGCAAAAAACTGACTTGGCGCAACCACATTTGGATGAAGAGAAAACAACTGGACACCAAATTTCGCAAGCATTATTGTCAATGCGAAACAAGCTGTTGGTGTACAACACTGTCTTCAATTCTGCGTGGACATACGGCTTACAGCTTTGGGGAACTGCATCTAAATCCAATATCGCCATATCGGAAAGGTTTCAGATCAGTGTTGCGTGCCATAACCAACGCACCGTGCTTCTTCAGCAACAAAGACATCTATAGAGATCTGGACCTGCCCTCAGTCAGTGAAACCATTGCGATGTTCAGCGCAAGATATGAGAAACGGCTTGCAGAGCACACGAATCATTTAGCCGTAAATCAACTAGACAACAGCTTACAAACAATACGTCTAAAGTCAACATTTCCTGTGGACTTACCTAGACTCTAACACTATTAATATATTGTACATAATCTGTTACTTTTAAATATTCATACAGAGAACTAGTCAATTGACTAAGTTCTCTTCATGCCATGTGTTCTGTGAACAATTATGCTTATTGTTATGTATTAAAAGATTGCATAAATAAACGTAAAAAAAATCACAAAGTGTATACTGAGGTACTCACGTGCGGCCAACGCGAGTCCTTCCATTTCGGTGACGGACATTATCAGCGGTTTGTGTTGGAACTCTCCTGCTGTCAGTAGTTTGTACGGAGTTTCGGTGAGAAACGCGGAATCGTTGGGTACTTCCACCACAGGAGTGAATACTGTGAAAGGCAAATGGAAAGCAGTTGTCTGTGAACAGAATGTAAACAATATTAACTTCTAGTTAGCAGCTTCCTGAGCTTAAGAACTCACTCACTACTTTGAACATTTATTATTATTCAAAAATTATACGATATTTGCTAATTTTTATAACATTTGTTATGCAGATGACTCCGTCATATTCGCAGATAACTTAGAGGGGCTACAACAACTAATGAATAGTGACAGATAGCAGCCGTAGTGCCTACAGGATCGTGTCGCCATTGGCAACATTTAGACAATTTTTGGAGAGGCTTTTTTTTACTATTGGATGAAAAATCTTCCCAAATTTTACGAAACTGTAAAAAACCTATAACGGACACGTATCAGACGCACAATAAATCTACCCAGTTGACTTTTTCAAGCGGCCTGTAGCCACGGTGTGCACGGAAAAAAGGATGTAGTCTTCTACTCGATGCTTCAAACAGGCTACAGATCGAGTTCAAGGTGTCACTGTGTGGCGGCTTATGCCAAGCACTGAGGATGCCGAACGTTTTATTTTTTTATTTATTGTATTAATAAAGTACAGCGTGCAATAGAACTTTGTGTTTATATTTTTTATTTATCTTGATTTCTGCTACATTTTAGTACACTACGAAAAGGTCCAAAAACAGACTGAAATTTGTATAGCATTTTAACGAAAAAAAAAGATTTAAGTTGCAAAACTAAGTTTCTTTTCAATAAAGTCATAAGGTATTGTAAAACAAATCGCTTTTTTACTGAAATGTTAATTTGAGATTTATTATTAGAAATCCTTATATATTTTAGTTTATATCTACCGAAAATCAATATATCGTTTCGGTAAAGGGTAATATTTTGTAATAGTTTTGAGTTACCAAGCCCTTTCTTTTGCTCGATTAGGTAAGAAATTTTACTGTAAATGGGAGAAAAGTTCTTGTCAGGAAAAGGGGGAAATTTTGTTACAAAATTGGGGGAACCGTCATAGGGGTTGGGGGGAACGGCACCCCTGGCCGTAGATGTGGTCTAGACATCAATGTTAATAAAACGGACTAATAATTGTATCTAAGAACAAGTTCGCAAAGCCCAGTTGAACATGTAAGCAAATTTACATATCTTGGTACTACAGTCAATGAACAATTGGACCACTCTCAAGAAGTAAAGAGCAGAACTGAAAAGGCAAGAGCAGTGATCACTAGAATGAGCAGTTCATTCAAAAGTCACGATTTAACAATAAACACATATATGAGACTTTTACGCTGCTACGTTTCCTCGGTCCTCTTCTGCGGTGTAGAATCTTGGACTTTGACTGAAGCCACAAGTAAAAAATTGGAATCTTCCGAATGTAGCTTTACCGTAGAATACTGAGCATTTCATGGACACCACATATAACTAATGTTGAAGTTCTTAGAAAGATGAAGAAAGAAAGAGAAGTTATTAACAGAATGAAGATAAGAAAGCTTCAGTATCTGGGACATCTCATGAGAAATGAACAGAAATTTTACTTATTGCAGTCCATCCTACAGGGAAAGTACTTGGAAAGATAGGAGTTGGGCGACAGAGAATATCATGGCTGAGAAATTTATGGACCTAGTTTGGCAATAAAACTGACTTATTCCGTGCAGCAGTACAGAAAGTTAAAATAGTCTGTATGATATCCAACATCCGAAACGGATACGAACTATCAGAAGAAGATGTAATTTTTGAATTATGAAAAAAATTACAAAAAGTCCGATTTATTTACTATTTCTTTAGTAATACAACTATTGTAGAGCACCCACTCATAAAATAAACACTTAAAATTCAAAACATTCTGAGTAAATTGAACGAAATGCATTTATTATTACATAAATTTTGAATTTAGATAATTTTTAAATTATGGAAAAATTTTTGAAATCGCAATGATATAACAACTGAAGAGCACACATTCATACAATAAACACTAAAAATTCGAAAAATTCAAATTTGGATTACAATTCCGTTTAGTCTGACACCCTGATAGATTTTTATAACTGTATTTAAATATTTTATCTCTTTTTAGAGTCCTGAGAACCCAAAATTTAAAAAATTTTTAAACTTACCACTCCATTTAGGTGTTAGTTAAAAATCTCTTTAATCTGATAACTCACATGAATTTTTGCGATTTTTCGAAAACTTTCACCCATATTTTGGGTCTTTTGTCCAAACATTATGCCAAAAATTAACAGTATATTCAGAAAGTGATTAAAATTCCTTTTAATTTGATACTCCATTTGGGCTTTTGCGATTTTATTATAATATTGACCCACTCATATTTTTGGCATTAAACAACAGGGGTTTTCCCTACTTTTTAAGAATGAACCGAAGGGAACCTGGTCCACCGAGGTGAAAAAGGATCCGCAGAAAATGGGGACCACGTCTTTAAACCTGACTGTCGATGTATATTATAGTCGACAGGTTAATTAAATAAATCAACTGTACAATTCAGACTGGGTTGATAATCTAATATACAATGTAATAATACATTAGGTTGTTCGCCTATACAACCTAATAATAGGTGAACTATAATACAATCTAATAATTCAAACTAGGTAGATTTATTACAGTATCGTGGCACTTGGAGAATTTATAAGTAGGAGTTGTGTTCACGGGACTTCTCCAGCCTTAACCACAGTACTTTGGTCACTAACGTCTATCACCTTCCGTTAGCGTAACTCGGTTTCACACTGATGATTGATGATGGCAGTCGATGGCACTGCCAAAGGTCTGTTTTATTTTTAGAAAACAATTTACCACGGCCAAATAGCAAATAGCCCGTGTAGTAGGAATTTTAACAACTTCAAGCTGGAGGCTGGAAAGACAGGGGAAATAAAACAATTGTTGACAGGAGATGTGTATGAAGTGTCATTTTAGCATTTTAGTGTATGTTTTCTTCGTCACCTGAAAACTGCCAGTCAGCAGTACAATTTCAGTGGCAGACTTCGTCTTGAGACATTTCACAAGTTCTTCACTGCTACTGGTGGGACAGTTGAGGATGACTGCCAGCATCTCGGCTTTCTGTCGTGCGGCCTTTTGGAACACCCACGGGCAGAAGGCGGAACCGCTCATAGCGTGGCCTCTGTGGAATAAATCTGAAATAAAATGCAACCATCTTGACTAATTGTACAAAAGTCTGTTAGTCCTAATTTAGCAGTCAGATATTTTATATAAATATGATTGTATTTGCAAAATTACGTCTCCAAACCAGTCTGTTAGGCCCTGTTCGCTTGCTATTAACCGCCATTACGTCGTCGGCAACGTTTCGATTCCCCCTCGGGAATCTTCCTCAGGCCGTCAAAAAGCGACAGACAGTAAAACCACAATAGCGTTAGATGTAGGCCGAACAATACCCGATACCTCTATCAGGTATGAAACCTTTGCTATCTCCAACGTGACTTCTCACATCTATTCTTCATACATCTTCCAGCACGTCATCCAAACATCTTGCCTTAGATCGGCCCCTCTTTCTACTGTTTTGAACTTGCGCCCTCAAAATTTTCTTCGGTTGCTTCTACCTGATACAAGTATCGGGTACTGTCCGGCGTACATCTGCCGCTATTGTGTTTTTACTCTCTGTCGCTTTTTGGCAGCCTGAGGAAGATTCCCGACGGGCAATCGAAACGTTGCCGACTTCATGACGTTTAATAGCACGGCCTAACAGCCCGGTTTATAGACGTAGTTTTGACTATATTGACACCGGTCGTGCAAGTTTCAGGCAAACGTTATGACTGTATTTTACTGTTACAATGCATAGACTGGGTTTGCATTCTAGATCTCATTGTTTTAGAACGGGAGTGGTCATCCCGCAGCGTGAGTGTCACTTAACGGACAGTGGAGGTGTTCAAGTGGCATGCGATAATACAGATTTGTTTCTTGAACCTTATTTACTGGTAAAACATTTACTGTATTTAAGATTAATGTCTTATATCAAATTCAGACTCATAGCTTACTGCACAGTCGAGAATAGACAGTCTATTTGTGGTACAATTCATAGAAATCTTAGAAATAAAACAAAACCCAGCACAAGGATTAAACTTTATAAGACAATTGCAATACCTACAGTAGCCTACGTTGATTTATGCGAGTCGGGCATGGGTCATGACCAAAAAGGAAAGCGGCAAGATTAAGAGTGCTGAAATGAAGATTCTTCGAAATACTGTTAAATTATACATTGCAAGATACAGAATAAGGATTGAAGATGTAGTTGACAAGTCAAAAAAGTTGAAGAATTTTGTTAATCTCTTATATTTCAGACTGTTTTTTTTTCTGTTTACTCTAAAATAGTAGGAGCTCTTTTTTAAATATTCAGACAGGTTTAGAGTATACGTCTCGAATATGAAATATAGGAAAATCAATTCAGTCAATAAGCATCTTTTTACAATGTTTCAGTAACGCGTATTCTGATTTTGTTACTACCATTTACTGTAATGGGACTGTTTTCCGGATGTAATCACGCGTTTATCAGCCACTTTAAATATAATGTTGATCAGCCTTAACCACAGTACTGTGGTCTCTAACGTGTACCACCCTACGTTAGTAAAGCTCGCATTTTACACTGATGAAAACAGTCGATGGTACTGCCGAAAAGTCTGTTTTAGTTAGAAACAATGGACCACGGCCAAACAGCCCAGGAATGTATTTTAACAACAGTAATGTTGATTAGTGTTAACTTATTTTTTCTTTTGTATAAAGCTGACCCTACCCCGGACCACCCATGTCAATTTCTGGATACACCACTGGATTCAGAATGCACATTAAATAAACGTTTCATGCTAAGAATTAGACATTTTATGCCTAATATATTTAGTGTTTTTTTTTATTGATTTAAAACTAATAAAAGTGATAAAGACCAAAAATATCGAAAATATTACAAGTAAAACTATTGCAGTAAGTTAGATCTACACTTCTATTAGAGTAGTGAGAGTTTTCTACTAGAGAGTAGAGGTCTACAGTTCTAGAGAGTTCAATTAGAATATTAATATAATATAGCCTCCCTAAACATAATAGGCTATACTGTTTGCCTACACGCCTTACTGCGAAAAATATTTTACGCCCATAAGGGAAACAATCCTTGTGGCGCGTGCGTCATTTAGTCTGCGTGACGTCTGCGTACGTAAGGCGAGAAACAGACCAGGTACGATGCAATCCGATGCGACGACACAAGTCTTCCCATGAAAACTGATGGCCATGTTGCGTTTGAGGGTCTCCCTCGCCAAGTACGTTGCGATGGCTAACGCGCGCCGGCATGCGATGCGATGACAGACGAATAGCTCTAGTCTCGGTGTCCGATCGTTCAAGAATCACCATGGATTTAAACGGAGAAAAATTAATATTTGAGGTAACTTTATGTTAGTAGATTTTTCCTTTTAGATATTATTGTCTTATTTAATTAACAATTTATGAACTACCGGTACATTATTAATTAAATCTATGATTTTGTTAAACATAAAATTTGATGCATATTTTGAAATATACTGCACAACATGCTATATATACATTTCAATACTATACATATTTTGATAAATGTTAAACAATTGTGTAAACTGCTTAAATCTCGTTTCTTTAATTCAATCAAGACCTATACCTTAGACAAAGGACTAAATGATTATGAAAAGCATAATAAAATGGAAAATTCATGGAAAGATGTTGCCGTTGCCACGGAATGTGGCCTACACCTCATCTTCGATTTATAGGATGAACCCACCATCTACTTCTTAACTTTTGCGTATTTTTAAAGTAAATAGGCAGTTAATGCCTTTTTCTGCCTCCTAGGTAACATTACTTTCAGAAAACAGAAACTATACCTACTAATGAAACGTGACGGGGCCCCTTCCGTTGCGATGACGTACGTCAGGGGATCGCGCGCGATCGCATACAACCAACCGTTATCTAGACGCATGGCAACGTACTCGGTCTGTATCTCGCCTCATTCGGTCTCCGCGTCGCGTGCGTCGTCGTTCGCTTTGTAGTTTGCTGTTCACAAAGTAGTAATATGCACAATACGCACCATTTGTCCGTGGGGACATGTACATTAAGTGAACACTAGCGGCCCCTGCGTCCCAGCCAGTCAGCGTTATGCTGTTCGGGTCTCCGCCGAAGTCTTTAATGTTCTGCTTTATAAACGTCAAAGCCTGTACCTGATCCTTGAGCCCGTTGTTGCCCGGCAGCACGGTGTCCTCAGTACTCAGAAACCCTGCGAGTAGAATAAACTGCAGTAAACATTTGGTGCAATAATTACAACTAAAGCGTTAAAACTTTTATTTTTTATTTTTACCAAGGTGATGGCTTTTTGTGGAATTGATCCCGTACGGGCGAAAATTGTTATAGATGGTATTGTCCTGGAACAAGTTAGCAATTTTTGAATACATCGGCTACAGTGTGTTACATCGAATACATCGAACGTTCAACCTTATTTGCGAGACCATTAGGCGAACTCTTAAGTAAGCAATAAAGGAACACGCCTAAAATACTACAAGGTGATGGCACTTGGCACACTTCTTTATATGTCTGAGAATTGGACTTTAACCAAAGGCCCAGACCAGTCGCTTCCAATGTGGGATAAGCAAATTTCAACAGAAACTAAAACCAAAATATTTAAAACCACTGTTATTCGTTTGTGTTGTATTTCTTATTTTAGTTAGTGCACAGATGCCTACAAATACACACTCTACAAATACAAATAAACACAAAAAGACAAATATTAATGACAGCAGAGATGGACTTTTGGGGAGGTTCGGCAAGATTATCCAGACGTGAGAAAATTAGAAATGATTGAATGAAACTTCTGTAATCTATGGTTCCGGAAAATATGTAGACCTAATCATTGTACAGCTGGAATAATAAATATACGTTAAAGCAGTATATTTATATACATATATATGTATATATATGAATACATATATACATACACGCATATATATATATATATATATGTATTACATTTAATATTTATAATTAAATTTACCTCAAGATGTTATTTTTATCCTTTATTGGAACATGTTTCGGGCAGTATCTTGCACCCATCCTCAGCCTTCCGGTTTTTCTGTCTGGTGAAGTACATATGCTTTGCTGGTTGACTACTATTATTGTGGCTTCCTGTTGGCTTCTGGTATTTCAAATTGGTTTTATTGCGTGTGATTGTGGTGTATGTGTTAGTTTTTTGTGTATTTTCTATGTTGAGTGCTTTGAATATTGTGTCATGTTTTGTATTGATTTGTATTTGTTCAGGTATTAGTTTGTTTTCTGTTTTATGTTTGTATATCTGTAAATTTTCCCAATGTTCATTATGGTGCCTTTGTGTGGTATATGTTTTATTAGTGTTACATTGGTTATGTCTGGGAATTCATGTCCTGTGTTTATTGCATGTGTGGCTAAATTGGATTTATATATTTCTGGTTTTTTGTATGCATTTAGGTGTTCAAAATAACGTTTTTTCAGCTGTTTCTTTGTTTGTCCTATGTAACATTTATTGCAATCTTGGCATTCAATTTTGTATATGCCGTTAGTTGTTGTATTATCTTTGTTGTGTGAGCTATTTAGATTTTGTAATTTATTTTTATTAGTTTTGTATGCTATTTTATATATATATATTGGTGTATATATATAGGGTACTGTGCATTGCACAAAGTAATTTAAATAATTATTTAGAATTAATAAATAATGCAATTTGTTAATAATCATAGTTCAGCTTGCAATCTGAATTGTAAAAGGAACGCCTAACTTTCATGTTGGAACAGGTGAATAACGCCAGCTGCTCTCTGTATGTGTGTACACACGTAAAATGCGTGTGTTTGTGCGACCTGTCCATTCTTGAAAACCGCCACCCTTTAGGAACGCTATAAAGTATTTGCAATTATTTAATTTGTATAACACTTGTGTGCATAATAGCACAAAACTAAATACACCAAAATGTGTATTTAAATAACACGAATAAGTGTATAAAAAAATAGTGTCAAACGAATAAAAAGTGTAAAGACAGCAAATTAAAAAATCAATAGTAATTATGTGAATTAAGATAAAGAAAAACGGTTTGTGCATGATGAACGCCTATAAATTACCGACCGAATGAAAATCGGGTAATGTGCAAAAGACTTTGCAATTCGCGAAGACGAGCAAATTAATTGTGACAAGAAAGCGTGGGGTAGAAGTGACGCTCTCGACAATATCAAACCTGGAGAATATTGTCGAGACATGATTTTGGGGCCTTGGGTATAAATACAGGGGACGCGCTAACATCATTCTCTTCCTTGTTCGACCACTGATGCAGCCGGAGGCTCTGCTTCAAGAGTACAACTCTTACTCATTCAACATTGATGCAGCCAGAGGCTCTACTCGACAACTAGAATTTCGTTACCTTCATCGACTACTATGGCAGCCAGAGACTCTGCATAGTGACAACAACAGTACATCAACCACAAGCAGCAGTCAGGAACTTCAAGACTACTCATCAGTTCGAGTGAGCAGTTGCAACCTGAGGCCATGAAGAGGTACGAAGGAGCAACCGAGTACAGGCAGTAATCCAGAGTACGAGAATACAGTAATCCAGAGTACAAGAATCCGACGGACGAAGGACTACAAGACTCCAAGACTACAGGAATCCAGGACGACAAAGGAGCATCCCGTATCGAGGACCGAAGAGGACACACTGCAGATGTAACACAAATAATAAGGTGACAAATAACCATGCACTTAAAACCCGAGACTTAATCAAAAGACAATAAGTAACAAAGAAAGAAATAGACAATTCAATTCAAATATGAATCAAGAAATTGTATAACTGTAAATATGTTTTTGTATAATAATTAACGTAAGATTTAAGACTGTGTATTAGTAACTATAATATGAAATCTATAATTTTTAGTATTTAAATTGACAAAGTCATGAGAGAATTTTATTAGAAAGCAATGCATATAAGTAATTTAAAAAACAGCTTAGATAATTAAAAGTTTAGATAAGCTAATCAATATAATATAATTGAGCTAGATGAGAGCAATATAAAAATTTATAACGATGTATTAGAATATAAGATTATATAATATGTTTGTGTGTAATATAAGACTACTAATTATGCATAATAATTACGTGCAAATAATAATGATTTTGAATCGCAAAACAAATAAGAAATTTTAGTAATAAATATTGAAATGATTTTTAACCAGATTACATAGCGTTATTATTCTTACGATTACACCTTTCATCAAATACACACACGAGTTTAATGTGTTGTAGTGTTATGCAAAGATTTGTCGCTCAGTTAAAATCGTTTGTAGTGTTGTAAAATGGCTTCTAAAAACATGGGCTTAACACACTAAAATCGTAAGTGTTGTTGTAATATATATATACTGTTGTGATGTTATTCAATTTGTTTCTTCTTCAAGTAGTGTAATTTCGTATTTTCTTTTCAACACCTGACGCATGTTTCATTGAAAAATATCAGTATCATCAGAGGCTTGTAAGTAAATTTATTTAATTTACTTAATAAAAGTTTAAATTTTTGAATTTTAATTATTATTATTTAATTTAAATTAAAATAATAATTTACTTACAAACCTCTGATGATACTGATATTTTTCAGTGAAACGTGGGTCAGATGTTTAAAAGAAAAATATCGGTATGGAGAACCATACATGACTTCCATATTCTAAGATTTATATTTAAAATCATTTTCGAAATGAAATATTACCATAGAAACTACTTCTTTCTACTTACTGCTTCAGCCTTAACCACAGTACTGTGGTCACTAACGTATATTACCTCACGTTATCGCACTCGATTTTCACTGATAATGGAAGTCGATGGCATTGCCGAAACGTCTGGTTTTGTAGAAAACATTGGACTACGGCCAAATATCCCGGGAAGGAATTTTAACAAAAACTACTTCTTTGTTGCCGATAACGTTGTACACATATATATAAAAAATATGCATAAAATTAATGGCTTGTATAAGTTAATGATTGATCTCCATTAAGTAGTGCTCAAGTTTCCAAAGTTTTAATATTATGATGTCCGTAATTAAAACATCAGAGCAGGTTTAGTGTGAATGAGGGTACACCGTGGACAAATATTTTCAACATTTCCTATTGAGCGTTGCTTAGAGTAAAGCTGCGAATCTACAGTGTATGTTTCACAGAACAAACACGCGAAAAAGAAGGAGCGCTCCGAAGTCACTCATGGACCCTCAGCATCTTGCAGAGGGTTCATTCCCTAAAGACGAAAAGTCTGTCTATGAATCGTTCCTCTGTAAACACGTGCAGTTACACTGCCCAGCGATCCACAGGAAGCAAATTGATGTCCATTTTTTCGGCTTGCACGCGTTATGTTGGTGTGGCTTTCGGCACTTTCCATTTAAAAAGCGTGCAAATGTAAGAAAATAAACATGAGTGAGGCCAGAAATAACGCGAATTTTTGTGTGTGTGTGTGTGTGTGTGTGTGTGTGTGTGTGTGTGTGTGTGTGTGTGTGTGTGTGTGTGTGTGTGTGTGTGTGTGTGTGTGTGTGTGTGTGTGTGTGTGTGTGTGTTCCCTGCCTTTTAATTGCTGTAGTCATAATAATAAAATGGAAACGTAAACATTACATAACTGAGATATGCTTACCTGCCACGAACGATATATTATTTTATACATGTATATTAACTCGTACATAATTTAAATTAAAATGAAAAAATTATAATTTTATTGCCTGGCAACAAAATTGTTTTATTTTTAACAATTACCATTGTTTCAAAAAGTTTAAATGAATTTTCAAGTACTTTACTGTTGTTAAAACGTAAAATGTTGCAGGTAAACTACCCCTCCCCCTTAACCGATCTTCACCAAAAACAACAGGTCTTGAGTACTCTACAAATCAGCGCTGTATGCAAAAACGTATTTGATTCTGTTTGAATGTGCGGCTGTTATCGTTTGCCATAGAAAATACCCTTGTTAAAAAAACGTTGCAGGTAAACTACCCCTTTCCCTTAACCGATCTTCACCAAAAACAATAGGTCTTGAGAACTCTACAATTTAGGGCTGTATGCAAATAATCTTTTGATTCTGTTTGAATTTGCGGCTGTTATCGTTTGCCATAGGAAATACCCTTGTTAAAACATAAAACGCTGCAGGTAAACTACCCCTTTCCGTTAACCGATCTTAACCAAAACAATAGGTCTCGAGAACTCTACAATTCAGGGCTGTATGCGAAACATTATTTGATTCTATTTGAATTTGCGGCTGTTATCGTTTGCCATAGAAAAAAAATCTACACACAGACAGACAGACACACACACAGACACTTTTCGAAAAACGACTTTTTTTCATGTTTTGAGTGTAGTACAATCAGAATCTGCAATAATCTCAAACACGATTTTTTTTGCTATCACCATACTTCCATTTCCTTAAGGAATATGGAAGTAATACGAAATTACACTACTTGCAGAAGAAACAAATTGAATAACATCACAACATTATATAATTGCTGCAAGAAACTTCCAGTTACCTATATAGAAAATAATATATATATATATATACATTATATATACATTATATATACAGTATATATACATTATATATACAGTATATATACATTATATATCGGCCTGTAAATCACAGCCGATAATCCATCGTGTAATTCTAACGTTGGGCAGTTAAGGTTACAGTAGTTTAGTTTAACATCAGCTATGTTCAATACTACTCACCCAAGACTCCCAGACGATAGTTGAGAGTCACAAGTATGACTTTACCATTGCGCATCAGGTATTCACCGCCGAAGTCTCTGGAGCCAAACACTTGGAACGCGCCGCCGTGGATGTGGACAATGACGCCACATCCGTTGCCAGTGCAAGCATTGGTGTAGTTACCCTGAAACACGCAGTCTGTTGTAGAGCACGAAGCACACAAAACAGGAATTCGACACACTCGTACGTTCACAAAGTTACGAGGGCGATTTGAAAAGTTCGCGGCCAGCCATATAAACGAATGTGTGGCGTTTCTGTTTTTTACCGCATCGTGGCGCCACGTTCGCCCCATGAACAGCCGTGAAGCGTCAAGTCGGGTCAAGTCATTGTTGCGGAGAAACAGCTGTATAAATAAAGTTATCTCACAGCAACGCTGAAAACGGAGAAAACTGAATATCAAATGTTTGTTAAGAAAGGTTTAACGCCAACAGAAATTTTAATGAGACGAAGAATGTGTTGGGTGATGCTGGACCTTCATTTACTACATTGGAAAAATGGGCTACTAAATTTAAACGTGGTCGTGCAAGTTTGGAAGATGGCCCGCAAACTGGGCGCCACTACACCAGAAACCATCAATAAAGTGCACGATATTGTTTTGGAAGATCGCCGTTTGAAGGTGTCTGAAATTGTTAAGCCTGTGGGGATCTCAGATGAAGGGGTACATCACATTCTTACTGAGGAATTAGGTATGAAAAAGCTGTCTGCAAGATGGGTGTCGCGTTTATTGACAAGTGACCAAAAACGCACGCGAATTCAAGCTTCTCAGGAAAGTTTGGACCGTTTTAAGAAAAATCCGAAAGATTTTATTTGTAGATTTGTAACAACTGATGAAACTTGGGTCCATTACTTCACTCTAGAAACAAAACAACAGTCGAAACAATGGATGCATAGTGTTCGCCCCCTCCAAAATCGATAAAATCAATTTTGTCGGCTGGAAAATGTATGGATCCATTTTTCTGGGATGCTAAGGGGTATTGTTACTAGATTGCCTTGAAAAGGGTCAAACGATAAATGTAGAGTATTATGCTAACCTCTTGGGCCAATTAAATGTAACAAATTTGAGAAAAAAAAGACCTGGTTTAGTAAATAATAAGATCATTTTCCATCAGGATAATGCACGCCCTCACATATACGTTGTGTCTTCGGCAAAAATCGCCGACTTGAATTAAGATCTGTTGCACCATCCGCCTTATTCGCCTGATTTAGCGCTATCTGACTTTCATCTATTCCCAAACCTTAAAAAATTTTTGGGAAGCGATTTTGCTCAGATGACGAACTGAAAGCGGGAGTAAACGGTTATTTTGAGGACCTAGAAGAATCGTACTTCCTCAACGGGGTAATGACTTGACGCTTCACTGCTGTTCGTGGGGCGAACGTGGCGCCACGATGCGGTAAAAAACAGAAACGTCACACATTCGTTTCTATGGTAGGCCGCGAACTATTCAAATGGCCCTTGTACATTGACAAACAAGTGAACAGCGTCAACAGACGACAGTGACTCTGAAAAACACATTCATCAAATAATTGTCTCTACTTTTCCGCAATCCAGAAGCTGGTGGGCTTGCAATAATTTTTAAAGTCTATTTTTTAAAAATTGGTAATGAGGAGGAAGTTTTTGTACATAAGAAATTTTAAGTTTACAGTTTTATTATTGTCATCATTATTGACGACGTCATACAAAACTGGCAGATGTGTCGTCCAGAACATTTTATGGTTGGTCACTGTACAATTAACACTTTGTTGTTTGCGGACGATCAGGCTATTCTGTCGGACTCGTAAAACAGATTGCAGATGGGTATACATCTGTTAAATCGAATCTGCAAAGACTCTGGATTGCAAATATCTACAATTAAAACCAAGGTGATGGCTTTTTGTGGAACTGATTCCGTACGGGCAAAAATTGTTATAGATGGTATTGTCCTGGAACAAGTTAGCAGTTTTGAATGCCTGGGCTACAGTGTGTCTTATAATGAAAACAACGACGTGGTCCATAAGTTCCATATGTTCAACCTTATGTGCGGGGCCATCAGGCGAACCCTTAAGTCAGCAAGTAAAGAAACTTGCTGACTTACAATTTCGCCTGGTGGCCCCGCACATAATGTTTAACTTAAGCAGCTTACTCACAACGTCGTTGCTTGCATTATAAGACACACTGTAGCCCAGGTAGTCAAAATTGTTGACTTGTTCCAGGACAGTATCGTCTATAACAATTTTTGGCCGTACGGGATCAATTCCACGAAAAGCCATCACCTTGGTCTGAGGGATCCCTTTCCTTGCCATCACTGCCCTTTGTAATTTGATATGGTAACAATATATAGGCCTATTATTAATAATAATAATAATATAATGTGGTAATGGGGTCGCAGGATGCTTGGAGAGGTAGTACCTTTGTACCGGGTGGACCGTGCACTGTCCTCACAAGCGTCCAGGGCTGGATGAAGTGAAGTTAGTTCCCAATGGAGACCTTAACCTCTCTTCAGCCAAGACCGTACTTAGTGGTGAAGAGCCACATCCTACAAGAGGTGACCCTCTTGGCGCAGAACAGTACGGATCTAGACCGGAACGTCGATAAACATTCCTGGTGGAGGGCAGCGGTACCCACCAGTACCAAGTTAGGGCGTATAGGGAATGATCCTGGGACGGCTTAACTTTGGAATATCACAGGCGACAATGGATATTGATTTAATTGGCTGTGATACTGCGACTTTCGGAGAAGAAAACTCCAATGGAGAAAGACCACAACGGCGGTGAAGGTGGGGAAGAGGATCTTCAGTATGGCGGATCCGGCGGAAGTGGCAACCCTTGTTTCTGTGGGTTAATGCAGAAATGACACACGGTCAATGGTCTCAACGGTGGAAGAGGACTATGTTCCCAACGGCGGAGAGAGCAGGAGAACCTAGGAGGTGGGACTCTGAATGAAACCCAGAGCAGGTCTGGAGGCTCTAAGGTGGCAACCCCACCACTGGACTTACCTTACAAGACGCTGGTAACGTCTTTAGGGGACATGAATTATACTCGCAATCTTCACAAAGTAAAAGGAAAGCATGACGGATTTAATGGGTTAATGACCAGGCGCGGAAAGGACAAGATTCACGGTATATCAAGAATATTACAAGTAGGAACCTGGAATGTAAGAGGGCTCGGTAATAAAGAGACTGAACTTAATAACGAGCTAGCTAATAGTTGATGTAGCTGTAGTCACAGAGACGAAGAAGAAATTAAGTGGTACGAAAGAATTGGAAAATTATGTCATGGTTTATAGTGGTGTTCCCCAGTATAAAAGGGCGGCTTGTTGGGTTGCAATCCTCCTGCATAACCAATGGAAATCAAAAATAGTAAGCTACAGTTACATATCGGAGCGAATGGTTACATTGAGGATGAAGACAAAGAGAGATCACTTAACAGTAGTCGGGGTCTATGCACCCGAAGAAGGGAAGTACGATGAAACTCTCTTATTTTTTGAGTCACTTCACAAGGTATTGAATACATATATAAGAACTGATTATGTGATTGTGGCTGGAGACTTGACGCTAGGGTTGGTTCAACTCCAATACCAGGAGTTGTAGGCTGTTTTGGAGAAGATGTGATAAATAGAAATGGGCAAGAACAAAGGCAGTTCGCATCTTTTAATAAACTTAAAATAACGAACACCTTTTTCAGGAAAAAGGACATCTATAAATATACATGGATTGCTAGAGGCTATCGCTCATTAATTAATTACTTTATAGTCAATGAAAAGATGAAGAACTTAATACAGGGCACAAGGGTTTACAGGGGACCAGAGATAGGCTCAGATCATTACCTAGTTATATCAGAAATAAAACTTCTCCGAAGGTGGAAACAATTTAGAACAAAGACTGTTAACTCAGAGGAAGTCTATAAGGTTTATCAGCTCCAAGACGACGGTATAAAATATCTTTACCAATAAAGATTGGGAGCATATTTAGCAAACATCAATACAGAACATGATATTAATATGGAATGGGAAAATATACGAGCGTGTAAAGTGCACATGAGGTGAGCGAGCATGTGCGAGAGAAAAGTGCACATGAGGTGATAGGTCGGAGGAAGAAATTTAGGAAAAGAAAAGGATTGAAAATTTGGACGGAAGAACTTGAACAGGCTATAAAAGATAAAAAGATAGCGTATCATAAATACTTACAAACGCCAAGTGTACACAATGAGGAAACTTATAAGTCAACAAGAAATACCGCAAAAGCTATAGCCAGGAGAGCCCATCAACAATACTGGGATATATTTGTAAGCAACATAGAACATGACCTGCATGGACGGCAGGAAGTAGCCTATAAAATCATTAAACATCTAAACACTCAGGAAAGAGATACAGCTAGACTAAACGTGATCGAAGATGAAGAATGGAAAAACACACTACCAAGAAATATGGTGTCAAGCAGAACCAAACAGGAACGAAGGAATTTACATAAGTGCTTCCGTGGATATGATTACTTTAGATGAGCTGCAACAGGCACTAAGAGTCTCTAAAAATAGGAAAGCAAGTGGACTGGATAAGATAAACATGGAATTGCTAAAAGAAGGAGGGCCTCTTTTTGAACTGCGATTTCTTCATTTGATTAATGATTGTTGGAGAGCAAATGATGTGCCATTAGCATGGAACAAAGCGGAGGTAATATCCCTTTTTAAGAAGGGTGACAGACATAGGTGTGATAACTATAGGGGAATCAGTCTACTTAACTCACCTTATAAGGTCTATTCACGGATAATCAACAATAGATTGAAAATTATTACTGACGCATTGCTATGTGAAGAACAGTCAGGTTTTAGAAAGGGACGCTCTTGCATTGACAATGTTTGTATAATAGAACAACTGACTGAAAAAAGAAGAGAGTTCAATCTTGAAACGCACATAGCATTTATAGATTTTAAGAAGGCGTTTGGCAAAGTAAATAGACAAAAGCTGTGGGAAATTATGAATATAAGAGGGTACCTTCGACACTTGATCCAGGCATTGAAAGGACTATATAAACGAGCAGAAATAGTGATAAATACTGGACGAAGTATAAGCACAGAGCTAGTAACAACACAGGGTGTGCGACAGGGTTGTAGCATACCTCCAACTTTGTTTAATATATACATAGATCACATAATCAGGATATGGAAGGAAGACGTCTGTAGAGGTATTAAAATAAACAGCAACACCACTTTAAATTCGTTACTTTTTGCAGATGATTTAGCAATAATTCAAACGACTGAAGATGGCCTGCAAAGATCGGTGTACACATTAGAAACCATAGCTAACGAATATTCCCTAGAAATATCGGCACAGAAAACTAAAATTATGCCATTTAAAGGGAAGAATCCAGTACGCTAAAAAATAATGGTCTATGGACATCCTGTAGAACAGGTATCACATTTTTGCTATTTAGGATCGGATGCCAGCTATCTAAAAGGACATGACGTAGAAAGAAAACTTCAGAGGTTTGAATACATAGGGGGCACGATAAATAGAACGTTGGGAAATAAAACGCGTAAGGAGACAAGATTAAAGTTATATAAAACCATGGTTGTCCCAATTCTGATGTACGGGAGTGAGACCTGGTGTGACGATTTTAAATGTATCAAAAATCGCACAGATTAAAATTTTTTAATTTTAATAAGTAAGAGTATCATACACCCTTACCTATACCCAGATTCCTGAATCAACTTGAAACCTTCCAGTACCAACATGCCAAGAAAAGTATTAAGTAGTGAATAATAATAATAATTACTTAAATAATTAAAAATGCGACTAGAGAAATAAAGAAATCCCTAAGTCATAATAAAATAAACATAAAGTATTTATCTTCTAATTAATGAATAAATAATAATAGGAAAAGTACGAACTATTTTCTTAGCGCGTAAATACGCCCTAGCTTACTGAGCCCTCTCCCCTAAACCGTACGCGCATTCGGTCGTAGAACGTCGCAATGAGTAGATGTGAGTTTTGGTGTTGTACACATATACGTATGTGTAAGTTCTCTAGAAGCATATCCAGCGTGAAATCTTGTTATTGTGAATAATGTAGTGTCTAGAGTTTGTGAGAAAATATATAAATAAAATAGAAAAGGTAGCCAACACATCTCTTAAAAACAAAATCAAATGTAAGTGTAACATAGTTAACTACTAGACTGTAGTACTGCAAAGTGAGAACTATAACTGTAGTTAAAATAAAGAAAATGTGAACTACAAGAATCTGCACTAAGAAAAGTGAAATTACAACATTTGGAACTTCAAGTAAACAACCTATCTTCGAGAGCTTCAAGTAAACTAAAAATCAACCCGATGTAGATACACCAAGAACAACGTACTCAACCCGTAGAAGACAACTGGAGATGTCCCAAGAATACAACAACAACCTCAGGTGATATCAAACCACAACTTTTGTAAATTTCCCCTTAATAAGAAGTAACAAAGAACTTTAAAGAACTTTCGCAATGTAATGAACAAATTATCAGATTTGTATATTTTGTAATTTTGTAAGAAGTAATAGTAACCGTAATGTATATATTGATAAATTAATAATTTTGAGAAAATTGAGACCCGGATCCGTGGTATTAAAACTAACAGTTATATGAATAAATTTTGATATAACAAGAATAATATAATTAAGATCTTTGAAGCAGTAAAAGCACTATTTACTAAAATAACTTTCTTTAAAATCAGGAATAATGTTTGATTAATATTTCAATAGCAATAAAGAGATGTTTTAGCTAATACCTAATGAGTGAATAAGTTTATGCAAACCTTGTCAGATTCCTATATCATACTTGTTTTGTAATTTGTTAGTAAGAGTTTTACTAACAACGGCAGCTGGTTTAGTTTACTGGTAAATAATTAAACTAGTTCCCGATTTTTGTGTTGTCTTGCCAAGGGGCGGCACAAAATTGCGCAACTCTGCTGAATTTAAAATTGTGTAATTTACTTGTTAAAAAAAAATATTGTTTACAGAGTGTCACGTACAGAAAATTGCAACATAATTATGTAATTGTTGTTGTGTAAGTTTATAAGTCGTTAACGGAAAAAAAGGACAAACATAAATTTATTCACTCAGAAATAAACAAAAAAAAAAGATAAATGAGTAAAATTTTAATTATATAATAATAATATTAGTATCGCGAGTTTGCCGTGTTAAGCAAGTAATAGGTGGTAGGGAAACGATTCCAAACAAGTCAATTCCAAGCCAGTTGGTTCATGTTAAATATGTGTTGAGGAATGTAAACTCTCCCCTTTGTAAGAACCCATCTCATTCATAACCCCTCCTCCCTAAAGCAAACAAAGCCACGTTAGACAAGCTCTTTCCTGTTTTGTATTGTTCTGAATTACTACCCTATGCAACTAGACGACACCCCAAAACAGCTGATTCTTTGTGCTGTTTGTTAAATCAATGAACTTTCCGTATATGAAATTTCTCTCTACTAAAATAGTATTATCGTTTTGTTTTGATTAATTATATATGTCAATACTGAGAATTTAATTGTTGTGAAATAAGTTATGTTGATTAATTAAGATAAGATTACATCCCAAAGCTTAATATGAAATAAGATATATGTGTATGTGTTTAAATGAATTAATGTTATCTATTTTTAAACATTGTGAAAACGAAGTAAAGTAAGTGACATAAGATTTGTCGTTCGTAATACGTCGTGTGTTTAAAGTGGTTATTATAAAAAATGACTCAATTTAACCCCGATTTCTTGTTGAAAGACGAATTAACATATGAAGCATTATGGCGTGGTCTCCCCTACTCTAATGTAACTGTCGCGGAACTTCGCAAGACGTTACGCGAAAATAAACCGGACAAACCTTCATTATTAAGTCGTTTGAGTGTTTTAGATTTCAATAGCGAAAAAGAAACGTGTTATCGTAAGTATACAGAACTAACTTCGTACGCACAAACCCTGCGTGATGAAAAATCCCCCGCAGTAATATTAAGCACCACCCAAAGAATTGAGCATCTATACCGTCGTATCACCAATTTGTTGACCTGGCCCGGTGATAAAGATATCCCTCCTGATGTAAAAAAATTCGCCGAGGAAGCATTAAAACAATTACCTGAGATAATACGCGAATTACGTAGACGATCCGAATTGTTTAGATTAGACGAAATCGAAGAAGCAATGACGAAATTAAATATTTCACCTACCCAATCGCCGACTCAAGAACAACCAAACGGTACTGCAAAAATTCAGATTCTGCAGGAATCCAATATAGATCCATTCAAGGAACGGTTAAGTGGTAGTCAAGTAAATATTCAAGCAGTAAACGTTACGTCACTCCCTAATGAACTAGAAAATATGACCCATACCTACGAATTACCTTCTCATTCGCAGAGTAATCAACCTGCGGAAAATCCTAGAATGATGAGCCAAATAAATTTAACTCCCGAGCTCTATGGAAAAATAACCCACCCTGTAGAAAGTATTTTGTCCAATATACAAATCACTGATGGGCTGAATATTACAAAGCTCCTTAATTTTATCAAACATATCTTAGAATTAAAGGAACTGCAACAACTAAGAGATAACCAGATTTTGCAAGTTATTTTACCTAAGTGTAGATCTCCATTAAAAGATAGAGTGTTAGAATCCCTAAGGTATAATCAATCGGTAGAAGAACTTCATACCACACTAATAAGACATTTCATTCCCACCGGTATCTACGAAGAATTGAAGCGAAACTTAGTACTTCGTGCACAAGGTACATACGAGAGACTAGCTCATTATATTTCTGAAGTAAGAGAATCTGCTTTATTGTTACAAGTTAAATGGAGCGAACAACAGTTAGTAGACAATATCATAGTAAGACTATCCCCCGAGGAGCGATCTCGACTAGCACTCGTGAAGCCACCTACAACTTTTACGGAACTAGAACTATGTTGTATACATTCGTCCGACGTCTGGTATTCTGACCAGAATAGAAGTGTTTCTATGTCCCAGAGTCAACAAAAAAATTCATTCCAAACTAGACCTATTGGAAATGATACCCGAAACTACCGCGATAAGCGATTCGTAAGTACACATAAAACCCAAAACTATCCCCATGTTTCATACTCTAAACCAAAATCCCGACAACCTACGAGCGAAGTAAGTGAGGAAAGAAGATGTTATAACTGTGGAAAGGCCGGACATATTAGCAAGTTATGTAAACCAAAGCGTTATCTACAGAAAACCGACCAATCAAAAAATGTGTGAAGCTGGAAGACCGAAAATCCTACGTCTTCCGAAGCACCAGAAGGAAAGGTAACCACAATACTAAGCGTCAAATAAAGATGAGTAAAAATAAACGCAGAGATCCTTATTTAACAAAATTTATCGAGAAGTGCAACTCTATTGGTGCATGTAAAACAAGTATATGCCAACTACCCTATGTACAGATAGACCTTGGAGCAACGAAAACCCTTGGTTTAATTGATTCAGGATCTACCCGTAGTATAATTAGTAAACAGTTAGCCACCTTATTAGCTAATCATAAACTGATTAAACGTAGCCAAATGGTGAACAGAAAGTGTACCACCGCAAATAAACAAAACCTAAAGATATCTCACAGTATTACGGTGAAATTAAAAATTCAGAATTTTACTTGGTACGTTCCCCTACTAGTAGCTGAAGAGTTAGGACAGAACTTAATATTAGGCGCGGATTTTATAAGAAAAACTGCTTTAATCCTTGATATATATGCAAAACAATATTTTTTCAGATTTGATCGTACTCAAAAATATCAGTTCGACTCCGAATTAAGTAACGACACTGTTAGTGAAACCGCAAATATTCATTCAGAGCCTAATGAATCGAGTCTAAGTCATTTAAAAGGAAATGAGAGACTAAGAATCCAAAAGTTAATAAAAGATTTTTCTGCTGTACTCACCCCCAAGTTAGGATTAACTCATTTAATTGAATATAAAATAAATCTTAGTGACAACAAAGTAATACGACTCCACCCATACAAACTATCTCCGCCCAAGATGGAAATCATGAGAAACCACATTAACAAACTCCTTGATCAGCACGTCATTGAACCATCAACGTCTCCATATTCATCGCCTGCATTCCTAGTACCAAAAGGAACTGACAAACATAGACTAGTCGTGGATTATAGACAACTAAATAAGAGTATAGAATTTGAATCGATACCACTGCCAGACATACACAGTGCGTTTCACTATTTTACAAAAGCGAAAATCTTCACCATAATGGATCTTAACCAAGCATTCCATCAAATTCCACTAGCTGAGGAATCAAAACATTTAACTGCTTTTGCTGTCCCATTTAATCTATATCAATTTACGAGAGTACCATTCGGTATATCACAAGGAAGTTCAGTATGCAGTCGACTGTTAGAAAAAATTTTCCATGATGTTAAATTTAAATTTGTATACCATTATCTCGACGATATAGTAGTATATAGTGAGTCAATGGATCAACATATTGATCACTTGCGTGAAGTATTATCCCGGTTAAAGAAAGCCGGACTGACCGTAAACCCTAGTAAAGTTAATTTCGCAGTGAAACAATTCTCATTCTTAGGTCACATAGTATCAGCCGAAGGTAAGGTTACCATCGATCCCGAACGTACACGCGCAATCCGAGAATTTTTACCTCCCAGAGAAGTCAAAGGTATAGCTAGATTTTTAGGTATGATTAATTATTTTCATAAGTATATACCCCACTTAGCAGATATAGCAGCCCCATTGAATGCCTTAAGAAAGAAAGGAACGAAATTCGAGTGGACTACTCAACATCAAGAAGCGTTTGAAACACTTAAAGAAAGTATTATATCCCCTCCTGTATTGCAGTTAGCGGATTTCAGTAAACCATTTATCGTACAGACCGATAGTTCTAGTGTAGCATTAGGAGCCGTAATATACCAGGAAATAAATAATACTAGACTCCCGATCAGTTATGCATCCCGGACACTGACCGAGCAAGAAAGGAAGTTCTCAGCCTATGAACTGGAATGTTTAGCCGTAGTATTTGCTTTTGATAAATTCAAACCATTTTTGGAACACAAAGAATTTCTACTAGAAACCGATAATCAAGCTTTATCATGGTTATTAAATCACCCAAAGCAATTAGGTCGTATCGGACGATGGGTGTTAAGATTAAATTGCTACAAGTTCAAAGTGCAACATATTCGTGGAACTCAAAATGTAGTGGCCGATACTCTATCCCGCATGTTCCAACTACCCCATACAAGATCTGGAGAAGACAATATTGAAACCACTATCGTTAATACACTAATTACTAATTTTCCCCTTGCATTTAAGGATATAGCATATCACCAACAACAAGATCCGAAATTGTGTAAAATAATCGAACAAATAGAAAAAGGAAATAACTCTGATAAATATATCTTGAGTAAAAGAGTACTTTGTTTTAAGAAGGCAAACGAAAATTACTAAGAATAATCGCCCCGGAAATAATCAAACCCATGTTAATGGAGTACTACCATTCATCTACAATTGGAGCTCATATGGGAATTAGGAAAACGATACATCGTATTGGCAAGGAATACCACTGGGAAAACATGAATAGTGAAATAAAAAAGTTCGTGAAAGAATGCGAAATTTGTGCGCTGAGCAAACCAGCAAGAACCAGTCAAGTCGGAAAACTAATCTCCGAAATACCTACCACTCCCTTCTCGAAAATATACATCGACTATTCTGGACCTTATCCCCGCTCTAAATCCGGAAATACTATGCTGTTAATTTGTGTAGACTCATTCACTAAATTCGTGTGGATGTATCCTATGCGTCGTGCATTAGCATCTACGACAATTAAAATTCTACAAGAACAACTATTTAAAGACTATGGCACTCCTTTAAGCTTAATATCTGACAATGGACCCCAGTTTAAATCGAAAGAATTTAATGACATGTGTTTTAAATTAGGTATAAATCATATTACCGTGACCGAGTACAGACCGCAAGGAAATATAGCAGAAAGATACTTGCGTAACTTAAAATCAGCATTAATATCTTATCATGCTAAAGACCAGACAACCTGGGATCAAAATATTTCGTGGATACAATTTGCATTCAATTCAGCGTATCACGAAGGTCATAAATCAACACCATTTGATTTACTGTACAAGTACAAACCCAACCATCCTTTAACCACAAAGTGGAAAATCAATGAGTTATTACCCCGCGACGTGAATGGGAATAACATACGAAAAATGTGGAACGAAGCTCGTGCAAATCTGAGAGCTAATTTACAGAAATCAAGGAAGTATCATGAGAATAATAATTAGCTAATAAAGTATAAAATAGGTGATTTAGTCATGTATAAAACTCATCCTATGAGTAAAGCAGTTGATAGGATCACTTCGAAACTATCTTATCGATGGTGTGGCCCCTACCAAATTCGTAAGTTCATCACCCCCGTTACTGTAGCTCTGTATGAACCCAATACAGAAAATTACGTTCGCAGAAGTCATTTGTCTCAAATAAAAAAATGTTTTTCGTGTCCAGATACAGAAGGAAGACTACGAGAAAGATAGAAAACCTAGAATACTATCTAAGTATTAAGAATAAAATATGTTGTATAGACTTATACCGAAATAGGATAAGATTGTGTAACATCCTATACTATAGGTAACTATAAACTATAACTATAACTGATCAACCTTAGCTAATGTCCTGCGAGAATAGTATTATACATGAGAAATCTGATGACAAGTATAATGAAGATGAAGAGAAAGAAAGAAAGAAAAATAATCTTTCGCGCTGTAAACTAAAAGTAATTCTATTGTTCTTACAATACGGTATTATTATTAGTAATATACTCATGAGTATAACTCCGTAAAACGAGTGAGCAATTCAAGAAAAAACCGGTAGTAGATATAAGAATTAAAATAAGGTAGATTTACGTTTTGTGTATTTTATATAGTAGATGTAGTAGAATTTAAATGTGACATAAGTATAAGATAATCGATTGATGAATAGAAATAAGCTGAGAGAGAGAAATTTCAGTATGAAATATAATTGTTTATTAGAATTATATTATTACACCCCCCCGTTTTTCATAGTTAAGTGCAGGAGGATGTGACGATTTTAAATGTATCAAAAATCGCACAGATTAAAATTTTTTAATTTTAATAAGTAAGAGTATCATACACCCTTACCTATACCCAGATTCCTGAATCAACTTGAAACCTTCCAGTACCAACATGCCAAGAAAAGTATTAAGTAGTGAATAATAATAATAATTACTTAAATAATTAAAAATGCGACTAGAGAAATAAAGAAATCCCTAAGTCATAATAAAATAAACATAAAGTATTTATCTTCTAATTAATGAATAAATAATAATAGGAAAAGTACGAACTATTTTCTTAGCGCGTAAATACGCCCTAGCTTACTGAGCCCTCTCCCCTAAACCGTACGCGCATTCGGCCGTAGAACGTCGCAATGAGTAGATGTGAATTTTGGTGTTGTACACATATACGTATGTGTAAGTTCTCTAGAAGCATATCCAGCGTGAAATCTTGTTATTGTGAATAATGTAGTGTCTAGAGTTTGTGAGAAAATATATAAATAAAATAGAAAAAGGTAGCCAACACATCTCTTAAAAACAAAATCAAATGTAAGTGTAACATAGTTAACTACTAGACTGTAGTACTGCAAAGTGAGAACTATAACTGTAATTAAAATAAAGAAAATGTGAACTACAAGAATCTGCACTAAGAAAAGTGAAATTACAACATTTGGAACTTCAAGTAAACAACCTATCTTCGAGAGCTTCAAGTAAACTAAAAATCAACCCGATGTAGATACACCAAGAACAACGTACTCAACCCGTAGAAGACAACTGGAGATGTCCCAAGAATACAACAACAACCTCAGGTGATATCAAACCACAACTTTTGTAAATTTCCCCTTAATAAGAAGTAACAAAGAACTTTAAAGAACTTTCGCAATGTAATGAACAAATTATCAGATTTGTATATTTTGTAATTTTGTAAGAAGTAATAGTAACCGTAATGTATATATTGATAAATTAATAATTTTGAGAAAATTGAGACCCGGATCCGTGGTATTAAAACTAACAGTTATATGAATAAATTTTGATATAACAAGAATAATATAATTAAGATCTTTGAAGCAGTAAAAGCACTATTTACTAAAATAACTTTCTTTAAAATCAGGAATAATGTTTGATTAATATTTCAGTAGCAATAAAGAGATGTTTTAGCTAATACCTAATGAGTGAATAAGTTTATGCAAACCTTGTCAGATTCCTATATCATACTTGTTTTGTAATTTGTTAGTAAGAGTTTTACTAACAACGGCAGCTGGTTTAGTTTACTGGTAAATAATTAAACTAGTTCCCGATTTTTGTGTTGTCTTGCCAAGGGGCGGCACACTGGGTTACTTCAAAGCTAGATAGATCAAAGATTCAGGCAGCTGAAATGCGCTATCTGAGAAGAGTCAAGGGCTGTACACGATTAGATAGAATACGTAATGACGACGTCCGGAATACGCTAAACATCTACAATTTGAATCATCGAATAGAAGATTACAAACGGAAATGGCGGGAACACATCGACCGCATGGACAAATGTAGACTACCACAACAAACAAGATCTTATAAACCAACGGGCAAGCGTAACGTTGGAAGACCTTTTTCAAGATGGGACCAACTATGACACATTGTGGAGACGGAACAGGCATTTCTGCCTATGCCTTTCACATGAAGTGTAGAAGAAGAAGATAATGTGGTAATAATTAGCCCGTTTATACAGAGTGTTCTCAAAAGGAAGACTGTGCCGAACTTTGGAAATGTTTCTACTTATTTATCACATATAACTGTTACAGGATGTTGGACGGAAATTTTCATAAATGGCATCAAAATTCGTGCCATGCTACTATAAACGTTTAAATAAAACTGAAAATTTTACAAAAAGTAGATCTTTAATTGTACTTTAAGATAAACAGAAGAACATTTGTAAAAATTCCACAAGTTTTTTTTAATGCAATGCAAATATCTGTTGTACTGTCCCCTCGTATTTATTTTAGAACACATTGGTGAACCTGTGTGTATATGTGTGTGTGTGTGTGTGTGTGTGTGTGTGTGAGTGTTCGCTAAAACACATACATCAGTTACTTATTATGTAACACGTTCAGTACTTACTGGAGAGCTTCCGTTGAGTACCGGAACGTAAACGTTGAGGTAGAGACAGTCTTCTTGTCCTGCAGTGGACTGAGTTTCCCTGGGTACGTGTTCTGTATACTGCAAGCAGTACGGTGACGGATCTGTCGCATTCCTTGTGCCAGTCCACGGAGTCTGCGGTCGAGGAGGCTAAATTTTCAGGCAAAATTAAATTCATTAAACAAGTACGAGGGTTATTCTGTTATTCAGAAAGTAAGTTCCGTTTTAAAATATTGCCGCGGTATCGATGCCGTCACGCTGCTGCGCATGCGCGGCCAGTTTGTTGATTCGTTGACAAGCCAACAACAATATTTGTAAAAAACTCTGCACTGAGTAAGCTGACGCCCGCCACGTGTATAAGTTGGTATGTGATTCGGTTCTTGAATACGAAAGGCATTAAAACAATTGAAATTCACCGTCAGATTTTCGATTTTTATGGAGGAAAAGCAGTGAGCGATTCAATGGTACCAAGATGGATACGACTTTTTTGGTTGCTTAGTCCATAGTAAGAGAAGTAGGATGCTTACCCGGGACATTTCAATAATTCATGGCACACACACACACACACACACACACACACACACACACACTGCCTCTGCAACGCAACATCTCCTCACAAAGTTTGGCTGGCAACAATTTAATCATCCGCCTTACGTCCCAGACCAAGCGAATATCATCTTTTCAAGCATAAAATCTTCCTTGGTGGTCGACAATGTTAAACAAGCTGTTAATACATGGCTCAAATCGCAGGCGGGAAATTTCTACGACTAAGGTAAGCCTATACAACGCCTGGTGTCTCGCTATGAAAAGTGTTTCGAAAATGATGAGAACTATATAGAAACATAGTTCAAGGTGTGTACTTCAAATAGCAATTAAATGTTCTGAAAATAAGTTCTTGGTTTCCTTTAATACCCTATCGGAACTTACTTTCTGAATTTAGCCTACAAGTAGCAGTTTTTAAGAAGCGGAAATTGTTGTACTAGATTAAAAAGAAGGAAAACATGTTTTTGTAGTTTATTGTGTTTTTGTCGTTTCAATACCTAATATTTTACTATACGTTCCATTTTAAAAATGCAATATATGTAAAATAATTGCATATCAAACATAATTAATATGTATGTATGTTTGTAGTTTGAAAGGCAGGTGAAATAAGATTCACGCAAACTGTTCACTAAGTAAGAACACTATATTGTTCACAGTACAATTTGGTTATAAAGTATACAAGTTTAAAAGTTTAGCCTATATATACAGTAGTTTAACAAGTTTAAAAGTTTACATAGTTTAACTGCTTGCTGCTGGCGCGCAGAGTCGGCACTGCCTGTCTCCCGACTCCCCACCCTCACCGCTGCTGGATTTGTAGTGGGACAGTCTCCCCACTTATGACAGACGTTGAACATGCCGCCCCCGTTGAAGGCGCAGACTTCAATCATCTGGAAGAGGACAAAGCTTGACGAGAGCTCGTTTAGTCAAACCTCGAGAAGTTCGGATCGTAGCAACACGAGCTTTTCCGTCCGACCCAATGTGAAGTTCAACGACACGGCCAATTTCCCAGTGTAGTGGTGGTCTAAAATCTTCTCGAATGACCACTAGAGAGCCTGGTTGGGGAGGGGGAAAGTCCTTGGTCCATTTATTTCTCTGTTGTAATGTAACTAAGTATTCGTTTGACCAGCGTTTCCAAAAATTCTGATACATTTGTTGAACGTGTTGCCAGTAATCTAATCTATTCATTTTTAAATGCGTCAAGTCAGGTACAGGGAAAGATGATAAGGTTTTACCTATAAGAAAATGAGCGGGCGTTAAAGGGTATAAGTCATTAGGATCCGTGGATAAAGGTGTCAAAGGTCGAGAATTTACGCAAGCTTCAATCTTAATGAGTAATGTTTCTAATTCGTCATAAGACAGAATACGTGTTCCCAGTACTCGTTTAAGATGACCTTTAACTGATTTAACTCCCGCTTCCCACAAGCCACCGAAGTGTGGTGAGTGAGGTGGAATGAAATGCCAGTTTATAGATGCAGACGCACAAAATGACTGGAGTTGATATTGATGGTTTTCAGTCTTAAATAGCTGACGAAGTTCGATGAGTTCATTCTTCGCTCCGACAAAGTTAGTGCCATTATCTGAGTAGATGTTTTTGATCTTCCCGCGTCGTGCCATCATTCTGTCAAGAGCTTCTAGGAATTTTTTCGTTGTTAAATCTGGTACCAATTCGAGATGAATAGCTTTGGTAGACATGCAAACGAAGAGCCCTACATATGCCTTTACAGGATGAGATTTTCGTTGTAAAACTCTCCGGTAGTAGAAAGGGCCGCAGAAATCGACACCACAATTTTCAAAAGGACGAGAAGGTTGAACTCGGCAAGCAGGTAGGTCGCCCATTAAATATTTAGCTGCTCTTGGCATTGACCTACTACATTTAAAGCATTTCCTTACGATGGATCGAGCTAACACCTTCCCATTAATAGGCCAATATTTTGTCCTTACTACTGCAAGAAGTGCTTGAGGACCCGTATGAAGTGTGGTAGTATGAGTTTCATGAAATATCAATTTTGTAATTTGATGATCAGGTGGAAGCAGAATTGGGTTTTTGCAATCTGAAGATATTGAAGCATGTTTTAGTCTACCACCAACACGAAGAATGCCTATCTCATCCACATATGGTGCAAGTGATTTTATGTTATTGCTTACGGTCTTCCTTTTCTGAAGTCTATCTATGTCGTCAGAGAATGTACGTTGAGCTGATTTTATCCATACTAATTCTGCATTATGCAAGTCCTCCGGTGTGAGATGTCCTATGGTTCGGTTTGAAGGATTTTTACAGTTCTTAATAAAACGTCGGCATAAAGCAGTAATTCTTAGAAGTTTCGTCCAAGATGAAAATTTCTCAATCAATTCAAATGATGAAGAATTAGTACAATGTATGTTAATTTTCTTTTTTCTTTCTTCAAATTCTGAATCAACAGGAGTAGTTAGAATTGTCTTGGGCCAATTGCACTCTGTGCTTGTCAGCCACTGAGGTCCGTGCCACCATAGCTTATTTTTTATGAGCGTTTGAGGAGACGTACTTCTAGATATTAAATCAGCTGGGTTGTCTTGAGATCTAACGTGCTTCCAAGTACAGTTGTTTGTTAGTTCCTGAATCTGTGAAACTCTGTTCGCTACAAAGGTCTGCCAAGTTTTTGGAGATGAGTTTAACCAATGCAACACTATGGTTGAGTCAGTCCACAGAGTGATGCTCCTAATTTGTATCCTTTCCAAGGAACTCAAAGTTTTGTTTAATAGCTGAGACAACAGAAGTGCTGCACATAATTCTAATCTGGGCAAAGTTAGTTGCTTAAGGGGTGCAACACGAGACTTGGAACATAATAGTTTAACTCTAATATCACTATTTTCTTGGATGGTCCTTATATACAAACATGATCCGTACGCCCTCTCAGATGCATCAGCAAAACCATGAATCTCATATTCTTGATTGGAAGTGCCACTTAATACTCTTCTCTCCACGGCTAGTTGGTTTAGATCTTGCAATGAATTTCTGTAAACGTTCCACTTCTTCAGTATGTTGGCGGGAACTGGTTCATCCCATCCAAAGTCCTTTATAGACCATATTTCTTGCATAAATAATTTTGCTGTGATGACTACTGGTGAGATAAGGCCAATAGGATCAAAAATTTTGGAAATGTCAGAAAGTATTACTCGTTTAGTTACAAGCTTAGGTGCTTCAGAAAGACTAACATGAAACTGAAATGTGTCATTTGAAGGCTGCCATAAAATACCTAGGGCCTTGGTTGACTTGTTTTCAGATTCTTCAATGAGGAATCCTGCTTCAATATTTTCACTTGGGATATTGTTTAAGATCATAGGGTGATTCGCACACCATTTTCGTAGTTCAAAACCTCCTCTTTCTAAGAGATTTATCAGTTGTCTTTGCACTTCAATAATTTGATCAAGCGAATCAGTTCCTGTCAATACATCGTCTACATAGAAATCATGTTGTAAAGTCTCTGAAGCTACAGGGAAAATGTGCTTTTCGTCTTCAGCAAGCTGAAATAGAGTTCTTATTGCGAGAAATGGAGCTGACGCGATACCGTAAGTGACTGTCTTGAGTCGATATGTAGAAATTGGATCAGTTGTGTTATCACGCCAAAGAATTCGTTGATAGTCTCGTTGAGTTTCATCTAGTAACACCTTACGGTACATTTGTTTGATATCTGCAGTGAAAACATACATATGAGTACGGAATGACAACAATATTGAGATTAAATCGCGTTGTATTGTAGGACCAACCATGAGAACATCGTTGAGTGATTTATTTGTAGATGTCTTCGATGAGGCGTCGAAAACCACACGTAGTTTGGTTGTAGAGCTTGACTCTTTCAGGACAGGATGATGAGGCAAATAGTATACTTTGTCAGGTTCGGATTTCTCAGATATCTTCTCCATTTCCTCGTTCTCTAGGTACTCATTTAGAAATAAAGTATAATTTTCCTTGAGTTCAGGATTTCTGTTGAGTTTACGTTCCAAGGCTAGAAAACGCCTGAAAGCTTGATCCTTTGACTCACCGAGAGAAGATGTTGGATCAGTCGAAAACGGAAGCTTAACAACATATCTGCCATCTGGCTGACGTTTTATGTTCGCCTCATAATGATTTTCACATGCTTCCTCTTCATAGGATTGTTTCTTCTTATTTGGAATTTCTTCTATCTTCCAAAAGGATGAGATAAGATTTTCTAGATTTGCTGATACAGAGGTAAAACACACCGTGTTCAGAGTTGAATAAAGTTTATTTGTAGACTCATCAGATGCTAGCTTGCCACTAACAATCCAACCAAAGGCTGTATTCTGTATAACAGGTAGGTTATCTCCGAGTTTAATGTGGCCTTTTCGTAAAGTGTTATAAAAGACACTTGCGCCAAGTAAAACGTCAATTCCTCTCGATTTGTAAAAGTGATCATCAGCGAGATTCACTCCGCCAGGGATACTTAAAGTCGGGAGATTTGAAGAGGTTGGTAGATCATTAGTGATTTTTCCTAGAACCAGAAAGTCAATTTCTTCTTCATAATTACTGAATCTTGACTTGACTTTAGTGCGTACAAATGAATTGGTCGAAACACCTGTATTTCCAATACAGTTGACTGACACATTTGTTTTGGAGGTTTTCAGGCCTAAAGAAGATATAAGTGATTGACTTATAATATTAGACTGACTGCCGCTGTCTAACAATGCACGGCAAGGATAGGCGTCACCTTGATTATCAAAAATAAGAATAATAGCAGTGGCAAGAAGTACTTCACCGCTGATGCTTGAACATGCAGAAATGGTATGGTTTTGATTTGAAGGGTTAACCTTTTCCTTTTGTCCGTCATTATGAAGTACAGTATGATGACGTCCTTCGCAATGTTTGCAATTATGCGGACTTTTGCATTGTATGGTTTTGTGTCCTACTCTTAAACAGTTTATACAAAGATTCAGTTTCTTTATTTTGTCGAGTCGTTGAGATAAGTTAAGACTCAACAACTGTTTGCAGGTGAACGTGGTATGGCCTTCTTTACAAACAGCGCAAGCAGGTTTAGATATGCTAACTGTATGGAATGAAGGTTTGTTTACTGGAGAAGGGTGTTGAAATTTGTGTTTGTTTTCCTTTGGGCGAACTTTTATATCGGTAGAGTAGCTTTCTTCTCTGACTTCTTGTATCATGCATTGTTCATAAATAAACTGCATTAACATCTTGAATGAATATGGTTTGGAGTTATTATTAGGGATCTGTGAACCACTAATTTTGTTACCGACATCTAATTCTTCATACTCATCACTAACATGTTTGGCATGGTAAGATTCCCAGCGGTCTCTTGTTTCAGAATCCAATTTTTCTGTAATTAAAAACACTAGAAGTGTACCCCATTGATCTGTTGGTTCGCCTAAATTATTTAATGCAGTTAAATGGTTCGTAACAGTATCGTATAAATGTTTCAGTTTTAACGCAAGCGGTTTGTCAAGACGTTTGAAGTTTAAAATACCCTGTACGTGGGCCTTAATACTGAGTCTATTATTCTTGAATCGTCGTTTAAGAGTTGTCCAAGCTATGTCATAATTGTCCGCGGTAACCTTTAATTCTTTAATGGTTCTTAAAGCTTCACCAGAAAGACAAGAGCGTAAGTAGTAGAATTTTTGTATTTTTGGTAATTTGGTAGAATTGTGTATCATCGATTCAAAGACATCGTGGAAATCGGTCCAGTCTTCGTATTTTCCGGAGAACGAAGGTAAAGGCATATCGGGAAGTTTAATATTATCAGATACATCCAGTTGTTGTGTAGGAGGGTGTGAGTTAATCGACATATTACTGTTTTCATGTGATGATAAAATGTCTTCAATCTTGTCTCTAATCTCAAAGTAATCGTTCTCAAATTCGGAGTATTCATCATCTTGATAATTACTATCGTCACTAGGAAGTGCATCAATTTCTGCTTGAACCGCATTGAAATTTGACCAACATTCTTCTAGCTTTTCGCGTCTAGATTTTAAAGATGACAATGAATGACTTTCAAGACTGAAGGATAAAACGAAATTTCTTATTCGAGTTACTCGCGCCTTTATCTGTCCACGTTTACGTGTTAAAGTTTTCATATTAGCATCCATCTTAAACGAGTATAGGGATTACAAAGTACAGTAATAATAAACTTAATAATAAAATAAGTAATAATACAAGTACTGGTAACATGAACTAAGAATAAGAACGTAAATAATACTACTGATAACTAATAACTTAGATACAAGTAAAATATTAATAATTTGCCTTAACTGCTAATGATACTGATAATCTATTAATAATATATTGTGTTCAAAAATAGATTGTGTAATATCTTTACACGAGTTGAGTTGAACTGCAACACAATTAAGAGTTTATCGCGTACAAAGAATAAAAATATCAACAAGAATACAAAGAATGTTCATTAACTACGAATGTCATTACAAAAACTGACATTAAGCAATCAGTAACATTTAGTTAGCATTGACAAAGAGGTCTTTGTTCTCTGAGCTACGCCACCGCTGGCTAGAACCATTAAAAGGGTGACGTGCTACGCACATAAAAACTTTTACGACCCAACACTTGACAAAAATGACGCCACACAAGCTGTGGCGTAATAGGTTTTTTTTTATAGCAAGGGTTAGCGTTAAGTGGAAACTAGACCTTAACTTAAACGTTTAAATCAAGTGTTTTTTTTTTTTAAATAATAAATCTATATTTGTGAAATTGTGATGATATTTAATTAAATAAATATGTGATAATGTGATATTGTGAAACTCATCTGGTCAAACGTTGACGAACTGTTGAGTGTCGTCGTTATTGCAGTAATGCCTTAAACTGTTTACACTTCCACACACTGGCGTATTTCTTACACTGTTTTTACACTTTCCATTGTTTCACTACACTTTACACTGTTTCGTTTATGTTTTTAAATCACGTCGGGGTCACCAATGTTTGTAGTTTGAAAGGCAGGTGAAATAAGATTCACGCAAACTGTTCACTAAGTAAGAACACTATATTGTTCACAGTACAATTTGGTTATAAAGTATACAAGTTTAAAAGTTTAGCCTATATATACAGTAGTTTAACAAGTTTAAAAGTTTACATAGTTTAACTGCTTGCTGCTGGCGCGCAGAGTCGGCACTGCCTGTCTCCCGACTCCCCACCCTCACCGCTGCTGGATTTGTAGTGGGACAGTCTCCCCACTTATGACAGACGTTGAACAATGTATTTAAATAATTATAGCCTAATATAAAAATTAAATTCCCTAATAAAATTACACAAAATTGATAAGCCTTTAATAAACGGTACAACATAATCAAATTATAAAAAAAAATAGTTGAATTACAAACACGAATTTTCAAACATAGATTATTACTTCCAGCCAAACACCATATAAAATACAGTATCGAACTCACGGAACAACTCAAAAACATAAATGTAAATGTATATAAACTAAAAATAGATGTCACTCATTTTATATAGTTTTTATGAATTAACTGGAAAGTTGTGTAAATATATTAGGGTAATAAACGATACTGGTAGGCCTACGTGGAAATTATGTAAATACTGCACAAAATTAACAGTCACTTTACAAATACTGCTGGCAAATGTGTTGTGAGCTTCAAAACTTATATAATCTCCGTTTTTTATGGTACGGATAACATACTTTTATTAGTATGAGAACGAATAAGACATATTTATTTCCTGATGAAGTAAAACTGCCATCTATTTTAGGACTAAGGCTACGGAAAATATTAATCTCCTACAAAAATATAAATTATAAGTTAAGGTGAGTGAAAATAAAAATAAAAATATGTTATAAAAAATTAGCGCAATACGGTATTGAAAAATCTGTGCACTCAGAGTTTTAGTTTAATTAAAACTGAATCTACAGAAACTGTTATAATACTTACAACAATTACGAAAACATTTACCTTGAAGTATTCTCGTTGTTTTGTACCAATAGTTTCGACGCAACAAATCACATTCAAGAGAAAGAAATTTTTTCACTTAAATAAATGAAATTATTGGAAATAAAATCAAAAACGTAACTAAATTTAACCGTTTTACGTACGAAAGCAAACATGTCTGTTGGTTTAACACACACATATCTGTTATTGAAATACTACCTTTCACATAGTGTCCTCTGGTGTCGAATACACGGACTGATTAGTCGCATGGATTGTTGACCGGCCACGGAACCGAGCCTTACACAAAATTCATAGAAACGATAACATTGTAACTACAAACATCAAGACTACAAACATATGTTCAACAAATACAGAACGTAAATGAATATTAAGCAAATTCGATGCATCATATTAAACATAAATAAACTAATGAACAAAGTGCAAGAAAAAGATTTAAAAAGTATTCAGCTCGATTCTCAGCATGTAAGTACAGTACGTTGTCTTTTATCATAAATAAAATTATTTTTAATATGTACGCTATTCTTATAAATAGTATTTAAACATTTAGAAAATGCTCAAATTCTTTAAAATAGGTTATTACGCTTTGATTAAAGTAAACATATTCGTAAGAGTGTGATCCAATATTCACAATAAAAATGGAGTATAGACTACAAAATAGAATGTCCGGATTGCAATACATTTTGCGTAAGCCAGACGAAGAGAAATCTACTTGATTGATTAATATATATTGTTTAAATATATTGATCAAATATATTGATTAATCATACAAATTAATTATAAACATCGTAAAACGAATATTTGGAAAAATTTTAATATTTACAAATGCAATAATAATAATTTGCTAGTTACAGAACAAGTTCAAATAAAAACCAAAGAAAGTAATTTACTTAAAATAAATAATTTCTTGAAATAAAAATACAAACATTACAACAATTGAAAATTTAAACGAAATGAAATCGATTATTTATATACAAAGTTCTGGTGATACAGATTTATTCTGTGAGACGTGCGTGAGGTTGAAATTCAACAATAAAAAAATTAGATAAATACTTGAAGACTTGACTATTATTTCAGAATATATTAAATATATTACGCGTGCCCCCGCGTAGAAAATTCAATCTATTCGTTTCACAACTAAAATAAAAAGGTGTTAAAGCTTTGTTGATGTTAGACATAACTATTCCTTATCCCTTCATTAATTTGTTAGATAGTAAGCACAAAAAATTGGAAATTTACAATAATATTCACATAATTTTGATATTCGTTTAGTGTCCTATTCAACAGAACATAGTTTACGTAATCTTTCTCCATTATTTAACATGTAGTTAAAATGTCTATAAAATGTTCTACAATCCGAAATGTTCTCCAATTCGGTTTATTTCCTATTTCGGAAACTCAGACATGCAGCCAAATAATTAGAATTAATCTATGAGTGCAGTCGAGACCTTACAAGGAAATGGGAGGGTAAAAGAAGGAGAAGAAGAAGATAAAGCAGTAGTAAAGAAAGAAGAAGGTAAGGTAGTAGTAAAGGGAGAGAAGGAGGAGAAGAAAGACTATGAGAAGCCGAAGAAGAAGAAGGCGATGATGATGATGACGACGACGACGACGACGACGACGACGATGATGATGTTGCTGAAGGGATACACAAATTTATTTGAACATTTATACAAACAGTACAAACCTCGAACCTGAACTCTCCAACTGGCGGGTCAGCGTAAGGAATACTTGTGAACAGGGCGTACGTAGTAGTTAGATTCGGCACTACTTGATAGGAGCCACGCAGTGAACCGTACTTGGTTATGACGATTGGACCATCCTGGAACAACAAAATACGATCTTATAATTATTTCTACAATAATTCATTGAGATTTCATATTAAAATAAAGTTAATTTTACTGTAACGCTGTACCTGTACTGTCTCTATTTGCACACAATACAACATTATCTATGACCAGAAGGGAGTCTCCCTCTACCTGGAGGAGAAAACGACCCTTCTAGAAGAGGAAAAATTTCGAAGAAAAGTGACTCGAATACATGGGGACGAAAGTTTCATATATTCTGCTAAACACTCTCGTCTGTGAACCTGTGACCCTACTCAGAGCTGCAGAATTTCGATAAATAAGTGACACTCGATCCATTTGGTGATCCAAATAAATGCACCTTACAAAAATTAAAACAGCTGACGCAATTGCCTGTACCTTGTTGAAACAACCCATTTGATTCCTTCCACCTTCTTTTTTTTTAAATAGCAAGTTATTTTAAAACATTATTGTCAAAATATATATATATATATATCTTCATGAATGTTCTATCACCTGCAGGAATATACAAGCTTCGATTTTCAAGTAATACGGTTTTCCCGTAATAGAGGTTTATATTTTTTATTGTAATAACTATTATTTGTTAAATAATAAGTAATTGTAATTAAATAATAATAGTAATAGATAGTAATAATAATAGTAAATAAATATTAGTAGCATTTAAAATGTATTTAGTTATGACCAGGGGCGTATTAAGGGGGGGGACGAACGATACCGAACCCCACCCAGAGGGTCAAAAAAGTTGACATATTTTGTTAATCTCTTAATTTTAGGCTGTTTTATTTTTTTCACCTGTGTACTGTAATACAGTAGTAACTCTTGGTAACCTACAGGCCCACAAACAGGTTTATTACACACAATTACGATATACGTTTGAAATACTAAATATGAAAAATCAGTTCAGCCAATAAGTATCTTTTAAACAATGTTTCAATAACGCGTATTTTTATTGTGTTATTACCGTTTACTTCATTAGGGACTGATTTCAGCCACTTTAAATATAGTAAAATTGATTAGTCTTACTTGTTTTTACGTATTTTTGTATGAAGCCAACACGACCCCGGACCCCCAAGGTCAAATTCTAGATACGCCACTGGTAATAACTGTATTTACTAAATTAGTAGACTTTGCGAGAAGAAAATTTAGGATTGACAGAATTTAGTACTTTTAGGCAATGAATTAAACGAGTCTACAGGCATGAATATCCTTGTGTGATAAGACTGTCGCAATCATTTTTTGCTTAGATACGCTGCAACCGTAAAAGAATGTTCATGAAAATCTGCCTTGAACAAGAGAAGCGAGTTGTCACCTATACCTGTCATGTCAGTCAGTTTCGGCAACGTCTCGCAATAACACTGAAAGGATCAACCGATTTCGTTAAACTTAGCGCTCGTGTCCTTACATTTCTCCCCACATTTCTCTATTGTTTTTTGTAGAATAATCCCCTTAATAAGAATAGCGTAATTATGAGGCAAAAATAAGGCTGTCAAAATTTTAAACGGGGCATCAAATTAAAATGAATTTTAACCATATCTTAATATGTTTTGCAATTTCAAGTATTTGAAACGGCTAAGAAATTATGGACAACAATGCTCTTCAAGTGGAGTGGACACTTGAGTTTAACCGTTGTCCTTACAAGCACTGAAGATGATCCCCGCAGTGGAGCACTCAAAAAGTGCAACAACTCCAAATGCGTCAGCCACCTTGCAGAAAGTTTTTCACACCGAGATCTTGAGTTAAAATATGATACACACCCACGTGTGAGATGGAATTGTACCAATTTTTGGGCATTCACTGATGGAATAACATTCAGTGCTCGTACACCTACGTTTAAACTCAATTGGACAGGTAAACACCACTGTTTTTTGAAGGTGCATCACCTTCTACCACATTTATCGTTTTGTTGATTATTTTCATTATTGCTAGAACTTTCTTAAAAAGAGTTTAATCACACCACGATATATGATTTTTGCATTTTTCAAAACACGCTTGATGCGTTAAATTCAAACATTGACGGATAGATTTGAACACTGACAGGTGTTCATACAAAATATAAATCTTGTAGCACATAAAAACAAGATTGTAACAATAAATACAAATAAGACCGAATATATTGTCGTCGGAAATACATGCAGAGATATATTGTTGGAACGGAGAATTGTGGAGGTAGTAGATTCATACAAATATCTTAGTATCATGATTAAAAAAGACTGTACAAGTGTAACAAAAATGAAAAATCGTATAAAACAAGAAAAGCAAGTGACGAGACAGTTGCATTTCACATTACGGAGCAATCACTTATGGCGCTAAACAAACATCAAAATTTATGGGATTGGTGTAAAGTGTTGTAGCATGATGATCGGAAGACTGTGAAGTTTGGAATCTAACATGAAAAAAACGACTTTAAATATTGTTCAAAAATCGCAAATATATATAACTTAACGCATAAAAAATTTTAGTTCTACCGCTAATCTGTAGACGTCACTCAGCGAACTTTTCAATTCACCCTCGTAATGAAACAAACCCGCCGAGGTTTAAACCCTAGTCTGCTAATGTGTCTTACCTTCTTGGTTTGCAGCCTGCAGCTGAGACTCAGAACAGTTCCACACAGTGTCAGAAGAACAAAATATTGACGTAACAAATTCAGACTCATTTCTGTGAACTGTCACGAAACTGGACTAGAACTAAACTGCAAGCACAACTCAACATTTTATAAATATATATAGTCTTCGTTCTTACGCGCTATCTTAATACTGCGCATGCCAAACACCCGTAATTATAAATTTCCGTTTTGCAAAAATTTACGAGTAGCTCACGATAAACTAATATTCTTGTTGGCGTCGCTTTTTTCTAGTAATAGCCAAATTAAACAATTTGTAAGAAAAGAGAAAGTGCTGAACAATATTAGAGACTTAACGACTTCATTTGCTTGAAAATTGTTAAACCATATGATAATGAGAGGAAAGTGGAACCGTTTTCGATTGTTTTCAAGTAAACCGTTTGCTTGACTCGTAATTGTTTGCCTTTATCGTTAGTGTTGAATGTTTTTGTAACGTGACTGAGAAAACACAAAGGAAGTAAATATTATCAGAACTTTAGATACATAGACATCTGGCTATTAAGATATAGGTCTGCATAAACATGTAGATGTAAGCCTATTATATATGTTAACGAACAAAGTCTGGTTATAAATTTTCAGAACTGTCACTACTTTCCAAACATGTCAACTTTACAATAAAGCATTTTCGGGACATACTGTATGTGTATATGATGCGTTTTCTTTATTTTAGTTTATAGAATAATCTCCCCTCTTGCAATTTTCTCTCTACTTTCGAACCATCTCTTCAACAGTTTTAGGGAACCGAACCCTTTTTAGACGATTGAAGGTGCTTAAGTCTCCCTGAATGGGCCACCAAACCAAATGCAGGAAGTCCAGTGGTGGGCTGCAACCTTTGAGCCTCCAGACTTGGCCTGGGTTTCGTTCGGAGACCCATCTCCTAAGCTCTTCCGCTCTGTCCGCCTTCGAGTCCGTTGACCGTTGGTCACCTGTTACTCTAGGCCGCGGCCCGATAACCAGCCGGAACCAGATGGACCCAGATCTTTTAACGAGGTTGATGATACTCCTCCCTCTCCCCTTTCCTCATCATTCCTCTGTTGTAGGATTTCTCAATGCGACATTTGTACCAACAGCGTTCAAATGTGTATGATGTGTTTTATGGAGTAAGTGATTAGGTAGAAATTACAACAGCTGTTTTTACTCGTATGAGAAGCTTTTTTTCAAATACAGGATGTTAGTCAAATGACTTAAGCTGACTATATACAAAAGTCTTATACGAGTAAATACCACAGTTTTTTGACGGTGCATCACCTTCTACCACATTTATCGTTTTGTTGTGAATTTTCATTATTGCTAGAACTTTTTTAAAAAAGAGTTTAATCACACCACGATATATGAATTTTGCATTTTTCAAAACACGCGTGACACGTAAAATTCTAACGTATGGTAGTAACATACGGATACGAAGCCTGGACATTAACCTGCACAGACGAGCAACGTCTAAGAATACTTGAACAAAACGTCTCGCGAAAAATCTTTGTAACTCTACAAACTGAAGATGGATATTGGAGGATTCGAATGAACCATGAACTGGACCAACTGATTCAGGGTGCCGACATAGTCCGGTTTAATAAGCGTAGGAGGCTTGAGTGGCTGGGCCACGTAAATCGAATGGATGTCAGAAGAATGGCTAAGAGAATTGCAGATTAAAAACCGGTAGGGAGAAGAATTAGAAGCAGACCCAGAAAGAGATGGTTGTATGACGTAGAGGATGATTTGACATGTATCAACGTGATGGGATGGAGACAGATCTTTAATGAGAGGGCGGAATAGAAGAAAGTCATTGAGCAGGCTAAAACACACGCAGGTTAAAACTGAGCTAAAGCTTTTTCTGATTTGTGCCGCCAGGAAAAGGAAAGGAAAGGATTAGGTAGAAACTGAATGGGAGAACGTCAAAGTTATCTTGGAAGAAGCAGCTCTCATCATGTGGTCTGATGAATAAGCAGATAAATATTTGAATAAAAAAAAGTGAAAAAAAAATTAAAAAAAACGTTTTTATTTAAAATTAATAAAATGATCAATGTACTAAAAAGGAGAAACTAATTTTGTCTTATACCAAGTACATTAACAACAAATGAAAATAATGTTTATTAATCAAACATTTTGTAACATTAAGTATCACTGATAATAAAAGCGTTGGCTCCTAAGGAATGATATTATACCATGTTTAAATCAATCTTCAATAAGAAAGAAGTATAACTGATACTATTTGTTCAACATTTATTTGATTATTGAGGAATTAAATTTTGTAGAGTATGCATATATGTGTCAATTTGTCTTACATGTGCAATCGTGCGCAATTCCAAAATTTAAATTGTATAAAGAGAATCATAGTATAACTAAATTTGGAAAAGTAGCATATATTTGAAGATTCCTTTCCATTGAATCAAGTTATAACATTATACTTCACATTACAAACTATTATTAAGAGGGCACGTTGAAATTAGGATTGTCAAGGATTATATTTTTAAATAAAAAATACACAATGCACTGAATATAAACAAATAGTTTTTATAATATTTTTGAGATAGAAAATTCATTTTGATATTTATTAATTATATTTTCGTATTCATGTTTAAGATCACATTGTCTAAATGATGGCGCCCACGCTTTTATTATCAGTGATACTAAATGTAGAACAAATAGTAGGCTATCAGTTATAGATCTTTTTTATTGAAGATTGATTTAAACATGGTGTAATATCATTCCTTAGGCGCCCACGCTTTTATTATCAGTGATACTTAATGTTACAAAATGTTTGATTAATAAACATTATTTTCATTTTTTGTTAATGTATTTGGTATAAGATAAATTATTTTCTCCTTTTTAATACATTGATCATTTTATTAATTTTAAATAAAAGCGTTTTTTTTAATTTTTTTTTACTTTTTTTATTTTACACTTTTTAGTCAAATTTTATAGATTAATTACATAATGAAAAGAGAATGATACATAAACAATAAACAATTATTTATGAAATAGATAAATAGATAGATAAATTGCTTTTTATTGTATAAAATATACATAATTAAATGATCACAGTAATTTTACAATTGCATTCGTACATTGCAGTATATTTACAACACAGTAGTATTTACAAGATTAAATACAAATTAATATAATTACAATAGTTTACAAGATCGTTGTTATAAAATACTATATGTTTTAACATTTATCTTGGATGGTGTGATCGCATTCTGTCCATTGCAGCTAATCCATCATTAATTTTATTAATTTATTAATATAATTACAATAGTTTACAATATCGTTGTTATCATAATATACTATATGTTTTAACATTTACCTTGGATGGTGTGATCGCATTCTGTCCATTTCAGCTAATGCATCATTAATACACGTTTTTTCCGAGAAGTTTTGTGTTATCTATTTCTTCAATTTTAAGACCTTTTAAAGATTTTACTCTACTAAGAGCGATGTATGCCTGTCCTTCTGCAAACATTTTTGGTCCCAAATAAACAACCGCATGATCTACAGTACTGCCTTGCATCTTGTGCACTGTTGAAGCCCACGACAAGACCATTGGCAGCACTCTTCTTCTTTCAACAGTGCCATAACTGAATTTTGCAGAAAATTGGATAGACATTGGATCAACTTTGTCTATTTCACCTTGGCCAAAGTCCACACGAACTGATGGTATGTCTGCTTCATACATTTGTCCGCGACGAAAATATGGCCATATAATTTCGGTGATATATCCAATCGCACCATTAACAAGACCTTTATTAAGATCTACGTTTGAACGTAACATAAGTTTAGCTATTACACAAATTTCCAAGTTTTTTGGTATACCTCCTGTTTTATTAATATCAGTCGGGTTGATATTATCCAAATTTTTATCCTCCATGTTACGAGTGGCATCCACAAGTATATCTTGAGCTTTTATTACATTCATGGTGATTCCTTTGCTTTTGAAATGGTTAATTACTACCTGATTATGTTTGAATACTTGCTCATTTGTAGGATAGATTCTTAGAGGCTATTTCTATTGAAAATTCACCTATCGCTTCATCACTGACTTTTTTCATTAATATTGCAATATGTTCAGCTGTAAGTTTTCCTATTCTCAAAGCGTTGAGAATATCAATAAAATTTGTATCTCCTTGTTGTCTCATATTCTCAGTAAGCTCAACTAGAGTAAACCATCGCCACAAATGTGATGCCGGTGCTAGATGGAGAGGCTGGTGGAATACTTGACTTCCTCTGACAGGTGGTAGCTGCATTAGATCACCAAATAATATAACATTGATACCCCCGAAAAACTCATCGCAATTCTTTAATTGGTTTAATCTTGAATCAACCATGCATAGCATTTCGTAAGGTACCATAGATATTTCATCTATAAACATAAATTCAACATATTTCCACTGCAGACGCATTTGTCTTAAGTAAAGTCCAGTCAAAAGAGGCAGTTGAAAAATTCTTCCATCTTTTTTAACGGGTAGCTTTAAAGTGGTGTGTAACGTAGAACCTCCAACTAATAGTGCTGCTACGCCAGTTAGTGCACATAACTTTACAGCATTTTTTCCATAATATCGATTTACCTGATTTTTAAGAAGATGTAATGTGAAACTCTTTCCTGTTCCTGCATTTCCTGTAATGAATAATCTAACGCGATCTTTATTGCCGTTCATGATTAGGTCGTGGACGATTCGTGTAATGAACGAAAACACTTCTCTTTGTCCAACATTCATTGCTTGTTGGAATTCATCTTGATTCATTGGTCGATGTAGTACTTCTTCATCATTATCAGAATCCGTAGAAACAGGCTCTTCATTAAGTATCTCGAATGCATGTACTTGATTCATTGCATTCTCGAGTTGTTGGTATCGTTTTCTAAACAATTGCATGTGTTCGTTCATCTGTTTCATTTGTTCTTCTCGAGCCATAAATGCTTCTTTTGAATTACTGTAGTCTGCAAGCAATTCACTTTCAACACGATAAGGTAAGTATTGCAGAAGCATACTGTAATAGTAATTTTCTGGATCATCTAATGCCTTGAAGTAAGGTACTCGCACAACTGCTGGTGTATTTCTTATCAACACTTTACTATTGTCACTTAACGTAATGAATCGATTTCTAGTTTGTACAACCCCATTTTCAAATTGGTCAATGGATTTTTCATTATTATCTTGTTTTTTATTGTAATGTGGTTCAAATCGCATTGCGAATTCGAGCAAACTCATGTTTTGAAAGTTGTACTCATCGTGTTCAACAGGCCGTTTCTCGTATCGCTCAAAGATATTTGCACAATATCCGATGCCCGGCCTAAAACATCAAATTTCAAAACCTTGTATCGCTGTTCAGGTTTTCGTGTATTGAGAAATACGCATTTTCTGGAGCTGTCTCGTAAGTGAAGATGACACAATCTAAATACGCATTCACATGTAGATACTTGTCTGTCCTGCAATATTCTCATACATATTTTGAACAACCTACGAGAAGTATCATTTCCTTCACGCTGTATTTCTCTAATTGCTTGCGCAATACCTGGACTCAGCTCTGTTAGCTCAGATTTCGATAAATATTTACCAATGTATTACACTATTGCCTCATTTGAACCACATGGTTGTATATCCATATTCTCTATCCACATTTTTATTAAAATGGGACTATAATTATTAAACCATATATTTTTCTTAAGACGCTTCAACAAACATATTCGTCCTCCACTGCGAATAAAATCATCCGATGAACGAGCAACAATTTTAGTTTTTGCACACTCTTGAGGAGGAAAACTGAATCTACATGTTGTATTATTCTTGTTACACGTGATTGTATGTAGATGAATTTGACACTTCATTACTAATTCGTGTAAATCTGATTCCACTTATGGTAATTGACAAGAGCAAATTTCATCTATTCGACGTAAACCTTCTTCTGAATCGAATGAAGGATGATTTTCAACCCACACGATCATATGAAGATGAGTATTGCCTCGATTTAAAATTCAATCCGCCACCAAAAGTCTAATACTTTGCCTCCAAACACATCACAGTTACTTATCAAAACTTTCATGAGTGCATTGACACGAAGCATAAAATGTCGAGAGACGATAATGGGATATTTTTCAATCAAACGTTGCGTTTCATGTATATCAAGATCGTTTGGATCTACATTTGGCCTTCCATCTGCAATCAATAGTGCTTTTCTCATATCTAACCAATGTAAATCATTGCAACTGAATGTAATGAAATAATGGTGGGCCGATCCATTTTATCATTGCAATCAATTCATTCAAAGCTGTTCGCCAGTAAGCTGCAGTACCTCTTAAGTTTTTCAAGTACAAATGCACGTCTTCAACCATTCCATGTTCACCTTCAATTTTTTTCCACAAGATGAAATAGTGGTCCTTACACATTCATTCTCGAACATGGATAATGCATAGAAAAGATAATCATTTCTTTGAAATCTTGTATCTTTCCCAAGAATCCTAAACTGAAAGTAATCTAAATGACTAATTTTTATTCGTCTTGAAGTTTCCCTCAACCCATTGATTCCAAATGGGAATAGATAAAACCAACTGAATTCTTCTGCTCTCAGTTCATGGTGAACATTTGCAATGTTGTTTTTTGTTTTTCGAACAATCTTATTCAATTCATCTGATAATTTATATCGCTGTTCAACGTCTGGTTCTCTACAATCAATTTGAGACATAACACTTGTTTGTACAGATACGTGTTCTGTTTGTTCAGAGGGCGCATCCACAGCTATCGAATATGTATTTTCTTCTTCTCTTTCCTCTTCTTCTCTTACACATTCCAAAACAGGGTCATATTGTATATATTGTATATGACCTTTATATAATTTATCGTAAATTGTTGATTTTGTGAACCTATTGATTGGTTAGACACGCGTTCAAGTTCTGCAAGTGTATCGCATTCAATTATACAAGCTCTTCCAAGATCTTGTATTACACTCTCACCGTTTTGACCACAAGAATGTGAATCAGTAAGATAACATTTTTCGTTATAATGCATTACTGCAAGAGATTTTGATGATGCAATTAATATTCCAGCTTGATGATAATTGAATACTGTAAGTAATGCTTCATTCAGCGTTATTCCAAAAGCATTTTGATTTTTATCATCTTGTACGTTCCCAAAAATATTAGTGTTATTAATAATATATTCTATAGAAAAATTCATGTCATACATGATCAAATCTTCTTTAGTGACGCCAAAGTTACGCACGTCCAAGTACCCATCTTCGCTGATAGGAGAAGCATTCGGATTATTTGCTGTTAGCATTATAATTTCTTTATAAATTTGATCTCCTTGAATCATGTTCACATCTAGAGTATTTATAGACCACTGTTTTGGTGGATATATATATATATATATATATATATATATATATATGATCTTCGATTATTTTGGTCCCATGATGGTCGTACAATTCTTGCAACATTATTTATCTGCATGTAAGCATTACCTAGTCTTTGTTGTTCCTCTACAGTTTGATTAAAATATTGTTTGTTCAATTGAATTTTGTGTATGAAACTGTTCGTTGCTATGAATGAGATATCCATTATTTTCTTCATTAACTGTATTTACAGAGATAGCTTTATTCATATTAACATCAATATAACTCTCTTCATTTACCGTATCTACAGATATAACATTATTCATATTAATGTCAATATTATTCATATTAACGTCAATATAACTTAACGTAAATAGTTTATTTTTAGCTCGGTTGATCGTCTAAAGCGTTCAAGTTCTACAAGGGTATAGCGTTCAATTATACATGCTCCACCGAGATCTGGTCTTGCACTTGCACCTTTTGGACCACATGAGTGAGAATCGGTAAAATAGAATTTTTCATTATAATACATTACTTCAAGAGATTTTGAAGATGCAATTAAAATTCCAGTTTGATGATGTTTGAATCATGCAACCAAGGCTTCATTCAGAGTCATTCCATTATTGTTTTGATTTAAATTATTTTGGACATTTCCAAAAATATTAGTGTATTCCTCATATTCTACAGAGAACTTCAAATCATATACAATTAAATCGTTTTTTATTACAGAGAAATTACGAATCTCAAAGTATCCGTCTTCATTAATAGTAAATGCAGCTGGATCATTTTCTGTTAACACTCTAATATTTGCAAATACGATCTCCTTCAATCATGTTCATATCTAAAGTATTCGTAGACCAATTTTGGGGAGGATAAACAAATGTTCTCACAATATTTGCAAGTGTCATTGCACAAAATTGAACACCTGCATAGCCTGAGTTAAACACATCTCAATTATCTTGACTCCATGATGCTCGTAGAAATCTTGATACTCCGTTAATTTTTTTATAAAAATTATCTTGATGTTCTTTAACAATAACTTCATTTAATTGTTGTTGTGGTTTTTCAACAATTCTTACCAAATCCTCTACATCCATTCGAACATTTTTAATGATCTCCACGTCTTTATATAAAGGGTTATGTTCTCGTAACCATTTTAATGCATTGTAAACGTTTCCATGAGATATAGAGAATTCTCTAATAATATTCAAGTCTACATGATGTTCAGTAACAATCACTATTCCAGCATCACTTGAAGATCTTGGAAGCATATTTGGTAGTTTTTCACTGACTTCAAATATGTCTTGAGCAAATAGTACCGCTTGACCTCGAAAACCGTATTGACCAAATTGTCTGTCAAATTTTATAATTTTAAAAAATGGTATTATTCTTAAGAGTAATCTCTGTTCACACTGAGACAGTTGTTGCAAAACAGCAAATTGAACACCTTGATCCAAACAGTTCAAGTAAGCCTTTGAAGGAAATGTCACTTCATTACTGGTGATATGTGTTTTACACATATATGTCAAAGAAGTAGGGTTGATTTTTCTTTTAGTTCATTAGGTAGGTATGATTCTGCTGCTGCACTAGGTCGGCATGCTGCCACTTGATTCGGATAGCATTGTTTTGTACAAACATCACATATTTTATCACAGAACGTATTAATAGATTTATCAAACGTTTCCAGGTCAATATTTAACTGTGATTTTCTTGCGAGTATTTTTGTCTATCATTCTCCAATCGAATTTCCCGTTTTTGTAACGTTTCAGCAGCTCTTACTTGTGAATGATACAAACCATCACGTTCTAATCATGTTTCACGTTGTTCTGGTGTTTCTTTTTGTAATTTCTGTGACTTTTACATTTTGTATTGCATTAATCTAGCTTCTTTATCTTCTACTGTTTCGGAAAGTACTGTTAATGAAAAGCATCTTCTACCCATTTCTAATCTAGCTTCAAGATTTTTATTTGACTGTTTCGCTTTATATTCTCTGAATTTTTGTAATCTAGCTTTCTTTGTCTCGATATCTTCATTTTTTAATTTTTCTACTCTTTTATGGGGCTTTTTTCCATTCGCCCTTTTCTCTTAGTATTCGTTTCTGTTTGACTCATTTTTCAACACCTAGAAAATTAATTATTCATTAAATAGTTTGTATACAGTTTGATAGTAAAAGTAAATTTTAGCTAATTTGAATTTACAATTAAAATTGTAAGTTTATTGTAAATGTAGCCTGTTATTTAAATATTTCTTACAATAGGCAAAACGACATAACTTATCTTTCATTGGAAAATTTCAATGTGAAACGTTTTGTACAAAGTAAAATTACTTACCGTTATTGTAATCACGTAGACAGTTTCACGTGGAGAGGAAATTGCAATCGGACTCGAACATCAGACAGGTTAGGTGTACAGTGAACCGGAGTTAAATTATAATCGAGTGATAAAACTATATAGTGAATTGTTAAAACAATAATAAATGAATTATATAGTGGAGACAACCAAAAATGAATATAAAAGTGTGAATATGAAAAGGAAAGTATCGTGATATTAATCCAATTTAAAAAAATTTTAACGGTTATTATAAACCAACCTGTGACACTATATACACTAGTGAACTATGTTTTCACAAACACTGAACTATCACACAATAACAATGTTGTAATTTTTTGTTTTTAGTTGTTAATCATTATTTTTGTGTCTTTAATTTTAAGAAGTGTAGTATTAATTAACCTAAAGAGACACACTGTTCGGCACTCATGAACTTTCCCGTACACTAGTTATAAGTTATAATATAACTATATAATATTGTATTGTCAAGTGATTCAAGTGTGTATACAAAATTTCAAGTCGCTATCACATCGGGAAGTATGCGAAAATTCGACTTGAAAAATCCACTTTAGAGCGACGGGAAAAGCAAGTTAAATAAAAGCGTTTAAATCAAGATGTGTGAGGTAATAACTTTGCTGTTTAGTGAAAGCGAATGTAGTACGCCACAGGAAAAAACAATACTGTGCCCCTTATGCCTCTCCAATTCTCTTTAATAAATCATAAAAAATTTTAACCGACATTCTTGTATAATTAAAAAAATTTGTCCTCGTGGTGACGAGGTTCACAAAAAAATGACAATACATCCTTTTACAGAACGAGTTTGTAAAATAGGATGTACCCAGAATTTCCTTTTATTCCGTTTCACTGATCGATTATACAAGTACACTGTAGCAGCCACGGTTATTAGACTGCAGTCTAGTAACCGTGGTAGCAGCTACCTCATAGTCATCTCTCTTGTGCCTGACGTGCGGCCAATACCCGGCCGGCTGTCTGCAACCGACCAGCCATACTTCTGTTCGTGATAGCAGCGGCCACGACCAGCCGTTGGCCGTAGCCATAGGAGCAGTTGTGCGCCATTACTCTTAGTGTTACTAATGCTATGGCAGAACCAATCGTCCGGTAAGTTTCTGTACTCTTGTAATTCTCTGTATAATATTTACCGTATTTCTTCCGTCGTGTGTCTTCGTGTTGTGTTCGATTGATTTATGCGTTTCGAAACATATGTTTCGTCTTCAGAAATAAAAAATCACTCAAAGTGAGGTGGTCGTTAAATATTAAAATTGCAAATATTGAAAACAATTCCACACATATCCGCGTTACATGAGTGCGCACTCGAGTGGGACCGATGGAGCACTGTCTGTTAGTAGCTAATGTGTAAACAGGTTTATTGCGGTATCGTAGAGCGGGTTTGATTTGAAATTTAAATGATCGTTTAGCACGAAGTCACGGCTGTACGTCATTGTACGCTCTGTATATCTCGAATTCTTCCAATGCGTTCATGTAAGCGTTCATCTCAATAATCTTTAACGACCTCACTTTGAGTGATTTTTTATTTCTGAAGACGAAACATATGTTTCGAAACGCGTACGGTAAATCAATCGAATGCAACACGAAGTCACACAACGTAAGAAATACGGTAAATATTACACAGAGTTTGTCAATAAGTGACTTGGATCCCAATTCAAACATGTTTTTCAAGTTATAATTAGTTAGTTTACTGACAGATAGCGTTGCTTTTTAACAATTGTAAAGAGAATCTTATAAGATGTCACAAAAATTGTATTTGCTCAAGAGTGTTGGTTTAAATAGGCTTGTCCTGTTCACATTGTTCAGAATTAATTTGTCGTGCACGCTTTTTGTTAAAGTTATTTCGATAATATTTATTAAAAAATTAAGGTTTATTTTGGAAAATAAGGTACGGAACAATTATAGTGCCAGTGAAAGTAATTTATTGATCGATTTTGATAAAAATACAAAACATTCAAACACTAACCGTGATATTTATAACGTATAAGTAGTAGTAAGAGTGGAGTATAACAAATTAATAAAAAATTGAATTTGTTATAAATATTTAAATATTATATACTTTGTTGAGAAAAAATTGGCTATGAATTTAATGTTTCAATATAATATAAAACTAGTGTTTGGCTGTTTAATACAATTTACAAATTAGAATAACACATTAATTTTATAATTAAATGAGAAATAATTGATTCCCCTAGAGGAATCGAATTTTTATAGAATTTGTGTTACCTTTCCATAGTCCAAAGGGCACCCCGCAGCCGTCAATCTTTCCCACGTTAAATAGAACAATTTTAGCTACCTTTTTCTCAAAAACTGGTGAAACAAACAAATTTAGGTTTGGTCAGCTTGTTCTGCAAAGCTTTGCAACAGATTTTTACTATCTGACTTAGCTTATGTATCCAAACAGTTTTACTGTTTCTAGATGCCAGGCATTTAATTTACTTTTAAGTGACTAAGGGCTAACTCAAGCCGAATTAAAATATCAGTTTGTCTCTGTAGATTTTAACTTAAAACATAATTACTCGGAACATTTTGCCAATTGTTTACTGGTTAATGAGTTATTCACAGCTTGGATGGACAGGTGTATCTTTGCTTGAAAGATATTAGAATAGTGACAGTGTTTGACAAGAGTAATTGTGAAATGTGTATAATAGGGTACCGGTACAATGCATAAATGACAGTAAATAGTACACTATAATTACACTATAATAAGTAGTACTAGGAGCCTGGAAAAATCTTTCTCAAATGCAACTTACACATATCCCGTTTCTTGGTTAAATGTAGACCTATGTCGTGTGCGCGAGCGAGCGCACCCACGCACGCACACGCACGCGCGCGCGCGCACACGCACAGTACACTGTTCTGCTAGTTGTGAACAGCGGCATTTGCACCAATTTCACTTGCAGACACTTAGATAAATAAGATAATTAATTTATTGTTGATGAGAGAGGGTAATTTTTATACCTGATGTGCACATTTTTACACATTTATGTGATACCTTTTCTACATTTATCAAAGACACATGGAAAAAGTAAAATTTACATTTTTTACATGTAAAATGCTCAGACAGATTTAAAAATTAATACCAGTTGTAATGACAGCTGAGTAAAATAAACGGTGCTTATAAAATTTTATTTACTTAACCTAACTCATTTCATATATTTCATTCCCTATATTTTTTACACTAGATTTAATTATCAAATTAAATTGTGTACCCCCTCCACACACACACACACACACACACACACACACACACACACACACACACACACACACACACACACACACACACACACACACACACACACACAGCATGTATATAAACCTTACCTTTGATCTGACTTAACTAATTTTAAATTGTTTTGTTACTTTTAATTGCCTTTATGTTTTTTATTTTTATATTACATTTTATATTTAATTCACTAATTTTTACTATACTGCTAAGCCACTTACTAAATTACATTTATTATAGTGCGCGTGCGCGTGCGGGAGAGAGAGTTAGAGGGGGTGAGAGGGAGAGAGGCGAGCGCGCGTTTGCTACACACCTGTACATATGCTAAAACAAAACTATAATATCCAAACATCAAAACAATTATTTCTACTGGAATTTCAAAATCGATTTTTTGGATGATCACAATAATGTCTTTATAAACACTGTAAAAATACGGAAGTGTATTGGCTGCCGTAAAACACTCAAGATCCGTTTTTTACCTACAGAAATGTAGAAAGTCTACCTACGTTTGAATAACACTTATTTTGTGCTAATAATATAAAACAATTCTTACCTTTACAGCGCTTTCTTTCATTCAGTACTCAGCAGTTTACAACACTCAGTTAGGCTATAATAAGCACATTGTATAATATGCGCGGTAAAATGTTCGGACGTCTTCGTTAAAATTCGTACCATAATCAGCTAAGCTCCCCACCATGCCAGATGCGTTTCTCAGCTACGTGCTATAGCTCGGACGTAGACGCAAGTCATCTAATGTGGAGGCGGGGGAGGCTATAATAGCCCAACGGCTTCACACATGGCCTGAGTCAGTTAGCCTACTGCGACCGGGGAGAGAGAGTTCGTCAGCTGAGGTGAAAGAGTCAACTTTCTAGGGGAAGAGCACCCAGAAATCAAAGTTCCTGGTCCTCCAGATTGGGGATTGGATCAGAGAATTCACATATCCCATCTGTCAAACTCTTTTATGTGGATAAACCGTGTCATCTAATGTGACGTGTGTCACATTGTATTGTGTTGTAACGCGTGGTAATAAGGAAATGGAACAGGTAACACAGAGGTTAACAAAAAGACATAGAGTTCATACAGAGGTCAACAGAGTTTACAGTTGTGTGATATATATGTACATTTGAGACAGGAGACTGTGTGATGCTGTAATACAGGTGTGTGGCACTTTAAGTAGTGTTTTGATGTTTTTATGTGTAATCTTTAAACCACTTAATAAACGACCTCCCTGTTTGCCCTATATGAAAACAATGACGGTGCATGTAATCTCAGGTATACCTGCTTTTTTCCTCTCTAAAGGGGTTATCATTTTTTGGTGTAACTTATGTTTAATTAATTGACTTTAGAAGCCTCCTTCCTATTTGCAGTGAATTTGTTTATCTCAGTATGATATTGTAACGAGAAGCCAATCCAACAGCTCAGAACATTCATCACCCCCCCCCGTCCAGTGTGGCAGGTGTAGCTTCAGTCAAGGCCGCTCACAAGTAGGTTCTAGTGTGTTCAAGAACACTTGAGATACGCACTAATCCGGCGTGCAGTAAGGAGGCAAAGCTATACTGGACCTCTGTGCGACCTATAAAAGCAAGAGCGTCGGGCGTTGTCAAGTCAGTTACGTGAGCGATTTTTCTTACCGCGAATCGAGTGTTTGTCGAAGTATTGTGTAAAGTGACGTTATTTTTTTATAAATTGTGTGTAACTCTATTATTTGACATTATCATTTAATGTAGACAAATCTAACTGAAATTATAGTACGAGTTGATTACGAATTATTAATTTTGATAATTAAAGCTTGTGTTTTAGTGACTTCAATAGTGTCTTGTATTTTGTTCTCCACTGTACCATACGAAGATCAGGAAGACCGTCGCAACAATATTGGTTTGAGACGTCTTCAAGCCATTGTGTGTAGCGATGCGCAAGATAACGTCTTCCAGTATGGAAGACAAGGTCTGGTGTGTAGTGTTCTTACTGCCTTTACCACACAATCAGCAACTTTCGTCTGCGACAAAGAGCGGCACATTCTTCTGGTTATAACAATTTCATTACATTGTTGTCAAAAAACAAAGAACAGGCAGTTTAGACATTTTTACAGTTATAGAAAGGAGAAAAATACTACGTAGATCCAGCACAATATTATTGTATAACTATATATATATATTTTTTTTAATTTTATGTTATAATGTATAACATTATTTTGTTAAGTTAGCCAGGTTCCAAAGGATCTGTGGGACAATTGTTCGTATTTTCAGAAACAAGATACGTGGAGAAACAAATATAAATATTAGACTTGAAGCGCCAAATTATTTGGTGCTCTAAAAGCCACCATCAACATATACACACGCTCCTGTCATGTACGAACTCTTGTCCGACGCAAGGAACACGACAAATTCTCCGACTTCTGCAAACACAGAAAAATGAATTTTAATTTTAATAAAAATGTATCTATAGTAACATGAAAAAAACACAAACACACACACATATAATAAATTAATACATAGTCTATAGGCTAAATAGATAAATACGTATACATACTTTCATATATTGATAAACTGGTACAAAAGCAGTCATAGGCAACCTTTGAATTTATAGGGACAGTTATACAACTGAGGACCAGTTCGATGAGCGCCCTCTCCCCATCCCATCAAAGGAAAATAGAAAGTTGCGGAGTTCAATATCTAGACGTTACAAACATCAACTGTCGCTTTATAATAACCCTGCGCTTATATTTAGCGACGAGGAAGACCGAATCGAAAAAAGCTTTGCACTATTTTTCATATAAATTTGTCAAATTTTCACATTAGGAGTAGCAATCTGTCATCAACAACCTGTCATCATGCGCACGCACGTTAAAACTAACAAAACTTTAAACAAAAAAATGGTTAAACAAGAACACATTTTAATAAAAATAAATTAAATTAAAGAATGTACCACAATAACACTATTAATTTTCATAAAATGTACAGAAATGTAAAATTTGAAAAAATCATATTTAAAACATAAATAAAGGTTTCGGTTCTTTTTCTTGAAAAAAAAATAACTTTACTCACAGTAATTACTGTATTGGAAAAAGTAAAATTTGAAACGTCTTGTACTATTTTATAATACAGCACTTCGAAGCAAATACAATGCGGGTGCGTTCCTTCGTTCAAAAGAAAAGAAAATTACAAATTGGTTCGCAGGCCGCGTTAAACCTTATCGACGAGCGCACTTGCGCCCGCGGGCGCAATGTTCCCGACTGCTGATATAGAGTGTTCCATAAATATTGGAGGATTTAAATTGCGCAAAATTGCCGTGCGTTGTTAATGTTGTTGCTGTTGCTGTTGTTGTGGGTGCATTTTACAGCGGTTCAGTGTAAAGTGCTAAATTTTGATTGATTTTCTACGTACTTTTGTAGTTGGTCACTTGTACTGTTGCAGTGTTAATTAGGTTTATTGTTCATTGTTTATTACAATACTGTTTGTTGTAAAATCATGAACTTGAAGAAGTGTTTATTTTTACTTCCATGTTCCGTAAGGAAATGGAAGTATGGTGATCGCGAAAAAAATCGTGTTCGCGGGATTGTACTACCTTCAAAACATGAAGAAAAGTCATTTTCCTAAAACTGTCTATTTGTAGACTTTTTCTATGGCGAACGATAACTGCCGCAAATTCAAACAGAATCAAATAATTTTTGCATATATTGCCGAGTTGTAGAGTACTCAACGTCTATTGATTTTGGTGAAGATCGGTTAAGGAAAAGGGGTAGTTTATCTGCAAGGTTTTACGTTTTAACAAGAATAAAGTACTTAAGTTTGATAAATACAGTGCCCTGAAAAGAAGGTCATAATAATCCACTGTATAAAGGTAGATGAAATATCTATAAATGAAAATGGTAATTGAATGGGAGGTGGTAATGTTTTCTATTGATGTTGCCAATTTATTCGCAGATAACTTAAACATTTCAATAAAATATTAACAACTAATATCGTTCCATGCTACGTTGCCACGGATACGTAAACAAATCATTTTTTGTTTTCAGAAAGTCGCAAAAAACAAAGGCTTGACTGTGGTATTCGCTTTTTTCGCGTTGTTTAAATAAAAGATAATTTAATCAAATTAATTCTTTATTTTTAAAATATTAACAACTTAGGTGCAATTCGTATTTTGAGTATCTTTCTCGACGTTTTTACCAAAAGCATGATTATATATTTGGTTTCGTTCTGAGTTTTTGTGTACATATTAAAAATAAATTGATAATTATTTCGAACATAGAAGTAATTCCGATTTTTTCTTTTGTTCATTAAAACTGAAATTATAGTTGTACATCGCGATCTGTCTAGTGTTTAATTATTTGATTCTACTGTTTAAACACGAGGCGTTCCGTACGACCGTAGTATAGTCTATCAAAAAAAGGGTTAATCTAAAGCCCGTCCTCATGAGACTGATTGTCACAGAAAAATTCATACAATAGCTGATTGTCACATCTTCAGTTATTCTTATTTATCATCTGCACATTTATAGGGTCTTCAAAAAAAAAATTATAAGGGTTTCGTTGCATTTACCTTCCGGCGTTCCAACACGGCCCAAAGGAAGACTCTTACACAGCTGATCGACTATAGCTTGATTTGACACCTTTAACATAGGTGTGTCTATGGCTCCAGGGACGACAATGTTACACCTTATCCCGTACCTGAAAGAACACAAAGGAAATTGTTAAGCCTTTCGCTCAAACTTATCAATTTTAATGCACTATAACATTTATCAGTAGGCGTCAAATTTATATAACATGTCATAAAAAACATATAAATGCATCTTAAATTTTTTTAATGTTTACGTCTTATTTTAACCAACATTTTTATATAATTATATTTTGGTCATATTTGATTACAGTGGCTTAACTATGGGGGTGATTTGCGGGATCAGTCTATAAGATCATTATAAGATACCATGCTCGCGGTAATTAACTTTTTTACTTATTTACTATAGATTTAAAATTTCCAAGTTCAAAACTAACGTACCGCCATTGTGTGGGAACGACATCATCATATCCAAGATTTGTTTAGATGGGGTTTACCTGGTACAAATAAATCGATTTACTTGCGCTTTATTGCCGTGGCGACTCCTTCCTTGCAACTTCGTTTTTTATATTTTATACACAACACGCAGAGGCGTCGGGGGGGGCAAGGGGGGCAGCCGCCCCGGGTGGCATAGCCAGGAGGGTGGCAAAGTGAGCATAGACTTGAAACAGTTGTTTTCAGTTTATAAAACCACAAACAACTTGTTTCTTTGATATGACTATTCCTTTCGTAAAAGGAGCATAACCAGCCAGCTTGTCTGTTGTCATAAACCTTGTGTGATAAACAGTAATAGTCTATTTATACTCAACATCGTAATTACAAATCATTATGATAACAAATTACGCTGTAACAATAGCTGATACCCATCCAGGAGTTCAGAAGAGAATATTAGATTTGAATCCACTAGCTGTGTTTGTTTCCTTTGACAACTATTCACTTAACTTGGTTGGAGTTCATGCAGCTCATGTAAATGTTCAGGCAGTGACATTTTTTGGGACATTAGAACGTCTATTCACCTTCTTTTCCTGTTCCACTCATAGATGGAGTGTTCTTAACTACTTCGTAAATATTACTCTAAAAGAATACTGTGACACCAGGTGGAGTTCAAAAGCAGATAGCGTAAAATCAATATCCACTCAGCTGGTTGAAGTGGTAACTGCACTGGAGAAATTGAGGGATGCAGCGACTGAAACAATTGATACGAAGGAAGCTGCTGCATTAATAATTAAGGCGATATAAAACTTTAATTTTGTTACCTTGCTCTTTTTATGGACAAAATCCAGAAAATCTTCCAGACCGAAGGAATAAGCTTTATTCAAGCACTGACAATTCTGGGAACGCTAACGGATAAATTATAAGTTTGGAGGAATGAGCTGTGTAACAATGTCATTACTAAGACAGAGCAAGTACGCGTATATAATGAATGGGGTGTCAGTATCACAAAAGGATAAGAAGAAGCGCACGATGCCAGGGGAGTATGCAGACGATTCTGCATTAACCGTTCGGCAAGAAATGCGACGTTCTCTAATAGAAATCTTGGACAAACCGTCAATTGAAATTTCAAGCTGTTTCTCTTACATAAAAGTGTTGGAAAAACGTTTTGGGTTCCTGAGTAAATTTGAGGTGTACGTAAATGATGGGGAGAATTTTTTTATATTAATAATTTCTGACAATACCACATTTTTGTATAGTCTACATTTGTTACTATTCAACTAAATACTGGTAATATTACAATATGTAATTTCTTAATGTTGTCTTAACAAATATTCTTAAGAATTATGCTAAACGTGCTTTCATAAAAAACTCTACACATTTGCATTTATTAAGTACTTTGTTTACTGGATGAGCCTTCATTTTTGCTCTTTTTCCCCCTTTTAATTCTGAAGGCGAGGCGGCCGACGATCTCTTTGCTCCGGGCGCCAAAAAGCCCAGCTACGCCACTGAAAACACGTTTCGAGACTTATAGCCCCATCATCAGGTGGTAAAAGATTTTCACTCACATTAAGTACGTTAATTAATAAAAGTCACAAACATCCTGTTACTTAAGCGACTCCCAACCCGCGTTATCTCACGATTCGCATCGCCACGGATCTCGCTAGTGACAAACGATTCCACGTCATACTGTGCCCGCACTTATCTATCATGTCGTTCTGGCACGCGTATAGCTGTATCATATAGCTCGCTGGATCTGAAAGAATGTTTTTCATTCAGAAGCTGAATTTTTTCGTGGCGATGCGCATCGTGAGATAACGCGGCTAGTGGTAAATTTGTTGATATTTTCATTTTTATTTTTTAATACTATAGGACTTACTTTTCACACTGTATATACATACAAGTGCATTCATTTACATGTTTGTTGCAACTGGGGAAAAAATAAATTACATTATTCGCATATATAAAATTTATATAGTAATATAAACATAATAATTAAAAATATATATTTAATATAGTGTTCAAATTCCTCAGACATGTAAATGTACATTACAGGGATAGAAAAATTATCCTCCAACTCTACAAGAGAGCTCTCATAGGTTGGGATGGACTCAAAGCAAAGGATATCGAAAGCTGTTAGCCAAGGCTGTACAATATCCCCGCTACTTTTCAAATTGTTTATAGAGTACGCGATGAAGGAGTTGGTGGAAACCAGCAACAATAGAATAATAATTCTGCCTTAAAGTAATTTTTTTCATGATTATTTCAGGATGGAGCCTATTGCGCCCTTATCGGGCTCTTTCTAGTTGTTCCTCATCTTCTACTCCCCGTTGGGTGCAAGTTGGGCCTATCTTTTTAGTAGGACTCGCTGAATAAATGCATTAATGCGGTCCCACTCCGCCTTACCACGAAGCATAAGCGCAACCACGCTCTCGAGCGTGAACTCCTCGAGCTCTATTTTCAGTACCATCCTCTGTCTTGCGAATCTGCGGCACTTGAAAAACGTGTGCGAGGCATCTTCATGGGGAGAGTCTCCGTATTGGCATGCTGGGCTTTGCACCTTTCCCATTCTATGGAGGTAGGCTTTAAAATTGCCGTGGCCGCTGAGCAACTGGGTCAGATGGTAGTTGACCTCACCGTGTTGGCGGTCCATTCATTCCTTCAAGTTTGGTATCAGTATTGCGGTCCATCTTCCTCTATCCTCTCTATCCCAACGATGTTGCCAGTGCCGGAGAGTGAGTTCCCTGGCTTCATGCTTTGCGGTACCACTTCCAGTTTCTTCTCTTCTTTCTAATAAATGCTTCCGATCTAGAGCCAACAGGTTTATGGGAATCACTCCTGCTATCACCAGGACTACTGGCTCCGGCACTGTCCGGTAAGAGGATGCTACTCTGAGGGCTCCTCTTCTCTGCACCGATGTCATACGTTTTCTGTACTTCTCCGTCTTTAGGCCTTATAGTAATATTAATAATAATAATTCTGCAATAATAATAATAATAATAAAACTGACTTGCCTTGATAAAACATCTCCTTGGCAACAGATTTGGAAAAGGATTTCACTGCGCCTTTGCTTGCCGAGTATATGGTCGATCCGGCAAAACCTTTCAGAGCAATGCTGGAGATGTTGACGATACTGCCCGGCTGTTTGGCCTCAACCAGCTCTCTGCAGACGGCCTTGGTAACGTTGATCGTGCCCTGGAACACATTATTTGGATAAATTACAATGTACAAGTAAACTGACAGAGCTGCAGAACTTGCTTAAACCTTCATAATTTTTGCAAAACATTGACTTCCGTTTTTAGCTTGAGGTACAACTAAAGATAAATATTTTCAAATAAAATATAATTTTTAGATTTAGGTTAACATAATTTCTTTTATTCTGATGTTTGGCATGAAGTTGAACTTTCTTTTATTTTAATACATTTTTTGGTGTCCTACATTTTTAAACATAACCACTTTATTTAGACTGTGGTTAAAATTATCTTTAATTTGATATCGCACTTGGATTTTTACAATTTCTTCAAAATTTTAGTATGCACTTTTTGAACCCAGGTCCCCAAAAATTGAATACTACATTTTTTAATGTGATTAAAAGTCTGTTTAATTTGATGCCGGGCACATGGGTACGATATGATTTTTTTTAATTTTACCCCTCACATTTTTGCTTCCCTTCCCTATCTAAGAAAGAATGTCAGATTCCAAACTGTCCAAACAAGTCTGGAAAGACAAACCTATAGGACACAGGTGCGTATGCAGACCCATGAAGAGATGGCTGGAGGATTTTTTGAAGGCGGAATAGGCAGCACCTTGCCTACGTGATGATGATGATTTAAAACTCTTATTTTAACGCAACTGGCTTAGCCATAGGCCTACGTTAAGTGACTATAGGCTTTCACTTAAAATGTTTTAATAGCTGTAGTGGGGGATTGACCATTCTAAAGCCCGCATCATAGTTATGCCACTGACTTTGATAATTACAAAAATGTTATAAGGAGCTTACTAGAATAAAGAAGATTATGTTAGTTAACTCTTCATCAAGTTGCTTATATTAAAGAACTTTAAACTTTGTTAATACATATTTAAAAAGCTGCATTTTTTTAAACTCAAATTAAAACAATAATAATAACTCACTTTATTCAAAGTCTCTGAACCGGATAATCAATAATTTTCTGTGTATACAATTTTGCATTATAAATAAATGTATTAATCACTTAGCCAAGAGAGAGAGAGAGAGAGAGAGAGAGAGAGAGAGAGAGAGAGAGAGAGAGAGAGAGAGAGAGAGAGAGAGAGAGAGAGAGAGAGAGACAGACAGACAGAGAGTGTTTGTGTGACAGAAGGAGAGAGAGAGAAACAGACTGTAGGCCAATAGTCAAAACAACTTACTTCTAAATTGACTGGCATCAGCTTCTTGTACTCTTCATTTCCATTCACTACAACTGAAGGTAAAATTATACCAGCTGAGTTGACACATATCGATGGCGGTTCTTGATATCGATCTTTGATAGCATTGATGCCTGCCTCAACGCTGTCCGCACTCGATACATCCATACATATGCTCATGTGATCGTCACCTTAATTAAAGAAACGTGTACGTTTAAAAATATGTTAATGCAAACATAATTACAACTAATTTAATGGAGACATTTGTATTCAAAATAAAGGAAGGAAGAACTGGATTGTAATTTAATGGGATATCAAAGAAAATTATCTGTTGGTTTGATTTTCAAATTATTTGAGTTGTTGTATTCTTATGTTTTTGAACATCAAATGCTTTAACCTACCGGGTAGTGATTGGAGAGTCTCTTCAGCAACGGCCTGGTTGATATCAGCTACAACAACTTTAGCGCCGTCTCTGGCGAGCAGCTGGCACGTCGTGCGTCCGATGCCGCTGCCACCTCCTGCGACAATTGAGTTCAGAACAAAATTTAAAACAAAAGAAAGGTTTCACATTAGCTGCAAGTTTATCCACTTTTTGTAAATAAATTTAAAATTAAATTGTTTTCATTTACTTTTTTAATATGACACCAAACTTTGTAGACTCGGCTTGCTCTAAAACTTTTATCCATTTTCCAGAACCAGAATATCCTCAATGTTTTATTAGCGTCTGTTTTACCTCTCCATGCATCGTTAGAACTTCTAGTTGGTTGCACTCTGGTTCGTGCCATTATGGAGTTTTTTGACTGTAGATGAGCGGATAAAATAATTATTTTGTTCGATGAAGGAAGGAGAATTCCGTATCTGAAACAGGCTGTGGAAAAGTTACAGCACGGACTGAAGACTGTAGATGCAAAGGAAGGGTCTTCAGGTGGACGGTACAGACTGAGAAGATATGTGGCAGTAGTTCAATAACGAGACATATCGATACAAAGAGTTTAACAGGTCTCTTATGGATGACAGTGTCTCAAAAGTGAGTTAAATGAAATAATCTTATGAAAGTAGCTGCTCGTTGTTGGATACAACAGTGTTGAAGAAGAAATTGGATCTATTTGAGCTGTTGGAGTTAGGCAAAGATAAAGTCACGAATCTCGGTTATGAAAAGCAGCAACGTCACCACTTGATAAAACGAATTTTTGACGAACTTATAAAATAGCAAAATTATAAAATTAATAAAAGAAAAAATTAATTATATACGTATATTAAATATCCTAAGTCAAAGGAGGATCATCATCATCATCATTATCATCATCACCACTACAAGGACTAGGCCTTAGACCTGTTCCGCAACCCATCTCCTTCTCGGTCTACCGACACCTCTCTTCTCAGTAAGGTAATAACCCAAGGCAGCCACACGTATACGGATATCAGGCATGCGATTCAAGTGTTTACACCATCTCCTTCTGTGGTCTTAAATCTTCTGGTGTAATAATACAATGTTTTTATCGCGTCTAATATCCTCGTTCCGTCTCCGATCCAAGAGAGAACAACCTTGCGTCCCTCTTAGAAATTTCATTTCGGCTGCCTGAATCCTCTGCACGTCCCTTTTGCCAAGAGTCCATGTCTCAATAGCATACAGGAATATGGGGACAGTCACAGTTTTATAAAATTTCATTCGGGTATCCTTCCGTGTTTGATTTTTCAAATACCTATGAATCGTTCCATAAATGCGTCTAAATTTTGTTAGCTTACTATCCCAATCAATATCAGTTCCATATGAGATATTACAACCCAGGTAATTAAAATGAATAACCTGATCCAAAATCTGATTATTCACGACTATCTTAGTTCTTATAAGACACATGCCCTGAAATGCCATCGTTTTAGATTTTGTAGCAGAGATCTGTAGCAGAAGTCAAAGTAGTGTGTAGAAAAAATAATAGAAATTAGCAGGAGAACCAAGAGACTCAAATCCTCACCGAGTAGTACGCCCTACTCTTCTCACCTAACGTTGAGTGGAGATTCAGCAGAGGCGTGTACTTTACGAAATTAGTTTTCAGTTTGAATTAGGTTAGTAGCAGCACCCTACAAGAAATTATTCTGCTATTAGTCGCACGATGAGGCAACCAAAACTCCGATGTGCATCCAACAAAAACTCCGTGTTTCCCGCCTTATGTCAGGGGCGTTCGCATACTGCAACCTCCTGGGTAGAATGGATAGTGTTAAATAATTTTTTGGAGAACATATTATCTACACAAAGAGGGTAATGAGGTAAATTAAATGTCTGACAACTCTGAGTACCTAGGAGAGTTTATAAAAACGAGAAAGAAACATTTTAGTCTCTGACATTCAAAAAGGCTGAAGTTTTCAAAAACTATAACACTACACTCATATTGTTGTTAAGAATCTTTTTAATTTGATACACCATATTGTGATTTTTTCACAGTTTTCACCTTTCATATATTTGCCTTCTGCCCTCTTATTTATTTATTTTTTTTTTTTTGAAGGGAGGACTAATCGAAAAAACAATAGATTTCTGTAGGGTACAAATATGGGCACGCATGCCAAATTTTACGAAAATCTGTTGATGAGTTCGAACGTTATTGTGAGACGTACCCCAGAAATGTATAAATATATATATATTTCAATCACTTTCTGCTACAGTCCGTTTCTTGATGTATATATAATATAATATATATATATATATATATTATATACTATAATATTTATGACTAAATTTACCTCAAGATATACTTTTTTCCTTTAGGAACATGTTTCGGGAGATCTTGTTCTCCCATCTTCAGCCTTCGCCATCTTGTTTCTGGTGAAGTATTTGTGTGTTGGCTTCTGGATGTTATTGAGGTAGTTTGATGGTCTTTGGTTTTTTAAAGTTGCATTACTGTGTGTGGTTGTGGTATCTGTTTTTGTATTTTGTGTATTTTCGATGTTGAGTGCTTTGAATATTGTGTCATGTTTTGTGTTGATTTGTATTTGTTCTGGTATTAATTTGTTTTGTGTTTTATGTTTGTAAATCTGTAAATTTTCCCAAATGTTCATTATGGTGCCTTTGTGTGGTATATGTTTTATTAGTGTTACATTGGTTATGTCTGGGAATTCATGTCCTGTGTTTATTGCATGTGTGGCTAAATTGGATTTATATATATTTGGTTTTTTGTATGCATTTAGGTGTTCAAAATAACGTTTTTTCAGCTGTTTTTTTGTTTGTCCTATATAACATTTATTGCAATCTTGGCATTCAATTTTGTATATACCGTTGGTTGTTGTATTATCTTTGTTGTGTGAGCTATTTAGATTTTGTAATTTATTTTTATTAGTTTTGTATGCTATTTTTATATCTGTGTTTTTAAATAGTTTTGTTAGTTTTGTCATTTTATTATTTATATATGTGAATGTGGCCCATTTTTTGTTGTTGTTATTATTTATGTGTTGTTCAGTTTGATTAATTCTTAATTGTTCAGTTTTTATTTTGTATTTGATTTTATTTTCTATCTTGATCATAGTATTTTTATTGTATCCATTTGCATAACCTATTTGGTATATTATACTTCTTTCTTTGTCCTCAATAACATCCAGAAGCCAACACACAAATACTTCACCAGAAACAAGATGGCGAAGGCTAAAGATGGGAGAACAAGATCTCCCGAAACATGTTCCTAAAGGAAAAAAGTATATCTTGAGGTAAATTTAGCCATAAATATTATAGTATTATATACATCAAGAAACGGACTGTACCAGAAAGTGATTGAAATAATATAACCATACAAGGTAAATAAGCCTACAGTGAAAAAACGAAAAGTGAGGTTATAAAACAAAACAAAAACAAAAGTGTATAGTGAGAAAAAAAAATAGTGAAGTGAATATCAAATAACTGAAATCAACTACCAAATAACGGATAACAAATCATCTCTCACATAAATATACAATAACATGTACACAAACAACATAACCACAATTCCATATAACCACATTACCAAATTGTTAAACAAATTTCAAACACGAAAAAACAACTAATGAACACAAACATAAACATATACTTCAATAGACAATGCCAAAAACATAAATTAACACCTAAATACATCAACATAAACACAAACAACAAAAATATGACTGCACAAAAAACTATAAAACAAGCACAAAGGCTATGGATACAAAACGAAATTAATCAATTATACAGGAAGAAAAATAGCATAACACTAGACATATACAAACTACACTTAGACCTAACAAGTTTATTACATCCAATCACTTGGAATAATAAATACAATAACATAGAAAATAAAATAAGATTTGAAAAAAACAAAAAGACTTATACAATCAACAAAAAACTTAACACATTAAAACAACAAAACAAAAATAAACACACATTTTACCCTCGATCCATTAACCTCAGCAATACAGAATTTAACAAAAAAGAAACAGAATATTTAAACAATATGTCAAAAACTAACATAACCCAAAATGCAAACAAAAATCTAGAAAATTTAATAGTAGAAACAGAATTTGCCATTAACCTAATAAAAGACAATATACAAGAAGAAAAAAGAACAGAAGCAACACATATAATTAAAAAAATAATCACTAGCGAAATGAAAAACAAAGATAAACAAAAGAAAAACAATAAAACAATAAAAGAAATTAAAAATAAAGTAAAGAACAATAATTTAATAATAACTAAAGCAGACAAAAGTCAAGCAACAGTAATCATTGATAAAACAGACTACATCAAAAAAACCGAAGACTTCATCAACAATAATAAATGCGTACAACTAGATAAAAACCCAACAGAAAACTATCTTAAACAAACAATAAAACTAATAAAAACAAATAAAAATATTTTCAACAATCAAAACATAGATATATATATAAACAATAATCCAGAACCACCTAAAATGAACAGCCTAATAAAAATACACAAATTAAACAACCCAATACGTCCATTAATCAATTTCAAAAAAGCTCCTACATACAAAATAGCAAGAATAATAGCACAAAAACTAAAAAATAACCATCTAACAAATAACCATCATAACATAAAAAATACATACGAATTAATAGACAAACTAAAAATAATAAATATAAATGAAAATACATTTTTCACATCATATGACATAACAAACATGTACACTAATATCCCAGTAGAAGAAACAATTGACATAATAATAAACAAACTTATAGAACAAAATGAAAACAAACAATATATAACCGAAATAAAAAATAGTCTCCAACTAATACTAAAACAAAATTACTTTGAATTTAATAGCAAAATTTATCAACAGAAAGAAGGTTTAGCAATGGGATCACCATTATCAAGCATAATAGCAGAAATATTCCTGCAACATGTAGATACCAAAATACAAAATATCATAAAAACACATGACCCAGATGGCATATGGATAAGATATGTAGATGATGGACTATATGTATCAAATAACAAAAACACAAATGCAGAGAACATACTGAAACAAATCAATAACATACATCCCAAAATACAATTCACAGAAGAAAAAGAAAAACATAACAAAATCAACTATTTAAACATAACCATCACAAGATACAACAAACACATACAATATGCAATATATAGAAAACCAACTTCCACTAACATCATTATACCTAACCATTCTGACCACCCACCACAACATAAAATGGCAGCATTTTATTCGTTATTTAACAGAATGTACAAAATACCCCTAAACAAACAAGAAACTGACAAAGAAAGAAATATAATATACCAAATTGGTTATGCAAATGGATACAATAAAAATACTATGATCAAAATAGAAAATAAAATCAAATACAAAATAAAAACTGAACAATTAAGAATTAATCAAACTGAACAACACATAAATAATAACAACAACAAAAAATGGGCCACATTCACATATATAAATAATAAAATGTCAAAACTAACAAAACTATTTAAAAACACAGATATAAAAATAGCATACAAAACTAATAAAAATAAATTACAAAATCTAAATAACTCACACAACAAAGATAATACAACAACCAACGGTATATACAAAATTGAATGCCAAGATTGCAATAAATGTTATATAGGACAAACAAAAAAACAGCTGAAAAAACGTTATTTTGAACACCTAAATGCATACAAAAAACCAAACATATATAAATCCAATTTAGCCACACATGCAATAAACACAGGACATGAATTCCCAGACATAACCAATGTAACACTAATAAAACATATACCACACAAAGGCACCATAATGAACATATGGGAAAATTTACAGATTTACAAACATAAAACACAAAACAAATTAATACCAGAACAAATACAAATCAATACAAAACATGACACAATATTCAAAGCACTCAACATCGAAAATACACAAAATACAAAAACAGATACCACAACCACACACAATAATGCAACATTGAAGGACCAAAGACCAACAAACCACCATAATAACATCCAGAAGCCAACACACAAATACTGCACCAGAAGCAAGATGGCGAAGGTTGAAAATGGGAGAACAGGATCTCCCGAAACATGTCCCTAAAGGAAAAAATACATCTTGAGGTAAAATAGTTATAAGTATTATAGTATTATATACATCAAGAAACGGACTGTAGCAGAAAGTAATGAAATATATATATATATATATATATATATCGTGAGGTAAATTCATTATAAATATTAAATGTCTTATATACATCAAGAAACGGACTGTAGCAGAAAGTGATTGAATATATATATATATTTGTAATATATAATATACTAGCGAAATATTTGTAATTTACAAAATACAAAATTTATTCTTGTTAAAATTTTTTTATTATTAATAAGATGGAATGAGCATATGGTATAACTAAAGATATTTACTATAAAAAGTGCATATCTAAAAATGCAAAAATAAGGCATTACAGTACAGTAGTGAAGCCAGAATTCTTATATGCAAGTGAATGTCTAGCATTGAATTATAATTTTAGACAAACTAGAAATATTGGAAAGACGAGTTTTTAGGACAATATTAGGCACACGAAAAACTTCAGAAGGTTGGAAATTAAGAAATAATGATGAAATATATCAAGGTATAGAAAATATAACAGAAAAAATGAGAAAAAAAGACTATTATTTTTTGAACTTTTATATAGAATGGACGACAATAGGCTGACAAAGCAAATCTTCAGATATTTGTGGGGGAAGAAGTCAACATCAAGTTGGATTAAAGAAGTCCAAAAGGATTTAGAAAAAAATAATATACACGCAGAAGAAGCAATTGACAGAGAAGTTTTTTGGGCAAATTTTTAAAAATGGTAGGAGAGATAAAAACGCAGTTTCAAAGTGGACTGAAGACACGAAGAAGAGACACAGTGAGAAGTTGAAAGAAAATTAGAGAAAAAGAAGAGAATAAAGAATTGAAATTGGCATGTGTTCCTTAGATGGCCGATACGAAAAAAAATAACATAAAAAACGAGAAAAATTTGAGCATATATGAATATAATATTTTCTATATTCGTAACTCAAAGTTTCTTGCAGCAATTATATAATAGTGTGATATTTTTAAATTTTCTTTGGCAAGCAGTGTATTGCGTTTTTGTCAATAATTTTATTATTCAACAACACCAAAATATATTGAATAATATCAATGATGAAACACATCATCAGTGAAACGTGCGTCAGGGATTGAAACGTCGAAAACGTAATACACTACTTGCAGAAGTAATTGAATAATATCATAATACTATACAATTGCTGCAAGATAATTTGAGCTACGCGTGTGTGTGTATATATATATAGTGTATATATATATATATATTCATAAATGCTCAATTATTCTTGTTATATATTTTATATTATTATTAATAATACAAATTTTTGCAAGAATTTTTTTTAATAGTAGCTATTGATAATGTTTCATCATTAGATACAAATTAATAAATTACAAATTTTTTGAACCAATAGTTCAAAACAGCTGTATTATATGTAGACTAAATTTAATGTTTTCATATGTGTATATAAAAATATGGTATATAATTAATTTTAAAATATACTAAAAATATTTATTATTTTATTAAATTAGTAATTTTAAAAATATTATCATTTCTTGTATTAATCTGATATTGTTCTTGTAAAAAGTTGTATTAATAATAATAATAATATTAATATAAAATATATGTATATATATATATATATATTTTTTTTTTCTCCAAGACGGCTAATAATTTCTGATGTACAGAAAAGTTGCTTTAAAAATGTAGATAATGCTAGTTAATTTACTGTTTCAAACATGTCATACAAATTTTTCATCACGATTAACGTTTAAAAATAGCTACAAAGTCATTACATAAAGGATTTAAGTCACTCACTTACCCGTAACTAAAGCCACTTTGCCACCAAACATTTCGTTCACTGCTGTACTGGCGACTGAGCTGAGCTGCAGTAAGTATATCACAGTTCGTTTTTATTGGTGTAACCTTGCACTGATTACCCTACTATATTTTGTGCCAGTCATCGCGACGGGCCGAAGTTCAGTATGTTCTCGCCGTGACGAACGTGAATCTGTCAATTTGTATAACAAAGTATAAATACTAAATCCATCCGGTTTTCTACGGTGAAGAATTTGATTAATTAATTACTCTGGAAGAGTTACCAGCCGTTCGCTGAGCATATTTATTGTATACTGACGGTGCAGTCTTAATACAGAAAACAGACGATGAGTTGCAGTATTCTTTACACTGTTTAAATCACATTTGTAACAAGTATTATTTTCAAATATCTAAACAGAAAACAAAAATCATGGCTTTAGGCGGAACTTTCCAGTCAGATCAAACATTTTTCTTGAGAAAACAGTTTTGGAACAAGTCTATGACTTCAATTAGCTGGGTTGCACTATCAGTATTGGAAACAATACAGGCCGATATAACACTCCAAAAATATCGAGGTTTCAGATGATCTGTGGTGTCATACATAGAACGTTGAGGAGAAAGGCAAGGAAAGAGCCAAGGCTTAAATTCTATAAAATAATGGCAGTGCCTGTTTTACTATATGGATGTGAAACATGGGTTCCTACAAAGAAGATTAAAAACCAGATTCAAACTTCGGAAATGAAGTTTCTGAGAAGAACGAAGGGTTGCACTAGACAGGAGCGTTTCTGCGATGAAGATATTAGAGAAGAGCTACAGGTGTTCTCCATAAATGATAAGATCCAGACATATCGCAGGGAATGGTACACACCATCTGGACAGAACGCAGGATGGACGACTACCTAAGTTTACGTTTCAATATAGACCCTTTGGTACAAGAAATGTAGGAAGAATGAGAGTGAGATGGAGAGATACTCCGTGAAGACGGAATAGGCAAAGCGCCTACTCCGTGAGATGAAGAAGAAATATAAATTTCTTATTTTTCTTGTGTACATTGTCACATTCGATCTACTATTCATTCTCCCTTTGTATCTCTGCTGGCTTGCAACGTCATTCTATCGCGTTTCAGCTTAGTCATTCGTTTCCGCATTAGCCATGCATTGTGCCTAATCAATTAACCCAGCCATCGACATTTCTCTTTTGTCCATTTGCATATTTTTCCTGTTTTCATTACTCAGCAAATATTTGATAACAATCAGTGGCGTGGCGTTGGTACATAACAGCTGTTGCCGGTTGTGATAGGCCTAAAACAGTCTAAAAATTAATTTGAATTTTTCCTAGAACCAAGTGTTCTTTTTAGAGTAAAAATATTCTTTTTACAGCTAAAATATCTTTTTCGAGTATTTTCTATTTTTTGCTGGCAGAAGAAGAGAGGGTCCCGGTTCAACGGGATCTGACTCCATTATACTTTACACAGAATAAATGAGGACACAAATAATCCAATTAATGATAATAAAGACAAACAGAAAAACACATGACTAAATACAGAAACGAACAAAACACAAATATGTAGGTAGTAACTGCTGCACGTTAGTTCCGAAACGAACATAACTGCTAACTGAGCGTTTTGCCGGTTTATACAATGGCAACACACTGGGTGGTCGACTGTGCCCCCCCCCCCCCGTTTGTACAGTGACAACTACTACGAGGTCAATGACCACACGCAGTAAAACATTGCCGATGTCAGAGCCGGCAACATAAGACGGTTCAAGTGCTCACCAGCAGTTCGAAAGTAATGTTTTCCTTTTCTTCAAGTTTCCCTAGTAATATTGTTCGGATTTAATAATATACAATAAGTAAACTATTTATTCTGTGATATAATTAATATTTTATATCAGATTCTATATCAGTAATAATAATAATAATAATAATAATTAACATTATTTTTTTCATTTCCAGAACTGTTGCCGCCGGCAACAGCGGTTACATGGACGCCACGCTACTGAATAACAATTGAACAAGTATCTGGGATGTGATGTCACCAATGGCGCCAGCAGTGAGATCGACGCTGCTAAACTTGCCAAGTTTACTTCAAACTGAGGTGCGACACGCAGGATTGTTAAGTGAACAAAACAGAAGACCCAATTAAAGTTTTATAGAGTCCATGGCAGTTCCTGTTACATTATATGGGCCTGAGAACTCGTAATAACACAAAGAGCAGGATTCAAGCTTACGAGACGAGAAATAAAATACTTCGAAGGCTTACATGGCAGGAGTCAATGTTATTACAATTCATTCCCTGATTGTTTAGCCGTGATCCATTGTTTCTTACTAAAACAGACGTTTCGACAGTACCATCGACTGCCACCATCAGTGTAAAAAATTCGAGTCGATGGCACCGTCGAAACGTCTGTTTTAATAAGACACAATTGACCACGGCTAAACAACCCGGGAATGAATTTTAATTACGAGACGAGGTTTCTGCTTTCTGCGACGGGATGCTTACGATCGGATAGAATGTGTAATGAGGATAAGCGCTGAGAGATAAATATTCCCTCGGTAAGTAAAGATCGGGGAATGGTCGGCTTTTATGGTCGCGTCGTATTGATCGAATGACGGCCGACAGGTTGTTCTTGCAAGTGGTCTTGTGTAAACCCAATGAAAAGCGACCGCCCTTGATTTTGCTGATCGGAACAGCTGATATCACCTACTTATTGTAGGAAGAAGAAGAAGAATAAGAAGGAGAAGGATGAGGGGAGGAGGCGAAGGATAAGGAGCAGGAGGAATAGGAGGCAAAGGGAAGAAGCAGGAGGAGGAGGAGGAGGAGGAGGAGGAGGAGGAGCAGGAGGAGGAGGAGGAGGAGCAGGAGGAGGAGGAGGAGGAGGAGGAGGAGAAGAGCAGGAGGAGGAGGAGTTATTTTATGACCTTTATCTTTTTTATTTTAGCTTCTAAAATTCCGTACACTAAAATCGAGGATTATAATTCTTTACCAAATTCTATATACCTTTCTAAAGTAACTGAAAGCGAAATAGAACTCAGAATTAATTCACTTAATGTGAGTAAAGCAACTGGATCAGATAACATCCCAATTACATTAATTAAGCTAATTAATGCACTTATTATTAAACCTTTAACTTATAGATTTAACTTACGAATAGAAAAATGTGTAATTCTGGATAAATTTTAAATAGCTAGGCCTACTATTGTACCTATATATAAATATTATAGGTTATTATCAGATCCTAATAATTATAGGCCTATCAGTTTACCCCCGGTTTTTTCTAAAATGTTTGAGAAATGTAATTACGAAAGGTTATATACTTATTTGGAAAAGAATTCAATCCTCTCTAATAAGCAATACGGTTCTAGAAATTTGAGAAACAAGGAAGATGCTATTCTTAAATTAAGCAATGAAATTAAAAATGTAAAAAATAACTTAGCTGTATTTTTAGATCTTAAAAATTTTCTTCTTCGTTTGCATAAATTGTACCTATAATATTTGTAATCAAATTATTATTATCTAATTTTTCTGTAAGTAGCCAGAGCCCAAATCTGACTTTGGTTGGCTTAGTTTTATTTCCAAGCAACTATGTAACAGAATATTTTGGAGTAGAACTAATAATTTTTCAGCTTCTATTTATTAAGAACAAATTTTATAAGGAAATTAAGAATGTAGCCGGAAGTAAACATTTTAGAAAGTAGCCAAAAGCGAGTAGCTGAAAGTAAAATGACTTGCAAATGTTACCTATGATGATACCGTAGTGCTAATGTTTCTTGAGATTCCCCTGTAACTAGTTCCTTTTGTAGGTACATTCTAAAGATACCTGACCTTTATTTGACTTAAGCATATCTTCAATTATACTCTTTAACTCTTCTCTGTGGAATTCTAGGTAAACTGAAATTTCACCAGTGTTACCGAATATAAGAATTTAAGAATATGTTCTTTAAAATATACTTTTTTAGACTTCTTTACCTCAACGTTTATAACTGAATCTGAAGGTATGCCGGTACTTTTAGTTTTATTATAAATTTCGTTAATAATCTTCTTTCTAGACTTGTTAGATGTATCAATGGACTTCTTTTCAACCAACTCTATAATATACTTCGGCCCCCTTAATACATGGTTATGAAGAAATCTTAATTAATCTGTTAATAACCTCCTCTCTATTCAGTTTCTCTAGTTTTCTTATAGATAGCTTCTGTCTGATCTCTTTTAATTTCATCTCAGTATATAAACTGTAATCATTTTTCTTACGATGAAATGAACTCTTTATCTCTTAAGTTGATGTTTACCTAATTTTTCGTACTTATAAAAGTTATGATTATGAGGCCGTTCTCTTAACTCATTTACCACTTTAAGTTAAATATTTCCGTTTTTAAGATGCTTCTGTGATTTAAAATGTCTATCATAAATTTTAATAGTAAAGTCGATGTCACAATCTGTGCAGTGAACTTTGTTATTAGCCATTTTAAACTAGTAAAAACGTATACGGTACTCTGCAATGCAAAAATAATCAAAATAATTAATAAAAAATAGATAAATCTATGGTTAATGGACATGATTCACATTGCAAGCTGGATTGTTTAAAATATATGGAACGCACCGTTCAGGCATGTACACGCATATCTGGCCACCTGTCGCTAGCTGTGTGTACATGTGTATTTTGTTTGTGTGTGTGAAGCCTGTCCGTTCCTGGACAGTAACCACCCCTATTCAAATGATGTTAGATTTTAAGTATAATTTTAATTATAAGAAAAATATGTATGATAATGAAAACAAAAGACACCAAATTGTGTATTTTATAAAGATGCACAAAGGGTTAAAAAACCGTTTAAAAGTGACGTAAAGTGAAATTATAATGAATAAAAAGTGAATACCTCCCTGAATAATTATAATAAAGAAGTGTGAGTTACATATAATAGACATAGGAAAACTAGCGATCAAATGAAAATCAACCAAAAAATTAATTAGATAAAGGAAGAATTATAATAACTAATTCAATAAAGCATGAATAAATAAAGAATAGTTGTTACAGATGCATGAATAGATTAAAAACATAAATTAGCATTGTAAACATACATCATAAATTACTTGACAAAACAGACATCTAATAGGACAAGACTAGACTATATCTTTGACATAATAAATTACCCAATAGATTAGGAGAGTGAGTGTAGGTATCTTATTGTAATATTGAAAAAGTAATGTTTAGTATATAAGCAAAAAATGTATTTATGGTTAAGAAAAATCAGTTATGTAACAAGCCTAACAGTTAAGCTAGATCTCAGACCTAAGACTGCATTTTTAATTATCATAAGTATAGAGTTGTAGTAAAGACCAGATAATTATGTTCATATTTATGTGTATTAACAAGAAAAAATGTAATTAGTGATAATTAAACTGTGCAAATGACACAGTGTAAATAATAATAAAAATATAAAGTATTGTGAACAATGTATGACCAGTAAATGACAACATAACTTTAAGGAAAATATAAGACAAAAAACTATAAACATAGATTCAGTATAAAATATACTGTCAGTATATATTCAATTATATCTGAGAGTAACTAATAGACATTAAGACAACTTAAATAGAGATCATTATGTTATAGAAATGTTGCAAAAGTTTTATTTTTGTTTAATAATGTTGTTGTGTATGATAGGAAGGAAAGGCTACTATTGTATATTTTAAAGAATTATAGAAATGTAAGGGAGAATGTAATTTAAATAAACTGGTAGTATAAAGTGTGACAAATAAAATGACTACTAGCCAATAAGGTTAAAGAAACCACTATTGTTGTTTATGGACACAAAATAAAATAATTATTAAGAAATAAATGTTAAACCAGAACCTACATCTAGTTGGTAGATGAAAAGAGACAATATAATGTATACAAATTGTATTAGACAATGAAAAGGAATGGTATAGGGTTATTATATTGAAACATGAGTAATCTAATATGTTTATAATGTACTCATAAGAATGTAATTAACAAGATGTCTACTTGGACCAAAAAACCCTACATATACTGTAGAAGATAGATAGGGATATTTCAAGGTACAAAGCATGTTTTAATTAATAATGTGTATAGTAAAAGATCATATTGTCTATTAGGATTAAAAACCAAATTTTACATTGTATTATAATTAAGTCATTTTATGGTAAGAATCCAGATTAGCACAATGTACACAAAATATTTTTAGGCCTATTATATAAGTCAAGAGTTTTATAGAAAGTTAAGGTTTAAAATTATGATTAATAGTATTAAAATATTTGTTAACATCATAAAATCATATATACAAATGAGAAAACAAAAATGTAATAAAAAAATATAACTTTTAAAAATAATGTATTAGCATAGGCCAAACATTAAAATTGTTCATTTTAGAAATACTGTAAGGAAACATATCATGTAAGGTCTTGAATTGATCAGAAGTAAGAAAGCAATGCAATGTTAATAATATATTGACTATTGTAATTAGCATAAGAAAATTATGTTAATCTTAAGAATTTTGTTAATTATGATCTCAGAAAACAAAAGTGTCTCAAACCCAAAGACTTTTTATCAACCAAACGGAATTTTTATATTTGGAGTGTATGAACCCAAAGGGCATGTGTATCAACCCAAAAACTAACGCCAACAAGCCAGAAAATAGACGCCACGCCAAGAGTCTTGGGTGGGAATCCGGAGTGTAAAGAACAGCTTCTCCGCGTCACTTATATTCGCGAAAGCATAGTCAGTATCGAACTTCGGATAGGTTATGTGATGAGTGACAACACTAACATAACCAAGACGGAACCAAAGTGTTGCGAATTAGTTATAAAATCATAAGGGCAATATAGTGAAATATAAAATTAACTGTTAATAAGAACGAGTGTATAAGTGAAGGAAAGTATAGTGTGAATACTGAAACAATTGTAAAACGAATTTTAACTAATCATATTAATATAACCTAACAAACTTTATGTACACTTATGAACTATATATTCCACTCTCACTGCACAAGAACACTAACACCATAGTAACCTGTTAACCTTTTAACTATTATTTCTTGGAGTTTCATGTTTGAAACTATACAATATATCCAGATTTGGGTAACCTTAAATTACCCACTGTTCGGCATATACAAACTTTTTGTTATTGTTAGATATAAGAGCTTATTTGTTTATACTATAATCAAATTATTATTGTGAAGCTTTGTACTTCGTAACAGTCATTTTCGTTAATAGCTATTGTAGTCAAAAGAATTCACGAACTGAGATTAAATTAAAATAATCAGTATTAATCTTGAGTGAAAAGAGATGTTGCCAACCACTGAGCGAAAATTATAGTAAGCCTGGTCAAATTATTATTAAGAACAAATGTTATTTATTTAATTTCAGAAGAAAGGAACAATAGTTAAAGAAAGAATGAAAGAATTAGCAATGGAATCAATTTAGTATGAATTATTATTTTAATAATCGACAATTTTTTTAATTTACGAAGGTTAATGTTCTCAACCCACCTTAAGAATTACGTTGGCAGTACCTAATTTTTGTGCCCCACGTGCTATTTAAATTATTCAACAAGATAAGTGAATTGGCATAAAATTAAACTAAAATAATTAAATTAAAGTCAAGGATTTTAATTAACCAAGTAAGATATTCGTTTCACTAATAACCAATTACCATAATAACCGGTTTACATTAGGTTACCAATCGGTTTCAACAACGTAAGGTATTCCTTTGACAACTAATTACACAGTGAGATACAAAACAATAACTTTATGGAATATTAATATAATTTTCTATATAGCGGCCAAATTAATCATAAATCTACCAATAAATAACTTACAGTATTGGTAATAAATATTAAATTACAAATTAATAAACTGAACCAAATAGTATAGAACATCATAGAATTAACACCAACAACGTGAGACGTTCAAAAAAAAATATATAACTAACAGAACATTACATTACAACGCCACATTACACACAAAAGAACGACACGTAACAATATATATATATATATATATATATATATATATATATATATATATTATAACAGGACCAAATATCATTAATTTGGAGTTATATGTTAAGGGTAAACTATATTGATGTTTAAATAAATTTTAATAGTTGAAACTCCACTCATATGTTATAGCGATCATAATAATGCATTGTACAAGGCGCACACGCGGCTGTTACATAATCAACTCACTGTGTAACGAATACGACCACACCCAAACTTTCAATTATTAATATTTCGGAAACCAGTAAATTCAGGCGAAACCCATTATAGCCAAAATGTTTGCCGAAATATTAATAATAGGGTGTGCGAATTTTATGCAAGATAATTAAATAATAACAGAGTTAATTAATTTTATGTTAAAAACTTCCGTAATAATTGAGCTACATAAAAGAGCTTTTGATATGTTATAGCTATAAGAATTTACAACAAATTGTATATTTTAGAATTAGCACAAATTGGCTTGCAGCCAAGATAATTGCAATATAAAAGTGCCACAGGAAATCCGGAACGACAATTCAGTTCCGTTGAGTTAAGAATATTAATAATAATATAAATTCTCCGCCTGTGGGAAAGTAGTTTCTTTCTCACGGGCTGAGGTGATTCAAATTTTGTGTAGTAGGGAGAGCGTGTCAGCCAATCAAATCATTCGAAGAAATTGGAACCAACGCGGAGTTTTGGGGCTGATTAAACACTCTACTGCCAGTATTCAAGAAGAACAGACGTATATCTTCGATCGTCTCAAAACCATAGTTTTGTGAAGACTCATCTGAAGATTCTACGGGGTCGACACGCCTAATTACGATCATCATAAAACAGATCAACTGTAAAGACTCGTAATTACAGCGTCCAGTCAAGATACTCTTCCACTTCAACAAACAAGCGTATTGTGCACTACATTAACTGTGGGCGTATGCACGCAAGAGATCTACAAGACTACAAGACATTACTTCGAGAATACGACAGAGAGGCCGTCTAAACCATTTGCGAATCAGCTGACAAGCAGAGCTACGACTCGAAACGACACACACACACGCTGACGTGGAACGTGAATCGACGAGGGACGTGAAGCAGTTCTCGCAGAAAGCTACAGACGTAAAAACTTCATCAAATAGCAGGAGAGCAGAGTGTTGCTGATTTCCGAGCTCACCGCCAAAACCCAGGACGCTCAAGTAGATCACTATCTCTAGCCGATTGGACAAGGACTGCGAGGGACATCCGGAACATCTCTACAATCCGCTTCAGAATCAGGAAATTCAAAATCAAGTTATTTATTTTTCAACAGATCAATTTTTCTTTCTTTTTAATTAAAAACAATGTAATATAAATCATTCAGATGCCAGAAAGCAAAGACTCTAGTTAAATAAGAATTATTCACGTGTGATAATCTGTATAGCCAGTATAAGTAATTAATAAGCATTAGTTAAGAATTAATAGTAGATCAAACAAAAAGCGCTATCTTAACAAATCTTAACAAAGAATTAAATAATTTGCTCATACTGCAGTATACGTGAGTCAGATCACAAGTAAATAAAGGGTCGTGAACTAGATTGTCACGCCTAGTTTATTTTGAATATTTTCAAGTAACTTTAGAGTTTTTATTTCATTAGAATTAAAATTTTAAAGACATTGAAATTAAATTGAATTAAAGTAAATTGATTAATTAAATTCTCAGTTAAAATAAACTCTTTCAAAATAACGAGCTCAACTTCTGAAAATTATTCATCATGCAGAAAACATTATTCAAGATTTATTTATTGTTTAGTTTGTAAGAATACTTGATCATATAAGCATTCCATTCTTGTGTGTCATTGGAGTAATAAACACCGTTTTATTACCCCACATTGTATTTTTATTGCTGTACTACGGAGCCTACCAACCTCACAAAACTCTTCGCTTTTAAAATAACTTATTTAGAGTGCTGTTGTTATACACCTGAGTTTACATACTTGCGAAATCAAATCCAAAATCCACACGCCCTAGTCGGAAGAAAACCGCAAGATCGGACAGCAGGTAGGTGCTCATACATTCACACAACACAACAACACGCAAATAGGAATCAAGTTTTAATATATACGAACAGTACCGAATATAAAAACATGTAAAAGAATAGGGTCACGAAAACCTATTGAACATCATGAGGGGCTTCAACAATTTGAAATATAGCAGCAAAATGAAAACAACATAATCATTTGATATGATATATAGACCTGAATGTAAACATAAACACTCCGTAACAAAACCAGTTGTCGAGAAACTTTAGACACAAACGTACGTTTCACTATCATTATCCAGTGTCTTTGAATTCGTTTTTACTTCCATGTTCCATGAGGAAATGCAAGTATGGTGATGGCAAAAAAAATCGTGTTCGATATTATTGCAGATTCTAATTGTACTACCCTCAAAACATGAAAAAAAATCATTTTTCGAAAAGTGTCTGTGTCTGTGTGTCTGTCTGTACATATTTTTTTCTATGGTAAACGATAACAGCCGCAAATTCGAACAGAATCAAATAATTTTTTGCATACAACTCTGACTTGTAGAGGCCTCAAGACCGATTGTTTTTGGTGAAGATCGGTTAAGGGAAAGGGTTAGTTTACCGGCAACATTTTTTTTTAATCAAGGGTAATTTTTTTATGGCACACACTAACAGCCGCAAATTCAAACAGAATCAATTAATATTTTGCATACAGCCCTGAATTGTAGAGTTCTCAAGACATATTGTTTTTGGTGAAGATCGGTTAAGGGAAAGGGGTAGTTTACCAGCAACGTTTTATGTTTTAACAAGGGTATTTTATATGGCAAACGATAACAGCCGCAAATTCAAACCTAATCAAATATTTTTTGCATGTTTCTCTGAATTGTAGAGTTCTCAAGACCTATTGTTTTTGTTGAAGATCGCGTTAGGGAAAGGGGTAGTTTACCAGCAACATTTTATATTTTAACATGGGTAATTTTTTCTATGACGAATAATAACTGCCGTAAATTCAATCAGATTCAAATAATGTTTTGCATACCTTCCTGAGCTATAACGAACTCAATGTATATTGATTTTGGTGAAGATCGGTTAAGGGAAAGGAGTATTTTATCTGCAACGTTTTATGTTTTACCAACGGTAATTTTTTCTATGACGGACGATAATTGCCGCACATTCAGTGTGCCGTGAGTGGCACAAAGCATATAATCACGGCGCTTTACGGTTTAGTCTAGTCGCGTAAATTCCGTATATATTTTTCTCGGACGCCTGGAGTTGCGCAGAAGTCATGCTCGCGCATTCTGGTGACTGAAAAAGGAAGGTGGGTTCACTAGCGACTGGCCCAAGGATAGGTCAGTTCAATTTCCGCCACCACCTGATTTACTAACTCTCGACGGCGAAATTTTTTCTCGTGTGCTCATCTTTACATAAGTATGGATTGTTAATCCATAAAGAGCCTCTGGTAAGATGATTTAATACGTAATTCTAACAGTGTGTAAAAAGGAATTGGGATTTAAATGTGTTTATGGCGTATGTGAGATTGTTTTACATATGCGGGCGCGATTGCTAACTTGTTCTGAAAAGCATGAATGACCACGTGGTGAATTTTAATGATTAATTTCAGCTTTGAAAGTAATTATAGAGGTTCTGTTGTTAATTGTTATTTAATTAAATGTTACAAAGCAAGATGCTGATGAAGTATTAGTAAAAACAGCAATGCATTAATAATTAATAACTCATGTAATTCGGCCCACGTGGCGAAGCTTTATACGAAACCGATTGTGGTTATAACAGGTTAATAGTAACTATTTAAATAAGAAATATCATGCAGTGGCATCAATGAATATTTGTTTTGTGAATTAAATTTGATTATCCAATCTGAATACTACTGGTTGTAAGTGAATGTCCAGTATCCATATGATTTGTGGTGTGTGTGTGTGTGTGTGTGTGTGTTAGAGCTCGAGTGAAGTTTTGTAAGCGTGAATATTGTGGGGGTTGCTACATAAGTCTGTTCTCCTAGGATCCCTGATTCGCCGAAGAGCTCGAGAGATGAGGATGACTACAATTCCATCCGTAGTCATCTGCTGAGCAGCTAAGCTTCCACCTGAATTTCGCCGTCGAGAGGATGTAACCTGGGAACCCGAATCTTTCACCCTCTATCTGCAGTGAAATGTAACTGGGATTTCTGTGACCTTAAACTACACGCAGGCAGCTGATCGCCTTCTAACCATGGAATACAAGGTGACCATTTTCCATAATTTCAAGCTCGACTTTCACAACAGAATTCATACGTGATTGGCACCTTCTATAAATCAAATTACATTTTCCTTGAACTTAAGTTGCATTGTGCTATGATTAGACAGAACTTGACGTGTGCGTAGAAGATGTGCTCAGTAGTGCACTGTTTGTATTACACTGTAGATTAATAATGAGTCATAAATTGTATGCGGGTTAGCGGGCATCGCCAGTCCCCTTTTCTTTTGCAACTTAATATTGTGTACTTTATGATATATATACTTTTTATTCAAGCAAGTCCGTCCGAACTACATGCTGGAACATTCATGGATTACCATGCCAGCCTTGCTCATGCTATAGTTGAGTTTCACTTTCTTATTTTAAAGACGTTTGAATTGGCTTACAGTTGGGCGGTGAATTTTGCAAAACCCTTGCGCTAATTATTTTAACTTTTAAATTATTATTTTCGGTTACTTTGTCTCTTTCATTCTTTCGGGTCATGTCTGTGCAAGGGAAGCCTGTCTAGGGCATGCGGCTTGTGTCCGGTCATTTTGAATTCTGTGTGCCTCTACATATAGTAAATTTCCGTTTATAGTCTAGTCTATATTTACATTTAGTTGTTTTATTTAATTGTCCGAAGATTTTGGATTTCGGTTGATAGTGGGCTGGTTATGCTGGCTGACTTGCTGGTCACATGTGTCACTGCTGTATGTAATGGAAGTGTTTCAGATTCTCTTAATGCAGAAGCAAGGGTCATGAATAATTATAAATTTACTTTATATATATATATATATATATATATATATATATATATTGTAATGCAACTAATATCTAATATCCTCTCTCTATAATTTATATAATTTTATAATACTTATAACTATTTTACCTCAAGATGTATTTTTTCTTTAGGGACATGTTTCGGGAGATCCTGTTCTCCCATCTTCAACCTTCGCCATCTTGCTTCTGGTGTAGTATTTATTTGTGTGTTGGCTTCTGGATGTTATTATGGTGGTTTGTTGGTCTTTGGTCCTTCAATGTTGCATTATTGTGTGTGGTTGTGGTATCTGTTTTTGTATTTTGTGTATTTTCGATGTTGAGTGCTTTGAATATTGTGTCATGTTTTGTATTGATTTGTATTTGTTCTGGTATTAATTTGTTTTGTGTTTTATGTTTGTAAATCTGTAAATGAGATGGGAGAACAGGATCTCCCGAAACATGTCCCTAAAGAAAAAATACATCTTGAGGTAAAATAGTTATAAGTATTATAGTATTATATACATCAAGAAACGGACTGTAGCAGAAAGTGATTGAAATTTATATAATTTGTAGATTTATTGTTTAATTATCGATTTGTTCGATTTGTAGTTTAATGGAGTCTCTTGTATTACATGCAGTAATTATTTTTATGATTGGTAAAAGATAATTTAATTGTAGTGATATGGTTTATTAATTTGTAGTAATAAAACGTTAATTTGTTGTTCTGCTAATGAATGTAACGGTCGCGTCGAACTTGAAGTCGAACTCCTCTTCTATAGAAAAATGTCGTCAGTGTAAGTATAAGTCAAGTGTTGTCTAGACAAATATATTAATATAATGAACACTTCACGTACCTGGTTGTTGTACTTGATGTTCAGACGTTCACCGCCACTGAATAAACTGTAAGTTTCCTTTTTGACCAGTCTAAAATTTATAAACAAGCTTTTATAACACCTTGAACGTTATGTGGGCGCCATATGGGTTTTCTTAGAGAAATGTCCCATAAAAAACAAACTTCTAATTTTATAATTGTGTATGTTTACTTTTTACTGTTTAAATCTTTAAATGCTTATTGAATTGGAAATATTTCAAATGGTATACTGAAACATTTCCGTTTTAACGTAACTCAGTGTATGCAATACTGAGGGCTGATTAGATAAATTAAAATAATTAAAAACAAAAGTTACTGCTGTATAACATTATCGGTTTATTATAACCTCTAAAATTGGATTGAATAATACATTTACAATAATACAATTCGGATCGCAAGTTATCCGTTTGCTGACTGGTCTAGCTCAGTTAAGCACAATAAAAGAACTCTTATGTTTATTAACAAAATTTTTATATTAATTGACTAAGTACGTCAAGGGTAAGTTCTTTAAAATACAAAATAGAACGATATTAATTGCTTTTAATAAATACTACTCTGACATTAATTCATTTTTTGGCGTCTTTAAAAACTTGCAACTAAATATTTGGTTAACGAGAATTTCGTCTGCTTATATTCTAATTAATATTGTAATAAATAATTCTAACACATATATTCTTACGTCGGGTTATTAAACCCTCTAAATAAACGAATACAGTGTTCTCTATGAATAGTTTGATTGTTTTTGCGTCAGTACAAGTATGTTAATTGCTACGATCAATGGAAGGTATATGACCAATAAAATTGGTCACCGTACTACCTTGATTTTTAATCGTATAGATTAAAAATAAACACTTTAACGATCGAATTATATTGATCGCTAATACACTGCACTTTAATCGCACTTGGAAACGAGAAATAACCCTCTTCTTACTAATAATGGGTTGTAGCCTTTACAGGTTATTTTAAATTTACTCGTTCCGATTACACGCACTGTTTAAAAAGATTCACTATTAACTTTTCAATGTCTTTAAAATTTTGATTCTAATGAAATAAAAACTCTAAAGTTACTTGAAAATATTCAAAATAAACTAGGCGTGACAATCTAGTTCACGGCCCTTTATTTACTTGTGATCTGACTCACGTATACTGCAGTATGAGCAAATTATTTAATTCTTTGTTAAGATTTGTATAGCGCTTTTTGTTTGATCTACTATTAATTCTTAACTAATGCTTATTAATTACATATACTGGCTATACAGATTATCACACGTGAAAAATTCTTATTTAACTAGAGTCTTTGATTTCTGGCATCTGAATGATTTATATTACATTGATTTTAATTAAAAAGAAAGAAAAATTGATGTGTTGAAAAATAAATAACTTGATTTTGACTTTCCTGATTCTGAAGTGGATTGTAGAGATGCTCCGGATGTCCCTCGCTGTCCTTGTCCAATCGGCTAGAGATAGTGATCTACTTGAGCGTCCTGGGTTTTGGCGGTGACCTCGGAAATCAGCAACACTCTGCTCTCCTGCTATTTGATGAAGTTTTTACGTCTGTAGCTTTCTGCGAGAACTGCTTCACGTCCCTCGTCGATTCACGTTCCACGTCAGCGTGTGTGTGTGTCGTTTCGAGTCGTAGCTCTGCTTGTCAGCTGATTCGCAAATGGTTTAGACGGCCTCTCTGTCGTATTCTCGAAGTAATGTCTTGTAGTCTTGTAGATCTCTTGCGTGCATACGCCCACAGTTAATGTAGTACACAATACGCTTGTTTGTTGAAGTGGAAGAGTATCTTGACTGGACGCTGTAATTACGAGTCGTTACAGTTGATCGATGATCGTAATTAGGCGTGTCGACCACGTAGAGTCTTCAGATGAGTCTTCACCAAACTATGGTTTTGAGACGATCAAAGAAATACGTCTGTTCTTCTTGAATACTGGCAGTAGAGTGTTTAATCAGCCCCAAAACTCTGCGTTGGTTCCAATTTCTTCGAATGATTTGATTGGCTGACACACTCTCCCTACTACACAAAATTTGAATCACCTCAGCCCGTGAGAACGAAACTACTTTCCCACAGGCGGAGAATTTATATTATTATTAATATTCTTATCACAACGTTACTGAATTGTCGTTCCGGATTTCCTGTGGCACTTTTATATTGCAATTATCTTGGCTGCAAGCCAATTTGTGCTAATTCTAAAATATACAATTTGTTGTAAATTCTTATAGCTATAACATATCAAAAGCTCTTTTATGTAGCTCAATTATTACGGAAGTTATTAATATAAAATTAATTAAGTCTGTTATTATTTAATTATCTTGCATAAAATTCTCACACCCTATTATTAATATTTCGGCAAACATATTGGCTATAATGGGTTTCGCCTGAATTTACTGGTATTAATAATTGAAAGTTTGGGTGTGGTCGTATCCGTTACACAGTGAGTTGATTATGTAACAGCCGAGTGTGCGCCTTGTACAATGCATTATTATGATCGCTATAACACATGAGTGGAGTTTCAACTATTAAAATTTATTTAAACATCTTTATAGTATACCCTTAACATATAACTCCAAATTAATGATATTTGGTCCTGTTATAATATATATATATATATATTGTAATATAATTAATATTACAAATATAAAATAAATAAAATATATGTAGATAGTAAGAATTATATATGTTGTCTGAATCTCGGTGTTGAATTCGCCGATGATACAGCTCCACCTTGGATTCACCAATTACAAAGAATAAATTAAATATAAATAATGTTTTATAATTAAGTGTGATGGATTGATAATAAAATAAAATTTTGTAAGTTATGAAATTTGTACTAATATTGAGTTTTGGTTTAATTGGTTAATTTAATTAATTAATAAATAATTAATTATTTCTGTGTGTACTTTTCTTAGATATTTATTCTAGCACTGTAAATTATTTTGGTTTAGAAAAGAAAAATAGTTAACATTAATTATACAAATAAACACAACTCTTGTAACTGAATAATGATGTTCATTTATTGAGGTTCAAAATTATGCGCCATTCAAACTGCGCATGGCCAAGGCATTGGCTGATATGTGCTCCAGTCGGTAGCTAACAAGATTAATAAAATATATTTTTTACAAGGTTAGTAATTATGGTTCTTTTAACGAGTCGAAATGGTCAGAGGGCAAGGAACAAGATACATTCTTACAGGTATTCTTAAACTAAATTATTATGGCTGAAATAAAACAATATTATTATTTAAATTGTCAATTAGGAAAATTAATATCGAACCATTCGTTGAAATGACGTCACTCCCTTCAAGCTGGCCGTGTACTCGTGCTGGTTCGTAAATCAAGTATGGCTGCCGTCACCTCGATTTTAGCTGCGATGAACTGGTTGGGCTTCTCCCGCAGAAATAAAATGATATTCCCTTCTCTGCGAAGTAGCGTTGGTCCAGGAAGATGGTGTAGAGTGTCCTCTCTTCTCCTGCGATGTCGTTTCGTGATGGGTTTCTTGTGAAGTGTCCGGTGTTCAAATATGTGAATACGTGTTCTGCGAATATGGTCCTAAATTGTCTCAAAATGGCCGTTGATTTCTTGTGTTTGAGTTTGATGGTGTTATTACTGTTGTTTGGAATTAGTGAGGTGTTAAAAATTAATAGTTAATGTTATTTTCACTTTTAGTTAACCTCAGTTACATTCTGCATAACCACACTCGGTTTTACACAAAATTATTCATATTCTGTTAATACATTTTCAACTAGTCGTCTTCACGATTAGCAATAGACTAATAGACTGAACGTCGTCGTTTTAGGGTAATTTGTGATATGTCTTTTTCCTCTTTATATTGTTCAATTATAAAAATATCTGTCTAAGACTTGGTTCACCATCTAAATATACATAACAAGTTTTCTTATTTTTTACTGTATTTCAAATATTTCTTAATTTTACATAAATCTAACTACTCAGTAATATTGATTAATTAATTTTACATCTTTGGATATATAGCTGGGTTTGTTTCAAGCTCATTTAAGCCCAAAAATTACAATTTTTTATAATTATTGTATGCCTCATATTTTGTACAAATTTAGTGTTTAAATGGTTTTTAATTGTTTTTTCTGATAATAGTTCCATGGAATATTCTTAATAACTCCGTGATTATCTTTGTTGTTAATAATTTTGTTGTTAAAACACTTCAATATTGATTAATTTACTGTTTAGTCTGATTTGATTACCATTATAGGCCTAGTATTATTTGTTTCAAAAAGAAGTTAATTTTCTTTCCTTTGTCATTCTATTCGCTATTAATTGTGTCTGTATTAATTATATTTTCAATTTCTCTATTGTATGTATTGAATTCTATTCCCTATTATGTAATTGGATTCTCTGATAGATAGTTTTGGGTTTACATTACTAGTCTGTGTTTTCTAAAGTGGTGTCTTAGCTAGTCTGCTTGTACATTATATATGGTTTACTGTTTTGAATAAAATTATTACATTTCTATTTCCTACTTGCCTCTCTGCCTTACAAACTTGAAAATTAAATAACATGATTTAAAAATATAACAGAATATCTTATATCTACTAAACTTTTTTTTACAATATCATTTAAACATAACAAAAACATCTTATGCCTAATAACACTTTCAGTTATCCACTGTCTCTTGTGTTTATTATACCTATTTTAGTAATATAATGAAATGAAAATAAAAACATCTTATAATTACTGACACCTTCAGTTATTAACTGTCTCTAGTGTTCATTATAATTATTTTTGGTAACACAATGAAAAAAAATAAAAACATCTTATAATTAATGATACCTTCAGTTATTAACTGTCTCTTAGTTTTTATAGAGTATTTCCCTACACTGATGGTAGTCTTTTTAATAGATTTCTCACACTACACTTCATTATAGTGTGTCACTTATTTTGGCTACACTAATGGTAGTCCTTTTAATAATTTTTCACATATTATACTTATAACTAGTATACAATTCGGTTTTCTTTGGGGTTGTATCTTGTAACTTGTTACTGGGTCTAAATATATTGGTTTTAATTTTGTTCAATGGTATGTATTCCATTATTAATATTTTTTGGAATAACTCTTCTTGTTTCTAGGCTCTTTGTAGAAACCTTGACCTACTTTGTCCTTTCTTCATTATTATATTAGTAATTTCTGGTCTTGTGGTTTCTCTGCATCTTGACCCTTGGGTTATACATTTCCCTTATTAATATGGTTTCATCCTTTTATTTCCTTTTTCTTGTCCTTCCCTTTTTACTGCTTCCCCAATCTACTGGGTATACTGCTGGTTTATGGGTTTTTACATAGTAAGTTATTTTATCAATGGTTTTCTTTGTTATTTTTCATTCTTATTAACATTTTATTGACTTAATATACAGTTTCTAGTGTAATCCTTAAAACAATTCATTCTTCTCACTCACTATGGAACTTTTCTTCTTTATTTATGTTGCATTAAGTTAAATGTTTAGCGTGATACTTTTGTTATGCTACATATGCTCTCCTGTAAAAGTGATTAGTTCAGATCATACTCTTAGTATGGATGAAATAATGACTACTAATTCTTTTGTATTTACCATATTTTCTTCGTGATCACATGTTTTCACTTTATATACCTTCTTTTTCCACCGTTGCTTCCTCTCAGATGATGTGTATCTCCTTCATTAGTTTCTTTCTTCATTAATAAGTGATCTTCAATCTTGTGTATAACATTATCATTTTATATTCTTTCTTATTTGGTGCTTCCTCACCAGTATGTTTACTCCCTAACATTCCCTAACAAATTAATTGGAACAATTCAGAGTGGCACTTTTGGCTTCAATCCCTGCTGTCCAACACTTCAATTAATTGAGTCCAGAGGCATTATCATCTCTGCTCAAAATATAAGACTGATGGCATTTTCTACATCCAGTCATAAAAATAAATAAACAGTAAAAGTAGTCTCTTTTGACTAAAATAAACATCTTTAGATTCTTCACTTCATAATACTTTATATTAATTAATACTTTTATACACTTGACTCTTCTTCTCTCTTAAAGCTTATTCCATATTATGTGGTTTAGGTATGTGGTATAATATACATTTCATCATTTCATCATGTTTACATAGTAATTAGCATTTATATTTATTCTTTCTACCATCTGGTATCCAATGAGTTATTTTTATTGCTCATGGTATAACATGAATTAATTCTTTATCACTTTCACTATAACAGTGGTTATTGCAACAACATTATCATTAATAGTATCAGGGTTTATGGTTTCTGGTCTCACTATTTGGTCTTGACTGAGTTGGTCCTTCTTCATTGTTCCGTTTTTATTAAATTATTTTCTTTGTGAGTTTGGTTAAGTTATTTCGATTAAGTCATATGATATTCTGGTTTCCTTTCTCCTTTAGAATTTTGTATCTCTTTCTTACAAAATCTTTTTTCATATTTCAGAGTTATTTCTCATCATTCGTATGAGTAATGATATGAGCTTACTATTTTTTAACTTTAGATATTTTTATTCAACTAAATTCTTTCTTATTCATAGTTGTTTTTCAAATATTTTGGTGTAAGTTGTACTTATTATTGGTTTTGAATTTTGAAAATTTTTTGTTCATCAAAATTCTTTTTTCTTCTTCATTCATAATAGTCTTTCAAATGATCAGTGTAAGTTTTACTTACTAATTTTTGAATTTTGAAAATTTTTATTCATCAAAATTCTTTTTTCATTCATTCATAATAGTCCTTCAAATGATTTGTGTAAGTTGTCCTTACTAATTTTTTGAATTTGGAAATTTTTATGTTCATCCAAATTCTTTTTGTTTATTCATTCATAAATCTTCGAATGTTTGGTGTAAGTTGTGCTTACTAATTTTTTGAATTTTGAAAATTTTTTATCTCTCTTCTAAATATTTTTTAATGGATAACTGATTATAAGTTCCTTTTACTTTATTTGAAATGATATCCTTTAGTACATACGTATTGTTATTATTGTTTTTAATAATCAGGTATGGGCCGGTATACAGCAGTAACAACTTTTTGGTAATGCCTTCCAAAGTACTGGGTAATTCCCTGTTTTTTAGCAGTACCTTTTCTCCGAATTCATAGCTTATTATTTTCTTAATCGCCTTTTGATATTTGTTCTTGCGCCTTTCCTGGTCTTCTGCCAATTTAATGTAGAATCTGATTCGATTGAATTTGTATTCTTGACTCACGGGGAACTCTACTATGTCTTGTATTTCTCTTGGAGGCGGTTTTTCATACATTGCCGTGTATGGCGTGGTACCTATAGCGGGGTGATATGACAAATTAAGGAATTCTTCAGTAGCTAATAAATATTCTTGCCACTTCTTTTGTTGATTATAGCAATAAGTCCGTAATATTCTTCCGACTCCTCGCAGTACCCTCTCCGCTGGATTGCTGCTGGGGTGGTAGACAGATGTCTTGTATGTTTTAATGCCCAACGTATTTAGAGGGTTTCTCCACCTCCAACCCTTAAATTGCGTTCCATGGTCTGTGATTATGGATGCCGGGCTCCCTATCTCTGGAATGTAATGGTTTGTTATTATTCCTAGAGTCTTCAAAGTGGTGGCTCTGTTCACAGGGTACAGTTTTGTGAATTTTGTGAAATGATCCATCATGATAATAATATATTTGTATCGATGGCGTCCGCCACTGCGGGGAAATGGACCACATATGTCCAGAAAGACCTTTTCCAGTTTGGCTTGTGAGGTAATTGGTATCATCATACCCTCTTTTCTCTCATTGTTGGTTTTCACCAATTGACATATCAGACAGGTTTTGAGGTAGTTTCTCGTCTTTCTATTTATACTTTTTATATGACAATTCTCTTCTATCGCCTTGATCACCTTCATGGCTCCCATGTGACCGTATCGTAGATGATAGTCCAGGATGATATCTTTTTCGATTGTAGTAGGGATTATGATTTTCCATATCTCTTCATCAAGGGATGTTTTGATGAATAATATTCCGTTATGTACACAATAAAATTTGGTTATTGTGTCATCTTGGTTGGAGAGACGAAGTTTAATGTGGTTTAACTTCGGGTCGGACTGCTGGTGTTTGCTGATGTCCTGCACTATCTTTTCTAAATCGGATCTATCCTTAATAATATTATAGATTTTCAAGATGCTCTCCTTTTCGCCTTCGAACGTTTGTTCTTCCAGATTTACTCTCGACAATACGTCGGCTACTACATTTTTACTTCCAGGAACATACTCCCACTGTATATCGTATTCCTGCAGGACGAGTACCCATCTGGTCAATCTACCATGGCTTAACTTGCATCTTCTCAGAAATGTTATTGATTTGTGATCTGTTCGAACGGTCACTGGATATCCGAGGATATACGTCCGAAACTTCCCGCAGGCAAAGACTACACTTAGCAGTTCTTTTTCCGTCACATTTTAGTTCTTTTCACACTGGTTAAGGGTTCTGCTAGCAAAGCTCACTACTAGATGGTTTCCACTTTCATCTTCTTGGTACAGTGTTGATCTCAAGCTAATGTTACTAGCGTCACAGTTTATAAAGAAGGGTCGGTTAAAATCCGGATGGTTGAGCATTACTGCTTCTAAGAACTTCTCCTTAATTGATTTGAAGGTTTCGTCTTGTTCTTGACCCCATCGCCATTTATTCTTGGACGATAACTGGTACTGAAACCAGGCTGTCAGTTCGGAATAATTATTTTGGAACTTCCTATAGTAGTTACACAGGCCTAAACATGATTGTAGTTGCCTTCTGTTTTTTGGTATAGGCAATCGTTGTATGGCGTCTACCTTTTCTGTTGATGGTGTTATTCCTTGACTGTTTTACTGGAAACCCAAGAATTGTACTTCTTTAGCTATAAGCTTGGACTTGTCTAGTTTAAGGGTAACATTATTTTCAGCAAGCTTCTTCAAGACATGCTCCACACGGTAACAGTGTTCTTCCCAATTGGTTGATGTTATTAGGAGATCATCAACATAGACAGTCGTGAATTGGAGCGCTTCTGGTCCTAGTATATGATCCATACAGGCGACAAAAACAGCTACTTAGTTCACTAACCCGAAGGGCAACCTCTTAAACTGATAATTGCGCCCTTCGAAGATGAACGCCATGTATTGCCGGCTTGCTGGGTGCAACTCCACCTGCCAATAGCCGCAGACGGTATCCCACGTGGTAATGAACTTCGTTCCGTGAAATCTCTTCAATATCTCATCAATTTCGCCAGGTGAGGTACGATCGTTAATAATCATTTTCTTTATCTCACGTGCGTCAAGGCAAAGCCTTACCTTCCCATTTTTCTTTTGTATAGCCACAATTGGGCTAGTGTATGGCGATTGACTGCTCTCGATAATGTCTTTACTGATCATATTCTGGATCTCTGTGCGTACGGCTTCCTTCAAAGACTGTGCTATGGGATACGACTTTCGGTTAAATTCTACCGGTTCTCTGAATCGTATGGAACATTGGTAGTTCCGGATCTTTCCAGGTTCGTCCGAAAATACAGCTCGATATTTTTCATATATGTTGACCAATTGATTCAGCTGGTTTTCTTTTAATTGCTAGGTAGTATTATGGCACTGGAAGTTACGTATCTCCTGAATCTTTTGTTGCCATAGGTCATCCTCCGAATCCTGATGTACTGGCTTGTTGTTTGTTGAGTAGTTGGACAAGTAATTCACCTTATTTTGGTGGTCGAGAAGTTGTCTGGAGTCTAACATCTTGTTGTTAGTTAAATTGGCTACCCAGGTCGAACCTTCAAAAAAGAGTGATACCTTTCCTCGGCACAAGTCGATAACTGCTGAGTTTCTGCGCAATATGTCACATCGTATCATGATGTTGAAAGGTAATCCGGCTGCAACAAGAAATATCATATCCACACTAATGCCCTGACTGTTGACACTTAGGGATACTTGTTTTCTTATGGTCTTGTTCTGTCGGCCGGTAGCTCCTACAAGTACAATATTATTAATAGGTAGTACCGGTAAGTTTTTGTGGCATTCCTGCTGTATCCGGTCCAACTCATTACGATTTATTATAGAGACATTGGCTCCAGTGTCTATCATTATAGGAACAGAAATACCCTCAATTTCTGCAATTATATATATTATTTCATTATCATTATTATCAATGTTAATTTTGCTTTCCTGTAGCAGGTCCTTACGAATATCTTTCAAATAATTACTGTATATTATTGTAAAATTTTTTCTGTTTTTCTTCGAATTTCTTTCTTGGTTAAACCCAGCAGATTGGAGCAGTAAAGGGTTATTGGAGTTTATTACTGCCTCCGTTCGTTTAAATGTTCCGCATCATTACAGATTAGGCCGTTGGAAGCATCAGCTTGGAGTCCTGAAACTGCTTCGTTTGGTTCAGCACGATCGTCCTGTTGGGCTTCTGTTACAGGTAGTCTTCGCTGATTGTCCAGGCTGGAACTACGTCTGGGCTCGTACTCTCTGTAACGATTACTTCCCTGACTTCCTTGAAAGGTCTCGTACTCGTAATATCGGCTCCTTCGTTGAGGCTGGTACCTCCTCTGTCCACTGCCTTCCGCTCTGATGTAGTTAATATTGGGTCGATATGTCCTGTAATTATTGTTATTACCTCCATTCGGGTAATTCCGGTTCCGCTCTGATGTAGTTAATATTGGGTCGATATGTCCTGTAATTATTGTTATTACCTCCATTCGGGTAATTCCGGTTATAATTACCATGATAATTGTTATTAGAGAAGTTGGGGTTCCTCTGACCATTTGGAACATAATTACGATTATTATTATAATAACCGTTGTTGTTTTGTGGACGGTTATTATTATTATTATTATTATTATTATTATTATTATTATTATTGTTGTTGTTGTTGTTGTTGTTGTTGTTATTGCCATTATTATTAATGCGAGGAACATGATTATTATTATTATTGTTGTTAAATCTAGGTAAATTATTGTTATTACGGGTGTTATAATTGTATTCGGCATTATTCCGATTTGCGGAATTATAATTAGTGTTGTTGCCCACATTCTGCCGATTATTATTATTCAAATTATTGGTGTTACTTCTTGGTTCCGGCTTTTCATACCTCCTGCGACTTTGGCGGTAATAATCTTCATGCTCATACATTTCTAAGAGCTCGGTCATTGCTTGTACAGTCTTTATTTGACTGTTTCTTCTAGCTCTTATTATATCTTCCTCGTAATGGTATGAGAGCTTGCTGACCAGGCATTCTTCCGGTATTCTGGACTCTAGATGTTTGGCCACGCACACCTTTCCCAAGAAGTACGCCGTTAAAGTCTGGTTTCCATACGGGTTGTATTTTCCATGACAGATCCCGTCTCTGGCGATATTTTGTGTTGATTCAGACCAATATTTGGCTTTGAATAGCCTTTTGAATTGTTGGTAGTCGGTCACTTGTCTCTTATCGCCATCCACCAATTATCTGCTATCTCCTTGAACGATTCGTCAAGTACTTCTTTATTCTCCCTCCAGCGATTGCCTCTGTGTTGGGTGAAGTACTCTTCGATTCTGGCTAGGAACTCCATTGGTTTGTTTTTATAAAACCTGAAGTTAATTCCTTCACTATTCTCGCTGTTAGGACAACTGGTAATGCTTGTCGGTCGACTATGGAACAGGTATATATCTGTTTGGTTCTGTCGCACCTGACTGTTGATACTGGTCACAGTAGCTTCAATGCCGTCACATTTTTCTGTGAATCGGTCCTGCACTCGCTCCCAGTCTTCACGTGTTTCTTTTAGTCTTTCCTCCAACGTCTTCCTAGTCGTTCCTTCAATGTTGTTTACCTTAGTGTTTATTTCTGTCTTGATACTCTGTACTTCTCGTTCGGTTTGACTCCATCTTTCGTCAGCTCTTGTAACCTTTTGTTCGATTACCGTTATTTCCTCTTCTACCTTCTTGCTGATTGTTTCATTATTTTCAGCTATCTTTTGCCCCAGTTCTTCCTTCAATGCTTCCATCTTTCCATCTAATCGGTTCATATTCTCTTGGTTCGTCTCTCTTAACTCTTCTCTTAATTGTTGACTATTATTTTCCACCTTTTTATTGGTTTCTTCCAGTTTCTGGCTTATCTGGGTCAATTCCTCCTTCGATTGTTTATTGTCAGTTTTTATTTCCTCCATTTTCTCCTCAATCTTCTGAATATTTTCCTCCATCTTCTCCTCGACCTTCTTAATATTTTCCTCCATTAATAATTTATTTTCGTTTTTTATTTCGTCCACCTTCTCCTCCATCTTCTTATTGTTTTCACTTAATTCCTCCTTCAATCGTTGGTTATCACTTTTCATTTCCTTACTATTTTCTTCGATTTTCTTGTTAGTATATCCGATTTTATTACCCAATTCTTCCTTCAATCATTGGTTATCATTCTCCATCTTCTTACTATTTTCTCTTAATTATTCTTTCAATTGTTGGTTATCGTTTTCCAGCTTCTTACTATTTTCTTCCATCTTCTCCTCCATCTTCTTACTATTTTCTTCCATTTTATTACCCAACTCTTCCTTTGTCGTTTTAAATTCTCTGAGTAACATCTCCATCATTCTATCCAATTTTGTCTCTTCCTTTGTGGTGGATTTCTCTGGCTGTTCCTTCTGTGGTGCAGGCTTGTTTGGTTCTGCTGGCGGTAACATCGACTCCACATCTTCCACTGGTGTCGCCTCTTTATCCTCCATGTCTACCTCCTGCTCGGCCTCCATAGCCATTTTCCTTGATGTAGCTCTCCTGTGCATCTCGCTCCTTCTTCCGACCTATTGACCGCTGCCGAGCTAAAAATAGGAAATTGGACACTCGTCCTTATTTTATAACTCTATTACCTCCTATTTAAAGCCCTTTAGTTGGACGCCAATTTGTAATATAATTAATATTACAAATATAAAATAAATAAAATATATGTAGATAGTAAGAATTATATATGTTGTCTGAATCTCGGTGTTGAACTCGCCGATGATACAGCTCCACCTTGGATTCACCAATTACAAAGAATAAATTAAATATAAATAATGTTTTATAATTAAGTGTGATGGATTGATAATAAAATAAAATTTTGTAAGTTATGAAATTTGTACTAATATTGAGTTTTGGTTTAATTGGTTAATTTAATTAATTAATAAATAATTAATTATTTGTGTGTGTACTTTTCTTAGATATTTATTCTAGCACTGTAAATTATTTTGGTTTAGAAAAGAAAAATAGTTAACATTAATTATACAAATAAACACAACTCTTGTAACTGAATAATGATGTTCATTTATTGAGATTCAAAATTATGCGCCATTCAAACTGCGCATGGCCAAGGCATTGGCTGATATGTGCTCCAGTCGGTAGCTAACAAGATTAATAAAATATATTTTTTACAAGGTTAGTAATTATGGTTCTTTTAACGAGTCGAAATGGTCAGAGGGCAAGGAACAAGATACATTCTTACAGGTATTCTTAAACTAAATTATTATGGCTGAAATAAAACAATATTATTATTTAAATTGTCAATTAGGAAAATTAATATCGAACCATTCGTTGAAATGACGTCACTCCCTTCAAGCTGGCCGTGTACTCGTGCTGGTTCGTAAATCAAGTATGGCTGCCGTCACCTCGATTTTAGCTGCGATGAACTGGTTGGGCTTCTCCCGCAGAAATAAAATGATATTCCCTTCTCTGCGAAGTAGCGTTGGTCCAGGAAGATGGTGTAGAGTGTCCTCTCTTCTCCTGCGATGTCGTTTCGTGATGGGTTTCTTGTGAAGTGTCCGGTGTTCAAATATGTGTATACGTGTTCTGCGAATATGGTCCTAAATTGTCTCAAAATGGCCGTTGATTTCTTGTGTTTGAGTTTGATGGTGTTATTACTGTTGTTTGGAATTAGTGAGGTGTTAAAAGTTAATAGTTAATGTTATTTTCACTTTTAGTTAACCTCAGTTACATTCTGCATAACCACACTCGGTTTTACACAAAATTATTCATATTCTGTTAATACATTTTCAACTAGTCGTCTTCACGATTAGCAATAGACTAATAGACTGAACGTCGTCGTGTTAGGGTAATTTGTGATATGTCTTTTTCCTCTTTATATTGTTCAATTATAAAAATATCTGTCTAAGACTTGGTTCACCATCTAAATATACATAATAAGTTTTCTTATTTTTTACTGTATTTCAAATATTTCTTAATTTTACATAAATCTAACTACTCAGTAATATTGATTAATTAATTTTACATCTTTGGATATATAGCTGGGTTTGTTTCAAGCTCATTTAAGCCCAAAAATTACAATTTTTTATAATTATTGTATGCCTCATATTTTGTACAAATTTAGTGTTTAAATGGTTTTTAATTGTTTTTTCTGATAATAGTTCCATGGAATATTCTTAATAACTCCGTGATTATCTTTGTTGTTAATAATTTTGTTGTTAAAACACTTCAATATTGATTAATTTACTGTTTAGTCTGATTTGATTACCATTATAGGCCTAGTATTATTTGTTTCAAAAAGAAGTTAATTTTCTTTCCTTTGTCATTCTATTCGCTATTAATTGTGTCTGTATTAATTATATTTTCAATTTCTCTATTGTATGTATTGAATTCTATTCCCTATTATGTAATTGGATTCTCTGATAGATAGTTTTGGGTTTACATTACTAGTCTGTGTTTTCTAAAGTGGTGTCTTAGCTAGTCTGCTTGTACATTATATATGGTTTACTGTTTTGAATAAAATTATTACATTTCTATTTCCTACTTGCCTCTCTGCCTTACAAACTTGAAAATTAAATAACATGATTTAAAAATATAACAGAATATCTTATATCTACTAAATTTTTTTTTACAATATCATTTAAACATAACAAAAACATCTTATGCCTAATAACACTTTCAGTTATCCACTGTCTCTTGTGTTTATTATACCTATTTTAGTAATATAATGAAATGAAAATAAAAACATCTTATAATTACTGACACCTTCAGTTATTAACTGTCTCTAGTGTTCATTATAATTATTTTTGGTAACACAATGAAAAAAAATAAAAACATCTTATAATTAATGATACCTTCAGTTATTAACTGTCTCTTAGTTTTTATATAGTATTTCCCTACACTGATGGTAGTCTTTTTAATAGATTTCTCACACTACACTTCATTATAGTGTGTCACTTATTTTGGCTACACTAATGGTAGTCCTTTTAATAATTTTTCACATATTATACTTATAACTAGTATACAATTCGGTTTTCTTTGGGATTGTATCTTGTAACTTGTTACTGGGTCTAAATATATTGGTTTTAATTTAGTTCAATGGTATGTATTCCATTATTAACATTTTTTGGAATAACTCTTCTTGTTTCTAGGCTCTTTGTAGAAATCTTGACCTACTTTGTCCTTTCTTCATTATTATATTAGTAATTTCTGGTCTTGTGGTTTCTCTGCATCTTGACCTTATACATTTCCCTTATTAATATGGTTTCATCCTTTTATTTCCTTTTTCTTGTCCTTCCCTTTTTACTGCTTCCCCAATCTACTGGGTATACTGCTGGTTTATGGGTTTTTACATAGTAAGTTATTTTATCAATGGTTTTCTTTGTTATTTTTCATTCTTATTAACATTTTATTGACTTAATATACAGTTTCTAGTGTAATCCTTAAAACAATTCATTCTTCTCACTCACTATGGAACTTTTCTTCTTTACTTATTTTGCATTAAGTTAAATGTTTAGCGTGATACTTTTGTTATGCTACTATATATATATATATATATATATATATATATATATATATTATAACATCGCCAAATTCAGATCAATTTTGATAACAATAAGTATGTATAAAAAATGCTAAATAATCCTATATTTTAATAAATAAATAATGTGGAGAGTAAAAAATATAAAATGTAATTAAGAAGGAAGTAGAAAGAGTAATAAACCAAAAGTGATTAATAAAGAAACTCAACTAATAGACTGACAGACAAACGACATTGACCCAACCCCAGAGATTGGCCAGTTAAGAAACCTAAATAAAGAAAACTAGACGAGTGAAGGAGAAGAAGAATGAAAACCAAGAGAGGACAAACACACGATGAAGAAAACAAAATGAAACACGTCAAGAAAACCAGACAAGGAATAAAAAATAGAGAAGGGAGAAATAATTTAATCCAAAATAATAAAGAAAATGAAACCGGTTAAGAACCAAAATAATTAATGAATGTTAGTATTGACTGAATGACCATTGTGAATAGTCAGTAATAAAAAACGATAGATAAAAAGTACACTAAACCAAAGAGTTAGGAATGTATGTAATTTGTTAACAAAGAAAGACATAATATTAATAATTTTATATATAAGGTGTGTAGAGAAAGAGAATAAAATAATGAGAAATAAACGGAAGTTGAACTAGTGAAAGTGAATTATCCTAAAGTGATATAATACAAAAGAAACACTAAGCAAATTATAATGAACACAAAATAATTTTAAAAAGTGCCAGTGAAAAATAAAAAAAAATATTGTCTATAATAAAAATAGTAAGAGTACAGAAGGCTAAGATAAAGACTTAGTAAAATAACCAATGCTTAAGATTTAAGAGTGAACAATAACATTTAATAAAGTTACTATGAATAATATTTAGAATAGAACATTGATTCAGTAAATAATGAACACTAAGGAGTGATATTAACTGTGATGACTATGAAATAATATTGTTATAGAACTTAAGAATGTATTGTAAAGTTTAAAGGTGTGAATCACAAGAAAAGTAATAAGATGATGTTAACATGGAAGGGAAAGCAAAGAGCCTTAGAAAATAAGTATGTATCAACCTTAAGTAAATACCCATGTTATAAGGGAAGATTAATGAAAAAAGTTCAATAGAGGTGAGATTGTTTAGCACCCGAACAATAAATAAGAAATAATGAATTGCACACACATATTAAATAATAAGTGTTGATTAATTGTATAAACTATTGTTTATGAATAGGAGATGGATGGGGTAAATGTTATATGTTATATTAGAAATAAATAGTAATTAATAGCCATGTTATTGACAGTGGCAGAGTACTTAAAGTAAGGGAAGAAAACAATGTTTGAGTTATAAAGAAGAAAACTGTTAGTAAATAATTAGCAAAAAATATTGAATAACACAGTTGTTGCATACAAAGATCATAAAAAGACTAAATTAAAAACCTCCAGAGACATTAAACCTAATTATAAAAACAAAATAACGATTTAGGACTAAATGAAATATATTGTGTATGAAACAATCAAAAACCAGTAATGGCTACTTAGATGTGAAACAGGCCTAATGGTCAAACATAAACAATTAATGATTGTATAAAAATAACCATGTAATTGACAAATCCAAGGTGACTAATTCACCAAGGATGAATGGTAAATATTATTAAAAACAAAATATTAAATTAAGGAATTATATAAACAGAGAAATGTAATTAGTAAGTATGAAATTAATTGTAAACTTAGAAAACTTGAAAAAAACCAATATTGTGGGATACCAAAATAATCTTTGTGAGAAAATACAAATGACAGTGCAAATAGATAATAACTAAGAAGGAAGATAAGAGGAGGAAGGAAGTCAGAAGATATAGGAAGATTTGAAAGGAATTCAAATATTGATAACAATGTATTCATGTCCAGCTCGCCTAATGAGAATAATGGTGTAACCATGGAAACGACGGTTTGAAGAGGTAATTACCGTTGAATACAATGACTTAGAAAGTGACGCTCACGAAAACCAGAAGCCAGATTTCAGAACAACACATTTTCACATTTAAAATGTTGTAAAAGTAAAATAACTTATAGAAATTAAACGAAAAGGAGTCTGATGAATACTGAACACAATTACCTGATGGAGAAGACGTTTATTTGAAGACGAAGTGTATAAATAAATCCAAAAAACTTTGAAAAATATGCCGAAGCCCTAATAAATGAACCATGAATTATATTGCAGCCACAATCCTTCCTTCCCGACCTACAGAGTAATTACGTACTACAACGCTGTTAAGTATCCATTAAATTACCTCAACTTCCAAAATAACGCATTTTGAATATTTCTCACTATATGTTGAATACCACTGAATCAATTTTATTCTCTTTCAAAGATTAAATCGTAATATTAAGACACTGAAAATGTGTTAAGCTATAAAACTAATCTAGTATTTATGTACAACTTTTAAACCACTTGTACGACACTTCAACAAACCATTTATCATTACACATTACAATACTTAAGTAAAAACATTGTAAAGTGGTGTATTTTTATTATTGTAATTGCATCTGAGCCTTTCAACGTGATCAAAAGATTCCACAACCGTCGAACGTTAATATTAGTTGATCGGTGTCATAGAACGCCATGCTGTATGTTTATTTGTATTCAAAATCGATTGGTTAAACCCAGAGAAGAGTCTCATAAAGAATTAACCGGTGCAGAATTATATAAAAAATCAATTTTAACTTGTGTCTATGAAACAATAATATCAAATTGATAATAAATCTATACTGTGTATGTTAAAATGTATTTTATTTTATTAGGAAAGTGTATTCGTAAAAATATAATGTATAGCGAATGTCTCTGGTGTGACACTAATAAATTAGAAGAAGACTCTAATAATAAATTAAATTATTTAGACTTAACAACAAAGAAAAATGAAACAAATTTTGAATACGCAATATACAGGAAACCTTCTCAAACTGACTTAGTAATACCAAATACTTCTAATCATCCTCCCCAACACAAAATGGCAGTATTTAATTCCATGATTTACCGAATGCTTAGAATGCCATTAAATAACACAGAAAGAAACAAAGAAAGAAAAATTATCCAACAAATAGCAGTTAAAAATGGATACAAAATAAAAATTATTAATAAATTAGAAAATAAAATTAAACATAAAATCACTAATACAATTCCTAAAAACACTACATTTAAAAATTCATCTATTAATAATAATATAAAATATACAACCTCCACTTATTACGGAAATATAACTCAAAAACTAAATAAAATATTTAAAGATACTAATTTAAAAATATCTTATAATACAGATAATATAATTTTTAATAAAATAAAACCTAAAACTAAATCCAATACTCACAATAAAAATGGAATATATAAAATAGAATGTCCAGATTGCAATAAATTTTACGTGGGCCAGACGAAGAAAAAACTACGAGATAGATTCGTTCAACACCGCAATGCATATTTAAAACCAAATATTTATAAATCTAATTTAGCCACACATTGTCTAAATAATAACCACCAGTTTCCAAACATTGAAAATATAAAATTAATTAAAAACATACAAAAAGGTCAAAAAATGAATATTTGGAAAAATCTTAACATTTACAAACACAATAACAAAAATTTATTAATTAAAGAACAAACCCAAATAAAAACAAAACAAGACGATCTATTTAAAATTATAAATTTACTAAAAAATAAAAATAAAAATGAATAAAATAAAAAACAAAATTTCAAATATAACCGAGAAAACAGCTGCTGAAGAAAATAAACATTAAAACAATCGTTAACTAATCTACCTAAATCGATTATCAGTTATTTTATTTACATTAAAATCGATACAAATTCGATTATTCGTTAATTTTATATTAATAGAATTATTTCGATTGTTATTAATTCACTTAGAAACCTCTGATGATACTGATATTTTTCAGTGAAACGTGCATCAGGTGTTAAAAAGAATTTACTTTTTTCGTCGGACGCGTTTCGGCTTAAGTATCCGCCTTCTTCAGCTTTTAATCAGACTGCCATCATTTCGTAACGGTTTTTGTGTGGAAGGTGTAGTGGGGGTGGTGTGTGGAGGAAGGGGATTGGTGCAGGGATTCAACTTGATGTTTGTTTTTTGTAAAATTGTGTCAAAAAGTGTATGTGAATTATATTGTAATTGATCGTTGAGTATGTTGTTTGGTTGTGTTGTGTGGTGTTTATATATATCGTATTGTTCAGTTGTGTTGAGTTTTCGGCCTTTAGGTAAGTAATGTAAAATTTCGAGATTGGTGTCTATGTTGGTGTAACTGTGGTTTTCTGTGTGTATGTGTGTGGCAAATGCGGAGTGTATATTGTTGTTGGTTAGAGCTTTTAAATGTTCAGAATAACGGGATGAAAAAGATCTTCCTGTCTGGCCGATGTAGAAACTATTGCAGTCATTACATTTTAATTTGTAAACACCTGTTTTGTTATATTTGTCTATGTCTGTGTTTGTATTATTGATGTGTTTTGTAATGGTATTGGTTGTTCTGTATGCTATTTTGTATTTGTGTTTTCTGAATGTGTTGGCGATTTTGTGTGTGTAGGAGTTGTGGTATGTGAGTGTGATGTATTTATTGTGTTGTGTGCTGATGGTATTTTGTGTTTTGTTGTTTTTGTTTTTGATGCGTTTGTGTAGTGTGTTTATTAAATTAGGGTTGTAACCGTTTTTGATTGCTATGTATTTTATTGTGTTGAGTTCGTCGGTGTAATCTTGTTTATTTAAGGGTATTTTAGTTAGTCTATGGAGCATATGGTTGAAGGCCGCATGTTTATGTTGTGTTGGGTGGTTTGATGTGTTGTGTATAACCATGTCAGTTGTGGTTGGTTTCCTGTATATTTTGTATGTGTGTGTGTTGTTAGTTTTGTTAATTGTTAGGTCTAGAAAATTTTATACTATTGTTTTGTTCAATTTCCAGTGTAAATTTTAATTTGTGGTGTATAGTGTTTATGTATTTGTGGAAGTTTTCAACTTGTCTTGTGTTGCCTTTGAATAAAAGTAATATATCATCTACATACCTGTGCCAATATATAATTTTGTTAGTGTATTTGTTGTTGTTTATTATGTGGTTCTGTTCTATGTTGTGTATATATATTTCTGCTAGTATTCCTGATATGGGGGAGCCCATTGGGAGACCTTCTGTTTGTGTGTATATCTTGTTGAGATAACAAATAATATATCATCTACATACCTGTGCCAATATATAATTTTGTTAGTGTATTTGTTGTTGTTTATTATGTGGTTCTGTTCTATGTTGTGTATATATATTTCTGCTAGTATTCCTGATATGGGGGAGCCCATTGGGAGACCTTCTGTTTGTGTGTATATCTTGTTGAGATAACAAGATATACACACAAACAGAAGGTCTCCCAATGGGCTCCCCCATATCAGGAATACTAGCAGAAATATATATACACAACATAGAACAGAACCACATAATAAACAACAACAAATACACTAACAAAATTATATATTGGCACAGGTATGTAGATGATATATTACTTTTATTCAAAGGCAACACAAGACAAGTTGAAAACTTCCACAAATACATAAACACTATACACCACAAATTAAAATTTACACTGGAAATTGAACAAAACAATAGTATAAAATTTTCTAGACCTAACAATTAACAAAACTAACAACACACACACATACAAAATATACAGGAAACCAACCACAACTGACATGGTTATACACAACACATCAAACCACCCAACACAACATAAACATGCGGCCTTCAACCATATGCTCCATAGACTAACTAAAATACCCTTAAATAAACAAGATTACACCGACGAACTCAACACAATAAAATACATAGCAATCAAAAACGGTTACAACCCTAATTTAATAAACACACTACACAAACGCATCAAAAACAAAAACAACAAAACACAAAATACCATCAGCACACAACACAATAAATACATCACACTCACATACCACAACTCCTACACACACAAAATCGCCAACACATTCAGAAAACACAAATACAAAATAGCATACAGAACAACCAATACCATTACAAAACACATCAATAATACAAACACAGACATAGACAAATATAACAAAACAGGTGTTTACAAATTAAAATGTAATGACTGCAATAGTTTCTACATCGGCCAGACAGGAAGATCTTTTTCATCCCGTTATTCTGAACATTTAAAAGCTCTAACCAACAACAATATACACTCCGCATTTGCCACACACATACACACAGAAAACCACAGTTACACCAACATAGACACCAATCTCGAAATTTTACATTACTTACCTAAAGGCCGAAAACTCAACACAACTGAACAATACGAAATATATAAACACCACACAACACAACCAAACAACATACTCAACGATCAATTACAATATAAATCACATACACTGTTTGACACAATTTTACAAAAAACAAACATCAAGTTGAATCCCTGCACCAATCCCCTTCCTCCACACACCACCCCCACTACACCTTCCACACAAAAACCGTTACGAAATGATGGCAGTCTGACTAAAAGCTGAAGAAGGCGGATACTTAAGCCGAAACGCGTCCGACGAAAAAAGTAAGTTTTTCACAAGATAAAGTTCATTTTTAGTAAAGTGATAGTGCTGTGAAAGAAGAGATGAACAATCAAGACAACCTTAAAAAGAATATACAATATTATCTACTTGCAGAAGAAACAAATTGAAAACATCACTATATATATATATGTTGGGCTGTTATGAAAGGGCACACAAAAATTTATCTTTCTATGGGTTACAATTTATATATCTCACTATATGTGTTTAATTATTGCGATGGAAATCCATGATGTATTTGTATGATATCAATGTTATGTGTTTTACGTAGACTGTTATTTCGGATTTATTGTAAAATTGTCCGTATCCATGTAATTTAAGAGCAGTTGTAAGTTTAAAGAAAAGATCCATGTTTTTCGGTATCCAGGCAACTTATAGTATATAATTCGTAAAATAGTTTACCTTTTTCTTGTCCGTCTGGTGGCGTTTTCTCTATATTTAATTCAACGCGTTTCAGGACATATGCCCCATCATCAAATTTGGGTATTTTATGTGTTTTTTATGTTTATATTATATTTATTGTTATGTGTAAAATTGTATATACAGTGTTTTTAATATTTTAACGATCGACGAACTTCAACAAGGGATATTGCTGATGATGGGGCATATGTCCTGAAACGCGTTGAATTAAATATAGAGAAAAGGCCACCAGACGGACAAGAAAAAGGTAAACTATTTTACTAATTATATTTAAAGAAAAAAGGATAACTCAAGGATGCCCAAGAGAGATTATTGTTGAAGGATCTATATAGTTAGTGTTTTATTGTACATGCATATTGTAGCGCAACAAAAATGATCGCATTTCTGTTACATAAAAGAAGATTCACAGATTGATAAATAAATTGATACTTAATCCCATAATAGAACAGAGACCCAATTATGACAATTATAGTCATAGACAAAATTAAATAAGAATGCAAGGTAGTGTTGAATAGAATAAACGAACCTGTAAAATAAATAATAGCTAATGATATATGTTTAATAAAAAACAAAACAGAAAAATGAAACAATGACGTAATTTATGGTAATAACAGATAAGAATTTTGTGTTAAAAAAGTATTATATTATGACAAAAATGTTATGATAAAGTGTATGTGATGTTATATCAAATATGTGTTGAGTTCATGAAAAATAATGAAACAAATAGTGTTATTCAATGACTGTCATAGAATGAAGTGTGAGGCAGTTAACCAATGTTCATAAGTTCGAATTTTGTTGTATGTGATCAAGAGATCAAGATAAATTTGTTATTAGATGTAGAAAAATAATTGTTTATACAAATGTTAATAATTAAGTTTTGATTGTATGTACGAATTTATATAAAAGGGACTATAGATGCCTAACAGACATAACCACAGGTAGATCAATTTACAATAAAAGGCCTAACAGCCAAAAATACTAAATAAACACTTATAACTTAAAGGTTAGATACATCAATTAATAATAATTAATAAATACACTATGAAGAGCTAGAAAGAAGAAAAAACATTAAGTTAATAATAATATTTAATAAAATTTATACAAATTATAATAATACCATAATGCCATAATATCGATTGGTAAAAAATAATATTGAAGGTGGATTAAATATAATAAAAAAGGAAAAAATGGAATTATGTCAAAAAACCAGTAGAAGATGTGTATAAAATAATAAACCAGCTATCGGTAAAATTACATTCCGATAGGACAGCAAATTGACAAAGAATAGACAAAAAAATATATGAAAGAAACACTATATAGTCAAAACATGTGGAAGCGGAAATTAATATAGGTTGCTAGGGAAAAAATTAAGAAGAAGGTTGTTGATTTATAAAATAACAAGGATTGCTTTGTAAAAACTGAACGTGATGATTTAAAAAAAAACCCAAGAAGAATATATTGAATTGTAATATTCGAAATCAAGAGATACGATTATAAAAAAAATAAAACTCCAATGACAATACTTACATCTATCACTAACACAGATTAATAAAATAACGATACATTATGAAATAATAATCGAGAACAAATAACCGAATTCTACAAGAAGAAACTTGGACTGTCCCATGTCCGAAGGGAATTGATGAAATAGTAATCAAATATAAAGAGTTAACAGTAACACAACTCATAATATTCACAACACCAGAAATTATAACCTTGCAAATACACGGAACAACACTAACTGCTTCAACCGAAGGAAGAACCTATTTGGATCCTGGCGGTGTAGAAGAAACATCCATCGGGCTGTAAAACAAGTCAGAAGCTGTATTCCGAAGTGGACAGGACAAGAATTACTTTTATTAAACTGAAGAAAGAAAACTGTACTTCATAATTGACCAGAACAACGAATTCAGCGATCAACCGCTTACGTGATTTGCTTCGCCAAGAGACTGGTAAAGTTATATTATATTAATCATACTAAATACACAACACATAATTTTTGTAAATCTTGCATTCTTATTATGTATTTTTAGTCTTCCCCACAGTTACAAGAACCTTCACACCCTGAAATAGATAAAATACAAATCAAATATAATATATATCCAAATATAAACAAAGGATTAAATAATCAACAATCGATACCTGAATCTATAGTCCCAACATATTTTAATTAGAATATATCTGAGTTAATGTGAATTGAATACACAAATAAAGAACCTTTATATATTTGTCACACCTTGTTATTTGGAGTATGGTTTAGTGAACTGGAACAAAAGTAACTAAATAAGTAGAGAATAAATGGTTAATAAAAACATCGAATAACCTATAAGTTTCGTTGAGCCGATACTACAGCGCTGATAGCGGAATTATCTGACACCAAAGAGGGAGCGTAAAAATATAAAATTAGACGGAACTCTCTTCAAGGCATAATAGGGTTGGATGAAATTGTAGAATAAATCTTAAGTTATTTAAGTTCTAGGCACACTAACACTAACAATTATTAAAGAGTTAAGTTAACATTAATTAAGTACATCCATATATTCCACAACTACAAATATTTCCGAGAATTTATACAATTAAATTAATACAACACAATCGACAAATACAACAGTGGGAATTTAGACCGTACGTATCGGTTTACTTACAAATTGGCGCTCAACTTGTGTAGGGCTTAAGTTAAGTAACTATAAGTATAATAATATTACTTAACCAGAGCAGGCAACTGTGGGAGAGTAAATATGCATACCAGAGGTAGATCAAGGATTAGGGCAGGAGAAACGGAGAAGGAAATAGACGCACAAGAACAGGAAATAGAACTAATAACAGACAGTGAAATGGAACAACAGACAGACGAAATAGCGGAAAATGAAATTATTGTGGACAAGGAAAGGGAACCAGTGGAAGAAGATGCCCAAGGGGACCAAATAGATAAAACTGGAGCCAGAGAAGTACCCAGTTGGGAGGAGATGATGAAATTTATGACAGAACAATTTAGGAAAACAAATGAGGAAAATAAGGAAAACTTAAGGGAACAATTTAGGAAACAGGATGAAAACTCAAAGAGGCTGGAGGAAAAATACGATAAAACAAATGAGGAAAATAAAGAAACCTCAAAACAAATGAACGAAAGACTAAACCAAATTCACGAAAGGTTAGATAGGAATGATGAGGGTGTAAAACAAATGAAGGAAGACATCCTACAAATACATGAAGAGAATTTAAGGCAGATTAATGAAAAAATTGAAAATCTTCATGTGACAATTAACCAGAAGGTGGACCAAAATAATGAGGAAAGACTATTAGAAATAGCCAAAACAAATGAAGGGTTAGAAAAAACTAACGAAACAATAGTACAGATTCGTGTAGAATTACAGAATAAAATTAATGACACAAAAATTGAGAATAAAACATTGGTTGAAGAAATCCAGAAGGAAACTGTTGAAAAATGTGAGCAAATTAAAAACGAAGTACATCAGGTACGGGAAGAGAATAAGGAAGGTATTAAGCACATACAGACAGACATGGGCGAACGACTCGAAAGGGTCTATGGCAATTTAAATAATATGGAAGGTCAAATCAATACCAATAAAAATAAAATAGAAGAGATTAGTAGGCGTGAATTACAATTACAGGAGGAAGTAGATTCATGGCGGGATAGGACATGCCAAAATAGTCATACAAATAAACATGAGAACAGAGAATCGATTAATTTTCGTAATTATAAGCGCAATCCTATGGAATTTTTAAAGAGATTGGAAGAGGTGATCATAAGGAATAGAGAGAATCGCTGGAGTATTATACGAAGCATGATTGATGAAACGTTTAAAGATACTTATGATAATTGGTGGACAGCGGTGCGCCCGGATATACTGGACATGACTGAGTTCAAAAAACAATTTAAGGAGAAGTATTGGTCGGAATCGACCCAGAACATGATTAGGAATAATTTGAGTAACGGTCGATACGAAACAAATGTAGGCCAGTCCCCTACTTCATACTTTTTAGGAAAAGTATGTATGGCGCGGAACTTAGAGCCCCGAATTCCTGAAGAATGTTTGGTAATACAACTATCCTATCATTACGAGGAAGGGATAAAGAATGCGCGTATGTGTAGTCAAATCAAAACGATTCCAGCCATGGCCAAATTCTTGGAGAATTATGAACACGAGAACCAATACCAGAGAAATAGAATGCTAAATCATAAATATCAGAGGTATGATAATAACGCGCCGCCAACCAATTCTCATAATAACGATCGCAATCGACCTGCGCAAAACATGAATACTAATAGAACACAAAATGAAAACACGAATAATAATTCCAGAAACTATAATTATCGCGGCAATAACAATTACAATTACCGTGATAGTCGCAATAATAGAGGAGATGGGGACAGACGACCCAATAATTATAGACATAACGTCAATTATATTTACTCCAGACCTCAAGGTAATCAGCGACGATACTACCCAAGGAGTCACCGATATGACAACCATTATGACCAATCTCGGCGTGAAGACAACTACCCACATGATGGAAATTATAGGATAGCAGAACATAATACGGAGGATCGCACGGAACCAGTACAAAACCAACACAGTAATCAGAATGAAAATAGAGAAGAGGGAGTAAGCCCTCATTTAAACTAATAGAGGCAGTGAAAATTAATGAATACCCGTCACTGAACCGTAATCTTGGGGAACAACAATTAATAAATAAAATTAAGTGTAATCATAAAATAACCATAACTAATAACCACTATTTAAAGAATATCAGGGAAGATTTGTTAGAAGAGGATCAGAAACATGTAAACAGTAATAGTAATAACGAAATCATATATATATCAGCAAAATTCTAAAAGACAGTAAGACCAACTTACACAAATTATTTGAAATAACTATTATATATAAAACGAATTTAGTAAGAAACAAAAATTACTAAATCCAAAAGAAATATAATGAATAAATTCTAAAATGAAGTAATGACAACTTACTACCTTATATTTGAACAACTTCTGTATTAACAAAAAGAAAAAGAATTTATATAAATGAATAAATTCTAAAAAAAAAAAAAAATAATAATAAGAACAACTTATTACCAATCTTGAAGAAAAATACTTGGAATTTAAAAATAATTTGAGTTGAATACTACCACTAAATTCTGAAATACAATAAGAACAACGTATTATCGATTTTGAAGAAAACAAGAATTATTGTTAAATGTTTATAAAGAAATAATGTGTATAATGAATAACAAACCCCAAGATTACAGAAGAAAACGATAATTATTATTATTATGTGTATAAAGAAATAATGTGTATAATGAATAACAAACCCCGAGATTACAGAAGAAAACAATAATTATTATTATTATATGTATAAAGAAATAATGTGTATAATGAATAACAAACCCCAAGATTACAGAAGAAAACGATAATTATTATTATTATGTGTATAAAGAAATAGTGTGAATAATGAAGAATGAACCCCAAGATAAAAGTTATTACCTCAAACCTACTTATCCAAAATAAAGAAGAAAAAAAAAATCATATGACCTAAAATACATACTACATTGCCACATGATGGAACAATCTCAGTAAACGATTGAATGTAACTAATATAATGTTAAAGAAGACAAGAAGGAAAGAGTATTTATGAACATAATTCATTAAAAAATAAACAGCCAAAATAGTGAATTACGATAAGAAGAAGAATAATTAAGTATAAGGAATATATTTAGTAAGAAATACAATTATAATGATCAACACACAACAACTGATTAAAAAATATTGAGATCAGAGAAAAAAAAACAAACGAAGAAGATACTTAACATTACAATCTCAACAAAAATGAAAACAAAAATGATTACAATTGATAACTGTCAAAGTCAATATTAACGAATGTTTAAGGAATTAAAATGGAACTACGAAATATGAAGAATAGTAATGAAAAAATATAAATGCAACAAAGAAAAAATCTTTTCCCAAATATTTATTATTAAATGATTAAAGAGATTATTAGGAGATTATTATTATATTTTATAGCTGACTGTAGATGAATTCCAGCAGTACTATATTAAGATGTAGTGTGGGCAGCAGAGTATGAAGCCAAACAGTGCCTCTGTGAACTGTACCAACGCATGTGTTAGGGATTGTTAGGGAAATTAAATATTTAAGGAATATTAGAATAGTTGCAAAAATAAATTCAGTTTCCAAAGGAGTAGGACGAAGAAAACAGAAAGAAGCGAGTTGACAGAAGAATAATGAAAAATGCAGTAATTATAGTAATTATAAATAGGAGAGATGTAAAACTAATGTATCAGTAATAGTGTAGCCAGTTACCAACAAATAATGTGTACAGAAATAAAAATGATCAAGAATTTTAAATAAAATGATGAAATGTTATTAAATAAAAAAAGGTACTAATACTAGTCTAATGAAGTTACACTGAGAAGACCATCGTCAACCATTAACAATGAAATTAAGAAAAGGCATGTGAAAAAGGCAAGTTTATTTGACCTAAACTTCATTCAGGTAAATTAACTTTTTTAGGAGGGGAAGCATATGTAGCGCAACAAAAATGATCGCATTTCTGTTACATAAAAGAAGATTCGCAGATTGATAAATAAATTGATACTTAATCCCATAATAGAACAGAGACCCAATTATGACAATTATAGTCATAGACAAAATTAAATAAGAATGCAAGGTAGTGTTGAATAAAATAAACGAACCTGTAAAATAAATAATAGCTAATGATATATGTTTAATAAAAAACAAAACAGAAAAATGAAACAATGACGTAATTTATGGTAATAACAGATAAGAATTTTGTGTTAAAAAAGTATTATATTATGACAAAAATGTTATGATAAAGTGTATGTGATGTTATATCAAATATGTGTTGAGTTCATGAAAAATAATGAAACAAATAGTGTTATTCAATGACTGTCATAGAATGAAGTGTGAGGCAGTTAACCAATGTTCATAAGTTCGAATTTTGTTGTATGTGATCAAGAGATCAAGATAAATTTGTTATTAGATGTAGAAAAATAATTGTTTATACAAATGTTAATAATTAAGTTTTGATTGTATGTACGAATTTATATAAAAGGGACTATAGATGCCTAACAGACATAACCACAGGTAGATCAATTTACAATAAAAGGCCTAACAGCCAAAAATACTAAATAAACACTTATAACTTAAAGGTTAGATACATCAATTAATAATAATTAATAAATACACTATGAAGAGCTAGAAAGAAGAAAAAACATTAAGTTAATAATAATATTTAATAAAATTTATACAAATTATAATAATACCATAATGCCATAATATCGATTGGTAAAAAATAATATCGAAGGTGGATTAAATATAATAAAAAAGGAAAAAAACGGAATTATGTCAAAAAACCAGTAGAAGATGTGTATAAAATAATAAACCAGCTATCGGTAAAATTACATTCCGATAGGACAGCAAATTGACAAAGAATAGACAAAAAAATATATGAAAGAAACACTATATAGTCAAAACATGTGGAAGCGGAAATTAATATAGGTTGCTAGGGAAAAAATTAAGAAGAAGGTTGTTGATTTATAAAATAACAAGGATTGCTTTGTAAAAACTGAACGTGATGATTTAAAAAAAACCCAAGAAGAATATATTGAATTGTAATATTCGAAATCAAGAGATACGATTATACAAAAAATTAAACTCCAATGACAATACTTACATCTATCACTAACACAGATTAATAAAATAACGATACATTATGAAATAATAATCGAGAACAAATAACCGAATTCTACAAGAAGAAACTTGGACTGTCCCATGTCCGAAGGGAATTGATGAAATAGTAATGAAATATAAAGAGTTAACAGTAACACAACTCATAATATTCACAACACCAGAAATTATAACCTTGCAAATACACGGAACAACACTAACTGCTTCAACCGAAGGAAGAACCTATTTGGATCCTGGCGGTGTAGAAGAAACATCCATCGGGCTGTAAAACAAGTCAGAAGCTGTATTCCGAAGTGGACAGGACAAGAATTACTTTTATTAAACTGAAGAAAGAAAACTGTACTTCATAATTGACCAGAACAACGAATTCAGCGATCAACCGCTTACGTGATTTGCTTCGCCAAGAGACTGGTAAAGTTATATTATATTAATCATACTAAATACACAACACATAATTTTTGTAAATCTTGCATTCTTATTATGTATTTTTAGTCTTCCCACAGTTACAAGAACCTTCACACCCTGAAATAGATAAAATACAAATCAAATATAATATATAACCAAATATAAACAAAGGATTAAATAATCAACAATCGATACCTGAATCTATAGTCCCAACATATTTTAATTAGAATATATCTGAGTTAATGTGAATTGAATACACAAATAAAGAACCTTTATATATTTGTCACACCTTGTTATTTGGAGTATGGTTTAGTGAACTGGAACAAAAGTAACTGAATAAGTAGAGAATAAATGGTTAATAAAAACATCGAATAACCTATAAGTTTCGTTGAGCTGATACTACAGCGCTGATAGCGGAATTATCTGACACCAAAGAGGGAGCGTAAAAATATAAAATTAGACGGAACTCTCTTCAAGGCATAATAGGGTTGGATGAAATTGTAGAATAAATCTTAAGTTATTTAAGTTCTAGGCACACTAACACTGACAATTATTAAAGAGTTAAGTTAACATTAATTAAGTACATCCATATATTACACAACTCCAAATATTTCCGAGAATTTATACAATTAAATTAATACAACACAATCGACAAATACAACAGTGGGAATTTAGACCGTACGTATCGGTTTACTTACAATATGTAGTATGTGAGATGCTTTACAACACTTGAAATCAAACGTTAATAAAATCTGTCTTGTTAATCAGGCTGTTCCATTTCCAAGTCCTGTCACAATGGGCCTGGTACATTTTAGGGTTCGTCTAGGTCATTGGCCTAGTTTTAAATTTTACGGGATGCCTCCCCCTCTTCAAAAAAATCTTAGAATTAAAAAAAAATTCTCAAAACTTTTAGAAGGGTAATGAGGCGGCTCAACAGAATCAAATATTTTTTTGCACACGTTCTTCAAATGTAAAAGACTGCACGCTTGTTGATTTTGGTGAAGATTGGTTAAGGGAAAGGGGTAGTTTACCAGCCACATTTTATTCTCTAACAAGAGTAATTGTTTCTATGACGAACGATAACTGCCGCATATTTAAAATGAATCAAATAATTTAGTGCATACATTCCTCAGTTGTAGATAACTCAATGTCTGTTGATTTTGTTGAGGATCGGTTAAGGGAAAGGGGTAGTTTACCAGCAACATTTTATGTTGTAACAACAGAACGTTTTACATGAAGAACGATAACTGCCGTAAATTCAAACAGAATCAAATAATTTTTTACATATGTGTCATGGTTGTAGAGGACTCAAGGCCTATTTATTTTGGTGAATATCGGTTAAGGGAAAGGAGTAGTTTACCTGCAACTGTTAATGTTTTAACAACAGTAATTGTTTCTATGACGAACGATAACTGCCGCACATTAAAACAGAATCAAATAATGTTTTGCATGCATCCCTGAATTGTAGAGGACTTAGGAACTATTGATTTTGGTGATAATCTGTTAAGGGAAAGGTGTAGTTTACCAGCAACATCTTATGTGATACCAAGTGTAATTTTTATTTCCATATTCCTTAAGGAAATGGAAGTATGGTGATGGCAAAAAAATCGTGTTCGAGATTATTGCAGATTCTGATTGTACTACACTCAAAACATGAAAAAAGTCGTTTTTCGAAAAGTGTCTGAGTGTGTGTCTGTCTGTGTGTGTTTGTGTGTGTGTGTGTGTGTGTGTGAGTCTGTAGTTTTTTTTTTCTATGGCAAACGATAACAGCCGCAAATTCAAACAGAATCAAATAATTTTTTGCATACAGCCCTGATTTGTAGAGTACTAACGACCCATTGTTTTTGGTGAAGATCGGTTGAGGGAAAGGGGTAGTTTACCAGCAACAGTTTTTTTTATCAAGGTTAATTTTATTTGGCAAACGATAACAGCCGCAAGTTAAAACAGAATCAAATAATGTTTCGCATACAGCCCTTAATTATGGAGTTCTCAAGACCTATTGTTTTTGGTGAAGATCGGTTAAGGGAAAGGGGTAGTTTACCAGCAACGTTTTATGTTTTAACAAGGGTATTTTCTATGGCAAACGATAACTGCCGCAAATTCAAACAGAATCAAAAACTTATTTGCATACAGCCCTAAATTGTAGAATTCTCAAGACCTATAGTTTTTGGTGAAGATCGGTTAAGGGGTAGTTTACCTGCAACGTTTTTTTAACAAGGGTATTTTCTATGGCAAACGATAACAGCCGCAAATTCAAACAGAATAAAATAACTTTTTGCATACGCCACTGAATTGCAGAGAACTCAAGGCCTTTTGATTTTGGTGAAGATTGGTTCAGGGGAAGGGGTAGTTTACCTGCAACCTTTTACGTTTTAACAAGAATAAAGTACTTGAAAATTTATTTAAACTTTTTCAAACATGGGTAGTTGTTAAAAATAAAATAATTTTGTTGCCAGGCAATGAAACTATAATTTTTTCATTTTAATGTAAATTATGTATAAGAGAAAATATATCGTGCGTGGCAGGCAAGCGTATCTCAGTTATGTACTGTTTACGTTTCCATTTTATTATTATGACTACCGCAATAAAAAGGCAGGGAAGACACACACACACACACACACACACACACACACACACACACACACACACACACACACACACACAAAATTCGCATTATTTCTGGCCTCATTCATGTTTATTTTCTTACATTTGCACGCTTTTTAAATGGAAAGTGCCGAAACCCATACCAACATAACGCGTGCAAGCCGAAAAAGTGTTCAGCGTGTAATGTAATTATGATTAAATGTAAATGTAATTTACATTTGTGGCAATTAATTATTTAATTGTGTTTGCCGTGCCCCACGATCTTGGAGCACTATTTATATATAATGAAAAATTATATAATATAAGTGATATCAAATCGTTAAAATTGATTTGTAACGTCTTACGTACTTTGGGCGTTATCAATATAATGATATTTTATTATATTGCTTTGCGATAGATAATATGTATTTACTTGCTTTAATCGATTACTTTCATGCCGTGTGTTATACGACCATTTAATACTATGTATAACTATTCTGATTCTTATTAACAAATACTTGATATCATTTAGTAGATTAACGTTATCAATTGATTTATTTTATTTGAGCATATGAAACTCTTGAAAATCTATTTTATTTTTCTCCAAAATTTAAGTTAATATCTGGGATGTAATTGGTAATAATGAACGCATATATATGATCAACTTAAATTACTAGTTTATTTATAATTCACAACAAATTAAAATTGTACATATGATATGTCGCTGTACCTGAAATACATATATATTTTATAAGAACAAATTCGTGTTTCAATATATGCTGAAAACAAAGAAAAACATACATACATATATAAATCAAATAATATAACAATTCATATTCTACTTATTTAATGCGTTCATTAAATCCCAAATAGGCTTTTGTTAAAACATTCATTAATTACTTTTTATTCAGATTTATTCATCGCGTTTCTTAATAATTTTCTCAGGGATGAATTCTTTGAAAGAATCAGGTCAGTAGAAGTAACTAATTAGAAATGATTAAAATAATGGTTACTTGATTATTGAATATCCATTAGTTGTTGACGAAGTCTAGTTCCGGTGATGAAGATGACTCGTAGACACATTTCGTCGGATGCTGTTTTATCACAATCACTTAACACTCACTCTTCCGGTCACTCGCGTTGTCGTTTGTTTATGTGAATAATTGAAGTTTAGTGTTCATTCAAATGTTCCATCTTACGGTGTATGTTGTGTGTTCGTTTTGACGTTAATGTACATGTCTGGTTTCACTTATCGCTGCTTCTTTAAATATTCGTATAATTTGTTAATTAGTTTAATATTTCATGTTCATTATGTTGTTAATAAGGTGTAGTAACACTATATTAAATTCAGCTGTTTAGTATATCGTTTATGTGGTGATATCTGTTCGTGTAACGGTCTGATTGTTCACTTTATATAATTCTTATCTAAGTCCGTTACGACACACTTCGAAATACACTCTTTAAAAGTTTACTAAGACTTACTATCATGACGTGAAGATATTATTAAGTCTTTTAAGTTACAGGTTAACGTACTAAGTCCCGTACTCGAGTTAATTCTCCGCACGATTAATGTACTCTTGTGAACTTAGAATAAAACTAACTCCGAACACTTAGAATAAACTGTTTGAAATCTGAGTATCAACTGTTCCGTACTTGAAATTAACTAACTGAAAATTTGAGTATAAAACTGTCTGAAGATTTGAGTAAAAACTGTTTCAAAAATTGAGTATAGACTCTCTCTCCTCCGTCTTGGACAGATAGTTTTATTAATTCGTCCCTACTCAAAATTTTGTCTCTGGCGCAGTTCACGCCTACTTCATTTTGAGATTGGTCAGTTTTGAATTTTCTTGGAATATTCTGTCCCACCATGTCGAGATCCTACGTCATAGTTCTTCCGATAGGTCTTCCGTTTCGGTTGCTATGGAAACACTCCTCACCACCAATTTTCTCCCTGGCTGAAGGCATCTGATAGGTTCTTAGACGTCCCCCGATTTTGCTCTGACGAACGTTGACCCTTTTCGTAGAAACTACGGCTATTAGACACTTGTCTATCAACCTATTGTCTGAAGTAAACTCTGTGTTTCTCTAGATTGCCATTATCTGTACTCTCGGTCCTCCTGGCGTATTGTTCTATGTTATACCCCTTTTTTGTGGCTATTAGTAATTTTGAACATCTGCTGGCTGGTGAAGTCACCCCAACTTTCCACTCGTAAATCCTGTCTGTCACTTAGACGATAACTCCAGCTGCGTAACATGACTTGAGTTTTTGTCAGATCTATCCTACTGTATTGTTTCTTAAGGTGCAGTGCATCCGTACCATTGTAATATGTAGTTTCACTCGTTTTTGTCGTTTATCGTATACTGACGTAACATGGTCAAACATCTGCCACGATTCTCGGTACAAGTGTGAATGTCCTTGCTTACTTTGTTCCAGCTGTAGTGAGCAATAATTCTGGACTACACTTTCCCAGTCATCTTGTGCCACCAATTTCTATAGTCGTATCTTACTTAATGTCTTTCTATTGTCAAGCTAGCGACGCTGTACTGACATCTTCTCATTACGCTTTATTTATTGCGCCAACTATAAGTCGTTGACACCGCCTCGTGTGAACGTACTCCGTCGAGGTGAAAATTTGAAATTTTTTTAAAATTTTTGCTCGTTACAAGCGTGGATAGCGATTTGCTTCCTGTGGATCGCTGGGCAGTGTAACTGCACGTGTTTACAGAGGAACGATTTATAGACAGACTTTTCGTCTTTAGGGAATGAACCCTCTTGATGCTGAGGGTCCATGAGTGACTTCGGAGCGCTCCTTCTTCTCCGCGTGTTTGTTCTGTGAAACGTACACTGTAGATTCGCAGCTTTATTCTAAGCAACGCTCAATAGGAAATGTTGAAAATTTTTGTCCACGGTGTACCCTCATACACACTAAACCTGCCCTGATGTTTTAATTACGGACATCATAATATTAATACTTTGGAAACTTGAGCACTACTTAATGGAGATCAATCATTAACTTATAGAAGCCATTAATTTTATGCATATTTTTTATATATATGTGTACAACGTTATCGGCAACAAAGAAGTAGTTTTTGTTAAAATTCCTTCCCGTGATATTTGGCCGTAGTCCAATGTTTTCTACAAAACCAGATGTTTCGGCAATGCCATCGACTTCCATCATCAGTGAAAATCGAGTGCGATAACGTGAGGTGGTATACGATAGTGACCACAGTACTGTGGTTAAAGCTGAAGCAGTAAGTAGAAAGAAGTAGTTTCTATGGTAATATTTCATTTCGAAAATGATTTTAAATATAAATCTTAGAATATGGAAGTCATGTATGGTTCTCCATACCGACCGATATCTGCCGTAAATTTAAACATAATCAAACAATGTTTTGCATACTTCCCTACATTGTAGAGAACTCAAGGTCTGTTGATTTTGGTGAAGATCAGTTAAGGGGAAGGGGTAGTTTACCAGCAACATTTTATGTTGTTACAAGAGAAATATTCCATGACGAACGATAACTGCCTTAAATTCAAGCAGAATCAAATAATTTTTTACACATGTGCCTGAGTTGTAGAAGACTCAAGGCCTATTGATTTTGGTGAAGATCGGTTAGGGGGAAAGGGTAGTTTACCAGAAACATTTTTTGTTATAACAAGAGTAAAGTACTTCATTTTGATAAATAAAGTATCCTGATAAGAATATCTTAATAATCCACTGTAGAAACGTAGAGGAAATATCTATAAATGAAGAGGCTAGTTGAACGGAGTGGGGGTTATTTTCAATAAATAAAAATTATAGTTGAAGAGGGAGGGGATAATTTTTTATATATGTACTACGTTATCGGCAACAAAGAAGTAGTTTTTGTTAAAATTCCTTCCCGTCCTCTTTGGCCGTAGACCAAAGTTTTCTGCAAAACCAGACCTTCGGCAGTGCCGTCGACTGCCATCATCAGTGAAAATCGAGTGCGATAACGTGTGGTGGTATACGTTATTGACAACAGTACGGTTGTTAAGACTGAAGCAATAAGTGGAAATAAGTAGTTTCTATGGAAACGTTTCATTGCGTAAATGATTTAAAATATAAATCTTAGAACATGGAAGTCATGTGTGGTTCGCCCTGCCGATATTTATTTCCATGTTCCATAAGGAAATGGAAGTATTGTGATGTCAAAAAAAATCGTGTTCGAGATAATTGCAGATTCTGATTGTACTACCCTCAAAACATGAAAAAAATTAATTTTTTGAAAAGTTTCTGTGTGTGTGTCTGTGTGTCTGTCTGTCTGTCTGTCTGTCTATCTGTGTGTCTATCTGTGTGTAGATTTTTTTTTTTTTGGCAAACGATAAGAGCCGTAAATTCAAACAGAATCAAATAAGTTTTAGCATACTGCTCTGAATTGTAGTTTTCTCAAGGACTTTTGTTTTTGGTGAAGATAGGTTTAGGAAAAGGGGTAGTTTACCTGCAAGTTTTATGTTTTAACAAGGGTAAATTTTTCTATGACGAACGATAACTGCCGTAAATTCAAACTGAATCAAATAGATATTTGCATACCTTCCTGAATTATAGAGAACTCAAAGTGTTTTAATTTTAGTGAAGGTCGATTAATGGAAAGGGGTATTATACCGGCAACATTTTATGTTTTAACAACGGTAATTTTGTCTATGACGAACGATAACTGCCGCACATTCAAACAGAATCAAATATTTTTTTGCATACCTTCCTGCATTTAAAAAAAAAACTAAAGGTCTGTTGATTTTGGTGAAGATCGGTTAAGGGAAAGGGATAGTTTACCGGCTACATTTTTTGTTTCAACAAGAGTAGGCCTAATTGTTTCTATGACGAACGATAACTGCCGCACGTTCAAACAGACCCAAATATTGTTTTGCATGCATCCCTGAATTTGTAGAGTACTCAAGACATATTGATTTTGGTGAAAATCAGTTAAGAGAAAGGGGTAGTTTACCTGCAACGTTTTATGTTTTAAAAAGGGTAATTTTTACTATGACGAACGATAACTGCCGTAAATTCAAACATAATCAAATAATGTTTTGCATATTTGCCTACATTGTAGAGAACTCAAGGCATGTTGATTTTGGTGAAGATCGGTTAAGGGAAGGGGGTAGTTTACCAGCAATATTTTATGTTGTAACAAGAGAAATTTTTCATGACTAACGGTAACTGCCGTAAATGCAAACAGAATAAAAAAATTGTTTACATATGTACCTGAGTTGTAGAGGACTCAAGGCCTGTTGACTTGGGTGAAGATCGGTTACGGGGAAAGGGTAGTTTACCAGAAACATTTTTTGTTCTAACAAGAGTAAAGTACTTAATTTTGATAAATAAAGTATCCTGATAAGAAGATCTTAATAATCCACTGTAGAAACGTAGATGAAGTATCTATAAATAAAGAGGCTAGTTGAACGGGGTGGGGTAATTTTCTATAAATGAATATTATAGTTGAAGGGGGAGGGGATAATGTTTTATATACTACGTTATCGGCTACAAAGAAGTAGTTTGTTGTTAAAATTCCTTCCCGTCCAGTTTGGCCGTAGACCAATGTTTTCTGCAAAACCAGACGTTTCGGCAGTGCCGTCGACTGCCATCATCAGTGAAAATCGAGTGTGATAACGTAAGGTGATATACGTTAGTGACCAGAGTACTGTGGTTAAGGCTGAAGCAGTAAGTAGAAAGAAGTAGTTTCTATGGAAATATTTCATTTCGAAAATGATTTTTAATATAAATCGTAGAACATGGGTTCTCCATACCGATATTTTGTAAATGGCAACTGTTTTGCAATATTGTGACGGCGCATGCTTAGTGTAAATATCCTGACGATGGTCCATGACCAAAATCGATAGAAATTAAGAATATAGCTAAAACTTTATTATAAATCATATGTATGGTATCTTTACATATTGTGAACAATGAATACACTACGATAGAAGATTAAGTGCATTCTATACAACGCGTTACTTTTAAATACTCATACAGAGAACTAGCCACTGAATTAGTTTCCTCCAAGGTATATATTCAGTAAAACAATTATGCTTATTATTTTGTAAAACAGATTGCATAAATAAACGTGAAAAAAAAATACGCCAATGTATCAGTCGAATAGTCATATTGAAAATTTATTCCACAGTAGTCAGTATGGCATTTTATTTTTTAAATAAGTTATTATAAGAAGTGGTGTAATAATAGCCAAATATCTCTCTCTTCTATAAAACACCTTCTCAGAAATGTTTTAAAGTGAATTCGTGTTCAGCAAAGTATAGCCTGAAAATATTCTAGACCAACATGATCAACATAAATTTTAAATTCCAAGGTTCCATAGTGTTTCACAAAGCACAAAATAAACACTCAGTGCAGTTTAATAAATAGATTCCTTTTATTGCAATACTCAAACACCAAAGAAAATTGTTGTACAAATTGTGCTGATAACGATAAATTCATTTTCAAAATAGTACATATTTTTTATCGACTACGTTACACGTTATATTACGGTATAGTTAATAAAATCCATTATATCGTCTATTATCTTAATGTTTATACTTACAAATCATCGTGAGCTCATATTGACCTCAGCCGACAATTATATGTTTTTAATTCATATAACCAATTAAGGGTTAAATCTATAGTTGACACTAAGCAATTGACACTTTTTGGCTCTTGAATCTATACTATAAAGAAAACCAAGTCAGACACAAAAAACGTGCAGAAACTCCAATCATTTACAAATAAGTGTATGAACTTTCCGACGCGGCATTACTGGTAGACCGCAGCTTACTGTGAGACATCGCGACAAGTCAGCTGACAAACATACCGAACAGATTATCCTTACTGTGAGACATTACTGTTCTGTGAGACGTCGCGACAAGACAGCTGACAAACAGTTCTCTTCGTTGTGCAAAAAGAAAGCGTTTTCTAGTAGTGGAATATGTGTCACCGCAGTTATTAGATTAAAGATTAAATTGTCAAACGTTTCTCTTTATTATAGTTGGTTGTTTGTCCAGTTTCGTTCTTATAAAACAAACCGATAAATTAATCTCGTCTACTCAAAGGCTTCTGTTATGACCTCACTGTCGTACTGTACAGTAATGTCTCACAGCAAACTGCAGTCTACCAGTAATGCTGCGTCGCCATGTTCATAGCCTTATACAAATTATTTATTAAAAACAGAATTATCACTGTTGCTCACCACTATAGAAAAATTAATCCGATTAGTGCTTTCAAACTTCTCAGCTCATCTCAGATCGGAAAAATTATAACCACTAATTATAATTAAAATTATAACCACTGACACAACTTTCTTAATTAAAATTATTTATTGTTCTTAGAGCCTGGTGAAATTATCTCAACTGTCGTTAATTTTTATAACGTGTCAGAAGTCTCATTTCGATGCCTTTACATCTGTGGTGGTGATGACAATGGTGTTGGAGGTTATGGTAATCTTCCAGCTGTAGGTTCGCTAAGGGGTAAGCTGCGCCAAAATTCGTGATTGCTGAAATTTGCCACTGTTGTGGATCGACAATTATACCAGGAATTTATGTCCACAAGGTTGACTACCTCTGTAATTGACTTCCCGGCGGTGACTGATATACCTAACCAAGGAATCCAGTAACTAGATAGTACCCTGAAAACATGACGAAGAAAACGTTCATAAACAATCTTTGGAAATTAAAATAAAAAAGCTTATAATATAAACAAGACTGGCCGAAAAGTATCCGACCATTTTGAATACTACGAGAACAGGTTGTGCAATTGCATTCTAAGTTGCTAGCCAATCAGACGGCACCTTTTGACGCACGCGTAAACATTCATTAACGTATTGGACAATTCAGTTAGCTGTGAAAGACTGCTGTGTAAACACGTGGTTTTTGGTGACTGTTGTATTCATAATTTTCATCCATATTGGGAAAACCGGGCTTCTGTATCGGGGTCATAGCCATAAACTCACGACACAACTGCAGTTATGACCATTTTGAAGAAGTCTGGATCAGTGTTGGTGGTATCGAATAAATTTTCTGCAAATTCAGCAGAGAATTCTTTTTGCTCTTGCGACAGCAAACGTGCCACGAATTTTGCCGCCACACGTTTTATTAAACGGTTTTCGTAATAATCTCTGAAACAGTTGTCCTCGGAATCTCTCCAGATCTCCTAATTCTCGCACTGTCAGCCGTCGATTTTCGTTCGCTGCATCCTGTACGCGTCCACTATTTTCGGCTGATCTCCTTGCTAAAAGCCTTCCAGATTGTGGATCAACTTCAACTGTTAGCCAGCCATCTTTAAAGCGTTTGAACTATATAACTTTATCTGTGAATCACACGTATAGTTCTCTCCGAAAGCCTGCTTAACATTTGAGATAGGTTCCGCGGACGAAGTTAAAGTTTTACACAGTACTGAATACAAATTCGTTGATATAGTCGTTAACACGTTATGAATATGACAATCACCAACGACACGTGTATATACAACAGAGTCTCACAGCTAACAGAATAGTCCAATACGTTGATGAATATTCACGCATCCTATAACATCTTAACTTGTGTTATAACCTAGGGAACCTGCATTAATTAGAAATGCCAATCATACAGGCTGCCTTCGTTGTGACGAGCTGAAAATTAATCACAACACCAAAACAATTAATATAAAAGGATTCTGGAAGGGGGAGACTGTTGATTTATGCACTCAGTTTAGTCGGTACTACAGATGACATCTCTTTATTACATATGGTATTAATTGCTCTACTTAAAATTCTCAACATATATGGTTCAACAGCTTACAGTTTACAAGATGATTATATTTTATTCTTTTACAAGGGCCCTCAAAATAAGATGTACATCAATTTTATTAATTCCCCGGATCCGGGATTGAATATAGTACGTTAATAATGGTCACCTCGCCATATACAATCTTTAAAATTGTGCCATTTGAAGAATGGACTTTATTAATCTTTTTAAAACAATAAAGATTTCAGTTTAGAGCTATAACTCTTTTACTAAGAATAAGAATACAATTACTGTCAGTACTTAAAACGTCTTAATGTTGTTAATTTAATTGTCTTTTGTTGGATATAATATTTAGTATTTCATAACCACGGAAGGCATGCCTCCGTGTCACCTTTTGGATATCCTCCAGCTCCTCGTTATTCCAGTCCTCGGTCCTCGGTTGCAGCATGTTTGATGTAGGTCAGCTATCTCTCGTTATCTTCGTATCCGGGGATGGTGTAGTCCTGAAGAAGTCTTTTAGATCATTGCGGGTCCTGGTTCACTGCTCTTGGCTAACGGGTAAGAATAGCTCGTTGATTTGAATGATTAACACAAAAGTTTTATTCACCTGTATCTACTTCACATGATTGTTTATTTGTTGCACTTCACTTTATGGTCTTACCACAGTTTTAATTACATAAGTTTTATATTTTAAGATTTTTGTAGAGATGTCATAGGCGCTAAATTTTCATTATTCTTTCTTACTCGTTTACAACATATTTATATGAATCGCGGTTCAACTATATTAACGCAACACATTGGTTAATAGTATAAAGAACGCCTCTGTGTCTTAACTGATGGATTAATCACTTTAGGAAACAAACTATTTTTAACGTTCCGCATTACTGCTGTGCGCAGCTTACGGGTTGACCGCTCCATTTCAAGTGGGTGAAAATAGTTAGGGACGAGAGTAGTAATCTCGCGACATTTACCAATCAACATAAAAGTAGTTCCATGTTTCTTCTTTATTTAAAGGATTAAAGTTTGACTATTTAATTAAGCAGAGATATTCTTAGTTACAGATGTTATTAAAATACATTACAGTGGTCTTATTTAATTATTTAAATAATGTCAAAATTTACAAGTATATTTAGTTTGTTAAGGGGTCGGAAAACAAGTTAATTCTGGTTAGTGCCTGTCTATGCAGGATTAATTAACAAGCTTTACCCTTTCTGTACAATCGTATTTCCTTTTATTTTATTATTAGACTTTTTATTAAATATTATTATTATAAATGATAGCAATAAGATTTAGTTTAAATGTGCGATTTTATTAAAATTTAAAATTTCTCAGCCTACACATTACCTATTTATTAATTACTATATTTTTATTAATGAAATCGTCACATACTCCGCCGCTTAAGATCCACATTAAGAATTTTAGTGAGTATTGGGGACTAATTAAAATTGGGGACTTGGAGTATGCTTGGTGTCAAAGTGTGAAATTATTTATTATTACTCTTATTTATTATTAGTACACGGTTTTTTTTTAATTCTCTTTAAATGATCTTGTTCTCATTTAAATGTTCTCCTTCGTGAAATTCCCTTTTTCTCATTTCTTACAGTACTAACTTATATTTTTTATTCTTAATACTAATTTCCCTAATTTCAGTAACTCACAATATCGTGGCCCGACTGACATAGGCTTACTCTAACTACACAAGTTAGCTTTCAGCACGCACTCTTTTAATGATCTCTTGGCACCTTTCTGCCTCATCATTACAACTTTCAGTCGGCGCCGTTGTGACTTGTTACATTACATATATATATAATTCTCTCTTGATTATATACCATAAACTTATTTCTAATGTAATCTAAAGAGGATCCCATACTCCACTTTAGATTACTGTTACTTGAGAGAAGCGGAATCTCACGAAGATAATTCTCTTTTATCTCTTTAACAATAACTAAACAAACTATGCGGAAGGGGAGACACTTTACACAACTCATTGTACTACACAGGGGTGGTTTTCAATTGTTTACACTAGCACCGGTTTATCACAATAGGGAGGGTGGCTGCTTACTACATTTCTTAACACGCTTTATTGTTCTCTTACAGGCCACAACTGGTTGTTCACTATTCAACTATACTTTCATTATTATTTACCTTTCTCTTACTTACTGCTACACGTTACACAAATTTGTTTAACTTAAGAATTATTCAGCCATTTTCGTAATGTGAGTGGCTATAAATAATTATTCTACTATTTGCATTAAATTCTATACAATGCTTCCTTTTTTTTATACACAAGAAAAATTAAAAATATAAATCAATCGTATTCTTACCCTTTTTTTTTACAACATAAACAATTAAAATGTGATGACAGCCTTTATCATTTTACATTGGTAGAGAGAGAGAAATCTCACACAGGCTCGAATATACGTTCCACAAAAGGGGGAATCTTCGGTTACTAAACACAGGAAAAGACACGCTTCTTATAACAATAGAACTAACAAAGAGGGTGGCGTATTGTCTAACTCAACTTGCGGGAGGGTAACTATGACAGTTTCACACAGGCGCGGACAAGAATTCAACCGGTCAGATTTTGTTTACAAACCGACATGTTGATGAATGAAATGTTTGACAAGCACGTACCTGATATTATTTCGTATTCTTGTGGCGTCTTAAGTTAACATTATGTTCATTCCTATATCTAAATCATAATTAAAATTACTTATTTATTATACTATTATAATAATTATTATCATTTTATTTTATTTAAAATTTTAGACACATTTTAGAGTAAATGAGTGAATAGATCAACAGGGTGTGTGGAATATTGGGACACAATTACTTCTTAAACTACACAAGACACAATTTTTTTTTTTTTTTTTTTACTAAGGAGCAACAATTTAAACAAATTATCAGAGTGGCGCAATTTATAACATCTTAACTTGTGTTATAACCTAGGGAACCTGCATTAATTAGAAATGCCAATCATACAGGCTGCCTTCGTTGTGACGAGCTGAAAATTAATCACAACACCAAAACAATTAATATAAAAGGATTCTGGAAGGGGGAGACTGTTGATTTATGCAATCAGTTTAGTTGGTACTACGGATGACATCTCTTTATTACATATGGTATTAATTGCTCTACTTAAAATTCTCAACATATATGGTTCAACAGCTTACAGTTTACAAGATGATTATATTTTATTCTTTTACAAGGGCCCTCAAAATAAGATGTACATCAATTTTATTAATTCCCCGGATCCGGGATTGAATATAGTACGTTAATAATGGTCACCTTGCCATATACAATCTTTAAAATTGTGCCATTTGAAGAATGGACTTTATTAATCTTTTTAAAACAATAAAGCTTTCAGTTTAGAGCTATAACTCTTTTACTAAGAATAAGAATACAATTACTGTCAGTACTTAAAATGTCTTAATGTTGTTAATTTAATTGTCTTTTGTTGGATATAATATTTAGTATTTCATAACCACGGAAGGCATGCCTCCGTGTCACCTTTTGGATATCCTTCAGCTCCTCGTTATTCCAGTCCTCGGTCCTCGGTTGCAGCATGTTTGATGTAGGTCAGCTATCTCTCGTTATCTTCGTATCCGGGCATGGTGTAGTCCTGAAGTCTTTTAGATCATTGCGGGTCCTGGTTCACTGCTCTTGGCTAACGGGTAGTAATAGCTCGTTGATTTGAATGATTAACACAAAAGTTTTATTCACCTGTATCTACTTCACATGATTGTTTATTTGTTGCTCTTCACTTTATGGTCTTACCACAGTTTTATTTACATAAGTTTTATATTTTAAGATTTTTGTAGAGATGTCATAGGCGCTAAATTTTCATTATTCTTTCTTACTCGTTTACAACATATTTATATGAATCGCGGTTCAACTATATTAACGCAACACATTGGTTAATAGTATAAAGAATGCCTCTGTGTCTTAACTGACGGATTAATCACTTTAGGAAACAAACTATTTTTAACGTTCCGCATTACTGCTGTGCGCAGCTTACGGGTTGACCGCTCCATTTCAAGTGGGTGAAAATAGTTAGGTGTGAGAGTAGTAATCTCGCGACATTTACCAATCAACATAAAAGTAGTTCCATGTTTCTTCTTTATTTAAAGGATTAAAGTTTGACTATTTAATTAAGCAGAGATATTCTTAGTTACAGACGTTATTAAAATACATTACAGTGGTCTTATTTAATTATTTAAATAATGTCAAAATTTACAAGTATATTTAGTTTGTTAAGGGGTCGGAAAACAAGTTAATTCTGGTTAGTGCCTGTCTATGCAGGATTAATTAACAAGCTTTACCCTTTCTGTACAATCGTATTTCCTTTTATTTTATTATTAGACTTTTTATTAAATATTATTATTATTAATGATAGCAATAAGATTTAGTTTAAATGTGCGATTTTATTAAAATTTAAAATTTCTCAGCCTACACATTACCAATTTATTAATTACTATATTTTTATTAACGAAATCGTCACAATGCGTCAAAAGGTCTCGTCTGATTGGCTACCAAGTTACAACACAGTTTTACAACGGCTTCCCGTAAAATTCAAAATTGTCGGATACTTTTCGGTCAGACCTCGTATAATAATACCAACTGTCTTAAAAAGGTTTCCAAGGTGGATTTATGCAGTGCCGTATCTCTAGATAGGCGGACAGGGGGTTTCGCCTTGGGGACAGGCCTCACATACCGATATAAATGTAACGATGTTAGTATATCGAGTGCGGAAGAATTTACCAAGTTTACACACTTGACCAAAGCAGCGCACCTGGGCTACAGTGTGTCTTATAATATAAGCAACGACGCTGTGAATAACCTGCATAAGTGCAGCCTTATGTGCGGGACCATCAGGCGAAGTTTTAAATTAGCAAATAAAGAAACACGCCTAAAATTCTACAAGATGATGCCCCTTATCACACTTGTTTATTGGTCTGAGAATTGGACTTTAACAAAAGGCCCAGGCCAGTCGTATCCAAGCGGCTGAAATGAGATTTCTCAGCCACGGGAGAGGTCTTCACGACCATAGAAGAAACACAGATATATGGCAGGAGCTGAATATTATGAGTATACTCGACAGGATTCCACAGTATCGGCTGTATGGTGGCAACATCTTTGCCGAATAGACGACTACCGCATTCCCAAACAACTATGGGACAAAAGCCGAACGGACGGATGGGTGTGGGACGTCCGAGGAAGTGCTGGAGTGATCAGCTCTAAACTTTGCTTGTTTGAGACCGAAACAAACCATCCTTGGTTTAATCCTTGAAGATGATGATGATGATGATGACCAAAGCAGCGTTTGGCTTGCATTATGTACCAGTGCAGTGGAAAGTGGCTGAAGTAATAATGATTCCAAAGCCTGGCAAACCACCAAATGATAAAGCATCATATCGCCCGATATCATTTCTACCGATCAACTCCAAGATATCTGAGAAGTATCTCTTAACGCATCTCAAAACTATTAGTAAGGAGAAGAATTTGATTCCAAACCGTGAATTTAGATTCCAAAAAAAAACTTTCAGCACTTAATCAACACATAGAATTACCAGAAGGTAAAAGAAGTAAAACTAATTGACTCTACAATACACCAGGATTCCACAGGCCTTCAATAAAGTCTGGCATTGCAGGTTCGAGTTCAAATTTAATAGATATTTAGCAAAACATTTCAGTAAGTTACATAAATCCTATTTTTTATAAAGATATTTCCGAATAAAACTAAAGAACTGTTATTCTGAATTAAAAGAAATCACAGCTGGGGTTCCACGAGCCAGAGTTTTAGGAACCAGTTCTATGCCTGCTGTACAAAATCGATACACCTGTGAATTGGCCGTAATTGCTACCTTTGTTGATAACTCTGCCATCATCGCAGAAGATAATACAAGTGAAAAAGCACTGGACAGGTACAATGTGCCATTGGCAAAGTTATTTCTTGGACCGAAAGTTGGCGAATAAAACTAAATGACGGAAAGTCTGTGCACTGTTTTATCAATTGCCTGCCTGTGGTTATCAACCGAAATCCAAATTAAATTTTATAAGACAACGGCAATACCTACACTACTGTATGGTTCTGAAACTTGGGTCGTAAAGAAAAACACAAACAGCAGAAATGAAACTTCTGAGATCAGTTAAAAGGTGTCACAGACGAGATCATATAAGAAATGAAGAGATAAGAAGTGATTCAGATATTTTTGCAGTTAATAAAAGGATGAATGAATACAGAAGAAAATGGATTCAACACATCAGTAGAATGGAAGAAAGTAGAATACCGAAGATGGCGAAAGATTACAACACTACTGTCGGGGAAAAAAGTATGTAGACTCGAGTTTAAAGTCCTAAATCTCGAGAACGGCTTATCCGATTCTGTTCAAATAAACGTTTAAACTAAAGCTTGTTTGAACGGAATTTTTCCACCTCAAATTACGATTTTTGTAAGGGTTTTAAAAATTAACAACAACTAATAAAATAAACAAAATGAAATTCCCAAAATTTAGGATTAAATTTACAAAGGTCCTGTCTGTACTGTGTAAAACTTTGAAAACAATCGAATGAGCCGTTTTTTTACAACAACTGTTTGAACTTCACTTTTAGTTGGAAACTGTGAAAAAACCGGTACTTTTTCTACATTTTACTTCATAGATATTTTTCGTCGATGCATAATTTTTTTTAACGATACCAAAAAATATATAAATAAACAAGGTTTAGTTTAACGTTTATTTTAACAGAATCGGATAAGCCGTTCTCGAGATTTAGGACTTTGAACTCGAGTCTACATACTTTTTTCCCCGACAGTAGAGGCAGAAGAAAAGTTGGTAGACCTAAGAAAATGTGGACTGTGGAATAGGAACAGGCCGCCAAAGCCTACAAACGTTAAGAAGATGATGATGGTTATCAACCAACAAGTGATACCACATGATAACAGTTCAAAGTACTTCGGCGTAGCATTAGAACCCAGGTTGTACACGTAAAAAAATAACAAAATAAACTTGACCAAAAAATCAGAAAATGTAGACCTACTGCCTCCTCGGGCGACATTCTAAGTTTTCTGTACATAATAAATTATTGGTATATAAACAAGTCCTAAAACCTGTCTGGAGATACGGTTTACAACTCTGGGGATGCACAAACAAAAATCATACAGACATTTCAAAACAAAGTATAAGGTGTTCTGTTAATGCCCCCATCGTACATACGAAATGAGAACATCTTCACTGACTTCAATGAAAAAAATAAATGTTTAAATGTTTTTAATAAATGAAAAAATTCGTATTGATGTTACATTTAGGCCTATTCTTGTGTGTTATGCAGATATATGATGCAGATTATAATAACAAATTATACATTATACTAGTCACCAACTTGTAAATTTTGAAAAAGCGTTTTATATTGTGTTATAACCTACAAGTGTCTTATAAGCCATATAGTAATTTTTGTTAATGTGATTTCGGAGATGATTTTAACTTCACTGCACATCTCAGGGAAATTTTTTTGACGTTATTTTATTGTGTTATTACGTGCATTCTAAATTTAATTGCCCGAGTTTCGCAACTGATTCGACTAACCAAAATGGAATCAATAATTTAATATTAAATCTATGTCAGTTTGTTTACTCTTAGTGAAAACTTAAATTAGTATTCCCAAATGGAGACAGACCTATAAATTCTCTTGTTGGGTCTCTCCCTCACGGTGTAAAGTACCACTGTTAATACTTTTAATTTTAATTTATTTCTTATAACAAATTATATAATACAGGTATATATATAATAGGTATATAATAGCAGGTATTTGTACCTGTTATTTTCAAATAATAATTTTGCACACCTCTTATTCCCCAAGAAGCGTGTGGAACGTCTAGGTAAACATCAGAATGTTGAGACGCTGCAATCTCTCGACAATACTGAACTCGTGCAAAGGCTAAATAGAATGAAGCCCCTTGACTTGGTGTATTGTGCCAAGAGACAGGTATCACAAGAACAAAGTGGTTAGTTTTTAGATGAGTGCGCCGTAGGACGCTCATCTTACACCATGTTGTAACGAGAACCGTATCGAACCGCGTAGAACATCCAAGAGCTGCTTCCTTCTACTCGTCCCCTCCCTTCTTAGTAGTCAGGTCTTGCTCCAGTCAGGTCTTGCCCCAGTCAGGTCTTGCGCGATCAAATTTGTTCAAGATTCTTCAAGAGGCCACTTGAGATACGCATTAGCGTCAGAATTAAGTGGTGTGTGCATTGAGGATGGAAGATTTCTAGAAGGCGTGAGCTACCTATAAATAGCAGTCGGCTTGTTAGTTTAGTTGCGTTGAGCGACTTTCCGTAGCGCGGATCGAGTGGTGATTTACACAAGTTCGGCAAAGTGTTGTGTTATTATTAGTGAGAAATTCTTTATAGTTGACATTATTATTGCGTGTGGACAAATTTTACTTGAATCGTTTTAAAAGAATATTTTGTTGATTACAAATTATTAATTGTGATAATTAAAGCTATTAGTGACTTTCTTGGTGTCTTGTATTTCGTTTTCCACTGTACCATACGGCGATCAGAGAGACTATCATAACAATATATTGTATGTATAAAATATAAATAAAAGCGGCTGAAATGAGATTTCTCAGGCACGTGGCAGGGTATACTCTCCATGATCGTAGAAGAAACACAGATATGCGGCAGGAACTGAATATTATGAGTATACTCAACAGGATCGCCCAGTATCGGCTGAATCAGTGGGAACATCTTTGCGGAATGGATGACTCCCGCATCCCCAAACAAATATGGAACTATAAGCCGAGGGAACGGAGAGGTGTTGGACGTCCGAGGAAGTGCTGCAGTGACCAGCTGTAATATTTTCCAGTTCGGGTCCGGAACGAACCATCCTTGGTTTAAACGTTGAGGATGATGATGATGAAATATAAATTGATAACTGGGTTTAGCGCAGTTTCAGTTACAACAGAAATCTAACTGTAATCTAAACTACATATATAAAAAACTAAATTTTATACATACCCTGTGTTCGCGTACCGCTCCCACATTTGCACAAGTTGGTTGGACATCGCTACATCTGCTGACGAGTTTACAGGATTTAAGAAACGTGTGTTGAACAAATAACCCATATCGTCTCCATGACATGCACCTGTGGTAAGCAAAATCAGTTTTCAATATTATAATTCTGTTACAATTATGGCGTAGTCACATTACTTTTAATTCATCATCATCATCATCATCATCATTATGAATATAGAAAGCACATTATAAAGTGGAACACGATAACTGTAATCTTTATTGATAGCAGAAAATATATACCAGAGAGTTAGACAAATGTTGACTAAATTTTGTAAGAATGGATGAACGTCTGTCCTGCTGGTATACGAATCTCAGGTAAGAGATCACTTAGCACATTACTACACGCAGATGACCAAATAATTATAGGGAAGAGTGAAAATGAGTTACAAAGGTCTATGTACACCGTGCATACAATCTGCCAGAAGTACAACTTGAAGATCTCAAATACTAAGACAGAAGTAATGGCCGTCCTAGGCAAGAACCCTGTAAGAGAAAAAATTGTAATTGATAATAGTGTTTTGGAGCAGGTGTCACATTGTAATTGATAATAGTGTTTTGGAGCAGGTATCACATTGTAATTGATAATAGTGTTTTGGAGCAGGTGTCAAATTGTAATTGATAATAGTGTTTTGGAGCAGGTATCACATTGTAATTGATAATAGTGTTTTGGAGCAGGTATCACATTGTAATTGATAATAGTGTTTTGGAGCAGGTATCACATTGTAATTGATAATAGTGTTTTGGAGCAGGTATCACATTGTAATTGATAATAGTGTTTTGGAGCAGGTGTCACATTGTAATTGATAATAGTGTTTTGGAGCAGGTATCACATTGTAATTGATAATAGTGTTTTGGAGCAGGTGTCACATTGTAATTGATAATAGTGTTTTGGAGCAGGTATCACATTGTAATTGATAATAGTGTTTTGGAGCAGGTATCACATTGTAATTGATAATAGTGTTTTGGAGCAGGTATCACATTGTAATTGATAATAGTGTTTTGGAGCAGGTATCAAATTTTAATTTTTTGGGATGTGATATCTCATGTAGGAAGGACAAACGATAGTGGGAGGAAGTTAAACAAATTTAGTTATAGGCTCAACTTTTCTGGATTACGAGTACGTTCACGCTCACTTTCGTATTACATAAACATAGATCAGCGTATCTAAGTGTTGTTAATTACCCATCAGTCCCATGACCGTAATTTTTGATTTATGAAAAGTTACACGATCTAGTTACTAAACTGCTGAAAGTAGCTATGCATTATCACTGGATAGATACTTTTTGTTGTTGTTGTAGTCTCATACTATAGTGTAATTAATGGAGAATCGAATGTGTATCATTATTGACATAGAAACAAAAGTCACTAAGAATTTTTCCTGTTCAAGTACATCAGTTTGCATACAATGTGCCAGAAATACATCTTTAAGATCTCAAATACTATGATAAAAACAATGGCCTTCCTGTGGAAAAATCATGTAGAGCAAAAATTGCTATTGATTATAGTGTTTTGGAGCAGGTACCACATTTAAAATTTTTGGGATGTGATATCTCATATAGAAGGGACAACGATATTGAGAGAAAGTTAAATAAATGCGGTTATGTCTGTGGAACAATAATCCGACTATTGGAGAATAAAACGCAGAGGAAGACACAGCTAAAGGTCGTGGCTGTGCCGACTTTTATGTATGGATGTGAAACATGGACTCTCGTGCAAAAAGATATTTCAAAAATACATGCGTCGGAAGTGAAATTTTTAAGAGCAGTTAAGGAATGTAGTTTAAGAGGTCATATCCGAAACGAAGACATAAGGAAAGACCTGAAGTTACGGTCGGTTCTGGATAGAATAAAGGAATACAAGCAGAATTGGAAGTCCCATGTGGAACGCATGGTAGACACGCGCATTCCTAAACAACCGTTTGAATATAGGCCATTGGGAACGAGTGATCGTGGAAGACCCTGCAAAAATGGTCAGAGACTCTGTGAAGTCGGAAGAGGCTATAGCCCGAGACTTGTAGTGAAGAAGAAGAAGAAGAAGAAGAAGAAGAAGAAGAAGAAGAAGAAGAAGAAGAAGAAGGTTGAGACAATTAGTTCAAAACTATTTAAATATACTTACAATGACATCATGGGGTTACTGGTAAATGTACCCAAGTCCATTCATGTGATTTTACGGAAAACAGAAATTAAAGTTTTTCAAGTGCAATGTTAAATAATAAAATTTATTTTCAAGGTTATATTTTTATATTAATAAAATTATTTATTGATTTTATAGGTGCTAAAAGAAAAAGGGAAATGCATTTAAAATGTCGTTTTTTGAAACATATTGAAGCATCATTGAAACTGTCACTTGTGCAAAACGTGAAGGAAATATTTCAAATATTGGAAAACAAACCAAAACAGTAACTATTGAGATCAGTGAAGCAGAAATTAACAGTCCTCTGACTCTTCTTCTTTACTGGCCCAGTAGACGCAAGTGACTGCTATTAGCCTGCTCAACCACTGTTGTTCATCCATGAGCAAGGCACATGTGTATCCTAACCTGCTTGAGATTAATTACGACATAGTTCTCCACCTACTTCTAGGTCATCCTCCAGGTCTCACTCCACCAGGGAAACCCTTGTGAAGCTTTCAGACAGGCCTGTTGTCTTCTATTTTCAGCACATGGCCTCGCAACTTCAACCTTTTCATCCTAATGAAGGACATAATACTGAGATTCTCATATGACGCATACAATTCACTATTTTTTCTCCGCCGCTATATTCCATTTTCACATATTAGGCCTGCAAGCCTCCTAAGAAATTTTGTTTCAAATCTGTCCAGCAGACGCATTTCCGCCTATTAAGGGCCCCGGTGTCACAGTCATACACCACGATTATTCTAATTAAGGTCATTATAATATTCTTTAAGGACTAAACCTAGGATAGTTTGTTCCGGTCTCAAATAGGCAAAGATTACAGCTGGTCACTTGGTTAATGGCATCTTAAGGTACCTCACGGCTAGAGGGACTCAACAGACAGTGGGCTTTAACGCTAGACAGAAGATGATGAAACTAATAGGCTACAATGTGAACCAGAGAAAGAAGAAGTAGAAGAATCCAGTATTTACCATATACAGTTGTAGTCCCACTTAGGTAGTTGCTAAAGCTGTTTTGTCCTCGATACTTGAACCTGTACACGTACACAGGACTGGTACTATTTGACGCTTGAAGAAGAGCAGCCCTCATTATGTCAATGGTGAAATGTCGGTCTGTGATCACCTGAAATATTAACTATCATTCAACAGTGGCAGAAACAGCATTCTCTTTACCAATGAAAATATCAGTATGGAGAACCATACATGATTTCCATGTTCTAAGATTTATATTTAAAATCATTTTCAAAATGAAATATTTCAATAGAAAATAATTCTTTCTACTTCTTTCTTCAGCCTTAACCTCAGTACTATGATCACTAACGTGCACACCTCACGTTAGCGTACTCGATTTTCACTGAAGATGGCAGTCGATGGCACTGCCAAAACGTCTGGCTCCTACTCCCTCGTGATTATTTGCTAAACTGCTAGATGTCATATTCTGGACGAGGCCTTTCAGTGTTCCCACCATTTTCACCAAGTTCTAGACCACATTTTAAGGACGTGATGTAGGACTTGAAATTGGTGGAAACACTGAAAGGCCTCGTCCAGAATATATGACATCTAGCAGTTTAGTAATTCAGCACGACAAAGCTGGAGTTACAGAGACTGCTAATTCAAATAATAGGATTAACAACGATACGTCTGGTTATTGCAGAAAACATTAGACCACGGTCAAACAGCCCGGAAAGGAATTTTAACAACAAACTACTTCTTTGTTGCCGATAACGTAGTACACATACAAAATTATTCCCTCTCACTTCACCTGCCATTTTCATTTATATAGGCCTAAAATTATCCCTCCCCTTCAACTACCCTTTTCATTTATAGATATTACATGTACCTTTCTACAGTGGATTATTATGGACCTTCTTTTCAGGATACTTTATTTATCAAAATTAAGTGCTTTACTCTTGTTAAAACATAAAACGTTGCTGGTAAACTACCCCTTCCCCTTAACCGATCTTCACTTAAATCAATAGGCCTTGAGTCCTCTACAACTTAGCCACATATGCAAAAAGTTATTTGATTCTGTTTGAATTTCCAGCACTTATCGTTCGCCATAGAAAAAAATTCTACACACAGACAGCCACACAGACACACAAACACACAGACACTTTTCGGAAAATTACTTTTCTTCATGTCTTGAAGGTAGTACAATCAGAATCAGCCCTTATCTCGAACACGATTTTTTTCGCCATCACCATACTTCCATTTCCTTATGGAACATGGAGGTAAAATGATTAAACCTTTAAGGTAGATAGTTTGCTGTAAATAATCACATACTGCACATCTTTCAGAGATCTTTTTACAAGAACTCATAAATAAACAAAAGAAGAGTGTCATGTTATATTTTTTATGTCACCAGCAAATGATTACAGTAATCAAGGATACAAAACATAAACAAACTTATTAGGCCTACATATGAATCTTATATAATATCTTCAAATAATTACACAGCAAGTAGGTTAATTTTCACCTGACGCACGTTTCACAGAAATTATTCTGTATCTTCAGAGGTTTATTTGAATTGTAGTGAATGTTTCGCTTATAATATAGTTATAAGATAATCAATTTTACTTCGATTCTATTTTCGATTGTTTTAATGTTTATGAAGTCAGGTATATATTATATATTTAGTGTTTATTTTATTATTCTAATAAATGTATGATTTTAAATAAATCGGCTTTTTTTTTTTAATTCAAATTGGTACTTTAATTAACACATTATTATTATTGTGTTTGTAAATATTAAGATTTTCCCAGATTGTACCTTTTTGTACGTTTTTAATTAATTTTATATTTTGAATGTCTGGAAATGTATGTTTATTGTTTAATCAGTTTTTGGTAAATTAGATTTGTAAATATTAGATTTTAAAACGCATTATGATGTTAAATGTACCTCTCGGATAGTTTTTTCTTCGTCTGGCCTACGTAAAATTTATTGTAATCTAGACATTCTATTTTGTAAACTCCATTTTTATCGTGATATTTAGTTGAATTTATGTTGAATTAAGTTAAATATCATGTTGAATTTAGTTTTAAGTTTTATTTCATTAAAAACAATATTATCTGTGTTATATGATATTTTTAAGTTTGTGTCTTTCAATAGTTTGCTTAGTTTACGAGTTATGTTTCGTTGATAAGTAAAGTTGATATATTTTATATTATCATTAGTGGAAGGATTTTTACACAAAGATTTGTATGGTGTTCGTTTAGTAAATTTAAGTTTTATTTTATTTTCTAATTTATTGATAGTTTTTATTTTGTATCCATTGTCTATTGCTACTTGTTTCATGGTATTTCATACTTTGTTTCTTTCTTGTCCATTTAATGGGATTCTATACATACGGTATATTAATGAATTTAATGCTGCCATTTTATGTCGGGGAGGATTAGACTTATTTGGAATTATTAAATTAATTGGAGATGGTTTTGTATATATTCAGTATTCAAAATTATTTTCAGTTCTGTTTATGGTTATGTCTAAGTAATTCAGTTTATTATTCGATTTTTCTTGTGTTGTGAATTTTATTTTGCTATGTAAATTGTTAATTCAATTTAATATATTTGAAATATTAATGTCTTTGTTTTGGGATATATATATATTGTAGCATGACAGATAATCCACATTAATAAAACTCAAGTATATGGAATATCCAAAAAGATCCAAATGAAAATCAATTAAAAAGCACTATAAATTATTATAATAACAAGGAAAGTAAGCATAAAGAAAAAATCTACAACTAATATAATTATACTACAATTTAAAAACCCAGAAAACTAAAATTTGAATAACAATATTACCCAGGTAGGATAGAAGCAGGCAATGAAGATACCCAGACCAAATGAACTGACAAAGAAAACAGACCAGAGTAAACAAAAGAGTATAAAAAGAAATGGTACTGAAGAACCAAGAACGAAGAAAGAAGAAATCTGGAATAAACCAATATACTGAATAATCAGAGACCAGTGAAGCTGAAATATAATAAAGGAAGTGAAACTCGAACAATACCCAATAGAAACCCCATAGGGAGAAAACCAAAAAACCCCAAAAGTAAATGAATGTCCCAAAAGAAAGTATAACACCCCAAAAAACCATATACTAATGTAAAACTGATAAAAACCAAAAGTGTTTAGAGTATTAAGTAACAGTGCACCCAAAAAAGTTATTGTATAGTTTATATAGACAAATCTTAACAGTCCCCCCATGGTTAAATATTTCATATTGTAAAACTATAAAAGGACTAGTGATAATATCAATAAATAATCAGGGACAAGTGCAAGTTATTAAATTATAATCAATAAACTTTGAAAAGGTGCATGAATTACCGTGCAAGTAAATAACTTTAAGTGTTTTTGAACAGTATCATGATAATAATTACTCAAATAATATGGTGAAGGAGCAAGGAATACTCTTGCTAACGAAATGCCACTGATTTTAATTAGAACATTCCATAGAATAAATAATATAAACAGATAGCTTGTGTTTAGCATAAAGTGACGGGGAATACATCCCTAAAATTGGGAAGTACAGATCAGACTGTAAATAAATAGTTTTAAGAAGAGGTTGAACATTTAATGGAACCAATATGTTATGTTCCTAGTTCCAAACATTAACTATATAAACAAGATTTAGTATTGAGCAGTATTGTAGTTGTAAAATGTTATTTTGTTATTACTTTAAATTGGGAATACAATATCTAAATGTAGATACCATTCCTATATTATAAAATGTTTTTATTATGTTACTGTGTGTAATCAGTACACAAAAAAAGGTATGATTCAAAGTACCAGATTTAATAGTAAATAAGTGTTATATTTTAATTGTAAAATCAATATTCAATGTTATAATAGTCAAGGAACAAATTGTTAATAAATTATATAAGAATAGAAAGTCAGAAAAAGGTACAAACTAACTATATTAGTAAAGACTTTGCAAATAGCAACAGGTCAAATCTAGGCCAGATAGTAAATTTAGACTACAGAATAATTGACAAATCTAGTCCTATAAACCAACTAAACTGATAATATTTTAATAATATATATAAACTTTCACTAATGAACTTACTGTTGTCACTTCCCAAACGTTTCGAGATGTTGTTCCTCTTCTTCAGTGGGTGTATACTGATTGTCGATTACAGAATAACCGTTACGGAAAAATGGTGTGTGTGGTGGGGTTGATGGTGGGAAGGGATTGGCGCTGAGGTTCGAATTGTGTGTGTGGATCAGTGTATCGAATAGTGTATGTGATTTGTAATGTATTTGTTCATTTAATATGTTGTTTGGTTGTAGTGTGTGATATCTGTATATTTCAAATTGTTCAGCTGTGTTTAGTTTTCTACTTTAAGGTAAGTAGTGTAATATTTCCATGTTGTGTTCTATGTTTGTGTAACTGTGGTTTTCGTCATGTAAATGTGTGGCAAATGTGGAATGTATGTAGTTTGTGGTGAGGGCTTTTAAATGTTCAGAAAATCTGGAAGAAAAAGATCTTCCTGTCTGGCCGATGTAGAATTGTTGGCAATCATTATATTTGTGTAATATTTATGTAAGATAAACCCACCATATAGTAATACCATGTAACTAATACTTTATAAAGATAGGGTCAGCAGATAAGTAAAATTATAAATAAAAATTGAATGGACTAACTAACATTATCAGAGGAGGAGTCATAGATAAATGAATTGTATTTAAAAACAATCATTAATAAACTAAATTGCAAGAAATTAAGTAAGAATAGACAATTATATCAATTTCAGATTTAATAGAATAATAATTATATCAGAGGAAATGGCTATTATCTGCTTAGAGAACAGGAAATACAAAATTAAGCCTACCTTACAAAATGTAAGAAATATAATTTTTTAAATGAAAACTTTGTAAAACTATATTAATTAGTATCAAAATAAGCAGAATAGAATAAAGAAACCGAATATGTATTTAGTATTTCATACAGTTAATTAATAACGAAAATATTTTCCGAGTATAATGTATTCAAATAAAATGTATCGGAAACTAAGATAATTTGAAACAATGTATAATATATATTAAATTGGCTAAGATTTTTAGGAGACGAAGGAAATGAGAACAGTTCATTATTATCCGTTGAAGAGTGTACTTAAACGAGATTGTTGCTTTTTATAACCTATGAATGGCGTCTTATAATTGAACCGAGTTCGGTGAAAAATTTGTATAAATTTTTATTTTGAGTTTTTTATTTGTGAACAGGTGAAATTAAACTATGAACAGTGCATCACCAATAAACAGAACCACACAAGCCCAATTAATTAAAATAACACCAATACAATAAAATTTACAGACTAACAAACCAGGTTAAACCCGACACATATAGACAAAGTGAGATCGACATAATCACAAACATTTACACCAAGTGAACTATTAAACAATACACCAGTGACACTCAATTAACTCCAGAACCATTATACACAATTGCTGAGATCATTTAAACGGAGAAAAGTACATCTTTATTTGAAACAAATATTTCGTCGAGGTTAGACGTTCCACTGCGCATGATCAGGTCGGCCATTTTGATTCGTCGCCGTTCTTACTACAGCAAGGCAGCGAATTTCTAGACTGCATTTGGTTTGAAATAATTATTATATAAACTTTATTTATCAATTATAACATTGTATTTGTTAGTATTAAGGCATTTATCATTGTAAGTGTTATACTTTCCTGTCCATACCCTTCCCTGGCTATTCTTAAATATCCGTTCAAAGAACTATAATTTTGTATATACTCAATGTAAACTTTTTTATCGACCGGCCCTGAGTGAGTCGATACTGCTGTGTAATATCGATTGTTATCGATAAACTTAAATAATTTGTGAATAAACTTTCTGTTTATGCAATTTGGTTTTAAATTTTCTTTGACATACTTAAAGAAGAGATTAATCGAAGACTCAGACTAACCGAAAGGCGGTACATACGGAATAACGAACGCATCGAAGAAGAAGAAGAAGAAGAGAGCCGTCTTTCGACTAGGACTGGAGTTAACCAGATTGTCATAAAGTGAATTTACAGAAAGTGACACTACTACACTAATAAACATAATACCATTCAATTTCTAAACGCAAACAATAACCACGATTATTTTTTAAATATTAGGAATATAAATTACACAAAAAATATTTTTTCAATAACAACAAACTTTTTTTTTTTAAATAAAATTATTTTTATTTTTTTCAAATTTTTTAACAGCAGTCACACAGATTTTATTTTGTAACCACAAGAAACATTACAAAATTGGCGTCCAACTAAAGGGCTGTAATTAGGGATTGAAAGGCTATAATAACTCGCCCAATTTCTAATTCAGCTTGGCAGCGGTTATCCAGCCAGGGAAACAGGAAAGATGCAACGTCGTGCCACATCAAAGAAAAGAGCGGCGGAGGCCGAAAAAGATTTTAATATGGAGGATAAGGAGGCGACCCCAGTGGAGGACGTAGAAACGATATTGACCCCGGTGGAACATTAACAACCAGCACCACCAGAGGAACAACCCGAAGTACCCACTCAAACAGGGGACGTCCATGTCCAAGACAAGGAAATAGAAAAAACTAAGACTACAGAAGAAAGTAAAATGGACAAATTAATGGAAATGTTCATGCAAATGAGAGAGGATAACAAATCAAATAGTAAGAAATTGAGTCAAGATTTGGAAAAGGACATGGAAGAAAATAATAAGAAGTTGAGTAAGGACATAGAAGATTTGAAGGAAAACAACCGGTCAACCACGGAAGAAAGTAACAAGAAGATGGAGGAAAATTTAAGCAAGAAGGTGGATGACAGCAACCGGTCAACCAAGGAAGAATTAAGCAAGAAAATGGACGACAACAACCATTCAACCAAGGAAGAATTGAATGAAATAAATAAGAACATAGAATCCACGAAGGAAGAATTAAGGAAGGATATTGAAGAGAACAGTAAGAAGATGGAAGAAGAAATGGGGAAAAAGTTAGAAGAATTGAAGGAGGACAACCAATCCACGAAGGAAGAATTGGGCCGTAAGATCGAAAAGACCAATAAGAAAATTGATGAAACTAGGAAAAAGATAGAAAACAACAACCAACGATTGAAGGAAGAGTTGAGGGAAAATAGCAAGAAGATGGAAGATAAAATGGAGGAGAATAACAATAAAATGGAAGAGACGTTGGGGGAAAGGTTGGAAGAGTTAAGAGAAGATAACCAACTGTTACGGGAAGAATTACGGGAAGTTAACCAGGAGAATCTAGACAAGTTAGACGAACGAATGGAACTATTAAGAAAGGAAATGAACAAATAACTCAAAGACAATAAGAAATCTATGACTAAAAGGCTGGAAGACGAAACAATAACTATAAATCAACAGATAAGAGAAGTTGATGAAAGATGTCGGCTGACTGAAGGGGAGGTACAAGAGTTCAAGGAAGTGGTAAACACCAAGGTCACAAATCTTGAAGAATCTAGTCGCAAGAAGGCAGAAGAGAACCGAAAGGAAAGCCAGGAAGAACTCAGTAAAGTACGGACTCAAATTACTGAAAGATGTGACGGAATGGAGGTAGTGATGACTAACATCACTGGTCAAGTGCGGCAGAGCCAGGAGGAAATGGAAGCAATTCGGAACCGACCAACCAGCTTCACAAATATCCCCATCAACGAAAACAGGGAATGGCTTAACTTCCGCCAATATAAAAGGAAGCCGATGGAATTCTTGGCCCGTATTGAGGAATATATGACCAAACATAGAAGTAATAGATGGTCAAATAATCGAGAACTCTTGGACGAATCATTCCGTGAAATGACGGACAATTGGTGGATGGCAAACCGGAGCGAGATAAATGATTACCAGCAATTTAAAAATTTGTTCAAGGCCAAGTATTGGTCGGAGACCACCCAGAATTTAATAAGGGACAACATCTGCCATGGCCGATACAAAACCCAATTTGGCAATACCATGACCGCGTACTTCCTTGGGAAGGTGTGCCTGGCCAAGCACCTGGAACCGGCCATACCAGAGGAATGCCTGGTGAATAAGCTTTCCTACCATTATGACGAAGAGGTCATAAGAGCACGAAGAGGCAGCCAGATAAAGACCATCCAGGCAATGACGGAGCTTTTGGAAAATTATGAGAATGAGGAGTATTACAGGCAAAGTAGAAGAAGGAATGAGCGGCCAGAATTCCGAAATAATCCGTCCCCGAACAATAGTAATCAACAGAACAACAGTGGGTACCAGGGGAACCGGTATAATCCAAATTACCATAACCAGCACCCTACCAACGGTAATAATAACAACAATAACCAGGTAATGTAAATCCAAACATTAACCGAAATAATAACGGATTCCCCGGTAACAGAAATAATTATTACCCAAATAACAATGTAAATAGCTAGAGAAACCCCAACCATACCAATAATACCGAGCGGTTTTATAATAACAATAGGGGTTACCCAAGTAATAACAATAACAACAACAACAGGTTCTCCCGACCCCGGGTAAATTTTATACGCGCAGAAGGAAACAGCCAACGCAGGTATAACCATCAACGGCGGAACAGTTTCCACGAGTACGAAGATCGACGCAGAAGCCGAGAACGGGATAATTCCAGATATAATCCGCCAAGGCGAAGTACCAGCCTAGATGACCCAGAGCGGCAAACAAATAGGGAGCAAATATATGAACAGCGAACGGAACGGCTGGAACCCACTCAAGGTTTCCCAACTGACGCCTCTTTTGGTCCAAATAATAATCAGGATAATGAGAATTTAAACGGGAGGAGGCAGTAATAAATGATAAGGACCTTTTGCTGCTTCTATCGCCTGGGTATATAAGAGAATTGCCAAGAGCAAGTAATAACAACAAAATAACTATTATTCGTTGTAACTATTTAAAAAACATTCGAAATGAACTACTGGAGGAGGACGACACTCGCCTCCATAGTATAAATAACGAGATAATTTATATTAACGCTGAAATAGAAGGAACATTCACACAGCTGATGATTGATACTGGTGCGAATGTATCTATAATTAACTCAACAGAATTGGAGAGGATCCAAGGAAAATGTGGTAAATTATTGCCGACCTTACCTATCAATAACATAGTATTAATCGGTGCCACTGGTCGCCAAAACAAAACAATAAGAAAGCAAGTTTCGTTAAATGTGATTAGTAAGGGTATAGCAATAAACCTGGTCTTCCTAATTGCAGCAGGATTACCTTTCAATATATTAGTGGGATGCGATGTGCTGAGAAAAAACACTGCTATCATTGATTTACGATCGGAGAAAGTATCGCTGTTTACCGGAGGTCTGACCTGGACGGCCGATTTAGTCGGTAGCGAGATAACACTTCCCAGCAGTATCCACCAGCAAATTCGTAACATTAACTATACGAATAATAACACCATTTCTAACCCAATAGTATACGACAACACGGACGAAGATTTATGGTCCCAAAAAATACAAGAGATAAGGGATTTCCGGAGCGGAATTACTAGAGAAAAATTGCCCATTACCCAAGCGAATCAATTGATAAGAATTTATGAGAAGTACCGCTCAGTATTTTCAGATGAGCCAGGCAAGGTAAAAAATTATCAATGTACCCTTAAGTTCAGAGATACAGTGGAGTTTAATAGAAAATCCTACCCTATTGCGCATTCACGAAAGGAGGCTGTGAGAGCGGAAATAAACCGAATGATTAATAGCGATATTATAGAACATAGCCAATCCCCATACACCAGCCCTATTGTCGCTATTCCCAAGAAAAACGGCCAAGTCCGGCTTTGCTTGGATGCACGGGAAATAAACAAAAAAATAATAAATGATAGAACATCGCCCGGTGAGATTGAAGAAATCCTGAAACGTTTCCACGGTACCAAGTACTTCAGTACCTGGGATACGGTGTGCGGTTACTGGCAGGTAGAGTTACACCCACGGAGTCGCCAATATCTGGCTTTCATATTCGAGGGACGCAATTACCAATTCAAAAGATTGCCCTTCGGATTGGTAAACTCAGTTGCCATCTTTGTGACCTGCATGGACCAGATATTGGGACAAGAAGCACTTCAGTTTACAACAGTGTATGTAGATGATCTACTAATAACATCCGAAACGTGGGAGGAACACTGCTACCGTGTGGAACACGTGCTTGAGAAATTATCTGTCAGTAACGTCACGCTGAAGTTAGAAAAATCCAAGTTTATTGCCAGAGAAGTGCAATTTTTAGGGTTTAACTTGGATGATCAAGGAATCTCACCGTCGGCAGAAAAGGTGGAAGCCATCCAGAAATTCCCGGCACCCAAAAACAGGAAGAAATTACAGTCGTTCCTGGGACTCTGTAATTACTATAGAAAGTTCCAGGAACATTATTCGGAATTAACCGCAAGGTTTCAACTTCAATTGTCGTCAAAGAACAAATGGGTAAGGTGTAGAGAACAGGATATGATTTTCCAACAAATTAAAGAAAAATTTCTGGCAACAATAATACTTCGCCACCCAAACTTTAAATTACCATTTTTCATGAATTGCGATGCCAGCAACATCAGTCTGGGAACGACACTGTATAAAGAAGACGAGAAGGGTCAACACCAAGTAATTAGCTTCGCGAGCAGATCTTTGAACCAGTGCGAGAAAAACTACACTGTGACTGAAAAAGAATTACTGAGCGTAGTATTTGCTTGCGGTAAGTTCCGCACTTACATTTTGGGATACCCTGTTACAGTCCGAACAGACCATAAATCTATTTCGTTCTTGAAAAGCTGCAAATTGAACCATGGCAGACTAACGAGGTGGATACTTGCCCTTCAAGAATACCATCTAAAATGGGAATACATCCCAGGTAAAAAGAATGTCGTAGCTGATGTGTTATCCCGAGTCAATGTGGAAGAACAAACTTTCGAAGGGGAGAAGGAAAGCGTGCTAAAAATATACCATCTTCTTAGCACCAGAGCTGATTTAACGACAATCTTAACAAATATGAGCACCCACCAACAAGCGGACCCGAAATTGAGAAACCTTAAGGCTCGATTAGAAGAAGGAGACGAAACCGTTGCTCAATATTATCAACTAAATAAACAGATATTGTTCATTAAAACATCCCTGAAGGAGGAGACCTGGAAGTTGGTTGTTCCAACACAGATCGAAAAGGAATTAATCGTAAACTACCACATACGTTATGGGAATATGGGCGCCCTAAAGGTAATAAAAGATCTGGAGGAGAGCTGCCAGATAAAAAATATAAATAGGAAGGTCCGAATGTATATTAAAAGCTGTAAAATCTGTCAGCTTGTAAAAACAAATAATGAGAAGAAGGAAGGTGTTATTATTCCTATCACCTCCCAAGCAAAATTGGAGAAGGTATTCCTAGACATTTGCGGACCATTTCCCCGTAGTGGAGGTCGACACCAATATCGATACCTAACAATCATAATGGACCACTTCACAAAGTATGTTAAGCTATACCCTACTAATCGAGCGACTACCCGGAAAATTCTGGGGATATTAACGGAACAGTATATCCCACACCTGGGGAAACCATCTTCGATCATCACTGATCATGGAACCCAGTTTAAGGGTAGAAAATGGCGAGATACCTTATTGTCAATGGGCATTCGTACATACAAGACCTCGGTCTACCATCCGAGCAGTAATCCGGCAGAGCGGGTGTTACGAGAAGTGGAGAGGATCCTAAGAACTTATTGTCACCATCAACAAAAAAGGTGGCAAGACTATCTAGAAGCCACGGAGGAATTCCTCAACTTGGCATACCATCCAGCTATAGGAATAACCCCATACTCCGCTATGTACGAAAAACCACCCCCACGAGAGATCGCAGATATCCTCGAGTTCCCGATAAACAATATGTACAAATTTGACAAAGCTGAATTCTACAACAAGGTGGCAGAAGACCAGGTAAAACGGCAAAATAAGTATCGAAAGGCTAGTGGTAAATTAATAATTTATGAAAAGGGAGAAAAAATCTTATTAAAAAATCGTGAACTACCCAGCACACTGGAAGGAATAACGAAGAAGTTATTGCTGTTATACACCGGACCATATGTAATATCCAATGTAAAAATAATAATACTTATGAAATAAAGGAAATAGATTCAGAAAGGATAAAGGGTGTATATAACCAGGCTTCCATGAAAAAATATTATGAGTAATTGGATGTATAGAAGATAGAATTTTGTGTGTACTTTATGAAAAAATAAAAAGAAGAAGAATTTATAAATGAATAAATTCTAAAATAATGTAAGAACAACTTACAAAACAATTATTTTGAGAAAAAACTTTATGAAAAAATAAAAAAGAATTTTGATTAAAATATAAAAAAAAATTCCAAAACGAGGTAAGCACAACTTACTACCTAATATTTGAACCAACTTTTAGAATTAAGCAAGAAGAAAAAGAATTTATATAATATAAAAAAAAAAATTTCCAAAACAAAATAAGCACAACTTACTACCTAATACTTGAAACAACTTTTAGAATAAAAAGAAGAAGAATTTATAAATGTATAAATTCAAAAATAAAGTAAGCACTACTTACTAACGAATATTTATGAAACTATTTGTGAAAAAACTAGAAGAAAAAGAATTTAGTAAAATACAAATAAATTTAAAAACCAAGTAAGCACAACTTACTAACAAACATCTACGAAACTCATCATGGAATATAAAAGAAAAGAAAAAGAATTTTGAAGAATAACCACAACATTCAAAAGGAAGAGTAAGTTCACATTACAAACAAGTATATATGGAACCAATTCTGAAAAAATTTCGAGAATCAAGAAATGGCAATAAAAACCACTGATACAATTAAAATGAATAAACTTATTGTGAAATAAAATTAATAAGACTTTTAAGCAAAATAAGCAGAAACAATAACCACATGGAATTAATAATTAAAGAGTGCATTTGGATAAAAAGCAAGAGCCGAATAAAATTTTGAAAAAGAAGGGAAAACTATGTATAAATAAATCCATAAGAAAAATATGATCATAAAATAAATGTCAATTATAAGAAGGACAATTAAAAGAGTAATTACAAGAACATAAACTAGTGGAACGATTCATAAGAATTAAGAAAAAAACAAAAAATATAATACAAAATACATGTTACCAATGACCAGAAGGAGATTGTAATAACAGTCAAGGTATGACAGAGAATTAAAATAAATAAAAAAACTTTACACTGAATAACAAGTGATAATTATATTAAACCAGCTTCCAACCATAAGGAGAAATAAAATGCCAGCAGAGCTAACCATTGAGAAAAGTAACTGAGATAGAAATTAACTAAGATAGAAATATTAATAGATCTGTTCAAATACGAAGTGAAGTATCCAAAGATATTTAATTTTTTTTTATAGTAATAAGGTGGACTATTCTTATGTAATTTTTATTAATAACTGTCTGTAGATGAGTCCAGCAGTATTATTATGTATTGATCAGAGATGATGTGCCTCTGTAATCAATAAATGACGTAGTATGGCCAGCAGAGTAGTGTAGCCTACAGTGCCCCTCTGAACTGCCCCAGCTAACGTGTTAGGGAATTTTAGGGAATAAATATCCCAAGGATAAAGAACCAAGTTAAGGAAAAAATGGAAAAATAAAAAATAACGAACCTCAGATGACTATTACTATCAAGAAAAATCCAGTTAATAATGAAATATAGATAAGCTCAAAAATAAAGAAGAAAAAATTTAGAAATGTGAAGGAAGTAAAGAAATATAATTTATAATAAAATATCATAAGCAATTATTTCAGACAAACCAAGTATGATCTGAACTAATCACTTCTGGAAGAGAGCAATCTGTAGCATGACAGATAATCCACATAAATCAATTACTAAATGATAATTAATAAAACTCAAGTATATGGAATATCCAAAAAGATCCAAATGAAAATCAATTAAAAAGCATTATAAATTATTATAATAACAAGAAAAGTAAGCATAAATAAAAAATCTACAACTAATATAATTATACTACAAATTAAAAACCCAGAAAACTAAATTTTGAATAACAATATTACCCAGGTAGGATAGAAACAGGCAATGAAGATACCCAGACCAAATGAACTGACAAATAAAACAGACCAGAGTAAACAAAAGAGTATAAAAAGAAATGGTACTGAAGAACCAAGAACGAAGAAAGAAGAAATCTGGAATAAACCAATATACTGAATAATCAGAGACCAGTGAAGCTCAAAAATAATAAAGGAAGTGAAACTCGAACAATACCCAATAGAAACCCCATAGGGAGAAAACCAAAAACCCCAAAAATAAATGAATGTCCCAAAAGAAAGTATAACACCCCAAAAAACCATATACTAATGTAAAACTGATAAAAACAAAAAGTGTTTAGAGTATTAAGTAACAGTGCACCCAAAAAAGTTATTGTATAGTTTATATAGACAAATCTTAACAGTCCCCCCATGGTTAAATATTTCATATTGTAAAACTATAAAAGGACTAGTGATAATATCAATAAATAATCAGGGACAAGTGCAAGTTATTAAATTATAATCAATAAACTTTGAAAAGGTGCATGAATTACTGTGCAAGTAAATAAATTTAAGTTTTTTTGAACAGTATCATGATAATAGTTACTCAAATAATATGGTGAAGGAGCAAGGAATACTCCACGGTCAAACAGCCCGGAAAGGAATTTTAACAACAAACTACTTCTTTGTTGCCGATAACGTAGTACACATACAAAATTATTCCCTCTCACTTCACCTGCCATTTTCATTTATATAGGCCTAAAATTATCCCTCCCCTTCAACTACCCTTTTCATTTATAGATATTACATGTACCTTTCTACAGTGGATTATTATGGACCTTCTTTTCAGGATACTTTATTTATCAAAATTAAGTGCTTTACTCTTGTTAAAACATAAAACGTTGCTGGTAAACTACCCCTTCCCCTTAACCGATCTTCACTTAAATCAATAGGCCTTGAGCCCTCTACAACTTAGCCACATATGCAAAAAGTTATTTGATTCTGTTTGAATTTCCAGCACTTATCGTTCGCCATAGAAAAAAATTCTACACACAGACAGCCACACAGACACACAAACACACAGACACTTTTCGGAAAATTACTTTTCTTCATGTCTTGAAGGTAGTACAATCAGAATCAGCCCTTATCTCGAACACGATTTTTTTCGCCATCACCATACTTCCATTTCCTTATGGAACATGGAGGTAAAATGATTAAACCTTTAAGGTAGATAGTTTGCTGTCAATAATCACATACTGCACATCTTTCAGAGATCTTTTTACAAGAACTCATAAATAAACAAAAGAAGAGTGTCATGTTATATTTTTTATGTCACCAGCAAATGATTACAGTAATCAAGGATACAAAACATAAACACACTTATTAGGCCTACATATGAATCTTATATAATATCTTCAAATAATTACACAGCAAGTAGGTTAATTTTCACCTGACGCACGTTTCACAGAAATTATTCTGTATCTTCAGAGGTTTATTTGAATTGTAGTGAATGTTTCGCTTATAATATAGTTATAAGATAATCAATTTTACTTCGATTCTATTTTCGATTGTTTTAATGTTTATGAAGTCAGGTATATATTATATATTTAGTGTTTATTTTATTATTCTAATAAATGTATGATTTTAAATAAATCGTCTTGTTTTTTTTTAATTCAAATTGGTACTTTAATTAACACATTATTATTATTGTGTTTGTAAATATTAAGATTTTCCCAGATTGTACCTTTTTGTACGTTTTTAATTAATTTTATATTTTGAATGTCTGGAAATGTATGTTTATTGTTTAATCAGTTTTTGGTAAATTAGATTTGTAAATATTAGATTTTAAAACGCATTATGATGTTAAATGTACCTCTCGGATAGTTTTTTCTTCGTCTGGCCTACGTAAAATTTATTGTAATCTAGACATTCTATTTTGTAAACTCCATTTTTATCGTGATATTTAGTTGAATTTATGTTGAATTAAGTTAAATATCATGTTGAATTTAGTTTTAAGTTTTATTTCATTAAAAACAATATTATCTGTGTTATATGATATTTTTAAGTTTGTGTCTTTCAATAGTTTGCTTAGTTTACGAGTTATGTTTCGTTGATAAGTAAAGTTGATATATTTTATATTATCATTAGTGGAAGGATTTTTACACAAAGATTTGTATGGTGTTCGTTTAGTAAATTTAAGTTTTATTTTATTTTCTAATTTATTGATAGTTTTTATTTTGTATCCATTGTCTATTGCTACTTGTTTCATGGTATTTCATACTTTGTTTCTTTCTTGTCCATTTAATGGGATTCTATACATACGGTATATTAATGAATTTAATGCTGCCATTTTATGTCGGGGAGGATTAGACTTATTTGGAATTATTAAATTAATTTGAGATGGTTTTGTATATATTCAGTATTCAAAATTATTTTCAGTTCTGTTTATGGTTATGTCTAAGTAATTCAGTTTATTATTCGATTTTTCTTGTGTTGTGAATTTTATTTTGCTATGTAAATTGTTAATTCAATTTAATATATTTGAAATATTAATGTCTTTGTTTTGGGATATATATATATTGTAGCATGACAGATAATCCACATTAATAAAACTCAAGTATATGGAATATCCAAAAAGATCCAAATGAAAATCAATTAAAAAGCACTATAAATTATTATAATAACAAGGAAAGTAAGCATAAAGAAAAAATCTACAACTAATATAATTATACTACAATTTAAAAACCCAGAAAACTAAAATTTGAATAACAATATTACCCAGGTAGGATAGAAGCAGGCAATGAAGATACCCAGACCAAATGAACTGACAAAGAAAACAGACCAGAGTAAACAAAAGAGTATAAAAAGAAATGGTACTGAAGAACCAAGAACGAAGAAAGAAGAAATCTGGAATAAAGCAATATACTGAATAATCAGAGACCAGTGAAGCTGAAATATAATAAAGGAAGTGAAACTCGAACAATACCCAATAGAAACCCCATAGGGAGAAAACCATAAAACCCCAAAAATAAATGAATGTCCCAAAAGAAAGTATAACACCCCAAAAAAACATATACTAATGTAAAACTGATAAAAACCAAAAGTGTTTAGAGTATTAAGTAACAGTGCACCCAAAAAAGTTATTGTATAGTTTATATAGACAAATCTTAACAGTCCCCCCATGGTTAAATATTTCATATTGTAAAACTATAAAAGGACTAGTGATAATATCAATAAATAATCAGGGACAAGTGCAAGTTATTAAATTATAATCAATAAACTTTGAAAAGGTGCATGAATTACCGTGCAAGTAAATAACTTTAAGTGTTTTTGAACAGTATCATGATAATAATTACTCAAATAATATGGTGAAGGAGCAAGGAATACTCTTGCTAACGAAATGCCACTGATTTTAATTAGAACATTCCATAGAATGAATAATATAAACAGATAGCTTGTGTTTAGCATAAAGTGACGGGGAATACATCCCTAAAATTGGGAAGTACAGATCAGACTGTAAATAAATAGTTTTAAGAAGAGGTTGAACATTTAATGGAACCAATATGTTATGTTCCTAGTTCCAAACATTAACTATATAAACAAGATTTAGTATTGAGCAGTATTGTAGTTGTAAAATGTTATTTTGTTATTAATTTAAATTGGGAATACAATATCTAAATGTAGATACCATTCCTATATTATAAAATGTTTTTATTATGTTACTGTGTGTAATCAGTACACAAAAAAAGGTATGATTCAAAGTACCAGATTTAATAGTAAATAAGTGTTATATTTTAATTGTAAAATCAATATTCAATGTTATAATAGTCAAGGAACAAATTGTTAATAAATTATATAAGAATAGAAAGTCAGAAAAGGGTACAAACTAACTATATTAGTAAAGACTATATTAGCAAATAGCAACAGGTCAAATCTAGGCCAGATAGTAAATTTAGATTACAGAATAATTGACAGATCTAGTCCTATAAACCAACTAAACTGAAAATATTTATGTAAGATAAACCACCATATAGTAATACCATGTAACTAATACTTTATAAAGATAGGGTCAGCAGATAAGTAAAATTATAAATAAAAATGGAATGGACTAACTAACATTATCAGAGGAGGAGTCATAGATAAATGAATTGTATTTAAAAACAATCATTAATAAACTAAATTGCAAGAAATTAAGTAAGAATAGACAATTATATCAATTTCAGATTTAATAGAATAATAATTATATCAGAGGAAATGGCTATTATCTGCTTAGAGAACAGGAAATACAAAATTAAGCCTACCTTCCAAAATGTAAGAAATATAATTTTTTTAATGAAAACTTTGTAAAACTATATTAATTAGTATCAAAATAAGCAGAATAGAATAAAGAAACCGAATATGTATTTAGTATTTCATACAGTTAATTAATAACGAAAATATTTTCCGAGTATAATGTATTCAAATAAAATGTATCGGAAACTAAGACAATTTGAAACAATGTATAATATATATTAAATTGGCTAAGATTTTTAGGAGACGAAGGAAATGAGAACAGTTCATTATTATCCGTTGAAGAGTGTACTTAAACGAGATTGTTGCTTTTTATAACCTATGAATGGCGTCTTATAATTGAACCGAGTTCGGTGAAAAAATTTGTATAAATTTTATTTTGAGTTTTTTATTTGTGAACAGGTGAAATTAAACTATGAACAGTGCATCACCAATAAACAGAACCACACAAGCCCAATTAATTAAAATAACACCAATACAATAAAATTTACAGACTAACAAACCAGATTAAACCCGACACATATAGACAAAGTGAGATCGACATAATCACAAACATTTACACCAAGTGAACTATTAAACAATACACCAGTGACACTCAATTAACTCCAGAACCATTATACACAATTGCTGAGATCATTTAACGGAGAAAAGTACATCTTTATTTGAAACAAATATTTCGTCGAGGTTAGACTTTCCACTGCGCATGATCAGGTCGGCCATTTTGATTCGTCGCCGTTCTTACTACAGCAAGGCAGCGAATTTCTAGACTGCATTTGGTTTGAAATAATTATTATATAAACTTTATTTATCAATTATAACATTGTATTTGTTAGTATTAAGGCATTTATCATTGTAAGTGTTATACTTTCCTGTCCATACCCTTCTCTGGCTATTCTTAAATATCCGTTCAAAGAACTATAATTTTATATATACTCAATGTAAACTTTTTTATCGACCGGCCCTGAGTGAGTCGATACTGCTGTGTAATATCGATTGTTATCGATAAACTTAAATAATTTGTGAATAAACTTTCTGTTTATGCAATTTGGTTTTAAATTTTCTTTGATATACTTAAAGAAGAGATTAATCGAAGACTCAGACTAACCGAAAGGCGGTACATACGGAATAACGAACGCATCGAAAAAGAAGAAGAAGAGAGCCGTCTTTCGACTAGGACTGGAGTTAACCAGATTGTCATAAAGTGAATTTACAGAAAGTGACCTACTACACTAATAAACATAATACCATTCAATTTCTAAACGCAAACAATAACCACGATTATTTTTTAAATATTAGGAATATAAATTACACAAAAAATATTTTTTCAATAACAACAAAAATTTTTTTTAAATAAAATTATTTTTTTTTATTTCAAATTTTTTAACAGCAGTACACAGATTTTATTTTGTAACCACAAGAAACGTTACAATATATATATATATATATATATATATTGTGTTGTAATTACCTGTCTGTTTGGTAATAGCCCCTCTGTTTGGGCGATAATTACGCGTTGTCTAATTATTTTAGTATGTGTATAATGTTTAATGTGTTGTTTGTATTAAATATGTGATCATGAAGACTCTATCTCAGGGTAGACAACTAATATTTCTATTTAGGTTATTGTAAGTAATTAATTATTTTCTTTAGTCAGTGCCAAATAACTATAGTTAACAAAATTTTAATAAATAATATTGAGATAATATACCGTATGAATGCTAGTCGTTTTAATCCCCGTTCTTCCAAACTGCGCCGGCTTCAATTCTCGTACTGTTGCAGTTCACTTAAAATTTGTCAACAGCATAGAGGTCGCTCCGAACACTATTAACCTTGTTCATACAATTCGTTCCACTGTTTGCTAGTAAAATATATTATTTTATCCTCTTCTTTGTGTATTTAAGTGTTAATTAATTCTTGGTATTATTATTCGTGTTTTAGTAGAAGTTCGTGTGTTACGTATCTTAATTATGTTAATTATTTCACTTCGTGTGTGTGAATTGGACGACTAGGCTTCATGCAAGTTTATTTTTATTCCAATTTGGGATTACAACACCGATCAGTAGTAGATTACCTTTTGATGATGGTACTGTGAATAATTTACACTAAACCCTTAATAGCATTCCTCATTAAACTTCTTTTAATTATAATATTTTACAAACTCCGTTACAAATTCAGAAAAGGTTATATTTCTTTGGCCTATTTTACCAAGATTCTTTACAAGATTAATTCCTTTCCTTTTAAATTACTTTTACAATTCTCAATTCTTCTTATTAATTTATAATTGGGACATATCTGTCTCTCTGATATGTGTGTAGTATAACACTTATTTCCAGACTTATTTTAAATATTACAGGATCTCTCTCTCTAATGTGTATAAGATTAAATATGAAATTAGGCTTTCTTCTTTTATTATTTATACAAATTTAATTCTTCTTAATAAATTTTCAATACGTTACATAAACTCTCACTGAGATGTGTATTCTATTAATACTAAAATTAGTCTAAATCAAATTTTTCTTACATTTAAAAACAATCAAATTTTAACAATTCACATTGGCCTTGGTGATACATCATTAAATTTGTCACATACTTTTATAATACTCCTCTTAAACAATTTATAAAGATTTTTTTTTTGGTTCCCCTTTTTATTTGGGGTGTTAAATATACAGAGTTTTAATTTCACTTTACGTGCTAAATATAAAGATTCTTTAATCTACAATGTGATTGCGTCTGACAACTAAGTATATCTGCTCGTTTAACTTGTGAAATCAATAATTACTCTTGGGCACCAGAGCAGAGTACCTCAGGGTTTATCAAATAATGACACTTTCTCGTTTAGATTCTAATAATAGTCTATATTGATTTATTCATAATACAGATATGTATTTTAAAATTCTAATACTCCATACTACTCATGCTTTATATGGTATCAATTGATTTATCAAGCATCAAGCTTATAATTACTTATTAAAACAAACAAAATTTAATCGATTCACTAATCTTCAGAATTACAATTACTCATAATATAAATTGAATTACTAGTTTGCAATATTACATTTACTCACACAACATAAATATTTAATCGATATCATTTTAAGGCACATCATAATATTCTATCAACCATTATGAATCTCTTAACATACTAATATTTGCATGTAATTTAGCCTCTTACATAAATCCAGTGTTTAATATACCTTAATTTATTTATTACATTTTGTTATATAGAGACTTAGCTATATCTACACATCTACTTATTATTCTTCTTTACATGTCATAATACATAAATTACTTTGCTTAGGATCTGAACGAACTGTGGGATCTTTTAGAATGAGATGAGTTAAGTTGGGTAGACATTAATTACTATGTTTGAAAAATAATTGGTTTATAAATTGTTATTATAGTATACTGTTACTTGTTTTGCAGGATTCCTCTGAGATGACTGGTGTCTCCACTTTGTTCAATACACTTCACTCCACTAATAAACACATTTGAATAATTACTTTTGTATCACACGTTCGCGTTTATACAATCGACGCGCACATAGGTATAAATATACTTCTTGTTCCGTACTTACGCGCACATACGTATAAATATACTTCTTGTTTCATACTTACGCGCACATAGGTATAAATATACTTCTTGTTTCGTACTTACGCGCACATAATATATAACGCTCTCTTATCTCGTACTTCCGCGCACTAATCTATATGTTTTTTCCTCTCACGGTACTAATTATTCTTTCCGACTCTTTATCATAACAATTTAGACATTATTTATAAGATTGGAGTAAAGTTGCCGTTAGAATTATATTAATGGAGTTATTTTACTGAGTGACATAGACTGCTACCCCATCAGACTTTCATAGACTCCTACCCCATCAAACTTTGATAAACTCCCTCGACTAGCGACTAGTCCCGATTTTTTAACATCTTCTATTTTTATAGTTTACTTGGAGATACCCTCTCTTCCGTCATAGCTGATTCTTTTCCCATTGGTTCTATTTTGAAAACTTCCCCGGTAATTTGAATATACCCATTCAGACATTGTAATTCTTTCGCGCTTCCTACTGACCCTTCTGCTTATTGGTCAATTGAGTTTGGGCACGTTATTTTACCGCGTGGCCGTTTAACTTGTTAAAAAGGACGCTAGTTTCTAACTTTCACACTTTATGTTGAGGTGAATCCCATTGTGTTTTGAAGGACATTGCCTCGCCTTTCTAAAGGGACTTACGCATTTTTTGCTGTTTTGAACATACAAAGCATTTTATGTTTTAATGACATGCAAGGTACAGCCTTCTATTATATTTCTATTTTGGCTGGCGACAGACTGTCGGCACACTGGGACTCAACCTGTCCGTTCTTATTCTACATATTTTCTTTTTACATGCATAACAATTTCCTACTTACTATTACTATTCATAATTCAATCATACATTATTACAGTACAATATATATATATATATATATATATATATATATATAGAGAGAGAGGGAGAGAGAGAGAGAGAGAGAGAGAGAGAGAGAGAGAGAGAGAGAGAGAGAGAGAGAGAGAGTGAGAGAGAGGGTGTCATCAACGTACCTAAAGTAACTTCTTAATGAGTAGTTTAATTTTATTATGTTTATTATTTTTTTATCAAGTTCTTGTAGAAATATATTTCATATAAGTAATTTTCATATATTACTAAACTTACTTGAACAAGTTTCTTCCATCTGGGTGGTGAAATTGTGTCGCACGGCAAGTTGTAAAACTCACCAATCTGCGTGCTGACATTATCCGTACTTTCTCTTGGGACAACAGTGTAGTTGTAATCCAACAGCAACGGAGCAATCTGGTTCCAATTGGAGTAGACGTCGTCCATGACCGTTTCGTTGGCAATATAAGCTGCAACAAGTGGGGAAGTGTTTGTATCTACAGTAATCTATACAGCAGATCTCCCAACTAGCAATGATGTGATTACTGTTACGTACTGCAATCCTTGCTATAAACAAAAGTCCGGTGGAAGCAACCATTTTACTACAGAATTTGCTACATGCGATTGAAAAATGGACAAAGAAGTGCAGAATACAATTAAATGAAACTAAATCAGCACACATCGCCTTCACAAAATGCCACGGATCAACATCAATTGTGAAATTAAATAACAAGGCTATCCCTTGTAAAATACTTGGGCATCCACCTAAACAAAGAACTGACTTGGCGCAACCACATTTGGATGAAGAGGAAACAACTGGACACCAAGTTTCGCAAGCATTATTGGCTCTTGGGTAGAAAATCATTACTGTCAATGCGAAACAAGCTGTTGGTGTACAACACTGTCTTCAAGCCTGTGTGGACATACGGCTTACAGCTTTGGGTGACTGCATCTAAATCCAATATCGCCATAATGGAAAGGTTTCAGATCAAAGTGTTGCGTCCCATAACCAACACACCGTGCTTCTTCAGCAACAAAGACATCTATAGAGATCTGGACCTGCCCTCAGTCAGTGAAACCATTGCGATGTTCAGCGCAAGATATGTGAAACGGCTTGAAGAGCACACGAATCATTTAGCCGTAAATCAACTAGACAACAGCTTACAAACAATACGTCTAAAGTCAACATTTCCTGTGGACTTACCTAGACTCTAACACTATTAATATATTGTACATAATCTGTTACTTTTAAATATTCATACAGAGAACTAGTCAATTGACTAAGTTCTCTTTATGCCATGTGTTCTGTGAACAAGTATGCTTATTGTTATGTATTAACAGATTGCATAAATAAACGTAAAAAAAATCACAAAGTCTATACTGAGGTACTCACATGCGGCCAACCCGAGTCCTTCCATTTCGGTGAAGGACATTATCAGCGGTTTGTGTTGGAACTCTCCTGCTGTCAGTAGTTTGTACGGAGTTTCGGTGAGAAACGCGGAATCGTTGGGCACTTCCACCACAGGAGTGAATACTGTGAAAGGCAAATGGAAAGCAGTTGTCTGTGAACAGAATGTGAACAATATTAACTTCTAGTAGGCCTAAGCAGCTCCCTGAGCTTAAGAACTCACTCACTACTTTGAACATTTATTATTATATATAAACAAAGTATACGATATTCGCTAATTTTTATAATATTTGTTATGGGGATGACTCCGTCATATTCGCAGATAACTTAGAGGGGCTACAACAACTAATGAATAGTGACAGATAGCAGCCGTAGGGCCTACAGGTGGGGTTCGTGTCGCCATTGGCAATATTTTGAAAATTTTTGGAGTGGCTTTTTTTTACTATTGGATAAAAAATCTTTCCCAATAATACAAAACTGTAAAAAACTTATAACGGACATACATCAGACGCACAATAATATCTACCCAGTTGACTTTTTCAAGCGGCCTGTAGCCACGGTGTGCACGGAAAAAAGGATCTAGTCTTCTACTCGATGCTTCAAACAGGCTACAGATCGAGTTCAAGGTGTCAGTGTGTGGCGGCTTATGCCTAGCACTGAGGATGCCGAACGTTTTATTTTTTATTTATTGTATTAATAAAGTACAGTGTGCAATAGAACTTTGTGTTTATATTTTTTATTTATCTTGATTTCTGCTACATTTTAGTACGCTACGAAAAGGTCCAAAAACAGACTGAAATTTTTACAGCATTTTATCGATAAAAAAAGATTTAAGTTGCAAAACTAAGTTCCTTTTCAAAAAAGTCATAAGGTACTGGTATTGTAAAACAAATCACTTTTTTACTGAAATGTTAATTTGAGATTTATTATTAGAAATCCTTACTTATTTTAGTTTATAACTACCGACAATCAATATATCGTTTCGGTAAAGGGTAATATTTTGTAATAGTTTTGAGTTAGCAAGCAAAATTTTACTGTAAATGAGAGAAAATGTCTTGTCAGGAAAAGGGGGAGATTTTTTTTATAAAATTGGGGGGGGGAGCGTCATAGATGTTGGGGGGAACGGCAGCCCTGGCCATAGATGTGGTCTAGACATAAATTTTAATAAAACGAAGCTAATGATTGTATCTAAGAACAAGTTCACAAACTGCACTCTTAACATAAACCAAAGGCCAGTTGAACGTGTAAACAAATTTACATATCTTGGTACCATAGTCAGTGAACAATTGGACCACTCTCAAGATATAAAGAGCAGCACTGAAAAGGCAAGAGCAGTGTACACTAGAATGAGCAGTTCATTCAAAAGTCACGATAAACAATAAACACAAATACGTGACTTTTACGCTGTTTCTCGGTCCTCTTCTGCTGTGTAGAATCTTGGACTTTGACTGAAGCCATAACTAAAAAATTGGAATTTTCGAAATGTGGCTTTACCGTAGAATACTGAGCATTTCATGGACAGCACATATAACTAATATTGAAGTTCTTAGAAAGATGAAGAAAGAAAGAGAAGTTATTAACACAATGAAGATAAGAAAGCTTCAGTATCTGGGACATCTCATGAGAAATGAACAGAAATTTTACTTATTACAGTCCATCCTACAGGGAAAGTACTTGGAACGAGAGGAGTTGGGCGACCGAGAATATCATTGCTGAGAAATTTAAGGAACTGGTTTGGCAATACAACTGACTTATTTCGTGCAGCAGTACAGAAAGTTAAAGTAGTCTGTATGATATCCAACATCCGAAACGGATAGGAACTATCAGAAGAAGATGTAATTTTTGAATTGTGGAAAAAATTACAAAAAGTCCGATTTATTTACTATTTCTTTAGTAATATAACTATTGTAGAGCACCCACTCATAGAATAACACTTAAGATTCAAAACGTTATGACTAATTTGAACGAAATGCTTTTATTACAACATAAATTTTGAATTTAGATAATTTTTAAGTTATGGGAACATTTTTGAAATCCCAATGATATAAAAACTGAAGAGCACCACAATCTTACACTAAACACTAAAAATTCGAAAAATTCAAATTTGGATTCCAGTTCTGTTTATTCTGACACCCTGATTGATTTTCATAATTCTTTTTAAATATTTGATCTCTTTTTAGGGTCCTGAGAACTCAAAACTTTCAAATTTTTAAAACTTACCACTACATTTAGATGTTAGTTAAAAATCTCTTTAATTTGATACCTCACACGAATTTTTGCTATTTTTCGAAACCTTTCACCCATTTTTGGGACCCTGAGTCCAAACATTATGCCAAAAATTAACAGTATATTCATAAAGTGATTAAAATTCCTTTTAATTTGATACTCCACTTGGGCTTTTGCGATTTTATTACAATATTGACCCCCTCATATTTTTGGCATTAACCAACAGGGTCTTTCCCTACTTTTTAAGAATGAACCGAAGGGAGCCTGGTCCACCGAGGTGAAAAAGGATCCGCAGAAAATGGGGACCACGTCTTTAAACCTGACTGTCGATGTATATTATAGTCGACAGGTTAATTAAATAAATCAACTGTACAATTCAGACTGGGTTGATAATCTAATATACAATGTAATAATACATTAGGTTGTTCGCCTATACAACCTAATAATAGGTGAACTATAATACAATCTAATAATTCAAACTAGGTAGATTTATTACAGTATCGTGGCACTTGGAGAATTTATAAGTAGGAGTTGTGTTCACGGGACTTCTCCAGCCTTAACCACAGTACTTTGGTCACTAACGTCTATCACCTTCCGTTAGCGTAACTCGGTTTCACACTGATGATTGATGATGGCAGTCGATGGCACTGCCAAAGGTCTGTTTTATTTTTAGAAAACAATTTACCACGGCCAAATAGCAAATAGCCCGGGTAGTAGGAATTTTAACAACTTCAAGCTGGAGGCTGGAAAGACAGGGGAAATAAAACAATTGTTGACAGGAGATGTGTATGAAGTGTCATTTTAGAATTTTAGTGTATGTTTTCTTCGTCACCTGAAAACTGCCAGTCAGCAGTACAATTTCAGTGGCAGACTTCGTCTTGAGACATTTCACAAGTTCTCCACTGCTACTGGTGGGACAGTTGAGGATGGCTGCCAGCATCTCGGCTTTCTGCCGTGCAGCCTTTTGGAACACCCATGGGCAGAAGGCGGAACCGCTCATAGCGTGGCCTCTGTTGAATAAATCTGAAATAAAATGCAACCATCTTGACTAATTGTACAAAAGTCTGTTAGTCCTAATTTAGCAGTCAGATATTTTTTATAAATATGATTGTATTTGCAAAATTACGTCTCCAAACCAGTCTGTTAGGCCGTGTTCGGTTGCTATTAACCGCCATTACGTCGTCGGCAACGTTTCGATTCCCCCTCGGGAATCTTCCTCAGGCCGTCAAAAAGCGACAGACAGTAAAACGACAATAGCGTTAGATGTAGGCCGAACAATACCCGATACATCTATCAGGTATGAACCCTTTGCTATCTCAACGTGACTTCTCACATCTATTCTTCATAGATCTTCCAGCACGTCATTCAAACATCTTGTCTTAGATCGGCCCCTCTTTCTACTTTTTTGAACTTGCGCCCTCTACATTTTCTTCGGTTGCTTCTATCTGATACAAGTATCGGGTACTGTCCGGCGTACATCTGCCGCTATTGTGTTTTTACTCTCTGCCGCTTTTTGGCAGCCTGAGGAAGATTCCCGACGGGCAATCGAAACGTTGCCGACTTCATGACGTTTAATAGCACGGCCTAACAGCCCGGTTTATAGACGTAATTTTGAATATATTGACACCGGTCGTGCAAGTTTCAGGCAAACGTTATGACTGTATTTTTCTGTCACAATGTACAGACTAGGTTTGCATTCTAGATCTCATTGTTTTAGAACGGTAGTGGTCACCCCGCAGCGCGAGTGTCAGTTAATGGACAGTGGAGGTGTTCAAGTGGCATGCGACAATATAGACTTTTTTCCTGAACCTTATTTAGTGGTAAAACATTTACTGTACTTAAGATTAATGTCTTATATCAGAATCAGACTCATTGCTTACTGCTCAGTCGAGAATAAACAGTCTATTTGTGGTACTATGTATACAAATCTTAGAAATAAAACAAGACCCAGCACAAGGATTAAACTTTATAAGACAATTGCAATACCTACAGTACGTTGATTTATGCGAGTCAGGCATGGGTCATGACCAAAAAGGAAAGCGGTAAGATTAAGAGTGCTGAAATGCAGTTTCTTCGAAATACTGTTAAATTATACATTGTAAGATAGAATAAGGAATGAAGATATAGTTTACGAGTCAAAAAAGTTGAAGAATTTTCTTTATCTCTTAATTTTCAGGCTGTTTTTTTCAGCTGTTTACTCTAATATAGTGGTAGCTCTTTTTTAAATATTCAAACAGGTTTAGAGTATACGTCTGGAATATGAAATATAGGAAAATCAATTTAGTCAATAAGCATCTTTTTACAATGTTTCAGTAACGCGTATTCTGATTGTGCTACTACCGTTTACTTTAATGGGACTGTTTTCCGGATGTAATCACGCGTTTTTCAGCCACGTTAAAGATAGTAATGTTGATCAGCCTTAACCACAGTACTGTGGTCTCTAACGTGTACCACCCTACGTTAGTAAAGCTCGCATTTTACTCTGATGAAAACAGTCGATGGTACTGCCGAAACGTCTGTTTTAGTTAGAAACAATGGACCACGGCCAAACAGCCTAGGAATGAATTTTAACAACAGTAATGTTGATTAGTCTTAACTTCTTTTTTCTTTTGTATAAACCTGACCCTACCCCGGACCGCCATGTCAATTTCTGGATACGCCACTGGATTCAGAATGCACATTAATTAAACGTATCATGCTATGAATTAGACATTTTTATGCCTAATATATTTAGTGTGTTTTTTATTGATTTAAAACTAAAAAAAGTGATAAAGACCAAAAACATCGAAAATATTACAAGTAAAACTCCTCCAGTAATTTAGGTCTACACTTCTATTAGAGTAGTGAGGGTTTTCTACTAGAAAGTAGAGGTCTACAGTTCTAGAGAGTTTTATTAGAATATTAATATAATATAGCCTCCCTAAACATTGTATACTGTTTGCCTACACGCCTTACTGCGAAAAATATTTTACGCCCATAAGACAAGCAAACGCGTGGCGCGTGCGTCATTTGGTCTGCGTGACGTCTGCGTACGTAAGGCGAGAAACAGACCAGGTACGATGCAATCCGATGCGACGACGCAAGTCTTCCCATGAAAACTGATGTTGCGTTATGAGGGTCCTCCTCGCCAAGTACGTTGCGATGGCAACGCGCGCCGGCATGCGATGCGATGACAGACGAATAGCTCGAGTCTCAGTTGGTGTCCGATCGTTCAAGAATCTCCATGGATTTAAACGAAGAAAAATTAATATTTGAGGTAATTTTATGGGAGTAGATTTTTCATTTTAAATATTATTGTCTTATTTAATTAACAATTTATGAACTATCTGTATATTATTAATTAAATCTATGATTTTGTTAAACATAAAATTTGATGCATATTTTGAAATATACTGCACAACATGCTATATATACATTTCAATACTATACATATTTTGATAAATGTTAAACAATTGTGTAAAGTGCTTAAATTTAGTTTTTTAGATTCAATCAAGACCTATACCTTAGACAAAGGACTATATGATTATGAAAAGAACAATACGTATAAGGGAAGATTCATGGAAAGGTGTTACCGTTGCCACGGAATGTGGCCTACACCTCACGTCTTCGATTTGTAGGATAAACCCACCATCTTCTTCTTAAGTTTTGCAGTTTTTTTTTTTTTTAAGTAAATAGGCAGTAATGCCTTTTTCTGCCTCCCAGGTAACATTACTTTCAGAAAACAGAAACTATACCTACTAATGAAACGTGACGGGGCCCCTTCCGTTGCGATGACGTACGTCAGGGGATCGCGCGCGATCGCATACTTCCATCCGTTATCGCGACGCATGGCATCGTACTTGGTCTGTATCTCGCCTCATTTGGTCTGCGTGGCGCGTGCGTCGTCGTTCGCTTTGCAGTTTGCTGTTCACAAAGTAGTAATATGCACAATACGCACCATTTGTCCGTGGGGACATGTACATTAAGTGAACACTAGCGGCCCCTGCGTCCCAGCCGGTCAGCGTTATGCTGTTCGGGTCTCCGCCGAAGTCTTTAATGTTCTGCTTTATAAACGTCAAAGCCTGTACCTGATCCTTGAGCCCGTTGTTGCCCGGCAGCACGGTGTCCTCAGTACTCAGAAACCCTGCGAGTAGAATAAACTGCAGTAAACATTTGGTGCAATAATTACAACTAAAGCGTTAAAACTTTTATTTTTTATTTTTAGCAAGGTGATGGCTTTTCGTGGAACTGATCCCGTACGGGCGAAAATTGTTATAGATGGTATTGTACTGGAACAAGATAGCAATTTTTAATACATCGGCTACAGTGTGTCTTGTAATGCAAGCAAAGACGCTGTGAATAAGCTGCATAAGTTCAACCTTATGTGCGGGAAGATTAGGCGAATTCTTAAATCAGCAAGGAAAGGAACACGCCTAAAATTCTACAAGGTGATGGCCCTTCCCACACTTCTTTTATATGTCTGAGCATTGGACTTTAACGAAAGGCCCAAACCAGTCGCATCCAATGTGTGATACGCAAATTTCAACAGAAACTAAAACCAAAATATTTAAAACCACTGTTAGAAGTATCATGACTTACGGCTCAGAAGTTTGGACTACTAATAAACACACAAGGACAAAATTAATGACAGCACAGATGGACTTTTGGAGGCGTTCGGCAAGCCCGATGTGAGAATATTAGAAATGAAGTCATTAAGGACAGAATTAATGTGAAAAATTCAATTGTTGATTTTTTCAAACAAAAAATTACAATTTTATGGACACACGAAAGAAATGGCACAGGAAAGATTGCCAAGCAGAGTTATGAAATGGACCCCGCCAGGAAGAAAGAATAGAGGAAGACCACGTATCACCTGTCTAGAAGAAATTCAGACTATATTGGAGGAACGAGAAACTGAAGAAGATCTTTGGATGGACAAGCAGCAGTGGATCATGAGAATTCAATCACTTCTGTAATCTTTGATTCTGGAAAATGTGTAAACATTGTATAGCTGGAATAATAAATATACGTTAAAGCAGTATCATTATATACATATATATGCATATATATGTATACATATACACACACACACACACACACACACATATATATATATATATTTATATTGTTGTGATGTTATTCAATTTGTTTCTTCTGTAAGTGGTGTAATTTCGTATTTTCTTTTTAACAACTGACGCACGTTTCACTGAAAAATATCAGTACCATCAGAGGTTTCTAAGTAAATAATAATTTACTTACAAACCTCTGATGATACTAACAATTTTAATAATAAATTATTATTTAAATTTAAATTAAATATTAATAATCTAAATAATTTAAGTTATTATTAAGTAAATAATAATTTACATACAAACCTCTGATGATACTGACATTTTTCAGTGAATCATGCGTCAGGTGTTAAAAAGAAAATACGAAACTACACCACTGTACTTGCAGAAGAAACAAATTGAATAACATCACAACATTATATAATGGCTGCAAGAAACTTCGAGTTACCTATATAGAAAATAATATATATTGCAACGTTACAAGTATTTCAAAAAATTACAAAAAAACAATACCATGTACTCAACGCAACTATGAAGTGTATCACACCGGCCAGGTCGCAGGATTTTTTTTATTCTCGTTGCGTCAAGTATATGTAGTTGCACAATAAAAAAATAATTTTCAAAGAGGAGGGAGATGTTGATGATATGAATTAATTAACTAAAATCGTTTCAAAATAATCATTCTATGATTTATTAATATTAATATAAAATATGCAAATATTAAAATTTCAAATTATATTAATAAGAAATATTCTCTTTTATAAGTTTACAAAAATACTATATAACCTTCTATGCTGTTCATGACATATAAAAATAAACAACCATATAATCTTACTAGCTAAACTGAGATGTTAAACAAATTATCTAAACAGTTTTTATTTCAGTGTGTCTGACTTTGACTCAAATTCTAAATAATAACAGCAACTTATTTACCAACAAAAATAATATTAAATCTCAAGAATAAAACTAATTGTTGCTATAAACAAAATAAAAAATATAACATTTACTTCCAACCTGTTACTTATTTCTACTGACACACCCAAAATTTTAACATATAACAAAAGATTAGTATTTTTAAATTTTCTAATGGATTAAATTATTTACTTAAAGTACCATTTAAATTTATGTACATTGATTATATTTAAAACTTTAAGTCTTTACTGTTCATGTATAAGTTTCTTTTTTAAGTGTTCTTTTCACAACCAAAAAATATATTGTTGATTTATCACCTGCGTGCTGCCGACTTTACCGTTACGCGCGCGCGCGTGTGTGATGAATCCTGAGAATTTGATGATGATGATTGTGCTGATGCTGTGTTCTCTGTCTCTACGGTTTGTTGTTTGTGATGGTCCACACTTCCTCCATAATTCTTGGTGTGTGTGGTAAAGATGTTCGATCGACAGATCAGCAGCGTGACGTTGTGTGAAGATATCTTGAGTCTGAGACAACCCCAAAATTACCGGTGGTAATTATATTGGACGGCGATCTGACAAGTCCAGGACTGTTTTCGGCCTGTTAGATTTGTCACTTCGTGCAAAGCGTCCTTTTAATTACAACTCACATTTTGGCTCGTTTTCGCGATTTCGTAAACATACTCGTAGCACGAGCGATATCATCGTTTACGTAATTTTTTTCCTGGTCACTCACATATAACACAGTTATTAATTACTATTTAATTACACTAGTAATTAAAATTAAATTACTTAGCGTCTTTATTATTGCACATATCTGCAATAATTTTTATATCACCATATTCGTTAAAAATTCCTTAATGTAATGGTGTGTTTATAATTAGGAAAAGTCTGTGTTCACAGGTTTAAAACGTACTAATTAGTTTATTTTTATCCGGTTAAAATCTGATTACAGACAACCCAATAATTCGTACGCATCACCCCATCGTAGACTCTTGCCTGTCGTAGCTTGCGTTCACACACAGAAATACACAAGCGCTGTATTCACTCGCGTGGCAGGTGTACGCTTTCTGACAATTCTTAGCCTGCATAATATTGTTAAAAACTGTTCATCATGTATTTTTCTATGCTAAATATTTACAAACATACCCCCCTGGGCAAATATGCAAATATATGTATTGTTGCATATAATTACCCAGGTGGGTTTAAATAAAATTTTACTGTTGTTCAAATTTTATTTACACAGATATATATATATATATATATATATATATATATAAATCACAATTACATCGTATTATCTACATTACAATTTGTTTTTAAAAACTCGTTATAAAAGTAAATATTTTTTAGCGAAATGTAAAACCCTATGTGGTAGGCGACAAAATTCTTCCCCCTACCTATACAAACATACTTACATCCTGTTTTCTATTGTTTTGTTTAAAGTTACACTAACCTACCATACTGTTGGCGTATTGTGCAGGGCGGTCAGTATCTCTCTCTCACTCTGTTTCCCTCTCTCTATATGCGTTCCTGCATTAAGAGAATCAATTATACTACACCAGTTATTTTTTCCTACTGCAAATATTTCCTCATCGATGAAGCATGATATTTTCCAATTTCTTTTTGTCTTTCAGTGTCATATACCATAAACGTTTGTGTTCCCCGTCTTGTTTCCAGAACATATGGACCCTCGTATAATCTAAAGAACTTTTTGGCGGTGTTGTCTATTTTCTTCCCTATTGGATTACTTCGTATGAATACCATATCTCCAACTTTAAATTCCACTAACTTGTGTATTCGATTGAATCTCTCTACCCTCTTCATACCCTTATCTTTTATTCTATTTCTTGCGTTATCTAATTTTTGACTCATAGGTATAGGTAGATTCTGATATTCAGGTTTACTAACGAACTTCTTCCAAAATCTAGTTGATTTCTTCTCTTCTCCTAATTCAATTGGTGGGTATCCAGTAGCTTCACTATAATTTTCATTAATAGATTTTTCAAAGAACTTCAATTATTCAGCCATTTGTTATGCTGATCATGACAAAATATACACATATATTTGCCCAATTTTTTATTAACACGTTCGGCAAGGTTACCCTGAGGATGCCTAATTGATGTGAGCATGGGTTTTATTCCTTGCTGCGTTAACGTTTCAGACCATAGCTTATTCCTAAATTGTGTTGCTTGATCCGTGATTATCTTCTTTACGTGACCATATGTAGGTACATACCTTTGCAGTATTATCTTCAGAACAGTCTTTGTGGTGGGTCGCATAATAGTGTATAACTGGACAGCCTTGGTAAACACATCTACACATACAAGAATGGGCCTAACACCCCGACTTGATAGTGGCAGCGGACCCAAGAAGTCCAGAGCTAACAACTCCCCTTTCTCCTTTGCTCTGATGCTTTGCATAATAGGTATGTAAATTTGAATGTCTAGCGGTCTGGCAATCATGACACCTTTTTAGGACGGCTTTAATCCTCCTATACATATTATTGATGGTGAAATCTTCTCTCAAAGCCCAGTAACATTTTAATGCTGACGCATGGGCTAGACTTTCGTCACATGGTGTAATTAACTGTTGTAACATTTCTGGTGATAACATTACTTTCCAGTCTTGGTCCATTAATTAAAATAGTATGTTGTTTTTAACTGCATACTTATCATGAGATGGTTGTTGTTTTAATTGCTGAAGCTTTGGATCTTTATCTTGCTCCCTTGCTAAGTTCTGGAGTAGCTGTTTTACTTAGTCGTTTGCTTTATACTGGATATGCAGTAATTTCAAATCATTATCATTGGAGAAATGAGTCCCTTCCTTCTTCTCCGTGACATATCGACTTAGTGTATCTGCTGTCTTGTTGTCGGTTCCTCTGCAGTATTTAATGGCAAAAGAATATATTCTATGGCCAGAATCCATCTCATCAGTCTCGCATTCGTGATTCTGCACCTCAGTAAGAATGATAGAGCTTGGTGATCAGTGTGGATTTCAAAGTGTGTTCCATAGATGTAATATTGGAATTGTTTCAATGCATATACGATGGACAATATTTCCTTCTCCGAAGTACAGTAATGTTTCTCGGCACCTTTGAACACTCTGCTTGCGTAGGCGATCGCTCGAAGTTCTCTTATGCATCTTCTTGGTAGAGTACACTCCTTACTGCATAGTCGCTGGCGTCCAAGTAATGATGTACTTTCCTTCACGTTGTGGATGGTGTAGCATAATATTTTCCACAAACAGTGAATTGACCTTGTTGAATGCATTGGTGTGATGTTGTTCCCACTTTCACTTCACTTTCTTTTTTGTAAGCTCCAATAGTGGTTTGATTTCTTCTGCATATAATGGTGAAAATCGTCTATAGTATCCCGTTAGACCTAGGAATGCTCTTAACCCTTTCACATTTCTCGGTATTGGGAACTCGGTGATACTGCTTATTTTGCATGGATCTGGTCTTATACCTTCCTCAGATACAATATGACCCAAAAATTTTATAGACGATTGCATAAATTCACATTTATCTAAATTTAATGAGATGCGAGCTTGTCGAAACTTCTCAAAAAGAGTGCGTAAATTGATTATATGTTCTTCTAATGTTTTCGATATGACCAATATGCCGTCAACAAAAATCATGGTGTAAGGTTCTACTTCCGGACCTAATGCAATTCCTAAACCTTTTACAATGGCTGCTAAGCTTGTGCTTAGACCAAATGGTACTACCTTATGCTGGTAGCATTTATTTTTATACAGAAATGCAGTATATTTTCTATCGCTTTCTCGAATGGGAATCAGCCAAAATCTAGAAGTTAAATCGAGTTTAGTTAAATACTTAGCTCCTTCGCACTTTGTGAACATCTCATCTGCCGTGGGTGCACAGTCAAAATCCTTTCCTACGACGCTAATCAAATTCCTCATGTACAATAATATTTATTGTCGAATTTCATCATTCTTCTTTTTCACCACCACCAACGGGGTTAAGAAGTTACTGTTCGATAGTTCTATGGCGTCATTGTCTAGCATTCTTTTGATTTCTTTCTCGACTTTCTCCTCATACTTCATTGGAATTGGATACGTCCTCCTCACGAATTTTGAGGGATCTGTGACCTTGATGCGATGTCCATATATGTTTGTTTGTGTAGGCAGTTCGCTAAGTATGTCTGCATACCCTTTAATTAAGGTGTCCATTTGTTCTACCCCTTGGTGTTCACCATTGTTTTCTTCGCTACGATGTTTATAATTTACATAGGTTACTGAAAGTCTGGAGATAGTTACCGGTTCACTTATATTTGACGACTGATCTTCTTCGGTTACATTCAATTTAATATGTTGTGTGACATTATTCAGAGTGCACTTCACCGTTTGATCTGCTATATTTATTACAGCCTTCATTTTATTTAAAGCATCTATTCCTAATATACAGTGACGGACTAGTTTATTTACTACTAACATAGGTAATTCAAATTGTACATTCCCACACGTTATATTCGCAAATATTTGTTGCCTAACTTGTTCCCTGATACGATTAGCATTGGTTATTTAAAATTCATTAACACGTAGAGTGGGTGTCGATTTAAAATACTGTTTGTTGCTGTGTAGCCATGTCTTACTAATAACAGATATTTCGCTTCCTGTGTCGATCAATGCCCGCACTTTACAGTTGTTGATGTGTACAATAACAATTGGACAGTAGTTACATTCGTTCACACTTCTTGCAGTTGTATCCGGTGCTATGATGTCGACGTACAAATCAGGCGGAAATAGGCTGTTCATTTTTACTTCATGTGACGGTCAACTACGCTTTGAAGTAGACGGCATTTCCGGTGTCGGCTTCGTCGACTTTTGAGCTATTGTTTGTACATTCTGGGTATATGGTTTGGTAAATTTCTTATTCGAATTCGGCCAGGTTTATCGACCCTTCATATTACTCACCTCTGTTTTATTCTCGATCTTGCCCTCTTCTCTTCTAAATTCTCTCCCCCCGAAGTTTTCAGCATACCTTCTCTCGTCTTGGATATTAGTTTTATTTCTGTAATCGGAGTGAAACATGTGTTCGGACTGCGTGAGTAAAATTAATAAATCTTCAACAGTTTTAACTCCTTGTGTGTATATGGCTACTCTTATATCCCTGTGAAAGTGATGTGCTAATTTAAGTACCAATTCGTATTGTGTAATTGTGGGTCTTAAGTGTTTACTTCTTTCCACGAGTTGTATGATATACTCCTCTAAGGTATGTCTACCATTGTGTTGATATTTACCATATTCTTATTGGTCTCGTATTTGTCTTTTTGTGTGAATATTCCAATAGCGGCCTTCAAACGATTCTTTAAATTGTTATATGTAGTTAAATTATCTCTGACAATGGTATACCATCGTGCAGCACAATCTTTAAAATGCTTACTAACAAAGTAAATTTTATCTTTATCAGCTATAGTGTTACCTATTAATTCCATTTCCCGTTCACAATTTAATAAAAATTCAACTGGGTTCTCTTTTTTCAAACCTTTGAATACTAGTTTGGTCCGTTCCTCAATCTGTGTTGGATACATCATCATCTGTGCCGGTCGGCTCTTGATCTCCGTTCTCAGACGTTCTACTTCTCCACGTAGATCTTCCTTAAGTGTGTTTATTTCACCTGAGTAGTCCTTGGTGGATTTTGCAGACTCTACTACAGCAGTTTCCAACGTCGTCGTTCTGGCTTCCAATGCCTGCGTTTTATTAATGTTTTCCCGGATTTGTTCACTAACTGTTCTTATCCTCACGTCTCGTTCCCGCTTTGAAACTCTAAACTTTTCATTCCAGTGTTCAGCTAATTGTTTAGTACCTCCTTTTAATCCTTTCGACTATTCTGTTTTCTGTTCTTTAAACCTATTCTCCATTTTTAAAGCTCTTCCTTCATTGATTGTTCTACCCTAGCTTCTAATACTTCTATTTTGTATTAGTTTTTTCGAGTTTTGTAGTCAACTGTTCTTTAAAGTTCTTGAATTCAGCTTTAAATTCGGCTTCAACTTCGTTTTCCTTTTTCGTTAATTCAGCTTTAACTTCCTACCTATTCTTTTTACATTCTTCATTTTTATTTTGCATTTGTTCATTATTTTTTTGCATTCGTTCCTGGAGACTTCTAAACATAGCCTCAATATCAACTACTTTCTGCGGTTTAGCCATTTCGTTGTATTAGAATTTAATTTATATTCGTTTATTTTTTCATATTAATTATTATTGGTAAACCGCGACTCTATTGGTTTTTATTTAATATTATTTGTTTACGTTTATTATTATTATAAATTATCTCATACCAACAATTTCTCTCCTCTTTCAGTTTTGTTGAGCGCTAGTTGTGAACTACACATCAATATTACAATTACAATATAATAATATTAATAACAATAATAATAATACACTTATTAATTATGAACATATACGATCGTTAACATATATCGAGACACACGTTGGGAACGCCAATTTATTATGCAACGTTACAAGTATTTCAAAAAATTACACAAATACAATACCATGTACGCAACGCAACTATGAAGTGTATCACACCGGCCAGGTCGCAGGATTTTTTATACTCGTTGCATCAAGTATATGTATTTGCACAATAAAAAAATAATTTTCAAAGAGGAGTGAGAAGTTGACGATATGAAATAATTAATTAAAACTGTTTCAAAATAATCATTCTATGATTTATTAATATTGATAGAAAATATGCAAATATTAAAATTTCGAATTATAATAATAAAAAATATTCTCTTTTATAAGTTTACAAAAATACAATATAACATTCTATGCTGTTCATGATATATAAAAATAAGCAACCATATAATCTTACTAGCTAAACTGAGATGTTAAACAAATTATCTAAACAGTTTTTATTTCAGTATGTCTGACTTTGACTCAAATTCTAAATAATAATAGCAACTCATTTACAAACAAAAATAATATTAAATCTCAAGAATAAAACTAATTGTTGCTATAAACAAAATAAAAAATATAACATTTACTACCAACCTATTATTTATTTCTACTGACACACCCAAATTTTAACATATAACAGAAGATTAGTATTTTTAAATTTTCTTGCTAATTTAAATTATTTACTTTAACTACCATTTAAATTTATGTACAACGATTATATTTAAAACTTTAAGTCTTTACTGTTCATGTATAAGTTTCTTTTTTAAGTGTTCTTTTCACAACCAAAAAATATAATTGTTTATTCATTACCTGCGTACTGCCGACGTTACCGTTGCGCACGCGCGCGCACGCGCGCGTGTGTGTCCTCAGAATTTGATGATAAAGATTGTGCTGATGCTGTGTTCTCTGTCACTACGGTTTGTTGTTTGTGATGGTCCACACTTCCTCCATAATTCTTGGTGTGTGTGGTAAAGATGTTCGATCGACAGACCAGCAGCGTGACGTTGTGTGAAGGTATCTTGAGTCTGAGACCGCCCCAAAATTGCCGGTGGTAATTATATTGGACGGCGATCTGACAAGTCCAGGACTGTTTTCGATCTGTTAGTAATTGTCACTTCGTGCAAAGCGTCCTTTTAATTACAAATCACATTTTGGTTCGTTTTCGCGATTTCGTAAACATACTCGTAGCACGAGCGATATCATTGTTTGCGTAATTTTTTTCTGGTCACTCACGTATAACACAGTTATTAATTACTATTATATACACTAGTAATTAACATTAAATTACTTAGCGTCTTTATTATTGCACATATCTGCAATAATTTTTATATCACCATATTCGTTAAAAATTCCTTAATATAATGGTGTGTTTATAGGCTAATTGGGGAAAGTCTTTGTTCACAGGTTTAAAACGTATTAATTAGTTTATTTTTATCCGGCTAAAACCTGATTACAGAAAACCCAATAATTCGTACGCATCACCCCATCGTAGACTTTTGCCTGTCGTAGCTTGCGTTCACACACAGAAACACACAAGCGCTGTATTCACTCACGGGGCAGGTGTACGATTTCTGACAATTTTTAGCCTGCATAATATTGTTAAAAACTGTTCATCATATATTTTTCACGTCTAAATGTTTACAAACATACTGCTCTGGCAAATATGAAAATATATGTATTGACACATACAGTATATATATACATTATATATCGGCCTGTAAATCACAGCCGATAGTCCATCGTGTAATTCTAACGTTGGGCAGTTAAGGTTACAGTAGTTTAGTTTAACATCAGCTATGTTCACTACTACTCACCCAAGACTCCCAGACGATAGTTGAGCGTCACAAGTATGACAGTACCGCTTCGCATCAGGTATTCACCGCCGAAGTCTCTGGAGCCAAACACTTGGAACGCGCCGCCGTGGATATGGACAATGACGGAACATCCGTTGCCAGTGCAAGCATTGTTGTAGTTACCCTGAAACACGCAGTCTGTTGTAGAGCACGACGCACACAAAACAGGAATTCGACACACTCGTACGTTCACAAAGTTACGAGGGCGATTTGAAAAGTTCGCGGCCTGCCATATAAACGAATGTGTGGCGTTTCTGTTTTTTACCGCATCGTGGCGCCACGTTCGCCCCATGAACAGCCGTGAAGCGTCAAGTCATTGTTGCGGAGAAACAGCTGTATAAATAAGGTTATCTCGCAGCAACGCTGAAAACGGAGAAAATTGATCATCAAATTTTTTGTTAAGAAAAGTTTAACGCCAACAGAAATTTTTAATGAGATAAAGAATGTGTTGGGTGATGCTGACCTTCATTTACTACAATGAAAAATGGACTACTAAATTTAAACGTGGTCGTGCAAGTTTGGAAGATGTCCCGCATACTGGGCGCCACTACACCAGAAAACATCAATAAAGTGCACGATATTGTTTTGGAAGATCGCCGTTTGAAGGTGTCTGAAATTGTTAAGCCTGTGGGGATCTCAGGTGAAGGGGTACAAAAAGCTGTCTGCAAGATGGGTGCCGCGTTTGTTGACAAGTGACCAAAAACGCACGGAATACATATTTAACTTATACCTTATTTGATCCGTCTAGCGATCTTGTAGTTTATTATTCCACTACATGTTTCGGTAATTAAATTCCCATCTTCAGGTAAAACTTCTTCTTCCTAGTATATAGGAGTCGTCGGTGAAGTTATTAAAAACACATACACACACGAACGAATAAAACAGACACAACTGTTAAAAATAACATAATTAAACACCGTACATACACAGCTAATGAAGACAGTGCGCACTGCATGACAGTCATATATGATGAATTCTCAGGAAAGTTTGGACCGTTTTAAGAAAAATCCGAAAGATTTTATTTGTAGATTTGTAACAACTGATGAAACTTGGGTCCATTACTTCACTCTAGAAACAAAACAACAGTCGAAAAAAATGGATGCATAATGTTTGCCCCCTCCAAAATCGATAAAATCAATTTTGTCGGCTGAAAAGTGTATGGATCCATTTTTCTGGGATGCTAGGGGGTATTGTTACTAGATTGCCATGAAAAGGGTCAAAAGATAAATGTAGAGTATTACGCTAACCTTTTGAGCCAATTAAATGTAACAAATTTGAGAAAAAGACCTGGTTTAGTAAATAAGAAGATCATTTTCCATCAGGATAATGCACGCCCTCACATATGCGTTGTGTCTATGGCAAAAATCGCCGACTTGAAGTACGATCTGTTGCACCATCCGCCGTTTCGCCTGATTTAGCGCCATCTGACTTTCATCTATTTCCAAACCTTAAAAAATTTTCGGGGGAAGCGATTTTCCTCAGATGATGAGCTGAAAGCGGAAGTAAACGGTTATTTTGAGGACCTAGAAGAATCGTACTTCCTCAAAGGGGTAATGACTTGACGCTTCACTGCTGTGCGTGGGGCGAACGTGGCGCCACGATGCGGTAAAAAACAGAAACGCCACACATTCGTTTCTATGGTAGGCCGCGAACTTTTCAAATGGCCCTCGTACATTGGCAAACATACATTTAAAAATATTAATATTTATTTAAACATATGTACTTTTAACAAATACAGGTTTGTGTAAATTATTATAATTTAAAATAAAACGAATATTTTGGACACATAGCTGAAGATTTACACTTCAAAATGCTTCCTTTTTTAATTTAATGCATCCATTTTTAAGGAAGTTATTGCAGTTTAAAGTTTTTGTTCCTCGGATATTTTTAGGCGTTGTAAAATGGCGCGCACTTATTTGGGATGGAAAATTGCGAGATTTTCACTTACGATTAACTACAAAACGGTTGGATTTATAAGAATTTTACTAAAAACCTTTATTATAGGAAATTTGATGGTCTTTATATTAGACCTCTTGTGGTTTCTACATAAAATATTATTTATGAAGATAATTACAAAAAATGGTTTTTTTGCACCAATTCGCCATTTTTTAAGGAGCTCACGGGCTGGCGTGGCAAAAATTTCTTATTTCATTTTCCTAACAAATATCTACCAGAATCCGTTTAAATCAACCACTTTTAATTTAGTACCAGTTTGAAACCCCTCCGCGACTGGGCTGTGTTTCGACAGATACATATGTGCTGAACTGAGTCGAAATAAGAGTTGAAATCTGTCGATAACGTCATACGAGTTGATCTTAGTGTAGTCACTGGTAATACGGAAGTTAGTTTTGAATAACTCAAGCAATAAATCTTATATTTTATGTTTCCAGACGTACTCTCAAAAAATGATTAATCTACTACTTATTGGGATGAGAGTATATTCAGCTGTCGGCATACGTGCGCTATCAGTAGTAATACGTGGTAATGTGACATATTTTGGTAATAATTTAATATGGTCGTCATCACCATCATCATCTGTAAGGATTAAAGAAAGAATGGTTTGTTCCGGTCTCAAATAGGTAATAGAGCTGGTCATTCCAGCGCTTCCTCTGACGTCCCACACCTCTCCATCCCCTCAATTTATAGTTCCATAGTTGCTTGTGGATGCGGAAGTCATCCATTCGGCAAATATGTTCGCACCAATTCACCTGATACTAGGCAATCCTGTCGAGTATACTACAGTAGTAATATTCATTCCCAGCCGTATATCTGTGTTACTTCTATGGTCATGGAGAGCATACCCTGGCACGTGCCTGTGAAATCTCATTTCATCCGCTTGGATGCGACTGGCCTGGCCTTTCGTTAAAGTAAAATTCTCAGACCCATAAATAAATGTGGTAAGGGCGTACATCTTGTAGAATTTTAGGCATGTTTCTTTACATGCTGACTTAAGATTTCGCCTGATGGCCCCGCACATAAGGTTGAATTTTAGCAAATTATTCAAAACGTTGTTGGTTGCATTATAAGACACACTGTAGCCCAGGTAGTCAAAATTGTTGACTTGTTCCAGGACAGTACCATCTATAACAGTTTTTGGCCGTACGGGATCAATTCAACGAAAAGCCATCACCTTGTCTGAAGTGTGGATATTTGTAGTCCAGGGTCTTTGCAGATTCAATTTAACAGATATATACCCATCTGCAATTTGTTTTCCGAGTCCGACAGAATAGCCTGATCGTTCGCAAACAACAAAGTGTCAATTGTAGAGTGATTAATCCTAAAATGTTCTGGAAGACACATCTGCCAGTTTTTTATTACATCGTCTAAACTGAAAAGAGAAGGTGATAATGGACACCCTTGTCGTACTCCACAATTGATCAGGCCAACTCTAGGAGCTGTTCTCGGTTTCCCTGCTTCTATTAAGATTTTAATACCCACATAAAGACTCTGTATTCCTCTAATTAGATGTTGTGGGACAACATATGCAAATAAATTTTTGCTTACAGCCTTGATTTGTAGAGTGCTCAAGACCTGTTGTTTTTGGTGAAGATCGGTTAAGGGAAAGGTGTGGTTTACCGGCAACGTTTTTTTTAATCAAGGGTATTTTTGTTCTATGGCAAACGATAACAGCCGCAAATTCAAACAGAATCAAATAACGTTTTGCTTACAGCCCTGAATTGTAGAGTTCTCAAGACCTATTGTTTTTGGTGAAGATCGTTTAAGTAAAAGGGGTAGATTACCAACAACGTTTTATGTTTTAACAATTGTATTTTCTATGGCAAACGATAACAGCCGTAAATTCAAACAGAATCAAATAATTTTTTGCATACAGCCTTGATTTGTAGAGTACTCAAGACCTGTTGTTTTTAGTGAAGATCGGTTAAGGGAAAGGGGTAGTTTACCGGCAACGTTTTCTTTAAATTAAGGGTAATTTTCTTTTTATGGCAAACGATAACAGCCGCAAATTCAAACAGAATCAAATAATGTTTTGCTTACAGCCCTGAACTGTAGAGTTCTCAAGACCTATTGTTTTTGGTGAAGATCGTTGAAGGAAAAGGGGTAGATTACCAACAACGTTTTATGTTTTAACAATGGTATTTTCTATGGCAAACGATAACAGCCGTAAATTCAAACAGAATCAAACAATGTTTGCATGCAGCCCTGAATTGTAGAGTTCTCAAGACCTATTGTTTTTGGTGAAGATCGGTTAAGGGAAAGGGGTAGTTTACCGGCAACGTTTTATGTTTTAACTTGGGTAATTTTTTCTATGACGAATGGTAACTGCCGTAAATTCAATCAGAATCAAATAATGTTTTGCATACATTCCTGAGCTATAGAGAACTCAATGTCTGTTGATTTTAGTGAAGATCGGTTAAGGGGAAGGGGTAGTTTACCTGCAACATTTTATGTTTTAACAACGGTAATTTTTTAACAAAAAGTAGATAGTTAATTATAAACTTTAAGATACCGGTACTTTAAGATTTTACAAAAAGTAGATCTTTAATTATAAACTTTAAGATACTTTAAGATTTTACAAAAAGTAGATCTATGATTGTACTTTAAGGTAAACAGAAGAATATTTGTAAATTAATGTCTTAGATTTTCACGGCCGGCGTCAATGCTAGAATCTTGTCTTGCCCGGCTGTAAGGCCGTAATCCGAAGTTATTAGTAGCAAACGTTCAGACGTACCTTCCACGGCCATCTTCAATGCATAAAGTTTGAATAATGCGTAACAATGACCAAGTTATCACAGTCAAAGGTACGGCCGAAACGTTTGCAACAAACAACTTCAGACAACGGACTTACAGCACGGCAAGACAAGATTATAATATTTATAAAAATTCCACTTTTTTTTTTTTAATGCAATGCAACTATCTTTTGTACTGTCCCCTCGTATGTGTTGTAAAACACATTGCTGAACCTGTGTGTGTGTGTGTGTGTGTGTGTTTGTGTGTGATTGTTAAAACATATACATCAGTTACTTATTACGTAACACGTTCAGTACTTACTGGAGAGCTTCCTTTGAGTACGGGAACGTAAACGTTGAGGTAGAGACAGTCTTCTTGTCCTAAAGTGGACTGAGTTTCCCTGGGTACGTGTTCTGTATACTGCAAGCAGTACGGTGATGGATCTGTCGCGTTCCTTGTGCCAGTCCACGGAGTCAGCGATCGAGGAGGCTACATTTTCAGGCAAAATTAAATTCATTAAACAAGTACGAAGTTTATTCAGAAAGTAAGTTCCGATTTTAAATACTGCCGCGGTATCGATGCCGTCATGCTGCTGCGCATGCGCGGCCAGTTTGTTACTTCGTTGGCAAGCCAACAACACTGTTTGTAAACAACTGTGCACTGAGTAAGCTTTGTTGGACGTGTTTACAATGTCGAAGAAATTCGAGACGCCCGCCACGTGTGGAAGTTGGCATGTGATTCGGTTCTTGAATGCTAAAGGCATTAAAGCAATTGAAATTCACCGCCAGATTTTGGATATTTATGGAGAAAAAGCATTGAGCGATTCAATGGTACCAAAATGGATACGACTTTTTTGCTTGCTTAGTCCAGAGTAAGCGACGTAGGATGCTTACCCGGGAAATTTCAATAATTCATGGTACACACACACACACACACACACACACACCACACTGCTGCTGCAACGCAACATCTCCTCATAACGTTTGGCTGGCAACAATTTAATCATCCGCCTTACGACCCAGACCAAGCGAATATAATCTTTTCAAGCATAAAATCTTCCTTGGTGGTCAACAATGTTAAACAAGCTGTTAATACATGGTTCAAATCACAGGCGAGAAATTTCTACGACTAAGGTAAGCCTATACAACGCCTGGTGTCTCGCTATGAAAAGTGTTTCGAAAATGATGAGAACTATATAGAAACATAGTTCAAGGTGTGTACTTCAAATAGCAATTAAATGTTCTGTAAATATGTTCTTGGTTTCCTTTAATACCCTATCGCAACTTACTTTCTGAATTTAGCCTACAAGTAGCAGTTTTTAAGAAGCTGAAATTGTTGTACTAGATTAAAAAGAAGGAAAAGGTATGAAAAGAAACCCTACAGCCCAGATCACTTAAAACGTGAGAGGACTACATAAGAAAAGCAATAATAATTATGATATAAATCAGTATAATTTCTTCTCTATTATGTTTTTGTAGTGTATTGTGTTTTTGTCGTTTCAATACCTAATATTTTACTATAGGCACTACGTTCCACGTTACAAGTGCAATATATGTAAAATAATTGAATATCATATATAATTAATATGTATGTATTTAAATAATTATAGCCTAATATAACAATTAAATTCCCTAATAAAATTACACGAAATTGATAACCCTTTAATAAACGCTACAACATAATCAAATTTTAAAATAATAGTTAAATTACAAACATGAATTTTCAAACATAAATTATTACTTCCAGCCAAACACCATATAAAATACAGTATCGAACTCACGGAACAACTCAAAAACATACATGTAATTAAATTTATATAAACTAAAAATAGATGTCACTCATTTTATATAGTTTTTATGAATTAACTGGAAAGTTGTGTAAATATATTAGGATAATAAACGATACTGGTAGCCCTACATGGAAATTATGTAAATACTGCACAAAATTAACAGTCACTTTACAAATACTGCTAGCAAATGTGTTGTGAGCTTCAAAACTCATATAATCCCCGTTTTTTATTGTACGGATTATATACTTTTTTTAGTATGAGAACGAGTAAGACATATTTATTTCCTGATGAATTAAATGCCATCTATTTTAGGACTAAGGCTACGGAAAATATAAATCTCCTACAAAAATATAAATTTAAATTAAGGTGAGTGAAAAAAATATATGTTATTGAAAATTAGCGCAATACGGTATTGAAAAATCTGTGCACTCAGAGTTTTAGTTTTAATTAAAACTGAATCTACTGAAACTGTTGTAATACTTAAAACAATTACGAAAACATTTACCTTGAAGTATTCTCGTTGTCTTGTAATAGTTTCGACGCAACAAATCACATTCAAGAGAAAGAAATTTGTTCACTTAAATAAATGAAATTATTGGAAATAAAATCAAAAACGTAACTAAATTTAACCGTTTTACGTACGAAAGCAAACGTCTGATGGTTTAACACACACATATCTGTTATTGAAATACTACCTTTCACGTAGTATTCACCAGTATTCTGGTGTCGAATACACGGACTGATTAGTCTCATGGGTTGTTGACCGGCCACGGAACCGAGCCTTACACAAAATTCTTAGAAACGATAACATTGCAACTACAAACATGAAGACTACAAACATATGTTCAACAAATACAGAACGTAAATGAATATTAAGCAAATTCGATGCATCTTATTAAACATAAATAAACTAATGAACAAAGTGCAAGAAAAGGATTTAAAAAATATTCAGCTCGATCTCTCAGCATTTGAGAACATTGTCTTTTATCATAAATAAAATTATTTTTAATATGTACGCTATTCTTGTTATAGTATTTTAACATTTAGAAAATGCTCAGATTCTAAATAAATATGCTATATGCTCAAATTCTATAACAAATATCAATTTCCATATAGTCAAGAAGTTCAATTAATTACAAACATACAAATTAATTATAAACATCGTAAAACAAATATTTGGAAAAATTTTAATATTTACAAATGCAATAATAATAATTAGCTAGTTACAGAACAAATTCAAATAAAAACCAAAGAAGGTGATTTACTTAAAATTAATAATTTCTTGAAACAAAAATACAAACATTACAACAATTGAAAATTTAAACGAAATGAAATCGATTATTTATATATAAAGTTCTGGTGAAACAGATTTATTCTGTGAGACGTGCGTGAGGTTGAAATTCAGCCATACAAAATTAGATAAATACTTGAAGACCAGACTATTATTTCAGAATATATTAAATATATTACGCGTGCCCCCGCGTAGAAAATTCAAGGTAATCGTTTCACAACTAAAATAAAAAGACGTTAAAGCTTTGTGTATGTTAGACATAACTCTTCCTTATCCCTTCTTTAATTTGTTAGATAGTGAGCACAAAGAATTGGAAATTTACATTAATATTCACATCATTTTGATTTTCATTTAGTTTCCTATTCAACAGAACATAGTTTACGTAATCTTTCTCCATTATTTAACATCTAGTTAAAATGTCTATAAAATGTTCTACAATCCGAAATTTTCTCCAATTCGGATTATTTCCTATTTCGGAAACTCAGACATGCAGCCATATAATTAGAATTAATCTATGAGTGCAGTCGAGACCTTACAAGGAAATGGGGGGGTAAAAGAAGAAGAAGAAGAAGGTAAAGCAGTAGTAAAGAAAGAAGAAGGTAAGGTAGTAGTAAAGGGAGAGAAGGAGGAGAAGAAGGACTATGAGAAGCCGAAGAAGAAGAAGGCAATGATGATGATGATAATGATGATGACGACGACGACGACGACGACGATGATGATGTTGCTCAAGTGATCCAAAAATTTATTTGAACATTTATACAAACAGTACAAACCTCGAACCTGAACTCTCCAACTGGCGGGTCAGCGTAAGGTATTCTTGTGAACCTTAAGTACGTAGTACTTAGATTCGGCACTACTTGATAGGAGCCACGCAGTAAACCGTACTTGGTTGTGACGATTGGACTATCCTGGAACAACAAAATACTATCTTATAATTATTTCTATAATAATTGATTGAGATTTCGTATTAAAATATAGGTGATTTTACTGTAACGCTGTAGGACTACTGTCTCTATTTGCACACAATACAACATTCTCTATGACCAGAAGGGAGTCTCCCTCTACCTGCAGGAGAAAATGACCCTTCTAGAAGAGGAAAAATTTCGAAGAAAAGTTACTCGAATACATGGGGACGAAAGTTTCATGTATTCTGCTTAAGACTCTGTCTGTGAACCTGTGACCCTACTCAGAGCTGCAGAATTTCGATAAATAAGTGACACTCGATCCATTTGGTGATGCAAATGAATGCAACTTACAAAAATTAAAAGAGCTGATGCAATTGCCTGTACCTTGTTGAAACAACCATTTTGATTCCTTCCACCTGTTTTTTTTAAATGAGCATGTTATTGTAAAACATTATTGTCAATATATATATATATATATATATATATATATATATCTTCATGAATGTTCTATCACCTGCAGAAATACACAAGTTTCGATTTTCAAGTAATAAAGTTTTCCCGTAATAGAGGTTTATATTTTGTATTGTAATAACTATTATTTGTTAAATAAAAAATAATTGTAATTAAATAATAATAGTGATAGATAGTAATAATAATAGTAATAGTAATAATAGTAAATAAATATTAGTAGTATTTAAAATCTATTTAGTTATGACCAGGGGCGTATTTACGGGGGGGGCGAACGATACCGGACCCCACCCAGAGGGTAAAAAAGTTGACATATTTTGTTAATCTCTTAATTTTAGGCTGTTTTATTTTTTCACCTGTGTACTGTAATATAGTAGTAACTCTTGGTAACCTACAGGCCCACAGACAGGTTTATTACACAGAATTACGATATACTTGTGAAATATTAAATATGAAAAATCAATTCAGCCAATAAGTATCTTTTAAACAATGTTTCAATAACGCGTATTTTTATTGTGTTATTACCGTTTACTTTAATGGGGACTGATTTCAGCCACTTTAAATATAGTAAAATTGATTAGTCTTACTTGTTTTTACGTACTTTTGTATGAAGCCAACACGACCCCGGACCCCCAAGGTCAAATTCTAGATACGCCACTGGTAATAACCGTATTTATTAAATTAGTAGACTTTGCGAGAAGAAAATTTAGGATTGATAGAATTTAGTATTTTTAGGCAATGAATTAAACGAGTCTACAGGCATGAATATCCTTGTGTGATAAGACTGTCGCAATCATTCTTTGCTTAGATACGCTGCAAACGTAAAAGAATGTTCATGAAAATCTGCCTTGAACAAGAGAAGCGAGTTGTCACCTATACCTGTCATGTCAGTCAGTTTCGGCAACGTCTCGCAATAACACTGAAAGGATCAACCGATTTCGTTAAACTTAGCGCTCGTGTCCTTACATTTCTCCCCACATTTCTCTATTGTTTTTTGTAGAATAATCCCCTTAACAAGAATAGCGTAATTATGAGGCAAAAATAAGGCTGTCAAAATTTTAAACGGGGCATCAAATTAAAAAGAATTTTAACCATATCTTAATATGTTTTGCAATTTCAAGAACTTGAAACGGCTAACAAATTAAGGACAACAATGTTCTTCAAGTGGAGTGGACACTTGAGTTTAACCGTTGTCCTTACAAGCACTGAAGATGATCCCCGCAGTGGAGCACTCAAAAAGTGCAACAACTCCAAATGCGTCAGCCACCTTGCAGAAAGTTTTTCACACCGAGTTCTTGAGTTAAAATATGATACACACCCACGTGTGAGATGGAATTGTACCAATTTTTGGGCAATCACTGATGGAATAACATTCAGTGCTTGTACACCTACGTTTAAACTCAATTGGACAGGTAAACACCACTGTTTTTTGAAGGTGCATCACCTTCTACCACATTTATCGTTTTGTTGTGTATTTTCATTATTGCTAGAACTTTCTTAAAAAGAGTTTAATCATACCACGATATATGATTTTTGAATTTTTCAAAACACGCTTGATGCGTTCAATTCAAACACTGACGGATAGATTTGAACACTGACAGGTGTTCATACAAAATATAAATCTTGTAGCACATAAAAACAAGATTGTAACAATAAATACAAATAAGACCGAATATATTGTCGTCGGAAGTACATGCAGAGATATACTGTTGGAACGGAGAATTGTGGAGGTAGTAGATTCATACAAATATCTTGGTATCATGATTAAAAAAGACTACAAGTGTAACAAAAATTAAAAATCGTATAAAACAAGAAAAGCAAGTGACGAGACATTGCATTCCACATTACGGAGCAATCACTTATGGCGCTAAACAAAAATCAAAATTTATGGGATTGGTGTAAAGTGTTGTAGCATGATGATCGGAAGACTGTGAAGTTTGGAATCTAACATGAAAAAAAACGTCTTTAAATATTGTTCGAAAATCGCAAATATATATAACTTAACGCATAAAAAATTTTAGTTCTACCGCTAATCTGTAGACATCACTCAGCGAACTTTTCAATTCACCCTCGTAATGAAACAAACCCGCCGAGGTTTAAACCCTAGTCTGCTAATGTGTTTTACCTTCTTGGTATGCAGCCTGCATCTGAGATTCAGAACAGTTCCACACAGTGTGAGAAGAACAAAATATTGACGTAACAAATTCAGACTCATTTCTGTGAACTGTCACGAAGCTGGACTAGAACTAAACTGCAAGCGCAACTCAAAATTTTATAAATATATATAGTCTTCGTTCTTACGCGCTATCTTAATACTGCGCATGCCAAACACCCGTAATTATAAATTTCCGTTTTGCCAAATTTTACGAGTAGCTCACGATAAACTAATATTCTTGTTGGCGTCGCTTTTTTTCTAGTAATAGCCAAATTAAACAATTTGTAAGAAAAGAGAAAGTGCTGAACAGTATTAGAGACTTAACGACTTCATTTGCTTGAAAATTGTTAAACCATATGATAATGAGAGGAAAGTGGAACCGTTTTCGATTGTTTCCAAGTGAACCGTTTGCTTGACTCGTAATTATTTGCCTTTATCGTTAGTGTTGAATGTTTTTGTAACGTGACTGAGAAAACACAAATGAAGTAAATATTATCAGAACTTTAGATACATAGACATCTTGGCTATTAAGATATAGGTCTGCATAAACATGTAGATGTAAGCCTATTATATATGTTAACGAACAAAGTCTGGTTACAAATTTTCAGAGCTGTCACTAATTTCCAAACATGTCAACTTAAAAATAAAGCATTTTCGGGACATACTGTATGTGTATATGATGCGTTTTCTTTATTTTAGTTTATAGAATAATCTCCTCTCTTGCAATTTTCTCTCTACTTTTGACCCATCTCTTCAACAGTTTTAGGGAACCGAACCCTTTTTAGACGATTGAAGGTGCTTAAGTCTCCCTGAATGGGCCACTAACCCAAATGCAGGAAGTCCAGTGGTGGGGCTACAACCTTCGAGCCTCCAGACTTGGCCTGGGTTTCGTTCGGAGACCCATCTCCTAGGCTCTTTCGCTCTGTCCGCCTTCGAGACCGTTGACCGTTGATCACTTGTTACTCTAGGCCGGGGCCCAATAACCATCCGGAACCAGATGGACCCAGATCTTTTAACGAGGTTGATGCTACTCCTCCCTCTCCCCTTTCCTCGTCATTTCTCTGTCGTAGGATTTCTCAGTGCACGAAGTTCACAAAAAAAACACAATACATATTTTTATTAGCGGGGGTCCTACAGTCTATGGCGCATCTCGCATTTCGATTGCCATTTAATAACTGCTAAATTATAATAAATAACTAATATTGTCAATATTTAAAACAATGCGTATTGAAAGCTGTACTTAACCAGCGAAGGGGAACACCGAACGCAGGTCGGTACATGCAGATCACGCCACGCACAAACTAAGAGTGTGTTACAGTGTATTTTATGTGTGTGAGTCTAAGCCGGTTGAAACCGGCATAGGTCACCCCTGAATAAATGTGAATTAAATAAGTAATTTATTTAAATTGTGGTAAGTGCGCGTAAGATATGGCAAAACAAATTACGCCACGTTATTAATAATATAAAGACGCGCACATGTGCAAAATCTAGTGCAAAACAAATAACACATATTAATTCAGTGTAAATAAAAATGAATAGAACCAAGAACAATTAAAGTATAGAAAAACTGTTAACATACAATTATACATAAAAAATTACCAATCATATGAAAATCGAGTAATAAACAAAAGACTTCGCATGTTGTGATTAAAATTAAAATAAGTACGAAAAATAATAGAATCTGTAAAGGGACGCTCGACAAACTACAACAATATAAATCGTGCACAGAATGGTTGAAACATGATTTTTGCGCCCGACAGTATAAATACGCGAGCAGCACCGGCTCGATCTCTTTTCGTTGGAACACAGCGGCAGCCAAAGGCTATGCCCGACGGGGGAGCACCCAAGGTCGATATCCCAGCAGTACCGTACGAATCATCTGAATGTTGAGTGGACCAGGAGGACCGGACAACGGACTCCAGGAGGATCAGACGACAACGGAGGATCGACACAGGACACAGCACTCAGGATCATGACGAGGAGTCACTGAGTATCACCACACAGCAATAAGGTGACATAAAACCATTTTTACTCGTCAACCAACGATTCATAAAAAGACATTAAAAAGAAAAGAGACAATGATAACTTTAATAGTGTAAATAATAATTGTAAAATTTAATTGGTTAATTAGTAGTAATTTAAAATGATATTTAAGATTACGAAATTATTTTTTTGAAAATATAACGTAGCAGAAACGTTTTAAGTAAAACTCAAATCTCAAATTGATTGATATTTCATGAGTGCGATATTCATATGTAATAATATAAATAAAATAAGAATTTAAAAAGAAAGACAATCTGAGCAAGTCGAGAGCACATTATATATTATAAAAATTTTTATTTATACATGTAAATTTATATCTTGTGTATTATATTTATGAATGTTTGTGTAATGTTATTTGTATAGTGGCAATAATTGTGTGTATGATGAGCACACACAAAAGAATAATATTATGCGAATAATAATGACGAAATTTTAATTCGAAATTTTTGGAAATCTTATTTAATAAAAATTGGAATGATTTTTACAAAGTCGATATGATTTAAGAAGTGTTATTTTAAACACAACTATCACACCTTTTCTCGTTATAACATGGTTGTAGGTGCCAACATTCGCGCCCTGTCCCTGCGCATTAATGATTACGAATTTGAGAAAGTTCAAGGTTTTCCATATCTCGGGTCATATGTGGACTCTGGGAATGACTCCTCTAGAGACATTGAAAAACAAATATTATCTGCTAATAGGTGTTACTACGGACTAGTGAAACATTTTAAATCAAAATTAATAAGTAAAGAGACAAAATCCACGCTCTACAAGTCCTTGATCAGACCAGTTCTGATGTATGGGTCGGAATGCTGGGTGCTAAAAAACCTGGATGAGCAGAAATTGGCCGTGTTTGAGAGGAAGGTATTGAGGAGAATCTATGGCCCTGTGAAGGAAAACGAGATTTGGAGGCGACTGCATAATCGAGAGTTGTACGAAAGGTTTAAAAATCTTCCGATCGTGCAATTCATACAAATTAACAGATTGCGTTGGGCCGGATATGTGCAGAGAATGGCGAAGGATAGAATCCCCAAAAAAAATCATGAATTATTTGTCAATGGGAAGGAGAAAAAGGGGAGACCGCGTAAAAGATGGCTGGACCAGGTTAGTAAGGAGGCAGTGAGGCTGGGTGCAGCAAACTGGTGGACATTGGCCGGGAGTGGGGAAGATTTTTTTTTGGAGGCCAGGGCCCGGACTGGGCTGTAGCGCCGAGTATGCATGTATGTATGTGTATGTACATTATAAAAAGACGGCTAGTACCTCCCTCAATTCTAATGTAATACAATTAAAAAGAATACTCTTGAAGTACTGTTGTTACGATTTGCAACACACGCTGTACGTACCTTTTGTGTAGATCTGGTCACGTCTGTGTGTCTGTAATGGTTCACTATATGTTGTTGTATTACATAAAATAATTAATAATATAAAATATAAAAGTTACACTGTTTTAAAGTTGTGTGATATTATTTAAGATTTACTTGGGCTCCATATGGAATCTAAATGCAAAATCCATAAATTTATTTTAATAATAAAAAACTAATCTGTTTTGGTTGTTTTGAACTATTAATTCTAATATAACTGAAATATGGTTGATTGTGTTGATAATTCACTTGTTGTGTATTAAAAGGTTTAAATCTGGTTGGCGCCGCTGAAGTTCGGCGTTGCCAACTTAATCGTTTGAGTGGCTTTAAAAATTGGCAAGCTGCTGATTTAAATGTTACAGTTATTTGATGACTTCACTCGCTTCCGTATTTAATTAAACTGTATACTTGTTTACTGTTAGCTTTAAGTAAACCTCACTACTTCTTCTGCTGATAATTACTTTTAGGTTATAATTTTGATATTGAGCGGCGTGGACTTCTGAAAAGTCCGAAAGAAATTGAAAAACTGTTGTTGGCGCTTAATGCGTCTTCTATATATAGTCCCAGCGATTGTCGCCGAATTCACTTCTGAACGTAATTTTTGATTGGTCGAAAATGATGTAATATCACGTGACATTACTTCATTTTGCGGTCCTCATTACGTCATTTTACTTAAACCGTTGATTTTGGTGTGGGGTGTCGTTTTTTAGTATTACTCTCTCGATTCCAGATTTACAGAATTATCACCTTTTACATTAGTTTTTTGGTTAACAACATTATATTGATAATTACAATGGTGATTATTTTATTAGCATCGTATTGTTTGCTTCCTGCTGGTTAATTTAAGTCCAACAGTGGCCAGTTTTAATACCTTATTAATTAATAAAACAAATCTTAATGATGGTCTATGCTAATGCATAGTTTTACAATGAGCGTTTTTTGTTACAATCTGTAGTTTATTTTCTTGTGTATAGTATAGTATTTAATTATTAATTACTTTTAAGAACATTCAATAAAATTATAATTCTTAATTTAATAAAAAACTCTAAAATGCAGTACTCAGTTCAACATTGATGATTCTTATAAATAATTTGCCCTATTATAATCAAATGGCAGTTATATTCCACTTTTAAACAATTTATGCAAAAACTATTACATGTTATCTACTTTTATTACAAGTTTGGTGATTGGACACCCTTTATATTTTACAATTAATTAAATTTACTATATCTAGTATACTCATGATCATGACTCTCAAGTTCACATGTCTGTCTATTTGATAATACTTTCTTATGAGTTCACATTCATTTTAAGATTAACTCTATCTTACTCTATGTACATTAGTTCCTTCTTTATACATGGTATATTGATTGTCATAAGTTTTATGACTTATTATGTCATTATTCTTTTATCTAGTATAGGCATTTTGCTGTATGGCATTGATTTCTGTCTAATCATATTATTTTCTACTCAAATACAATAACTTTAGTTGGTATATGACTCTTAGTCATTATTCAGTTCTATTATCATTCTTTTATTTACAAGGTGAGCTACTTTACTTCCTCTTTTGTAACTTTATTATTATTTAATAAACAAAATTAAACTCCCTTCACCTCATATTTGAATACATTGTTTTATAAAATTAACATGTTTATGATATACTCATAACCTTCTTCATATTTCTTGTCTCTTTATACATTATTTATTCATAAAAAAAATAAATTCGATATATTCAGTGTTTTACCTTTAATCAGTAATTATAATGCATTGGCATACCCTTCCTTCAAGGTTAGGTTATCAATTCTTATTCCTACTTGCTTAATCTTACTTTACATTTTCAATTATCATTGTTTATCAATTATTTCATTTAATATGTATAATTATGATTATTATTCTTTAATTTATTTATTAGAATAACTATTCTTATTTAATTTCTCAGCTAATATGCTTGTCATATGACTGTATGTTATTTTCAAGTATAAATCATTTTACATTTTATTTATTTATGATATTTTCATTGTTATATTCTATCTATTTTCACTTAACTAACCTATTGGGTAACTAGTATTGTCAAAGTCATAGTCTGTTTGTCCATTTATTTAATGTGTGTCTTATAATGCTGCTTGTAGACTTCCTACTGTTCATGATTTGTTACTACTATTCTTCATTTGTTCAAAGCTCATAGATTTTTTTAATATCATTCTTCATTTTTTATATTTTAATTGTTTCCAGTAATTAACAATCCTTAACTAATTTTAACATTCCTTTTGAGTTTATTCGTATGGAACATTTTGTGGTGTTACAACAATTCACTGTAATTAGCCCTACAATCTAAAAATTTGGTGTTTCTATGTGTTACAGAAGCTGAGAAAAAGTACAGAAAATGTTTTAAATTAATTTTTGAAGAAATGTATTCACAGTGTTACCATAATTATTCTTCAGCTAGGGGCGTATTTACGGGGAGGACGAACGGGACCGGACCCCTCCCCCATAGGGTCAAAAAATTTGATGAATTTTGAAAATCTCTTAATTTTTAGGTCGTTATATTATTTTTTCAGCGGTGTATTGTAGGTTTTTTTAAAATACATTAAAATCAATTCAGTCAGTAAATATTTGTAAATAAATGTTTCAATAACGCGTATTACCATTTACTTTAATGGCACTGATTTTAGCCACTTTAAAGATAGTAATGTTGATTAGTCTTAACTTGTTTTTTTTCTTTTGTATGAAGCCGTCCCGACACAATACCCACCTCAAGGCCAAATTTCTTGATAAGCCACTGATTTCACCAGAACACAGTATAACAGCCCTGCACTGTAGTGTTTTATTGTTATTTTCTTGTAATTTTTCTTTTCATTTTGCCGTGATTTTTTTACGTTGTCCCTGAAGTACAAATTTTTTTAACGCATTTAAAACAAAAAAAAACCTTAAAGATTCCAGTCTAAAAAAACAAGCATTCGACACAGAATTCTATACCTTCAGTTATTTCGTTTAGTCACTTTCCTTTATGAAAAGGTTACAAACTTTATATTATTTTTCTTTAATTAAACGTAGTTTATAAAAGCAAAACAATTGATATTTTTTTTATTTTTAAGGGATATGGTCTTTTTAAGTAATATAGAAATAGAATTCAAAACCTTTAATAGAATTTAAACAATTTTTTTAAATTACAATTCTTCTTGTCCAATTTTTTAGGACTGCGGAATAAATTAACAATGGATGACTTTGGAATTGATCCTCGTAGATGAAGCTGATAAGGAAGACATTTCAAGCAGAATGATCACTGTTGCACACCACTAATCGGGAAATGGCGCTAATCGGGATAATTTGTATATAGTGGTGTGCAACAGTGATCATTCTGCTTGTGATTTCAACCACTAACAAAACTTTCTTCATTAAAGGAAGACATTTGGTAAGGAGATCATATTATTTGATTTCTTACAGCATTCAAAGCTTTGTAGAAAGAGTGTAGACTGAATCAAAATACTCATCTTTAGTTTGCACGTAACTCTTCAATATTTTTTTTAGGTTTTCTGTTTTATGAATATTTCTTTAAATTGTAAATAATTCGGCAAGTAAAATTTTATTGAATTAAATTATTCAGTTTTCGCTTAACGCCACAGAATTATTCTGCACCTTCACAGGTTTTTATATGAATTATAAATTACCCTATTCATTTATTAAAAGTACCGTAATTAAAAGTTTATATAATGGAACGCAGATACGGATAAAAAGTAACAGGTTGTCAGAACCCATTGGAATAACCCAAGGCGTTTGGCAGGGTTGCAGCCTTGCTCCTGTTTTATTTAATATCTACTGTTACGACATTACAGAACAATCTACGTGGTTATCGAATGTTCCAGATGAATCCAGTGGAATACAGCTAAATGTTGTGGCGTACGTGATTTCAACATGCTCTCACGAGACTTTTCTGGAAGCCGCCAGCCGCGCGGACTGTGTCAAGGCCGCAATTAATTACGTCGTACACACTGGCGCTAACGCGTAGTTTGGAATCTTCTGGTCTGCGAGCGTTGTATAAACACAAGGCGTCAGGGCCTTAGTTGTCAGTTATAGTTGCGATATATTACGTGCGGTTCGAGTTATTATCGGGCGACATTACTGTGTGCGTTCAAGTGGTTGTTAGTGAAGCGCTGTGTTTTATAATCGGGCGGTATATTGTAATACAATTGTGTTTTAATATTAGTTGACATTTTATTGCGTGTGAACAATTTTTTTTTATTTGATTTGTTGTAAGAGACTGTGTTGTTAATTACGAACTGTTCAACTGTGAAAATTGTAGCTGGTGATTAGTGACTTAATTAATTGGTGTCTTGTGTTTTGTTTTCCACTGTACCACACGACGATCAAGTAGACCGTCGTAACACTATATAGATGATGCCATAAGGAAATGGAAATTGGACGGCCCTGAAGGATTATACTCTGGGAAAGGATTTTATTTAAATATGTTAATGTATGCAGACGATCTTGTGATCATCCAAGAGCGAATGAAAATGATCCCCCCGAAGTCGTTGTTTTATCTTACTGACATTTTGGCAAATTACAAAAATTCTGCAAAACAAACGTTATGGCTTTTCCTGGGGCAAATCATATTAGAACAATATGATTGTCATACAGTATAGTACAGTATTAGAAGAGGTTAGAATTTGCAGTTCAGATCTAATCTCTAAAGCTGCTGTAACTAGTGAAACAATTGTTAAAAAAATAAAAGCAATCAGTAGAAATATACTAAGTGTTTAATTATTAATTTGTATCGTAAGCTCACACAGTCGTCGGTGTCAAAACTGGTAAATTGATTATGAACCAGGCTCTTAGGCCGTGACCGATTCCTATATTTATTAGCTACATTGTCGGCAAGGTTTCGAATTCCATCCTCGGCGATCTTCTTCAAGTCGCAAAAAGCGGCAAAGTGTCAGAAAAACATGTACGTTGGATGTTACCCAAAAAAGTTGTCGGATATCGTAGCCACCGGACACGGCCTAACAGCCCCGATCATAATCAATTTAATAATATGTTTAATTATTTAATTCAAATTAGTATTATTAATAAAATGTTCTACTAAGTGCTCAAGCGACCAGTCGATCAGTAAAATATTTTGTGCAAAAAAAACACGGATAAAAAAATGTATTTACAAAAAAAGTTTTCTTCAGAACAAAGGAAATTTTTTTAATTGCCTCTGTCAAAGTAGTGACTAGGCATAACTGTACACGTGTGCAGGATTTCATTACTAAATCTTTTACATAAACTGAGAAAAGATAGATGAAAATCGCTTATTTAACATAGGGGTTAGATTAGGTGTGTCCGGATCCCCTTAAGATGACAACCCCATGAAATCATGTAACTTAAGCAACTACAAAGTGGTAATCTGAATCGGGGACACTAAATTATTACTCACAAGTTGCAAGGTTGGACGTATTTGCCTTTGCTGTCTTTTTAATTTTAAATGAATGACGGCGTCCGTCCGTTTGTCTTTAAACAGGTCTATCAAATATTCAGTCACTGTTAACGGTAAAGTTATAAATTCAGTAAAATAACTCTAAATACGGTGTCTTCCGGTACCCTGGTAAATTTTATTTCCCCAAAGACTGCATCTGAACGCCTAGTTTATGTCGGATATCGCACCGTTCTATTGATTATTGTTTTGAACTTCGTTTCTGTTTTGTACCCAAGTCAATAATTTTAATAATAATAAATAATTACGTTTATCCGTCTTGTGACTTCTGCTTCCAAAGTACGTAGGCCTATATTACGCGTTTTCGAACAAAAGTTGCATCATCAGTTCCACATAAATGTTGCTCGCCAATGGCAACAACGGAATTTGATATTACAGCCGAAGTAACGATCCGAGAACCTCGCAGTGGCGGACACCAGGCCTTATTCACTCTCAAGCTCTCCTCCTTATTATTGAGGCTGTTACTTCAAACCCGCCCGCCACCATTTTTACTACGCCCGAAACAAACCATTTTTGGTATCACAGATGATGGTGAATCTGTCTAGTCGTGTTTTCTCTATAATCGTTTTTCTTTAACGTCTTCATGTTTAGAAGTGTAGTTTGCCTTCAAGGTGTTGAGGTTTCCGGTCTTGCTTCTGCTTCATAGGTGGATGGGAGCTTCTTGGGTCTTCCTATACCTCGTTGTCCAATCCAACATACTTGAATTGCCAAACTTCCTTAAGCAACCTGCCATCTGGCATCCTAATCAGATGAGCAATCTGTCTCACTTTGTTCTCTGCAATACGATCTTCGATATAATAAATGTTCAAGTCTTCACGAATGTCTTCACTGTTGAGACTATTCCTTCGTGTGCAACCTTTAACATATCGCGAGAATCTCATCTTCGATGTCTGTATTCAACTAGATGTTGACCATACAATAATAAGTCTGGCACAGCAAATAAAATTTTAGTCGTGTCTCTTCCCTTTATATTGGCATCACTCGACGAATCGTGTCACATATTGACTGAAACTTAGCCAACTTGTCATCAAGCTCATAATCTACATCATAAGCGTTTATTTACAAAAACCTGGAGCTAATTCAGGCAGCCGAAAATAAATTTCCAAGAGGGACGCAAGGTTGTTCTCTCTTGGATCGGAGAAGGGACGAGGATATTCGACGCGATTTAAACATTGTATCATTGGACCAGAAGATTGAAGACCACAGAAGGAGATGCTGTGAACACTTGAACCGCATGCCCGATATCCGTCTACCCGTGGCTGCCTTGGATTATTACCCCACTGGGAAGATAGATGTCAGTAGACCGAGGAGGAGATGGGTTCCTAAACAGGTTTAAGGTCTAGGCCTAGGCCTAGGTCTAAGGACTGTTCCTTGGAGTGATGATGATGATGTCGATGATGAAACCTGGAGCTAATAAGTGGCGATGCTGATCACAGACATACACAGCTGTATCAACTTGACAATGGATCCAAAGCTTTTTAATTTAATTTTCTTCGAAATAACAGTATAGTTTATGGACGAAGACCCATTTCAGTTTGTACTCTCTTCTATTTAAAGCTCATTCAATGTTACGACTTTGTGGTATTCCGTTCCCTATATCTTCTTACGTAATAAGCAATAAGGAAAAAGGAAGTGGAACCAAAACGAGATCAAAAATACTGTACAGAGTCCACACTTGTGTGATGTGCATATATTTGAAGCAGGACTGTATCTGTATCTGTATGGTCGCGTAATACAAGTGTGTACTGTAAGTACTGTTGTGGTGTAGGTGTAATATTACATATAGAGTCGTGAATCATGTTGTACGTTAGTAACCGCCGTCAACGTATACACACGATCCTGTCATGTATGAACTCTTGTCCGACGCAAGGAACGCAATCACTTCTCCAACTTCTGCAAACACAGAAAATGAATTAAAATATTAATATGAGGGTATTATTATAAAATTTTAAAATAATAAAAATAATAAATTGATACAAAACTACAGAAAAATTTATCGTGTGGTTTCTTCTTCTTCTTCTTCTTCTTCTTCTTCTTCTTCTTCTTCTTCTTCTTCTTCTTCTTCTTCTTCTTCTTCTTCTTCTTCTTCTTCTTCTTCTTCTTCTTCTTCTTCTTCTCTCTCCTCCTCCTCCTCCTCCTCCTCCTCCTCCTCCTCCTCCTCCTCCTCCTCCTCCTCCTTCTTCTTCATCTTCTTCTTCTTCATCTTTTTCTTATTCTCTGTCTCATGTTTAGGATAACCTCATGTTTATATCAAACTTTATCACTTTATACTTCATTTAACTTTATCACTTCATTCTCATCGTCTCTCGTTTTTGGTCATCCATTCTTCGTTTACTTTTTGCATTGAATATCCCAGACTTCTTAACGAAGCTCTCATTCTATTACTTTTATGAAATTGCTAACTGCTATAATTTTTTATTGTTTAGACAAAGCTTTTCGTCATCACTGACATCATCAGGTCTAAAACAACGTGATGTTGTTATAGACCTGATGATGTCAGTGATGACGAAAAGCTTTGTCTAAACAATAAAAAATTATAGCAGTTAGCAATTTCATAAAAGTAATAGTAAGGATGGCTGCTAGTTTAAACAATACGAAGAAGCTCTCATTGTCAATCCTCCTAACGACAACGTATAGTCGTACCCTATGTGCCGCCTTTCCGTTATTCAATCCGCTCCGTCCTTATTCTGCACGATCCTGGAATGTTTACGTTCGTTATTCTGTCTGTTTTTGAATAACAGACATCTGGGTTATAATGCGTCCTTTGGTAATAACCACCGTTGCGCTTTTTGCCGCCCATTAAAGATCACATTGACGGACTGTGTTATGCATATTTCCCACTATAGAGTACCCAGTGAGGCCATGATTTATAAACCTGTGGGAAAGCGAGGTGTTGGGAGCCCGAGGATAAGACGGTGGAACCGGAACAGACAGCCCCTAATCCCGGCAAGCAAGAAGAAGAACAAGAACAAGACGAAGAAGAAGAACAGCAACAACAAGCGTTCTCTTAATAAATAAATGTAAGCATTTTCCAAAGATTTAATTGCTAATTTATGTAATTTTGTATGTAAATACGACAATTTTTAATGCAATTTATTGTTTGGAAATTACACAAACTACATAAACACAAAGTTGAATGCTCTAAGAAACGCTACTAATTTATAATTTATTATTCCTTTGTAAGTAACTCGTTGAGTTTCCTGCAGGTCTCCCATGTAATGTCTTCAAATATATACACTGCAAGTAGGTTTATTTTCATCTGACGCACGTTTCACAGAAACTATTCTGTATCTTCAGAGGTTTGTTTGAATTGTAATTGAATGTTTCGCTTACAGTATAGTTAGCGGATAACTGATTTCACTTCGATTCTATTTTCGATTGTTGTAATATTTATGTAGTCAGCTATTTATTATATAGGTTAATGTTTTATTTTATTATTCTAATGAATGTATGATTTTAAATAAATCGTCTTGTTTTGTTTTTATTTGAATTCGTTCTATAATTAGTAGATTATTATTATTATTGCGTTTGTAAATATTAAGATTTTCCCAGATATTCATTTTGTTACCTTTTTGTACTTTTTAATTAATTTGATATTTTTAGTGTCTGGAAATTTATGTTTATTCAACAATATTTGGAAACACTGTGTGGCTAAGTTAGATTTGTAAATATTAGGTTTTAAAAACGCATTGGGATGTTGAATGAATCTCTCGGACAGTTTTTTCTTCATCTGGCCTACGTAAAATTTATTCCAATTTGGACATTCTATTTTATAAATTACATTTTTATTATGAATGTTGAATTTAGTTTTAGGTTTTATTTTATTAAAAACAATATTATCTGTGTTATAAGATATTTTTAAGTTTGTATCTTTAAACAGTTTGCTTAGTTTACGAGTTATGTTTCCGTGATAAGTAAAGTTGATTTATTTTATATTATCATTAGTAGAATGATTCTGACATGAAGTATGATGTTTGTTTAGTGACTTCATATTTTATTTTCTAAGTTATTCATAGTTTATATTTTGTATCCATTGTTTATTGCTATTTGTTTGATAATATTTCCTTATTTATTTATTTCTTGTTCATTTAATGGGATTCTATACATACGGTAGATTAATGAATTGAATGCTGCCATTTTATGTTGAGGAAGATGATTAGACTTATTTGGAATTATTTTGTTTGAGTTTCAGATGGTTTTCTGTATATTGAGTATTCAAAATTATTTTCAGTTCTGTTTACGGTCAGGTCTAAGTAATTCAGTTTATTATTCGATTTTTCTTCTGTTGTGAATTTTATTTTCTTATGTAAATTGTTAATTGAGTTTAATATATTTGAAATATTAATGCCTTTAGTTTGATATATATATATTATAACTACACTACTATGCGTTATTGTAATGTAATGTTGTGTGTGAGTACCCACCTGCTGTCTGATCTTCGAGATTCTTCCGACTAGGGCGTGTGGATTTTGGATTTGAAGTTCGCAAGCTAGTAATCTCAAATTATTACAACAACACAGAAAATGTGTTACTTTAAAGGGGGAGAGTTTTGTGAGACTGGTAGGCTTTATCGTACAACAATAAAACACTGTTATATGGGGTAATAAAACGTTGTTTATTACACCAACAACACACAAGAATAGAATGGTTATAATCTTATGAATTTTCTTATAGTCTATACAATGAATCGATGTTTTTCGATTGATTAATAGTTGAAAGAAACTGAACTCGTTCTTTGCGAGTTAATTGCAATTTAAATTTTATTTTATTAATTGATTTGAATTTAATTAAATTTATTTAATTAAATTGAATCTAAATGTTCATGAAACAAAATATAAAACTCTGAATTAATTAGAATAATTAATTAAAATAAATTAGACGTGACAGTCAAGTTCACGTTATTTCATTTCTAGGGATTCTACTTCTGATCTACTGCAGTATGATCTAAGATTAGATAGTCAGTTAAGATTTGTATAGCGCTTTTATACTACTTCTATTTCTTAACTATAACTTACTAAAGCCTTAAACTGCTATACAGATTATCACAACGAATTTACTTTTTAATTACAAGAGTCTTTGCTTTTTGTTTGGCACCTGAATTATTTGAATTACAATGTTTTAATTGAAAAATAGAAAATTTGATCTGAAAAATAAATAAGTGGATTTTGCTTTCCTGTTACTGAAGAGGATGTCGTCCCGATTTGTCCCTCGTCGATTCGAGTCCTTGGTTAGAGAAAGTAATCTGCTTAGAACTGCTGGATTCGGTCGTGGAGTTCAAAATTCGGCAACACTCTGCTTCCTTGCTGTTTGTGAATATTTTAACGTCTGCTGGAACTGCTTCCTATCCCTCGTCGATTCGCACGTTGCACGTCAGCGTGTGTGTGTGTGCTTCGTTCGAGTGTCGCTCTGCTCGTCAGCTGTTCACCAATAATTTAGACGGCCTCTCTGCTGTATTCTTGAAGTCTGGTCTTGAAGTCTGGTGGATCTCTTGCGTGCTTATGACTAACTGGTAGTACACAATAAGCTTGGTTGATGTCTTGAAGAGTATCTCGCCTTTACGCAACAATTACGAGCTATACAGATGATCTGTACTTAGTGTGTTCGTAATTGCGTGTGTGTTGACCACGTAGAGTCTTCTTTTTGATCTTCACCACTTTGGCTACTAGACGATCGAAGGACTACGTCTTAACTTCGTGAGTACTGACAGAAGAGTGATTTTTCAACCATAAAACACCGCAGTAGCCGGGTCTCGCATGCAATGATTTCATTGGTCGACGCACTCTCCCTACTACATAAAATTTAGAATTCCCTTGGTCCGTGAGAATGAAGTCTGGTTCCCACAGACGGAGAATAGAATTATTATCTAACATAATTATCCGGCGGAACCAATTTGTCGCTCAGGATATCCTGTACTTATTTAATTTTGCAATAACGTGGTTGCAAATCAAGTTGTGTGAAATCTAAAATATACAATTTGTCAGAAATTATTATCTTTATAACATAGTAAAATCTCTTTACTGTATCTCTATTTTTACAGAAGTTATTCAATTATTTTAATTAACTCTTTCATTTGTTAATTATATTGCATCAAATTTGCACACGTCATTATTAATATCTCGGCAAACATTTTGGCTATATTGGATTTCGCCTTTATTTATTAGTTTCCGAGATATTAATAATTAACAGTTTGGGTGTGGTCGCTTCCTTGTACAGCGAACTGATTACATAATGACCACGTGTGCGTTGCTTTACACAGCATTATTTTCAATGCTCTACATTCAAATGGAGTTTTGACTGTTACTTTTATTTAAATATGCTTTCAGCATGCGGTAAACATATAACCCCAAATAGTTAATATTTGGTTCCGTTATATATTCCCACACCCGCTTTAAAAAAAAAATGAATGTAATAATTACAGTTATTTTTTTTTTCTTAATCATTACACACATATTCTGTAATCATTATTCTTATTACCTATACATTGTATTACTTATTCTGAAGACACGTACACAAGTGTTAATGTTATTGCATTATATACAATTTAACTCTAAATACATGTATTAAAATATTATATTTGCAACTTATTGCGTATAATGTTTTTAAAACGAGTAGTACCCTTTGTATGTAAACAATGGCACGCGTACAAAGAATTTGCTGACAGCTTTTAAAACCGTTATCGCCAGGCGCGCGGCTAATTGCTTGACCTAGTTTCATATGTGGGTCAGGTAGTTGTTATCGCGTGACGTAGCTATTTCCTGCCGTGAGCTCGTTCAATTCTATACGCTTATTATTTACCGCTATAGAAAAGTATTATTATTAATACACAAGTTATCTATAATTATTATTAATAATATTATAAAACACAAATTATTTATTTTAAATTTAATTATTATAATACAATTACATTATCTTTTAACCGTAATATTTCGTAACCCTTTTTACGAACGGTTCGACAGTACTTCGTTAACCATCGGTCATTTTCGTCACCGGATTCTTCGTCTACGTCTTCCCACGCTGACTGTGTGGGAACGTCGTCGTCACTTTCCTGCTCTGCCGGATGTACTTTTGTCGGTGCCCATTGTTGCATTGTGTTAACGGGCAACCACGTTTCCTTACCATCCGGTTGAAATACTTTGTCAACTGGCGTACAAATTTCTGTATAAAAATCACTTTTCTTAAACCTAGCATTTTTCTTATTTTTACCTACTTTATTGCGATACGTTTTCGCATGATTTATGGCGCTTCCCCCCTGGAGGCGCCCGTTTCCAAGTTTTTTGGAAACTTACGATTCTTTCTCCTCTCGTTGGGGTCTTTATTACTTGGAGTATCGCTGTCTTGCTCTATTGTATCGGTTCTAGCTATCTCAACCGTTTGCATAGCTCTAATCGGGGCCCCGTCGTTACCCTTATATTGCCCTTTTGATCTAGCAATATTTTGTTTGCCTTTGTATTCAAAGGTCTTATCTGGGGGTTTTGACGATGTTTGGGGTGGAGTAGAACTAGTACTCGGTCTCTGGTCAGGTTGCTGGTATTGTTCTCGCGTATTCTGCCCTTCATTATTTCGGCGAAAATCGGGATTATAACGCCACCCACCAAAATCAAAAACCGTCTCACTTTGGGACACTAGAATGAGGAGTTCGTCTACCGTGCGAATACCCTGCGTAAATACAGCTACTCTAATATTATGATTAAAATGGTAGGCAAGCTTGGTGACTATGTCAATCTCCGCAAATGCTGGGGTTAAATGCTTCGCGCGTTCGACCTGCTGGATTATATAATTTTCGGCGGTAATACCCATTTTCTTATCAAAACGGCCATATTCCAGTTCATTGCGCAGAAGTCGTTGGGTATGCGAGTTCCAGTATCGGCTTTCAAATTTTTGTTTGAACTCCGCGTATGTGGACACTCTATCGCGTACTATGTTATACCACTTACGCGCCGAATCACGCATCGCGTTAACCACCCACTGTATTTTGTCTTGATCTTCTAGTCGGGAACCTACTCTAGCCATTTCACTCTCACACGCTAATAAAAATTCAATGGGGTTTTCGTTATTTTCCCCCGTAAAATACACGCGATTTTTCTCGTCGACAGGACCTTGTACCAAAATATTAGGAGCAGACCTCCTTCGTACCTCCTGTCGTACTTTCAAAATCTCGTCGCTTAACGTTTGTAAAACACTCTCTTTATTAGAGTCAATGTTAGATCGCGTCTCTACAATTGAAGCGTCTAATTTATCTACTCGTCGTTGTGTTTCGGTCACGTCCGCGTGAATTTTTACCTCTAGGGTTTCGACCTTCCTAGAGACGTCTAGTGTTTGCTTTTCACAACGGCTTATGTGATCCTTGAACCGGCCCTCCATACGTGTTACTTGTTCAATAAACGATTTTTGCATAGTGGTCTCAAAAACCTTAAACCGTTCATTGATTTTAGTATCGACCGTATTTACTCTTTCAGCGATTTCCGCGACTTTCACAGTTAGCTCTTTATTACTCTCACCGATTTCAACGACTTTAGCGGTTAGTTCGTTTACGCTTTCGTCTATTTTCTCGGTGGTTTGTTTATTGCTTTGCTTAATCTCGGCGTTTATGTCAGCATTGCTTTGATCTAATTTCTCGGTTAGACTAACTTTTTGTGCCTCGATATTAGATTTTAATTCTGCGATATTTATTTCAGCATTGGCTGTTATTTGTTCAAATTTCGCGTTCATATTAGCGGTCAAATCCGCGTTAGCTTGTTTCATTTCCGCGTTCGCTTGTTCCGCTTTAGCCGCGTTTTGTTTAATTTCTTGTAATAACTGTTTAAGCATTTTATCAGTTTCCATTTTAAATACACAGCAATTTCAAATATACACAATTTAAAATACACAGAACAGTTTCAAATACACACAATACTTTACTGTTGTACACACACCAGTCACAAAACTCTTTGGGGAATTGTTTAGTTGGACGCCAGCTTTTTTACGAGTTAAAACAGAAAAGTTTGTTTAACACGTGAAAATTAAATTTAAATTGAATTTAATTAATTTTCTCGAGCCCCACGAGATTGGAGCGCCATTTATAACTCAATTACAAATGTGGCGTTTCAATCTCGTTGTGATTTAATTTGATGTACGATTGTCGGGCCCCACGTTGGCCGACATTTATAACTACACTACTATGCGTTATTGTAATGTAATGTTGTGTGTGAGTACCCACCTGCTGTCTGATCTTGCAGATTCTTCCGACTAGGGCGTGTGGATTTTGGATTTGAAGTTCGCAAGCTAGTAATCTCAAATTATTACAACAACACAGAAAATGTGTTACTTTAAAGGGGGAGAGTTTTGTGAGACTGGTAGGCTTTATCGTACAACAATAAAACACTGTTATATGGGGTAATAAAACGTTGTTTATTACACCAACAACACACAAGAATAGAATGGTTATAATCTTATGAATTTTCTTATAGTCTATACAATGAATCGATGTTTTTCGATTGATTAATAGTTGAAAGAAACTGAACTCGTTCTTTGCGAGTTAATTGCAATTTAAATTTTATTTTATTAATTGATTTGAATTTAATTAAATTTATTTAATTAAATTGAATCTAAATGTTCATGAAACAAAATATAAAACTCTGAATTAATTAGAATAATTAATTAAAATAAATTAGACGTGACAGTCAAGTTCACGTTATTTCATTTCTAGGGATTCTACTTCTGATCTACTGCAGTATGATCTAAGATTAGATAGTCAGTTAAGATTTGTATAGCGCTTTTATACTACTTCTATTTCTTAACTATAACTTACTAAAGCCTTAAACTGCTATACAGATTATCACAACGAATTTACTTTTTAATTACAAGAGTCTTTGCTTTTTGTTTGGCACCTGAATTATTTGAATTACAATGTTTTAATTGAAAAATAGAAAATTTGATCTGAAAAATAAATAAGTGGATTTTGCTTTCCTGTTACTGAAGAGGATGTCGTCCCGATTTGTCCCTCGTCGATTCGAGTCCTTGGTTAGAGAAAGTAATCTGCTTAGAACTGCTGGATTCGGTCGTGGAGTTCAAAATTCGGCAACACTCTGCTTCCTTGCTGTTTGTGAATATTTTAACGTCTGCTGGAACTGCTTCCTATCCCTCGTCGATTCGCACGTTGCACGTCAGCGTGTGTGTGTGTGCTTCGTTCGAGTGTCGCTCTGCTCGTCAGCTGTTCACCAATAATTTAGACGGCCTCTCTGCTGTATTCTTGAAGTCTGGTCTTGAAGTCTGGTGGATCTCTTGCGTGCTTATGACTAACTGGTAGTACACAATAAGCTTGGTTGATGTCTTGAAGAGTATCTCGCCTTTACGCAACAATTACGAGCTATACAGATGATCTGTACTTAGTGTGTTCGTAATTGCGTGTGTGTTGACCACGTAGAGTCTTCTTTTTGATCTTCACCACTTTGGCTACTAGACGATCGAAGGACTACGTCTTAACTTCGTGAGTACTGACAGAAGAGTGATTTTTCAACCATAAAACACCGCAGTAGCCGGGTCTCGCATGCAATGATTTCATTGGTCGACGCACTCTCCCTACTACATAAAATTTAGAATTCCCTTGGTCCGTGAGAATGAAGTCTGGTTCCCACAGACGGAGAATAGAATTATTATCTAACATAATTATCCGGCGGAACCAATTTGTCGCTCAGGATATCCTGTACTTATTTAATTTTGCAATAACGTGGTTGCAAATCAAGTTGTGTGAAATCTAAAATATACAATTTGTCAGAAATTATTATCTTTATAACATAGTAAAATCTCTTTACTGTATCTCTATTTTTACAGAAGTTATTCAATTATTTTAATTAACTCTTTCATTTGTTAATTATATTGCATCAAATTTGCACACGTCATTATTAATATCTCGGCAAACATTTTGGCTATATTGGATTTCGCCTTTATTTATTAGTTTCCGAGATATTAATAATTAACAGTTTGGGTGTGGTCGCTTCCTTGTACAGCGAACTGATTACATAATGACCACGTGTGCGTTGCTTTACACAGCATTATTTTCAATGCTCTACATTCAAATGGAGTTTTGACTGTTACTTTTATTTAAATATGCTTTCAGCATGCGGTAAACATATAACCCCAAATAGTTAATATTTGGTTCCGTTATAATATATATATATATAGAGAGAGAGAGAGAGAGAGAGAGTGTCATCAAAGTATCTAAACTAGCATCATAATGGGTCGTTCAATTTTATTATATTTATTATTTTTACATCAAGTTTTTGTAAAAAGATTTCGGAGATGATAGCGGAGGTTTGGGCCTCCATAATTTATAATTACAAACCAGCGGACATTGGCTGGAGAAGAAATGGTTTGTCGATAATAATCTCCGGATTATAATGTTTTTTTGCTACCCGTCTCAACCGACAACCACATCAGGCCGGATAATTGCAAGTCTACTGTGGTTACAAGTTTTTTTTATCGTGAAGTTACACTTTGGTGGAATATGTCAAGAGAGCTTCTGTTTTTATTTCCTCTCTTATTCATTTCTTTACAGATTTCTGAAGTAGTACTTTCCAATTTTAGAGATTTCAGAAACATATCTCGTGGTACACTCTAACCAACTGTCACCAAAATTTTATATATTATAGTTTGTTAAATTTTTAATGTAATACATTGACGACATGTTGAGAGCATGGAAATTCAGAGTGACTTCGGGAATACAGCTTAACAAATCAATTTGTATGGGTTCCCTGGTATATGCGGCGGATGACATAGTTCTTATTCAACAAGATTCACAAAGAGCTATAATTACAAGAAGTGGCAAGAGTTTACTCACTGACAATTTCAGTAAGAAAGACCAAAACCATGGCCTTTAAAGGTAAACATCCAGTGAGAACTAAGATAGATATAAACAGCAGCACTTTAGAACAAGTGAGCCGTTTCAAATATATCGGCTGTCCAGTAAGCTATGAATCTGAATATGATATAAGAGAGAAGATAAATAAATTTAGGAATATTTGTGGTACGATTCATAAAAATCTTAGAAATAAAGCAAGCCACAGCACAAGGATTCAATTTTATAAGACAATTACAATACCTATATTGATTTCTGCGAGTGAGGCGTGGATCATGACAAAAAAGGGATGCGGCAAAATTCAGAGTGCTGAAATTTGTTTCTTCGAAATACTTTAAATTATACATTGCAATATAGAATAAGAAATAAGGATATCAGAGAAGAACTCAAAGTAAAGGACATAATTGAAATTATTTCAATTTACAGAAGACAATGGTGGGGTCATCAGAAAAAGAATGACAGAGGATCGATTGCCGAAAGCGGCACTGAACTATAAAGCCATTGGTAGAAGACACGTGTGTCGTCCGAGGATGGGATGGGTGACGGAACAGGTTCATATAACGTCATCCTTAAAGAGGAGGAGGAGGAGGAGGAGGAGGAGGAGGAGGAGGAGGAGGCGAAGAAGAAGAAGAAGAAGAAGAAGAAGAAGAAGAAGAAGAAGAAGAAGAAGAAGAAGAAGAAGAAGAAGAAGAAGAAGAAGAAGAAGAAGAAGAAGAAGAAGAAGAAGAATTTGTAGTAGTTTACCACTTGCACACTGAAAGACTGTTTAAATTGCAAAGGCTTTTCTACTTACCTTCTGGCTTTCCAGTACGTCCTAGTGGAAGATTGCTGCACAACTGCTCAATCATATCTGGATTCCCCAACTTTAGCATGGGTGTGTCGATAGCCCCGGGAGCGACAATGTTACATCGTATTCCATATCTGGAAAAAGACACCACGTTTTTTTTTGCATCTTATCAACTTCAGTATACCAGATAATGTATTACAGATTGTTATGAATTATTCTTATACTGCGTTCCAAGTCGCATGGAACCTGAGGGATTAGGAGACCCTTACTAACACACACACACACACACACACACACAACGCAGCTGGCCCGCACGCCTGGGGTATGAATCGTCTACCGGGGCGTCCACTACGTAACTGTGGCTTTTAAATATTAATTTTTTTAACAAACGAGCTTAGCATATTTGTAATCTCCATAAAAATTTAAAGAAAATGACACCAAACATGACGTGGTTAGTGATATATTTTAGATGTACAACTAAGTCTAATTTAATATTAATTTTTTTTTAAATTATTATTTTGCAAATGTTATTCAATTTTCTTGATAATCACGCAGATTTCGTCTTATCTCTATTGTAATAAAGTGTATTATGCCTGCGTAATTGTAAATTTGTAATTTTTAGTGCTTTATAATTAAATTTCAGTTAAGTAGGCATACTGTGCTTAAATTTTAATATGATATTTATATTGTAAATATGGTATTTAAATAGGTCCTTATATGTAATTTTATACATGTGTGTAAGTTATCATATCAATCCATTTATTTTTATTTTTCATTGGGATACATTTTTTTATGAATATTACATACAAGACAGCATTTTTTATTGTAGAAAAAATACAAATTTTCATATTACCGAAGTAATTTTTGCACCATGAATGTAAATTGTAAATACATTTTTCTGTATAATCATACTAATTACTTTATAGTAAAATCTTTATTAAGTATTCCAATTCTTCGTTTGCTTTATATATATCCCTAAAATACTTATATTTATAGCAATTACGTGTTGTTTAGACTCATTTTTCTCACAATTTCACGAAGATTACAAAAATTATAGTTTAATTTGGATTATAAGCTAAATTAAAAATTTTATAGTTTTTAATTGGACCGTATACTTATACCCGGGGCCGGGGCGGTTGTGAGTGCGCGTGCAAGAGTAAGGGTCTTCTAATCCCTTAGGTGCCATCCGGATTGGAACACCCTATGGTCAGGTTTCGTTCTAGTGGTGTACGAGCTGGGCCCGCTATGCGGGGGGGGGAGAGGACTAGGGGTAGCCGCGCAAACATTTCCCATATTTTTTTAGAATGGGTATAAACCATTGAACTTAAATAAAACCAAATTTCGCCGTATGTACCTAACATCAAAATTAAATAAATTTATATTTTTACTCTTATTTTACCAGTACGTTATTATGCGCACATTGAGGGTACATATTATTTTGTTAACTGCACAATAGAACGGTGATTCCAGTTATGAATGCACCGTGGCCACCGGCCAGGTGTGAGTAGTTATTCGTTATGAGCTACGAAAGAGAAGTAATAAATGGGTTAAAGTACTGCATCGTGTTGTAAATATTATTTTGCTTTGGTAGCTTCAATTTAGAAGCTTCAAATTGATGACAGGCCAGGCCAATAGAGGAAATCTTTTGGCAATAATCGACGTTTCGAATAAATACGATCCATTGTCGCAAGAGATAACCAGTGGTCCGAAGAACAAGGAGTAGTATATGAGTCCCAAAATTCAAAAAACTCGTTCAGCTTTTATTTGGATATTTGAGCGAAGTGTTGAGAGACCGAGGATAAGTTGGTGAAACCGAAACAGACAAAAGTGTCTAATCCTGGCAGGCAAGAAGAAGAAGAACAACAACAACAACAATGGGTACAAGAATGTATTGTTGAAAATAAGAAAATATAAATAAGAATATGACACTAATAATATAAGAAAGCCAAGTTAAAAATTAATGAGAGCTTTTTAGGCTTTATAGAAATAACCGATGAAACTGGCCTAGGCTTGGAAGAAGGGACTTTAAACAGTCTTGAGTAGAACGTATTCTGTGTAAGCTATATAATTTTAGTAGCTGTCACGGCTATAAGGAGGAGTTAGTATTCAAGATGGCGAAAAATTCAAGTGAATACAGAAGGTTATAAGGTGATAAAACAAAGATTATGATCACCACTCGCAGGAAAACCAGGAAACCTGAACAGCTTCAAAATGAAAAAAATTGCAAACTTTACAGTTTGACATAAAACAGTTAATGATAAATGTTACAAGCTATGGCGCTGTGTCAATAGCCTTTCACTCATCCTTTTTGTTACTTGCTATTTTAAACTCCGATTTGATGCACCATGAAAGGAGCGTCGATCTGATGAACCATCAGATCCCTGGACTTGGCACCAACCACTTTTTGTGACGCTTGTGTCACCAGCTTCACACACCGCTCCACTGCTTGCGTATGACATGAAAACTTGTCAAAATTTCATTCTTATGCTGTTCTGATTTTATCACAGATGAAATCGTCTCCTCATCGTTTACTCGTCGAACCATTTTAATGTTAAAAATGTGTTACTTAGGTGCAACGCGCGAATAAAAAAAGTTGAAATATCTAATTATAAGTGTAACACTACTGACTCGGAACACAAAGTTTGTTATTGGTAAAAATGTAAAAGTTTTACCTTATTGCCTGGACCAGTTTTTGCTTATTATAAGCTTCTGACGAAGTTAATTAGTTAATCAACGGACACGTCGAGGACAACAAAATCCAAGAATCGAAATATCTATGCTTTTTTAATTTCCTTGTGTTATTCTTTACTTATTTAAAGCTGTATCGTTTGATTTACATAGAAAAGTGTCGTTTTTCAATTACGAAAATTTTTTAAATTGATAATTTTTTGTGATTTTCGGGGATGATTTTGCGCGAGGGGAAGATATTAACCAATTTTTTAATTTTTAATTTTTTTTATTTTACTTATCTGTCCTAGAGACATGTTTTCCGCGGTATAGCGAAAGGAAAAAAAATCAAAAGTATTTTTCGGCCCACCCTATTGTTTAGCGATCCAGTATTACCAAATGCTTAACAAACCTTCCCATCTCCTTGGCAACGGTTTTCGAATAAGATTTAACACCGCCTTTGGTTGCAGCATACACGGACCAGTCGACGAAACCTTTCACAGCAACACTAGCGACGTTAACGATACTGCCCGGCAGTTTGGCCTCAACCAACTCTCTGCAGACGGCCTTAGTAGTGTTGATTGTGCCCTGAAACACATACATAGTTTGAATAATTATTGTACAGGAAATGGAATTATTCTTTTACTTCCACGTTCTGTAAGGAAATGGAATTATGGTGATCGCGAAAACAATCGTGTTCGAGATAAGGGCTGATTCTGATTGTACAACCGTCAAAACGTGAAGAAAAGTCATTTTCCGAAAAGTGTCTGTGTGTCTGTCTGTAGAATTGTTTCTATGGCGAACAACAACTGCAGCAAAATCAAACAGAATGAAATAATTTTTTGCATAATTATGTGCAAGAGTTGTAGAGTACTGAAGGCATATCGATTTTGGTGAAGATCGGTTACGGGGAAGGGATAGTTTACCTGCAACGTTTTACGTTTTAACAAGAGTAAAGTACTTAATTTTGATAAATAAAGTATCCTGAAAATAATATGATAATACCCCACTCCACTGTAGAAAGGTAGATCAAATATCTATAAATGAAAAGGGTAGTTGAAGACTGAGGGGGTAATTTTTTCTATTGATCTTAAAAATTTATTCGATCGAAACCTTAAAAAATTTCAATAAAATATTAACAATTGATATCGTTCCATGCTATGTCACCACGGATACGTAAACAAAATAGTTTTTCATTTTCAGAAATTCACAGATAACAAACGCTGGGCGGTATTCACTTTCTTTCGCGTTGTTTAAATAAAAGATAATTTAATCAAATTAATTATTTATTTTTTAAATATTAACAACTAGGTACAATTTGTACTTAGATTATCTTTCTCAGCGGTTTTACCAAAAGCATGCTGATATATTTGGTTTCGTTCTGAGTGTAGGGCTACATATTAAAAATAATTTTATAATTAATTAGTACATGGAAGTCATGTGTGGTTCTCCATACCGATGTTTCGTTGATGAAATGCTGGGAACTAAGTTGTTGTATAGGCTACTATAATTATGTATTTACACACACCTACACACCTATTTTGTTAAACTAGAAGAAAACCACGTTAACTTATATGGCTGAAAGTGTTGAGCTGAATGCTCTATAGAAGACATTGTCAAACAATTAAGTGTAACTAAAAGTTTGATTTCAGTCCTAGCACCTTAAAATACAGAGAATTAAATTTTTTGCAAGATGGCTGTGATTGTAATTGCGTGTTTTTGTCTGTTCGCCTTTGAATCAAAGTCTCAATATAAATAGAGCTTCTATAATCTCATTTTACTTTTTCCAATAATTATTCGATCATCTGCATATAGTAATGTGTTATATTGTCTCATTCTCTGACATTCGTGTACCGGTAAGACAAACAGCCATCCATTCTCGCAAAATTGCGTCCATATTAATATAAACTTGAATCAAATGAGAGGAAAATATATGTTCACTACGTGTTATCCATGTAACGGTCAGCTAAATATAATTAATTACATCGTATTTGCAGATTTTTCTTTTTCAGCAACTTTGAATATTTGACAAACAGTATACATGACAGCACAGGTAATCGGTTTAAATATTTAGGAGGTTGTACTGCAGAAGATAATCAAGAAATAAATTAAATAAGGAAAAGTATACAGCCCGCAAACAGAGCATATGCTTGGCTGACAACTATATTCAAGACAAGGAATATCCACCTTCAGTCCAAGGTCACATTATATAAAGTTATCATTAGACCGGTGATAACATATGGCAGTGAGACTTGGACTCTGAACAAACGAGCCGCTAACGTAAGACAATACCTTTGACTTTTTTCTACTTCTTTCTTCAGCCTTAACCACAGTACTATGATCACTAACGTGCACACCTCACGTTAGCGTACTCGAAGATGGCAGTCGATGGCACTGCCGAAACGTCTGGCTCCTATTTCCTCGTGCTTATTTGCTAAACTGCTAGATGTCATGTTCTGGACGAGGCCTTTCAGTGTTTCCACCATTTTCAAGTCCTAAATCACGACGATTTAGGTTATATAGACGATTAGACTAATAGGTCGTGATTTAGGACTTGAAATGGTGGAAACACTGAAAGGCCTTGTCCAGAACATGGCATTTAGCAGGTTAGCAAATAAGAACGACGAAGTTGGAGTTACGGAGACTGTTAATTCAAATAACAAGATTAACAATACCTATGAAAGGAGAATTTTGAGGATAATGTATGGATAAATCCAAGTCAATGGGATATGGAGAATGCGTCACAATGAAGATATATAAAAACAATGATCTGGTCACCACCATCCGACTGTATAGATTTCAATGGGCAGGACAGAGGACACATCATTAGGATGGAAGGCAACGAATACCTAGGAAGGTACTGTTTAGTCAAATCAAGGGTAGAAGGTCTGTCGGAAGACCCAAGCATCGCTGGATTAACGCAGTGGTGAGATATGCTGATACTTTGCTTAAAATAAAACTATGGACATCGATCTCTAAGGGCAGGGAAAAATGGAGGCGGATGATTATGGAAGCTAAGGTTGACTCCGAACTGTGACGCCATATAAGAAGAAGAAGATATATGACTTTCGGATACCTTACTTCTATTGTATTATTTTTCAGTCACTATGTGAATTAAAAATGTTGTCTGCCTGACCTATTAATAATGAAATTAGTGAATTCTTTTTTTTTAATATGAATTATTAAAACAAAGAGAACTTTTTTAATGCTAAAACGTTGGATTTAAAGCACTTGCCTAAGACATTGTAATGAATAAATAAATATTTAAATTTTCCTTAAATATCTAATTACGTATTATAGTCATGCAAAAACACTGGAGTAGATTTCCGGAAAAGACAAATAATTGGGGGCTGTATAAGAATGAGATAACGGTGATAAATTACGGAAAAACGCAAGAGGAAGCAACGATTGGAAAAAGTAGAGTTGTAGTCTCTCTCCTGCATTCTTTAATTTATATATACAGGACAATCTTAACAAATAAAATGAGGAAACGGATGGTGGAGAGAAACGAAAAAGTGCGAGGAGAGAGAATTAACATGTTAAGATTTGCATACGACATTGGAATTATGGGTGAAAGTGAACAGTTACATATATTGGATGAGGTTTTAGGCCAAAGAATTAAATTTAAGATGAAGTGTTATTAAAATTAAAGCGATGGTCTGTAGTAAACAGAAACAGTCCAATGTCAATATATTGCTGAATGGAAAAAGATAGAAGAAGTTAGAGAGTTCATCTACTTTGGAAGTAAAATAATCACAGAAGACGGAAGAAGTAAAAGAAAAATTTTAAGTAGGATCGAAAAGGCTGAATTTGAATTTACAATTAAATGGAAATGTTTAACTTCTAAAGAAACATCCGTGGAAACAAGAAAGACGTTCCTGAAGAGTTACATATGGGGCATAGACGTGGACATATGTATGTGAGACGTTGACATATGTATGTGAGACGTGGACATATGGGGCATAGACGTGGACATATGGGGCACAGACGTGGACATATGGGGCATAGACGTGGACATATGTATGTGAGACGTGGGCATATGTATGTGAGACGTGGACATATGGGGCATAGACGTGGACATATGTATGTGAGACGTGGACAATTGAAGCACAGGCAAGGAGAAAACTCGAAGCACTGAAAATGTGGTATAATAGGAAGTTACTGTACGATGAATCGCCAGATTTAGTAATGATGAGAATCTGACTAGAGTCGGAGAAAAAAAGAAGTTCTTGACAAAATATTGTGAAGCGAAGGGTTGAACTTATGCGTTACGAGAATTTGATAAAAACAATAATAGAAAGTCACTCTGAAGGAAAAAGGGGAAGTGGAAGTCCAAGACTCTACGAGGGTCAGTTGAAAAGTTCGCGGAGCGACATCTATAGCTCAGTGGTAGAACTAAAATCATTCGTGTGCTCCAAGACGTATATTTCGCGTGAACACCTGTTAATTTCCAGATAGGCGTATATCTGTCAATTTATTAACTTTCTACCTGCTGTTTGAAATTTTCCTGTCACGCGTGTTTTTAAAATGCATGAAATCAAACATCGTGTTGTGATGAATTCTCTGTTGAAAACGTTTTAGCGCCAAAGGAAAGTCAAAACGAAATTGTAAATGCGTTAGGAGATGCTGCGCCTTCACAAACAACGGGAATAGGGGCACACTTGAGTTTAAACGTGGTCGTACAAGCGCTGAAGACTATCCCAGCAGTGAAGATCTAAAAAGTGCAACAAAAAATGACACTATTGAAAAAAGTTTATAAGGTGTTGGAAGACCGCAGATTGTGAAGTGGATGACGTTGTTGAAATCATAGGCATCTCATATGAGCGTGTGCATCATACTTTAACTCAAGAACTTGGTGTGAAAAAGCGTTGTGCAAGATGGCTGCTGCAACTGGAATTGTTGCATTTTTGGGCGTCCAGTGCAACCACGTTTTCAGTGCTCGTATTACCACGTTTAAAACTCAAGTGCTTACTTACAAACCGTTGGTTTTGAAGTCGTAGCATCTCGTGACACACAATTTCGTTCTGAATTTCCGTTGGGGCTAAACAATTTTTAACAAAGAATCACAACACGATGTTTGATTTTCTCCGTTTTTCAAAACACACATGACACGTCAATCTTAAACTGATTCCAAACAATGAATAACTTGATAGATAGATTTGGAAATCAACAGAAGTTTACATAGAATACAAATCTTGCAGCACTCGAAAAAGTTTAGTTTTACTGCTAAGCTACAGTTGTCGATCCACGAACTTTTCAACTGATCCTCGCAATAGGCCTATATGATACAAAATATTGGTGATGTAAGTTGTAATTCCTGTGAGGCGATGAAAGGGAAAGCACAGAGAAGATTGGTGTGACGAACTGCAACAAACCAATCTGCGGATTCCTAACTAAAAGAAGAAGACGCATTCAAGCAAAATTACTTTCTCTTATATAGTAGTTCTTTCATTAGATAGAATTTAAAAATGGCTCCCGTTAACCTATAAACTGGCACTGTGGACAAGAGGTTGCAACGTAAGCTATAGCCTACATAACATTATAGCTATGACTGTATTACTTACTTCTAAATTGACAGCCACCTGTTGACTGTACTCTTCATTACCGTTCAGTATCAATGACTGTATAGCAATACCAGCGCAGTTGACACATATAGTCGGCGGTCCTTGATATCGATCTTTGATAGCCTTGATACCGGCGTCAACGCTGTCCGCACTCGATATATCCATACACAGGCTTATATGATCATCACCTTAATTAGGAAAACAAACTATGTCAACAAATAAAATGCAGAGTAATTTTAAAGTAATGTACACACTTTTACGTATAAATCTGAATTTGAATTAAACTGACGAGACTTTTGCTGTCACAGAAAAATGTATAGGCCTAAGTGAGACGTTTCGACCACCGTCTTCAGACTAATTAATTACTAATACGTATAAAGAAATAATACTCTACCAACCAGTGATAGAGAGTCGACAAAATAAAAACAAAACTTCACAGAATATATAATAAAACGATAAATAATCCAAATGAATACTTACTATGAAAAACCCCACAGCATTCGCAAAACAAGTATAATGCGCAGAAACACTTGCACACCACTAAAGTGAACAAAAGCCTTCTTCTTCTTCTTCTCTTCAAGGATTAGGTTATATAAACCTGTTCCGGCACCCATCTCATCCTCGGACTACCAATGGCTTTATAGTTCAGTGCCGTTTTCGGCAATCGATCCTCTGTCATCCTTTGCAGATGATCCCACTGTTGTATTCTGTAAATTGAAATAATCTCATTTATGTCATTTACTTCGAGTTCTGCTCTGATATCCTCATTCCTTATTGTATCTTGCGATGTACAATTTAAAGTATTTCGAAAAAACTGCATTTTGCCACTCTGAATCTTGCCGCATTCCTTTTTTGTCATGACCCACGCCTCACTCGCATAAATCTACGTGGGTATTGCAATTGTTTTATAGAATTTAAAATCCTTGTGCTGACTTCTTTTATTTCTCTAAGATTTCTATGACTCGTACCACTAATGTTTCTAAATTTATTTATCTCCTCTCTTATATCAGATTCATAGCTTACTGCACACCTGAGATATTTGAAACTGCTCACTTGTTCTAAAGTGCTGTTATTTATAACTATCTTAGTCCTCGCTAGATATTTAACTTTAACGGCCATGGTTTTGGTCTTTCTTACTGAAATTGTCAGTGAGTACTCTCTTGCCACTTCTTGTAATTGAAACATACCTCTTTGTAAATCATCCTCATTTTCTTGAATAAGAACTATTCCATCCGCATGTAGCAGGGAACCCATACAAATTGTTTTGTTAAGCTGTATTCCCGAAGTCTCTCTGGATTTCCATGCTCTTAATATGTCATTAATGTATACAGTATATTAAACAAGGTTGGGGAAACACAAAAGTGCAACTCTCAATTACCCACCGAGGTGGTGGCGTGAAGACGGCTGCCGATTGTTTGGGCGGCCGAAATGTCCCATTTATTTTTTTTGGGATGGCAGATGTCCGTCAGTGAAATTGTAATTCAAATGCGTACATCACAGCCATCGTTTAAAGAAGCTGTTACGTATAAACTCGCAACATCGACTTTTTAGAAATTGATCATGAAGTCATCAGAAATATCGGAAGGAAGAAAGTCTGGATTGTGATTTTTATGGTAAATCAAATAAAATCATCGAATAGATCCACGGGATTAGGCAGAGAGAGAGAGAGAGAGAGAGAGATCTTAGAAGGTTCAACAACCCCCTCGAAATTTCCTACTCAACTGAAAAACAATAATATTGTGTCATTTTACTGTGCCCTTACGCCAGTTCTAAATACGAAGATCAGTTGAAACGTTAGCGGAACGACGTCTATTGTTTACAGCTAGAACTAACATTTTTCGAATTCTGTAAGATTCGTACTTCACGTAAACGCCTGTTAATTTTAAAATCCATCTGTCAATTTATTCACTGTTTATCAGCTACTTAAAATTTACGTGTCACGAGTGTTCTGAAAAGTAGACAGAATCATTGTGATGTGATTGAATTGTTTGTTAAAACGAGCCTAGAGCCAATAAAAATTCACAACAAAATGCTAAATGTGTTAGAAGATGCTGCGCTTTCAAATACGGTAGTTTGTAAATGGGTAGTACAGTTTAAATGTGGTCGCACGAGGGTTGAAGACAATTCCTGCAGTGGGCACCCAAAAAAATTAACAACTCCAAATATCATTAAAAAAAATATGATACAGAGTGTTGGAAGACCAGCGATAGAGATTGGATGGTATTGCTGAGATCATAGGCGTCTTACACGAGCGTGAGCGTTACGTTTTAACTCAAGAACTTGAGGTGAAAAAAGTTCGTGCAAGATCGGTGCCGCATTTAGAGTGTTACACTTTTTTGTCATAAGTTAATTTTAATGAAAATATTCTACATTTCTGTCCTGAAATTCTTGTTTCATTCCCACTATGAGGCTTATTGTTTAACTTACCAGACAGTGAGCTGAGAGTCTCTTCAGCCCCGGCCAAGTTGATATCGGCTATTACAACTTTGGCACCGTTTCTGGCGAGTATCTGGCACGTCGCCCGTCCCATGCCACTGCCACCTCCTGCAACCGGTATTATAAATAGTTATAAAAACATAATTAAATAGAGAAACATCCATCTCAGAACTATATTCAAACAAATAAATAATCCGATATGGCGCGGGGCGGCACACTAGAATGTTCGATACTCAGAATCTCAACGGCTGCGCTGCGGTCGTGGGATTGAATCAAGGTCACAAAACGATCTGCTAACTCCTTTCACTGAGGAAAAACAATACAGCTGTCTTGTTTGGCACGCTTGGGCTAGATACATGACGAAAGCGCGCGTACCCTACACAGCCACAACTCTCTCTTCCCAAAAGTGCGGCTATACAGAGCACGTGGATGCTACAGTCAGCGCACGAACTATGTGCACTCGAGTTTGAACCTTAATTCCAAGTTAACGGTTACACTAATCTTAAATCAGATTACAGCAATTTTTAGCATATTTCATTGTACGTTGAATGGTGGTAATCAAAAATTTTTTCGTTATTTTTTTTCAGAGTTTGACAGATCGGAATAAATGCCCGTTTTTTTTTTACATTTTCTAGAGACGTCTCAACTTTAAAACAAAAGTAGGCTACATAAAACGCGTTTCCGACTACAACAAAATATGACCACCCTAGAGAATGGAATGTTTTAACACATGTGTAAAGTTAGAAGTCATTATCTGTGTTACAAAAGAAGTTGTTATCAATTTTGTAAAACATATTTTTCTTTTTTTAGGTGATTTAATTACGGCTGGCGCCGCCTCTCGCACCCTAGCTTCCACTGTAAGTCCTGTTCCGTAAGTCTTTTTGCAGTCATTGCATCTTCGACGTCCATTTTCCATGAATGTTTAGGTCATCCTTTTTTTCTTCTAGAGGGCGGAGTCCATTCCCATACCTTCCTTGCACATCTCTCATCCGACATTCTTTTTAGGTGTCCAAACCAATTCAGTCTTCTTGCTTCTATTGTTTCTATAATGTCAGGGTCGAGTCCCATCGCTTGTCTTATCTCTACATTTCTCACTCTATCTAGTCTTGTTAGTCTACAGCACCTCCGCCAGTAATACATCTCCATAGCTCTTATTATGGATGTATTTCTTTTATTAATTTCCCACAGTTCTGCTCCATATAGGTCTTTACTTTCGACTATAGTTTATGTATTCTGATTTTATTGTTTTTTGTTATTCGTGGACTTCAAAGCAGACTGTTTAATTGTTTTGTTGCTGTCTTAGCTTGTCCTATTCTTACTTTTATCTCTTGGTTGCTATCACCACCCGATGTCATTGTTACACCCAAATACTTGAAGTTTTAATATTTTTTATCACTTTTGTTTCTAGTTTTAGGTATTGACCTTCACCGCCTACTATTTTTTTTCATTACCGAATAATCGGATTAAATCTCGCTTGGGCTCGTTTTAAAGGTCGTATGTTTTCTGTACCAATTCGTAAAATACAAAAAAACGTAAAGCGATAATTATATTCTATAATGATTTTTTTTCGATAGTGAGGTAGTGTACGCTCAGCCGTGAAGTCGGTGAGCGTCCGCGTAGGGTAGTACAGTCTGGGCAGGTAAGGCGGATTCGTGTCAGTTTAGTCAGTCATGACGAAAAGCGACCAGGCACATCCGCCTTACCGCTACCTACCTTTCCATCTCTCTCACTGTCTATTTGCGTTATTTGCGGCATCTCTCACAATAATTATATTTGATTGCGTCAACCAATTTTTTGTGAAATTTGGAATGCATGTCTATTTTTTATCACACAGATCCATATTGTTTTTCAGATTGATCTCCCCCAAAAACAGGAAGTAGAAAGCAATAATATGAGGGAACAAAATTTTGATAAAAAGCAAAACATTGTGTGAGACATCAAATTAAAGATATTTTTAACCAAAATCTGATTATAGTATGCAAGTTTTAGAATTTCAAACTTTTAGGTATGAAGACCTAAAAAAGGAATAAAAATTTCGAGAAAATTGTAAAAGCTTACTAGGTAACAGAGAAAAGAAAATTTTAAGCCAAACCTGAAAGTAGTGTTTACACTGATGATTTTCAACTTCAGACAGCTTGAGCCGTTGAATGGAAATCAACGTTTTACGAAGATCGGAAAAAACCATGTGCGGCACCAAGTTATGAGTAACTTTATTCAAAATTCAAACTTCTTGTATTTTATAATTTGACAAAATCTTTTCCAAATTTTGCACTGTCTTAAAAACTTTGTAAGCTGTTTGCAAGAAAAATTTTACATATAACTATACATATAATTTTACATTAGTTGTGTGTGTGTGTGTGTGTGTGTGTGTGTGTGTGTGTGTGTGTGTGTGTGTGTGTGTGTGTGTGTGTGTGTGTGTGTGTGTGTGTGTGTGTGTGTGTGTGTGTGTGTGTGTGTGTGTGTGTGTGTGTGTGTGTGTGTGTGTGTGTGTGTGTGTGTGTGTGTGTGTGTGTGTGTGTGTGTGTGTGTGTGTGTGTGTGTGTGTGTGTGTGTGTGTGTGTGTGTGTGTGTGTGTGTGTGTGTGTGTGTGTGTGTGTGAAAAGGATTAGATATGGGACTATAGATGTGTCAAAACCTACATAAATTAAAATAAAAATGGGACTAAATTATTTGTCACTTAGGCTTTATGGTAAAGATATTAAAAATATCGGCATGTAGAGCATACATGACTTCCATGTTCTAAGATTTATATTTAAAATCATTTACTTGATTTCGGTTCGATAATTTATAAAAAGTTAGGTGTGTTCCCTGTAAATCGAGTTTTATGTTAAACAAATTGAAATGAAATATTTCCATAGAAACTACTTCTTTGTTGCCGATAACGTAGTAAGTTACACATATACAAAATTACCCCTCCCCCTTCAACTACTCTTTTCATTTAGGCCTACAAACATTTCATCTACCTTTCTACAGTGGATTATTATAACCTTCTTTTCAGGATACTTTATTTATCAAAATTAAGTACTTTACTCTTGTTAAAACGTAAAACGTTGCAGGTAAATTACCCCTTCCCCTTAACCGATCTTTACCAAAATAAATAGGCCTTGAGTCCTCTACAACTCGGGTACATATGCAACAAAATTTTTTATTCTGTTTGAATTTGCGGCAGTTATTGTTCATCACAGAAAGAAATCTACACACAGACACTTTTTGGAAAATGACTTTTCTTCATGTTTTGAGGGTAGTACAATCAGAATCAGCTCTTCTCTTGAACACGATTTTTTCGCGATCACCATACTTCCATTTCCTTACGGAACGCGGAAGTAAAAACAATCTCAGTAGACCGGAATTTTTAGAGTTTCGATTATTATGGTACTTCGTGTGATGTTGAAATAAATTAACTGTTTTGTCAATGTTGTATTTTTCTTTTTCCTTAACTGAAAGCAATTATATCTGTGAAGACGAAATGTTATATTTTTTTTTTAGAACAACACGTAATTCACGCGCTGTAGTGGGCAAGAACTAGTGTGTGTTATAAATCCATGGTTTTGATTGGCCGTGGTCAGCTCTAGTACTGTAGAAGGCCGTGGCTTGTGTAACAGCAGTGGACGGGGACTGCTGTTGTGTGGAGTTCGATTCGTCTTAGTCGTGCCATCACGGTAGTTGCACCGTAGAGTGGGCAGAACATTTGATACTCGCGGTTTGTGTCGTTCTGACGGATGGATCCGATTTATGTTATTCTGTACACTGGCGGGTTAGAAGCTCATGGTGCCTACCTATGCTGCCATCAGACTGGTGCCCCCCCTCGATTCAAAATTCAAACTTCTATCTATTATTAACACTGATAAATGGAATACACAATTTTGAAAGTTAACATGTATTTTATTTAACCCTCAAATTACAATAAATATTTAGTTAAATAGTGATCACAATGAACATAGTAGTACTTGAGCTTCGAAAACACTAATCGAACATTTATTACTTGATTTTGCCTTAACGAAGTCTTGTAGCTATAACATCTTCAAAATTGAGCGATCCAAGTATCAATACTTGCTTTCAATATTCAATCTTGATAACAAAGATAATCTCCCATAGTTGAACTCAACATATCTTTAATTCGTTTTAATACAGAAAATGATCTTTCAGATTCGCAGTTAGCTATTGGAATCGTCCAAAGCAGACGATAAGCAATGTGTATATATTCGGAAATACAGCAATCATTTTACAATCAATAATCCAGTTTAATACTGTGAGCGGAAAAACTGTAGTACATGGAGTCTATTATCTTCATTAGAACATAAAAACATAACGGCGAACTTGTCAAAAAGTATGCACACATCTTTTTATGAATTTGGATTGAGAACATTTGTTTTTTTTTCACATTTAAAAAAAACTTCAAAAAGGTTTTGTGATTTAGGGTTGGATGGTGCGTCCTCTAACAGCTGAGGGTCTGGTGCCAGGAGCTGCAGCATACCCTGAAGTTATGGATAATCCAACACTGGATCTGTATGACACCGTCATATTCGCAGATAGCTTAGAGGGGCTGCAACAACTAATGAATAGAGATACAGAAAGCAGCCGTCGATATTATCTAGACATCACTGTTAATAAAACGAAGTTAATGATTGTATCTAAGAACTAGTTCACAAACTGCACTGTAAATATAAACCAAAGACCAGTTGAACGTGTAAGCCAATTTACATATCTTGGTACTACAGTCAATGAACAATGGGACTACTCTCAAAAAATAAAGATCAGAATTGAAAAGGCAAGAGCAGTGTACACTAGAATGAGCAGTTTATTTAAAAGTCACGATTTAACAATAAACACAAAGATGAGACTTTTACGCTGCTACGTATTCTCGGTCCTCTTCTACGGTGTAGAATCTTGGACTTTGACTGAAGCCACAACTAAGACATTGGAATCTTTCGAAATGTGGCTCTACCGTAGGAATGCCTGAGCATTTCATAGACAGCGTATATAACTAATGTTGAAGTTCTTAGAAAGACGAAGAAAGATAAGGAAGTTATTAACACAATGAAGATAAGAAAGCTTCAGTATCTGGGACATCTCATGAGAAATGAACAGAGATCATACTTATTGCTTTCCATAATACAGGAAAAAGTACTTGGAAAGAGAGGAGTTGGGCGACCGAGAATATCATGGCTGAGAAATTTAAGGACCCGGTTTGGCATTAAATACAACTGGCTTATTCCGTGCAGCAGTACAGAAAGATAAAATGGTTTGTATGATATCCAACATCCGAAACGGATAGGAACTATCAGAAGAAGAAGGATCTGTATACTAAATACCTTCACTATATTAACTGTAATAGATAGACAGTACATGTGGCTGTCAGCAATTACTGCATATGACTTGTTAAAATAAGACGGCAACACATGACACATTTATGGAGAGTAATGAGTCAGCTGGGCAAATATAGAATTGTCGATCTCCCCGTGATTTGTATGCTTCCAGAAAGTCTGTAAAAATTCTTTATACGAGAGATAACATGACAAGATGATGGGTCTTATCCGTTACGTGAAGCCTACATTTCGTTCCCCCCTCTCACCGTTGTCACTAGAAATGTGCTAAACTAGTATTTGAAAAACTAAACGTAATAAAACGTAAATTACAACACACACAACAATACGAACAAAAACACCATAACAACGAAATCCAAACACTAAAAAATATAAAACGTAAATTACAAGAACACAACCTAACCATACTCAAAGCAGATAAAGGTAACATAAACGTCATAATAGAAAAACAGGATTTAAATAACAAAATCGAAACATTTTTTACTGAAAACAACATAACCAAATTAAATAAAGACCCCACCCCAAAATATCACAAACAAATAAATAAAATGATAAATAACACAAAACACATAATCTCACCTGACAACATCAAATATCTGAAACAAATTAAGCCAAACCCCCCTACACTGAATGCACTATCAAAATTACACAAACCTAATATCCCCATCAGACCACTTATAAACAACACACAAGCACCTGCACACAAAATAGCTAGACACTTAGATAAATTAATCAGAAATAACATAAATTTAACAAACAACACCACCGTCAAAAATAATTTAGATCTGGTGAATAAAACTCAACATGTCCACATTCCATTACATTATAGATCACACATACTTTTCGATACACTGATTCAAACATACACTTTGAATCCCAGCGCCAATTCCCTCCCACCAGCAACCCCCACCACACACACCTACAACCCATAACGGTTACCTTGTACAGACATTCAGTATTTCAAATCCCACTGAGGAAGACGGACACCACGTTGAAACGTTTGGGAAACAAAACCAAAAAGTAAGTGTTCATAGTGAAAGTTCAATATATATATAATATTTTTTTGAAGAGGATGTACCAACAAGATAATTATAAAACTTTATGTTTTTACTTATAAAAAACTTTGTGTTCCGAGTCGTGAATATAATAGTCGTATTTGAATTTGTTCTTTAATTAGTAGATTATTATTATTGTATTTGTAAATATTAAGATTTCCCCAGATATTCATTTCGTCATCTTTTTGTACATTTTTAATTAATTTGACATTTTGAATGTCTGGAAATTTACGTTTATTGTTTAAACAATGTGTGGCTAAATTAGATTTATAAATAACCCATTACGTTTTAAAAACGCATTGCGATGTTGAACGAATCTTTCGGACTGTTTGAAAGACTTCGGTTACCACTTTACCACTAACTCTATGATAACTTACCAATAAATGAGCAAAAAACGGTCGTTGCAAGGCACAGACAAAACAGTTGCTCGTGCACAATGAAATCTAATTGCTGCGGCAGACACAAATGTAAAATGTTTTTAAAATTTTTTTTAATGTTATTGTATATTTAATTTAATAGAGCTACTAATTTCTACTGATATAGAATGTACGGCAATAGGTTAACAAAGCAGATCTTCAAATATCTGTGGGGGAAGAAGTCAACATCAAGTTGGATTAAAGAAGTCCAAAAAGGATTTAGAAAAAAATAATATACATGCAGAAGAAGCATTTGAAAGAGAAATTTTTCGGTCAAAAGTGTTAAAAATGGAAGGAGTCCTGTGCAGGAAAGAGAGAAACGCAGGTTCGAAGTGGACTGAAGGCAGGAAGAAGAGACAGTGAAAAGATGAAACAATATTGGAGAAAAAGAAAAGAACAAAGAATAAAAAAATTTAAATTGGCATGTACTGCAGGAACTACAGAGGAGTCAGCCTTCTTAATACTTCATATAAATTAGATGCATCTATATTACGAACACGGCTGAATGTGATAACGGAGACCATACTTTCAGAGGCCCAGAATGGTTTCAGGAAGGGCAGATAATGTTTAGATTGTATATTTACAATAGCCCAGCTCATTGAAAAGCGTAGAGAATATCAGCTGCCCATATACATAACTTTCATTGAGTTCGAGGAGACTTTTGACAGAGTGAATCGGAGCAAACTATGGACAGTAATGGCAAGGAAAGGGCTCCCACAACATCTAATTAGAACGATACAGAGTCTGTATATGGAGAATAAAATCTTAATAAGAGCAAGGAAACCGAGAACAGCTCCTAGAGTTGGCCTGATCAATTGTGGAGTACGACAAGTGTCCATTATACCTTCCCGTTTTAATTTATATATCGACGATGTCATACAAAACTGGCAGATGTGTCTTCCAGACCATTTTATGATTGGTCACTCTACAATTGACACTTTGTTGTTTGCGGACGATCAGGCTATTCTGTCGGACTCTGAAAACAGATTGCAGATGGGTATACATTTGCTAAATGGAAACTGCAAAGACTCTGGATTGCAGATATCCACAATTAAGACGAAGGTGATGGCTTTTTTGGAACTGATCCCGTACGGGCACAAATTGTTATAGATGGTACTATCCTGGAACAAGTTAGCAGTTTTGATTACCTGGGCTACAGTTTATCTTATAATGCAAGCAACGACGTGGTGAACAAGCTGCATAACTTCAACCTTATGTGCGGGACCATCAGGCGAACCCTTAAGTCAGCAAGTAAAGGAACACGCCTAAAATTCTACAAGGTGATGGCTCTTCCAACACTTCTTTATGGGTCTGAAAATTGGAATTTTAAGAAAGGCCAGGTAAATCGCATCCAAGCGGCTGAAATGAGATTTATCAGGCACGTGGCAGGGTATACTGTCCATGATCATAGAAGAAACACAGATACACGGCAAGAACTAAATATTATGAGCACTATACTCGTCAGGATCGCCCAGTATCGGCTGAATTGGTGGGAACATCTTTGCCGAATGAATGACTGCCGCATCCCCAAACAACTATGGAACTATAAGCCGAGGGGACGGAGAAGTGTGGGATATCCGAGGAAGCGCTGGAGTGACCAGCTGTAATATTTGCCTATTTGAGACCGGAACAAACCATTCTTGGTTTAAACCTTGAGGATGATGATGATGAAATTGGCATGTGGTCCTTAGATGGCCGATACAAAAAAAAGAGTGTGACGATTTAAGATGCCTAAATCCCGCAATAAATTTAAAAAAATTAAAAATTATAATACTAAAATAATTTAATAAGGTACTGATGAACCCTTTCTCCATGCCCCAAACCGGTAGTAACATGCCGATTTGCCAGTGTATCAGTTAATAAAATTAGATGTAAGAAACCCAATTAATCTATAACGACCTCGCGTTACATAAAAGAATAATAAAAGTTTAGAGTGATGTAATTAAATGGTAAGCAAATTAAAGGAAAATAATTAATAATAATTGAGAACTACTTTTCGCGCTGAGAAACTACCCGCGCGCGGACAGCCCCATTACCCCTATAGTTAGTTAGTTCAGTTGACTCAGAGACTCCGCTGCTGATACAGCGTACAGAAAGTTATGTTGACAATATAAAACATGTAGACTAGGTAAAGCTAGTGTAATTGCAGAATGGTGTGAATGTTGTAAATGACTTGAGTGTGCGACGATGACATCTCTATAATAAAATAACATCACCTAAATGTGATGTTAGACTTTTAGAATGTAACTGTTAAACATAAGCAGTATGTGCGGTACAACAATGTGAACACCAGTGAAAGTAATCACCAAAACACAGACCACAAGAATCTACAGAAGAAACAGACTACTCATCTTTAAAAAAGACACCATACTTCACCAACACACGATAGACAGAAGATCTCCCAGACACCCTGCACAACAGACAGAAAGCGCCGATTCGCCGAGGACATGTTACACACAGGTGACACGGAAGTTCTACTTACGTGGTTCAGAACTTAACTTAAACTAATATTTATAAAAGACACTTAAATAACAAAATAAGAGTAGAATAAAACACAGAAGACTGACCTAATTACCATAAAATTGTAATTTCATGATATGTATTAAGATGTGTTAAATTTAATGAATTTAATGAGTATAACACTCTAAAGTTAAATAAGCCCATTCTCCAGATGGCACAAAATAAAGATTATTTTTTGTAATATCATATACAGGAACAAACAACTCGGATCCGAGGGGAGTACAAGCTATGTTCACCCATGACTTACACTAATTGCAATTGTACGAAATGTGCAAATAATATTGTCTTTAGTATACCTATTACTAATTTTCTTCTATGATGTTAAAACAGTATGTAATAAAGAGATGTCATGGTCCAAAAAGGTGAGTGAATAAATCTACAAACCCCTGTCTAAATTCCTGAATTCACGGGATCCTATTTAGCGTTTGTTTATATTTCAGTTAATTATGAGTTTGTTAATATTATGGCAGCCTGTTTAATTGACCTGAGCCAATTAACCAGGTTCCCGATATTATAACGTTGAGACCGTTATAAGAGCTACTAATTTCTGGTCCACTGTAAACGTTGCTGAAAAAAATTAAACCAGTGATGATGTCAACAGGGGCGAACCTAGGATTTCATTTCGGGGGGGGGGGGATTTTTTCAACCATATATCATTTTCTTAGAGTACTTTTTTCTCATATTATAATGAAAATCGTACCAATAAATTAAAACTAATGGGTAAATAATAGTTGTAATTGACTAATATCATAAAAATCAATTAATAACATAGCCTACAGTTTGACTTGGAAGTCTACAATACCTTCCTGTGGAATACTTTAAGGAAAATGTTAAAATTAAAAAAGCAAACTTTGTATGTGTATGTGTGTGTTTGTGTGTAGGGTTAACACATGCTAGAACACGAAAAATTTTTAATGAATTTATGTTTAATTTTACAATATTTTGTTTCTTAGAGCTAGGTAGAGTCTATTACAACAACCCATGTCCATTATGAAAAATAATGTTAAGATATTAAAACGCTTTCACATTATGTGCTTTGTGATTGAAGTTATCAACGTGCAACATTAAGTTAAAATATGAAAAGATATGTTCCTACTTTTCGTAACCAGCGGAAGACGTATCCGACTTCTTTTCATTTTTCACCATTTTTCATCAGCATCTGCTATATTTATTATTGAGTATAAGGCCTATTATTGTAGGCTATTTAAACTTGACATTGTCCCAAATTTTTTTTAATTAACAAAACTTGGAAGTCACTTAATTAATTTCAAAAAACCCAACCAGTTTTAATTATATTACTCCAATATTTTTTTTATTTTTTTTCTGATTTCGGGGGATGTATATCCCTCACATCCCCCCTAGGTTCGCCCCTGGATGTCAAGAGGTTTTTTTAAAATCGTGCACAAAAATCTTCACTTAAAATAAGTTATATAATTGACTTACCTGTAACCAAAGCAACTTTGCCGCTAACCATTTTGTTCTTTGCTGTACTGACGACTGGGTGGTTTGAAATTTTTAGTGTTTACACGTTGCGCTCCGTTATCGCGGATTTTGTTATCATTTGACATGACGAGCGTTGACAGCCGAGACTGTAACCCGAGTCATTATTTCATAACTATTTATTAATCAGTGTCAGTAACTAGGCCTACATGTTTTATGTCGGTTGTCACGTATTTTTATTGTACTTTGTTATATATGATGCAGCAGTGGCTGCAAACCAGCGATACGAGCCCCAATTAGTAGCACGCAACACAAGATAATAGAATATTTTCTTGAATCGTGTTATCGAATGAGCAAAGCGAGTTCTCAGTTTTAACTCGACCGTTTGGCATTTGTCTGTCTATTTGCGGTATGTCTTACGAGTACCTTTGAACGCATCAACCGATTTTCGTAAACTTGTCACAAGTGTCCAAACTTTTATCCTACAGGACCCTATTGTTTTCGAACTTGGACGACTCAAAAAATACGGGGACCTGAGGCAAAAATGTAACGGGGTCAAAATTGCGAAAAAATCGTTAAAGCACATGTGAGCTACCAAATTAAAGAACCAAAAATTTATATTAACCGAAATATAAATATAGTGTTCATTTTTGAAAATCTCAAAGTTTTTGGTCGTCAGGGCCAAATAACTGGCTGATAATTTTGATCATCGTCATCATCATCATCTTCAAGGATTAAACCAAGGATGGTTTGTTCCGGTCTCAAATAGGCAAAGATTACAGCTGGTCACTCCAGCGCTTCCTCGGATATCCCACACCTCTCCGTCCCCTCGGCTTATAGTTCCATAGTTGTTTGGGGATGCGGGAGTCATCCATTCGTCAAAGATGTTCTCATCAATTCACCCGATACTGAACGATCGTGTCGTGTATACTCATAATATTCAGTTCCTGCCGTATATCTGTTTCTTCTATGATTATGGAGAGTATACCCTCCCATTTGCCTGAGAAAACCGTCCGGCTAGTCCTTATTTCAGGCAATTTAGTAGTGAATATTTCCCCTGGATATGTTACTAGCATATAGCAGGGTAAGACTGTGGTGGGGCTGCCACCTTCAGGCTTAACGTCCAGCCCGATTTTCTGTATAGGTGTCCTCCCATAAACTGGCTGTCTTACCAGACTAAAGAGACCAGTTTTCACGGTTGACATATCCATAACTATCTTTAATGTGGTGGTTTCTCCTTGCATCCCACATCCTACGTCGTTGACCAATGGAAGGTCATCCGTCTTTAGGAGCAATTTCTCACCCCAAGGTCAAGAGGGTGCCCTAACCTCTACTTAACAATATCAAGTAGAGGAGGGACAGCTTATACCGGCTGTCACTCGGTATTAAAAAAAAATGTTTACCAAAATACAAATATAGTGTTCATTTTTGAAAATCTCAGTTTTTGTTGTAAGTTTTTTTCTCAAAAACTGACTGATATTTTGGATACAATCGTGGAAATTCATGTGGCGTATCAAATGAAAACAATTTTAACTAACACCTGAAGGTGGTCTGAGACTTTCACGGCCGTCGTCGATGTTATTAAAAGTGTTGTTTGCCAGGCTGCAAGGTTGAGGTCCAAAGGTGTTATACGCAAACGTTTCGGCCGTACCTTTGGTGGTCATCTTCAGTGCAGAAGGCTGCAAAACACCTACCGAGGTTTCGTAGTCAGTGACCACAGTACTGTGTTTACAGCCGTTGTCAGTGTTGCAGCTTATACGGAAGAAATGTTTGCGTATAACAACTTTGGGCCACGGCCTTACAGCCCACCAAGCAGTAATTCTATCAACAAAGATGATTATTCTGCAGTACTGATACGGAAGATAATAATTTTACTGTTCTAAAGAACGGTATTAACAAATTTCAGAAAATGTACACCATGTGCCTAAGGTGGCAAGACGCTTCGCAATGTGTCTAGATAAAAATCACGGAGTGTCAAATTACCGCATGTTGCTGCCACATATCGAGTCTTAAAAGAAAATGATTTAATTAAATAAGTAATTTACCAAAAGAATAGGATTTGTGTTTACTTTATTTTTTTAACCATAAGTTGATTTCAATAACATATTGTAACGTTACATATAACCAACACAATACCAACATGAAATAAAACTAAGTATCCATAACGCCATAGAAACAAAAAAATGTGAATTTTAAAGAAGAACCTAGGACGAATAGTGACTAATTTAGGGTAATAAAAGAAATTATTATTCACAAATAATGTATTATAGAAGAAATAAAGACAAACGACTAGAGACAAGACAACGTTGACCCAAATACCCAATAGATCAGACAGTTGAGAAGAAGACAACAACACCTATAACATGATATTTATTAAGAATGGTAATAGAATCAGTGCGACCAAGGAAAATAAAATGAATTCAACTAAAAGAAGAAATAAAAATTGACAAGAATAAAATAAATAAAATAGAAGATAAATTATTGATAAGAATGGAGGAAAAAGAAGTGATTTAAAAGCTGAATTAAAACCGTATGCAATGACATGACACTGACAACAAACGATTTATAAATTAACTTAAATGACTTTACAATATGACCAGAACTCAAAAGTAAACTAATGATAGTAGAGAAAGTAAGGGGGAGAGTGAATATAAAAAGTGTAATTGTATAAATTAAGAATGGTAGAGATAACAACTAATGATATCCAAAAGACTACTTCAATAAGTTATGTAAATATAAAGTTATAAGAAACAACTATTAGTCAACACTAATCTTGAGAAAATAATAAAAAGAAATATCTGACTATCTTTATATATATAATTCTTCTGTACGTGTGTATGTCACTGAACTCCTCCTAAACGGCTGGACTGATTTTGCTGAAATTTGTTGTGTGTGTTTGAGTGGGTCCCTGGATGGTTTAGATTCACAATTGGACCCGGTAGGTGGCGCTGCGATCGGGTTCCAGGAAATTTTTTTTTTTATTTTTTGACGAAAATTTTTTTTTATTTTTTTAAGATTTTTCGCATATCAGAACACATAACCACAAAATTTCACCCCCCACCACCACCCCCCAATATTTTTTAAAATGAAAAAACCATAAGTTCATGAATAATTGACGTTGTTTTGACATTTCAAATTCTGTTCGCTGTGTTTCGATATTCCATGTATCACAATTGCGTGCATATTGAGTGTATTATTCATCGACAAAACATACTGAAATAACGTTTTAAGTGTACTTTTAAGTGTACTTAAACACATACATTGTGCAAATGTGTAAGGTACTGCACCAACCTATTCAACCTATTCAAGTGAATATCTTACATGATCTTCCATGAATTTCAATTATATACATGTGCATTCAATGACAATCAATCTAAACTGCAACTTTTCATTTTCAGTGCTTATTTGTGTCGATGATTCTATAAAATTTACGGAGTGTTAAACAGTTCATCGAAAATAAACAACATGTAAGTTTGTTCAACAAATTATAACATCCATAAAATTCAAATATGTTACTTATATTTATGTGTTGTGTGTTTATTACAGAACAATGCCACGTCTTCGTGGACGAGGAGGAAATATTGGTCGACGTACACGGAATTCACAAATAGTCCGGACCCGTCGGTTAAATAGAACGGCAGAAGATCAATTGACGGACAATGCAAATTTAAGAGACCAGGTTGCAAACACACGTGCAAATGAAAGTCAGGAGCAACTCAACGAACGCCTTCCAGCTAATGCATTGAGACAAAGACAGGCGCGTCAACGAGCCACCGACGCACACAGCCCACATGAACGACAGCGCTTGCAAGTACATCGCGCATTGACACGTGCATCACTTCTCCGCCTTGCGTTCGAATATGAGTCGGACATCGACTATTCGTCACATTCACAAATTGTCATCGGCGCTATGGACAAAGAATGCCGGTGAATCGGCCGGTTTCTGCTGCGCGTCTGGAAAAGTTGTAATGCCACCATTGAATTCGCCGCCAGAACCTTTGAAAACACTATTGGCTGGAGCCACACCTCAATCAAAATTGTTTTTGCGTAAAATTCGTAAATTCAATTCTTGCTTCCAAATGACATCATTTGGAGCAACAAAAATCGTTCAGAATCAGGATGGTCGCAATTTTGAATCAACGTTTAAGATTCAGGGCCAAGTGTATCATCAAATTGGTTCTTTAATGTCAATGCCTGATGCCGATCCAAAATTCTTTCAAATCTACTTCATGGGCGATGAGAAGCAACAAATAAACACACGCTGCCAATACAACCACATCGAGCAGATGGAGGAGCGAGAAATTGTGGCGACTTTGGAACCGTTTTTGCGAAATCACAACCAGTTGGTCCAGTTGTTCAATACCGTTTCAAACAAACTGCAAAACGACAGCTACATGATCGTCATCAAAGCAGACAAAGTACCATCTGGAGAGCACGCAGGCCGATACAATGCACCAACCGTTAATGAAGTTGCAGTTGTTATGGTTGGCGACGCATACGAACGTCGAGATATACGGATCCAACGCAGAGATAACACGGTGCAGACAATTCAAGACAGTCATCGTTCTTACGACGCTTTGCAATATCCATTGATATTTTGGGAAGGAGAAGATGGATATCATTTCAACATCAAACAAAGAAATCCAGCGACAGGTACAATCTACACATTATTTTCTTTTTTCTTTTTCTGTACGATTAATTTCTTTTTGTCTTATTTATATTTTTACTTTGCAGGTGCAGAAAGCAACAAGAAAGTGAGCGCGATGAACTTCTACGCATATCGGTTCATGATTCGTGCCAATGAAGACAACAACCTTCTCCGATGCCGCCAGCTGTTTCATCAGTACATCGTTGATATGTATGCGAAAATTGAAAGCGAGCGATTACGGTACATCAAGTATAATCAAGCGAAGCTGCGTTCTGAGGAGTACATTCATTTGGCAAGTTTCAAGGTGAATTTGTTCTCCTGCCACGGATCCCAATGATCCCTTCAGACTCGCCCATTCCATTCAGACGCCTGCAATTTCCAATTCGCTTGGCATTCGCAATGACTATTAATAAGTCACAAGGCCAAACAATGTCCATTTGTGGGTTGGATCTAGAAAATCCGTGCTTCTCACATGGCCAATTATATGTCGCGTGTTCTCGCGTTGGCAAACCATCAAGTTTGTTCATTTATACACCTCAGGGATTGACGAAAAACATTGTTCATCAACTCGCATTAAGATAAAAACAAAACAAACTTTAATTCTTTTAGTATTAAGATTCAACATTTATTTCAATATACTTTACTTTTTTTACATTAACAAAAATATGACTGTCATGGAAATGATTTGAGTTTTTTCTTTGTTTGCTATTATTTAATCAAAATGAAAATCGTCCAAATTTGCATCATATGTTATTGGTAAGGCGTCACATTCCTCTGCTACTCGCAGTCCATCTTCGGTGTACATATGGTTCAGTGGATCCACAGCGTAGAAGCGTCCATTTTCATAAGTCGCCACATCTCCAGTCGCCTGTAGATCCATTATGAGCTCACGGACCAACTGAGTTCCACGCAGTCTTCTCCACACAGCTAATACATATGAAAAAAAAAACTGTCAGACATTTACACACATACAAAAACAGCAATATCTTTTTTGCAATCACATTATTATACTTACCACCAATCTCACGAAAAGTACCGCCTCTTTCGCCAAATGTGCCAATGACAAGCACCAAATATCGTCCGGCCATGATACGAGAATTGAACTGCGCAGGATAACGAGAAATTGCACTCATTTTTTGATTTTGCTTTGGGCAACAGCAAATCACACAATGACGAAACGAAAAGATTGAAATGTTAAACTCAATGTCAAATGTCACTTAGTATATAGTTTATCGAAAATTCGAATATCGAAAAAACGTTTGCTGAACCCGCTAATAGCAGGCAAGCCAACGTTCGGGCAGGACAACGTCTGCCGGGTCCGCTAGTAAATAATAAAAACTAGCACTAATACATGTGAAGAATTAAGTACAATGTGTAAAAAAAAACTATAAAGTCAAACCATTGTTGTGAATCCAGACAAGGACACATAACCTAAACTAACAAGCAGTTGTCAATTAGAATTGCCAAGAACAATAACAAAAATGTTCATAAACTAGAGCATATTATACTATAATCAAACTAAAGACTACAAGGATCATTCGAGTAACAAAGAATAGTTATATAGAAAGACTTGTATACATTAGAAGTGTAAAATAACATGCTCAGATGTACAGCATAGTATTAGCACATTGACCAATATAAATAACACATAAAAATGACAATAAAAGAAAAGGGACTAATGTAAGTATAATAATTGAGATGTAATACCACTAATGTAAGGCAAATCAATAATTATTGCCAGGAATTTAATAATAATGATGTAAATTAAATATAACTGGTATGTGAAACTAGATGCATGAAGTATTAGGGATTTACCAACAAATGACAAGATACTAGTGCAGGACAAAACACTGCCAAACATTATTATAACTGTAATAAACATTATGCAAACTATATGTAATCAAAAGATAGAGTTGTAAAATAGAATAAGAACAAATAATGTAACACTCAATGATGCTGAAAAAGAGGCTGATAGAAAGTGTAAATACATTAAAATAACAGAATACTAACTAATACTGAGGTAATCAGAAGTTGTGATGGTCAGAATCATTAATCAGAATAGTTAGGTCAAAGCAAAAATGGTTTAGAAACCAATACTAACACAAGTGAATAAAAATAATCAGCAATGTCATAGACAATGTGTCTAGCAAAAATAACTAGAATAATTATGAATAATAATTGGTTAATTATATAAAATACAACTGTATGATAGCTATAAGATGTCACAGGGAACAATTGTGAGCAATAATAATGTGTTAGATGTAAGAAATATTATTATAAGAAAAGTATAAAGACATTGTAAAAAATATTGAGGTAGGCCTAAACTACTACAGGCGATTTTTAACAAATTACCACTTGAAACTTAACGAGAAGGAGTAATATTTAGTAATTAAATAATAATTATAAAAGGTTATTAAAATTGAACAGAATAAATCAAATAAAATAAAAAATAAGATATGTAAATAGATAGTAAAAAATAGCAATAAATTTATTTCGTTAATCATTATCAAATTCATATGGTGTGGGTAACCAAAATACTCGTATTAAAAAGACAGAAGTCTTTGCAGATTCAATTTAGCAAATGTATACCCATCTGCAATCTGTTTTCAGAATCCGACAGAATAGCCTTCGTGTCCGCAAGTCCCAGGCCATTTATATTCAAGCGGCCGCAATGCGATTTTCCAGGCGCGTCGAAGGATATTTATTTCAAGATTACAAAAGAAACGTCGATATCGGCTACAAATAGCACAATATCGGCTAAAGTGGTTAGAACATCTTAAACATATGCACGACTGCCGCATACCCAAACGACTATTGAACTATCACCCGAAAGGACGGAGATGTGTGGGACGGCCGACGAAGTGTTGGTATCACCTTTGCTAAAGATGATGGTGATCATCACCTTTGTTTTGTCCAATCATCCACACTCATGAAGGCGCATACGTGTACACAGGCATAAAGCCATGGAGTGAAAAGTTCAAGAGTATATGCAGGGCTAGTGTGATGGATACGAGATCTAGAACTGACGAGATAAACATCAGCTACATTTGGGCACATTGCGTGGACAGAAATGGTAGTCTAGGCTGAAGTTGCTTCGTCTAATTAGGAATAATTAGGAATTAACATTTAGCTTTAAGTTAATTTACAAAATATAGATAAACTGTGGGCTCCTATGCATTTTACACACACACACACCTATATATGTGCACAAATTTTTAATTGTATTCTGATCGAAAATGTTGCAGGAGGTGGCAGTGGCATCGGGCGCGCGACATGCCAGCTGCTCGCCAGAGACGGTGCCAGAGTTGTCGTCGCTGATATCAACAAGGCCGGTGCTGAAGAGACTCTCAAATCGCTACCCGGTAGGTTAAAATAATGGACTAAAACAGAAGTGACACATGTGTTCCAAAACACGAGTTCAGATCATCTGCATTTATTTGTTTTTCGTTCTGTTTAGGCCTAATTGTCACATTCGATTTCTCATAAAATCGCGTATCAGTTTTTCCTATCTCCCTTCTTTCTGATGCATTCATAGTATTTTCCTAACAAGTCGCGTTACATATGAATTTTAAGGGGAACATGCACTCTTTAACTTTAAAATTTCCGATTTTATAATAATAGGGCTAAAAAATTCTCCTGTTAATTCTGTTTAAGAAAATATGTAGAATTACATACCTTTCTAGTAATTTACTAGGTGTAAAACATTAATAATGACATGCCTGCACATCTTGGGCACGCTGCTGTGTAGGTGGCGCCGACGAATTCATGCAGTAAAACTTCGTACATACTTTATTGTTACAAATAACTTTAGGGTCAAGCAAGTAATACAGTTTCTAAGCATGAGCATTCACTGCCAGAAGCAGTTATGGAGGTGATCAAGGCTGTATTCAAGGACCTATCACACCCTAACTTGCTGGAACAGAATGCCAAAATCAACTTTTGTGGAATGTCACACATTACAACTAGGAGTTACAGATCCAGTGATATGTTTTGATTATGCGTCAGTTACAAAATATAATGTGCTTGAGAGGTTGGGCATAAAACCAGGAAAATTCATGGTTGAAGGACTCACGGAAATCGACAAAAATCGAATTAAAAAAGGAAACAAAGAAGTTGAGGAAGAAAACAAAAAAAAGAGGACCGAATGAGGCTCTTGAAAACAAAAAGAGAAGACAGTGATAGTGCTGATTTTTGTCCTGGTGGCTTTTAGTTTAGTTTAAGTGTTAATCCAACTTCAAACACAATTTCCCAAAAGTGCAATTTTTTAAATTTAAGTACCATTTTTGTAAAAACTAATAAGCGCACAAACTTTAAATTTGGCACAACTCTTCATCTTGGTAAGTAAAGTGTACCACTTTTGTTTAATTAAGTTAAGTATAACCTATATATTTACATATTAATGAATAAAAAAATTGCTGTAAAGAAATTACAAATATAAATATTTTTTTCTCCAAAACTATAAATTATTTTTTTGCTGAATAAGCATCATTTTAAGTAGATATATACTTGTAATAAGTGTTAAAAATTACAAAGTCAATCTATCAATTAGTTTTTGAAATAATGGTACCGAAGTCATGCGATGTTTGCTAATTTAAAATACATTGTGACCCTGAAGGGTACATGCTCCCCTTGAACTAAAAGCGATACTTCCAAAATTGCTTAAAATCTCTACCTGACTTTTATGGTTCACATATTATTCTTCTGTTGAGGTAACGATCACATGAGCCTATGCATGGATGTGTCGAGTGCGGAAGCCGTGGAAGGCCATACCGTCATCCGTAGTAGGCCTAAAGGCTAATGAAGAGTACAGTAAGCTGAAGGCAGTCAATTTAGAAGTAAGTATTCGCCCGCGTGTGTCTAAATAGTGTGAGAGAGAGAGAGAGATACAGATAGACAGAGAGAGAGGGGGGAATGTGAGAGAGAGAGACAGAAGATAGATAGACAGACAGACAAACCAACATTAGTTTTTAATTTTTATTCTGTTGGCAAGCTTGTCCAAATTGGCGCAGTGGATTCGTCTTTACACTGTAGGAGAGAGTACAGCTTGCTTGTAATCGAGTCATTTTTTACATTTTTATTTTTACATATGAAAATAATGAGATATGTTATAAAACTTAGTCTTACTGGAAAGCATATATATTAGTTTATTCGTTTTTATAATATTTGCTGGATAATATCTGGATATTTTATAATCACGTAAGGTGGGCATGTTTCTAACCCAGTTGCATGTGTGAAAATAAGGCTTATAAATAACTGTATAAATAATTATATGAAAAGAATTTTGAGTATCTCATTTGTCCTGAGGAAAATGGGAAGTCCACCTTCAAGCTAGTCTCATTACCTCCCCGCTGGAGCTAGAATCATCACCCCAGAGACTAGACTCTTCCTCTTCCCACAGGAAAAGCGACTGGAAGAGACTAATTTTGCTTTCAACATTTTTATCATCTTGATTTGTAATGCTGGACCAAAGATACTTGATATCTGACAGATGTTTTACTGGTGAGTCCTGTACGATAATGCATGTTATAATATGATTTGCTCTAGAAAAAACTATAACTTTTGTTTTAGATAAGGAAATGGTTTATTATGTCTTTTAAAATATTATTAAGATAATACAACGACCATTGGAGGTCGTTTTCATTTTCTTGGGTGATCACAAGATTGTCAGGATCCAATAAGATATTTAAAAAAAATATATATTATATTTGAATAAAATATATTATACTTAAGCTTTCCCCAGTATAATCCTGGTAGGCGAGTCGTCTAATTTCCATTCCCTTCTGGGATCATCAACGTAAATATTAAAATATCGGTATGGAGAACCATACATGACTTCCATATTCTAAGATTTATTTTTAAAATCATTTTCGAAATGAAATATTACCATAGAAACTACTTCTTTCTACTTACTGCTTCAGCCTTAACCACAGTACTGTGGTCACTAACGTATACCACCTCACGTTATCGCACTCGATTTTCACTGATGATGGAAGTCAATGGCATTGCCGAAACGTCTGGTTTTGTAGAAAACATTGGACTACGGCCAAATATCCCGGGAAGGAATTTTAACAAAAACTACTTCTTTGTTGCCGATAACGTTGTACACATATATATAAAAAATATGCATAAAATTAATGGCTTGTATAAGATAATGATTGATCTCCATTAAGTAGTGCTCAAGTTTCCAAAGTTTTAATATTATGATGTCCGTAATTAAAACATCAGAGCAGGTTTAGTGTGTATGAGGGTTCACCGTGGACAAAAATTTTCAACATTTCCTATTGAGCGTTGCTTAGAATAAATCTGCGAATCTACAGTGTCCGTTTCACAGAACAAACACGCGGAAAATGAGCGCTCCGAAGTCATTCATGGACACTCACCATCTTGCAGAGGGTTCATTCCCTAAAGACGAAAAGTCTGTCTATGAATCGTTCCTCTGTAAACACGTGCAGTTACACTGCCCAGCGATCCACAGGAAGCAAATCGCTATCCACGCTGGACACTTTTTCGGCTTGCATGCGTTATGTTGGTATGGGTTCGGCACTTTCCATTTAAAAAGCGTGCAAATGTAAGAAAATAAACATGAATGAGGCCAGAAATAACGCGAATTGTGTGTGTGTGTGTGTGTGTGTGTGTGTGTGTGTGCGTGCGTGCGTGCGTGCGTGCGTGGGTGTGTGTGTGTGTGTGTGTGTGTGTGTGTGTGTGTGTGTGTGTGTGTGTGTGTGTGTGTGTGTGTGTGTGTGTGTGTGTGTGTGTGTGTGTGTGTGTGTGTGTGTGTGTGTGTGTGTGTGTGTGTGTGTGTGTGTGTGTGTGTGTGTGTGTGTGTGTGTGTGTGTGTGTGTGTGTGTGTGTGTGTGTGTGTGTGTGTGTGTGTGTGTGTGTGTGTGTGTGTGTGTGTGTGTGTGTGTGTGTGTGTGTGTGTGTGTGTGTGTGTGTGTGTCTTCCCTGCCTTTTTATTGCGGTAGTGATAATAATAAAATGGAAACGTAAACAGTACATAACTGAGATATGCTTGCCTGCCACGCACGATATATTTTCTCTTATACATAACTAGCAGAATACCCGTGCTTCGCTACGGAGTTTCACGTTGTACGTAATGAAAATGTTAGTTTAATTAATAAAGTTTAATTAAAGTAGGCTTCTTAAAAATAAATAAGTGTTGCCCACAACTTCGTTCGCGTGGTCTTCACTTTAATGCGATAATATATTTAGAACAGAATCTATTCTATTGGGTTGCCATAGTAACCAGATCTAATAGTTTTTTAAGACCGCAAAGGACCACCCAGAGGATCGTATCGAAAAATATCGGTATGGAGAACCATACATGACTTCCATATTCTAAGACTTATAATCTGAAATATGGTTGCCTGCCAAGCACGATATATTTTGTAATATATACATAATTTACATTAAAATGAAAAAATTATAATTTTATTGCCTGGCAACAAAATTATTTTATTTTTAACAATTACCATTGTTTGAAAAAGTTTAAATGAATTTTCAAGTACTTTACTCTTGTTAAAACGTAAAATGTTGCAGGTAAACTACCCCTTCCCATTAACCGATCTTCACCAAAATCTAATGGACTTGAGTCCTCTACAATTCACTTATGTATGCAAAAAATTATTTGATTCTGTTTGAATTTGCGGCAGTTATCGTTTGCCATAGAAAATACGCTTTATAACAAACGTTGCAGGTAAACTACCCCTTTCCCTCAACCGATCTTCACCAAAAACAACAGGTCTTGAGTACTCTACAAACCAGGGCTGTATGCAGAAAATTATTTGATTATATTTGAATTTGCGGCTGTTATCGTTTGCCATAGAAAATAACCTTGTTAAAAAAACGTTGTAGGTAAACTACCCCTTTCCCTTAACCGATCTTAAACAAAAACAGTACGTCTTGAGTACTCTACAAACCAGGGCTGTATGCAGAAAATTATTTGATTATGTTTGAATTTGCGGCTGTTATCGTTTGCCATATAAAATAACCTTGTTAAAAAGACGTTGTAGGTAAACTACCCCTTCCCATTAACCGATTTTCACCAAAATCTAACGGACTTGAGTCCTCTACAATTCACTTACGTATGCAAAAAATTATTTGATTCTGTTTGAATTTGCGGCAGTTATCGTTTGCCATAGAAAAAAATCTACAGACACAGACAGACACACACACAGACACTTTTCGGAAAACGACTTTTTTTCATGTTTTGAGTGTAGTAGAATCAGAATCTGCAATAATCTCGAACACGATTTTTTTTGCCATCACCATACTTCCATTCCTTAAGGAATATGGAAGTAAAAACACCTGTCCTATGTTGGTTCTCCCGTTGCGTAAAATATTTGTGCCAAGTTTGGTTGAAATCGGTCCAATGGTTTAGGTGGAGACGTGGAAGACCCCAAAGGATCGTATCGAAAAAAACACTTGTCCTATGTTGGTTCTCCCTTTGCGTAAAATATTTGTGCCAAGTTTGGTTGAAATCGGTCCAGTGGTTTAGGAGGCGATGTGGAAGACCCCAACGAACCCCCAAAAGGACCCCATCGAAAAAACACCTATCCTATGTTGGTTCTCCCGTTGCGTAAAATATTTGTGCCAAGTTTGGTTGAAATCGGTACAGTGGTTTAGGAGGAGATGTGGAAGAAACCTTCGCGGACGTGCGCACAACTCACCGAAGTTTCATCTCAATCGGATGAATGGTATAGGAACGCATACGGGACAAACAAAGAAACATTCATTTTTATATATAAGATGTAAACTATACCACTTACTTCACATAAACCGTGATAGCTAAGCTAATGTACAACATATATGTATTAATTATACACATAAATGTTCCTCGATAGACACTCTATCTATTGGCGAAAACTTGAATAAAATCCGTTCAGTACTTCCTGAGATTAGCGATTTCAAACACAGAGAGAAAACGGACCGACTTTACTTTATACTATGTACAGATTACATTAAAATGAAAAAATTATAATTTCATTGCCTGGCAACAAAATTATTTTATTTTTAACAATTACCATTGTTTGAAAAAGTTTAAATGAATTTTCAAGTACTTTACTCTTGTTAAAACGTAAAAGGTTGCAGGTAAACTACCCCTTCCCCTTAACCGATCTTCACCAAAATCAAAAAGCCTTGAGTGCTCTACAATTCAGTGACGTATGCAAAAAATTATTTGATTCTGTTTGAATTTGCGGCAGTTATCGTTTGCCATAGAAAATACGCTTGATAAAAAACGTTGCAGGTAAACTACCCCTTCCCCTCAACCGATCTTTACCAAAAACAATAGGTCTTGAGTACTCTATAAATCACGGCTGTATGCAAAAAATTATTTGATTCTGTTTGAATTTGCGGCTGTTATCGTTTGCCATAGAAAATACCCTTGATAAAAAAACGCTGCAGGTAAACTACCCCTTTCCTTTAACCGATCTTCACCAAAAACAATAGGTCTTGAGAACTCTGCAATTTAGGGCTGTATACAAATAATCTTTTGATTCTGTTTCAATTTGCGGCTGTTATCGTTTGCCATAGGAAATACCCTTGTTAAAACATAAAACGTTACAGGTAAACTATCCCTTTCCCTTAACCTATCTTCACCAAAAACAATAGGTCTTGAGAACTCTACAATTCAGGGCTGTATGCGAAACATTATTTGATTCTGTTTGAATTTGCGGCTGTTATCGTTTGCCAAAAAAAAAAAAATTTCCCTTGATAAAAAAAACCGTTGCAGGTAAACTACCCCTTTCCCTCAACCGATCTTCACCAAAAACAATACGTCGTGAGTACTCTACAAATTAGAGCTGTATGCAAAAAATCATTTGATTCTGTTTGAATTTGCGGCAGTTATCGTTTGCCATAGAAAAAAAATCTACAGACACAGACAGACACACACACAGACACTTTTCGGAAAACGACTTTTTTTCATGTTTTGAGTGTAGTAGAATCAGAATCTGCAATAATCTCGAACACGATTTTTTTTGCCATCACCATACTTCCATTCCTTAAGGAATATGGAAGTAAAAACACCTGTCCTATGTTGGTTCTCCCGTTGCGTAAAATATTTGTGCCAAGTTTGGTTGAAATCGGTCCAATGGTTTAGGTGGAGACGTGGAAGACCCCAAAGGATCGTATCGAAAAAAACACTTGTCCTATGTTGGTTCTCCCTTTGCGTAAAATATTTGTGCCAAGTTTGGTTGAAATCGGTCCAGTGGTTTAGGAGGCGATGTGGAAGACCCCAACGAACCCCCAAAAGGACCCCATCGAAAAAACACCTATCCTATGTTGGTTCTCCCGTTGCGTAAAATATTTGTGCCAAGTTTGGTTGAAATCGGTACAGTGGTTTAGGAGGAGATGTGGAAGAAACCTTCGCGGACGTGCGCACAACTCACCGAAGTTTCATCTCAATCGGATGAATGGTATAGGAACGCATACGGGACAAACAAAGAAACATTCATTTTTATATATAAGATGTAAACTATACCACTTACTTCACATAAACCGTGATAGCTAAGCTAATGTACAACATATATGTATTAATTATACACATAAATGTTCCTCGATAGACACTCTATCTATTGGCGAAAACTTGAATAAAATCCGTTCAGTACTTCCTGAGATTAGCGATTTCAAACACAGAGAGAAAACGGACCGACTTTACTTTATACTATGTACAGATTACATTAAAATGAAAAAATTATAATTTCATTGCCTGGCAACAAAATTATTTTATTTTTAACAATTACCATTGTTTGAAAAAGTTTAAATGAATTTTCAAGTACTTTACTCTTGTTAAAACGTAAAAGGTTGCAGGTAAACTACCCCTTCCCCTTAACCGATCTTCACCAAAATCAAAAAGCCTTGAGTGCTCTACAATTCAGTGACGTATGCAAAAAATTATTTGATTCTGTTTGAATTTGCGGCAGTTATCGTTTGCCATAGAAAATACGCTTGATAAAAAACGTTGCAGGTAAACTACCCCTTCCCCTCAACCGATCTTTACCAAAAACAATAGGTCTTGAGTACTCTATAAATCACGCCTGTATGCAAAAAATTATTTGATTCTGTTTGAATTTGCGGCTGTTATCGTTTGCCATAGAAAATACCCTTGATAAAAAAACGCTGCAGGTAAACTACCCCTTTCCTTTAACCGATCTTCACCAAAAACAATAGGTCTTGAGAACTCTGCAATTTAGGGCTGTATACAAATAATCTTTTGATTCTGTTTCAATTTGCGGCTGTTATCGTTTGCCATAGGAAATACCCTTGTTAAAACATAAAACGTTACAGGTAAACTATCCCTTTCCCTTAACCTATCTTCACCAAAAACAATAGGTCTTGAGAACTCTACAATTCAGGGCTGTATGCGAAACATTATTTGATTCTGTTTGAATTTGCGGCTGTTATCGTTTGCCAAAAAAAAAAAAATTTCCCTTGATAAAAAAAACCGTTGCAGGTAAACTACCCCTTTCCCTCAACCGATCTTCACCAAAAACAATACGTCGTGAGTACTCTACAAATTAGAGCTGTATGCAAAAAATCATTTGATTCTGTTTCAATTTGCGGCAGTTATCGTTTGCCATAGAAAAAAAATCTACACACACACAGACACTTTTCGGAAAACGACTTTTTTTCATGTTTTGAGTGTAGTACAATCAGAATCTGCAATAATCTCGAACACGATTTTTTTTGCCATCACCATACTTCCATTCCTTAAGGAATATGGAAGTAAAAAAGCCGGGAGCAAGACTGCAACCCTGCCGAACACCTTGGTTTATTTCAGAGAGTTGGTTGAGGCCAAACTGCCGGGCAGTATCGTCAATATTTCCAGTATTGTTGTGAAAGGTTTCGCAGACTGGTCCGTGTATGCTGCAACCAAAGGCGGCGTTATATCGTATTCGAAACCCGTTGCCAAGGAGATGGGAAGGTTGGTTTAATCTTACAACAGTTAAATTGTTTAAATTAAATAATGTTGGTCCGTTACAGAACCCGGCCTGTGTCGATTGGTGTAACTACGAGTTAAAATGTAATCTTGTTTACTCTACTTTTAGTAGGCGATGGCTGCCCAGTGAGTTGTACTTCTGTCTAACAATACATCTCAATTGTTAAAATCATAATTATCGGCCGGGCTGTTAAGCCGCGGTCCACAGTGGTCATTATTGACAGTCGTTTCGACCCTACCATCGGAGGCCATCATCAGTGTCCAGATTGACACGGTGTCCGCCAATTCACCTCATAGATGAGGTAGACACTATGTGTTTTGCCTGAGAAGGCTCACTTTTATAACATTTTGTACAAGCACGATCTGACCTGGAAAGCAGCATTAACCAATCAACATCAAGTGCTATCTGATTTGTTTGGGAGCACAGCATGGCAAAAAAATAGAAGGAAGTTTTTGAAATGCATTTTTTTTATTGCTGTATTGTATCCAAATAGCAGGCCTGTACTAATTGGACATAACATATTACAACGATACGCGTTGCTGTATTTAATGTATTTTGAATTAGTGCTGTGTTTATACTCATATAACATTTATATATAATATTACTAACAATGTGTGTGTATAATTGGGGTTCAGGTGTAATTATAATAAGAGTAACTCTTTTTAGGAATCGTAATATGTTTCCATTTATTAATTTAGACAGACATAAAAAAATAATATAAAAATAATAATTAATTCGCTATATGATATCCATTATCTATGGTTTCAAAATTTCTTTACTTGCCGTGTTATCATCACAAACATGTCTCTTATATTCTAGATATTATATTATAAATTTTTAATTAAAAACTTTTCTTCATTATGCTATGATTTCTTGACTACTCAGTCTAAATGTGTGCTTTTTTTAAAAATGGTTAATACATTCTTATTCTATATTTTCTTTATACCTTTTTACGGCTTTATAATCATTTTAACACAATTAATTGATTATTTTCAATGACTCTACGTTATGTGCTTTTACTAAGAAAAAGTTAAATAAATTAATTACTTGTTCATTTTCCAAGCAAAGATTTAGCTTATCGTTTCATTGACTGTTCATTCATTAAAGAAAAATAATTAAAGAATATTCTGATTACACATAAATTACATTGGTTTTATCTCTATCTACATACTTATTATTTACTCTTACGAAAATGTTTTGTTTTTGTTTTTCTTTTTTTTATTAAAGTCTTTCAATGTCTTTCTTTTTGATAATTATATATTGGTTTTTCGTCACCTTAAATTCTACAGAGTTGTCTCATGTCCTCCAGTGATTCCGTCGGTTCGATCCTCCTGGATGTCCTCTTGTCCTCACTGCTCGTCCTCTCGTCTCTCGTCCTTCATGGTACATTGGCTGCTGTAGATTATGATGACGTGTTGCTCTGGATCTGTAGCTGTTATGGTAGAACCGTCTCTAGTCCTCTGCATCTCGTTCCTCTGCTAGTCGTTCTCTCTCGACCTCTGTCAGGAGTTGATGTTCTTAGTTGTCGACTGCTTGTAGACGTCCGACGATTTCTTTGTTCCGGTACTTTTTTAATTATTGTTTTCATTAATACTTTAAATCAAAACATTTGCCGTAATACTTTATAAGTTAAGCTTAAGAAAAATCATACTGACGTTAGACCTAGCGTCTAACTTTGTCCAAAGTAGTTAAAAAATTCGCGTCTCGGACTGACATAGCGTACCGCCGCGACTGAGGTACTTTAGAAGAGAGAGTTCGTCTCTCCTGGGCTCATATTTATATCCACCCAGAAAACTGCAGCTGTCGATTCAGGTTGCAGCCTGTCGACAGTTGAACCATGGCATGATAGCCCCCACTCTCGTCTCATTTCACATAATTGCACTTTTTCGCCAATCGCACTGCTTAACGCAGATTTCACGGCGATAAAATATTGTCTAATTTAATGACCTGTGTGATGTGCAATTATCATGATGCTCACACCACTAGAGTCAGCTGCATGGAACTAGTATCGTCAAGGTCACACCGCTTACTTACAGCGTTGCCACTAAGCAACAGTTTCCCTTTCTTCCGAAAAATGCTACACTAGTAAATAAGCCTACTTAATGTAAAGAATATAACAAAGTGAGAAAGTTTGTAATACATGCATTAGAGTACATTGTTACATTGTCAATAATTCTTAATAATAATTACATCACAATTAATATATTGTTAATAATTAATTAACAATTAATTTCCGTATCTTATACATAACATTCAATTCGACGCGTCAGCTATAGTTTGTTTGAACGAATTTTATACGCATCCTGTGTCTTAAGCTTGCCCCATTTAATTATTGAAGACACCGCACTATTCGTGACTCAGAAAAATATTCTATTTTTATTTCCTGCGCTGCTTATTAATAATTAAGTAAAAAAATTAGAACTATACTATAAGATGTTACATGCACAAGTAGCATAAAAATAATGGTATGTATAAACGTGAAACGAATTGGATTTCTTAAGAAAATAAGGATAATTTTATAAACAACAAATACAAATGTCTCATGAAATAAATTTAAAATTCCTTATTTATTTATATATATATATATATATATATATATATTAACTTAAATCTTTAAATATAGAATTTAAATTTATAATTCTATATTTTATGCATTGTCCTTACTAATTTTATAATTAAAATTTTCCTTATTTTATGAACTATAGAATTCCTTATGACTATTATAAATAAGCAGTATGTTGAAAAACTCACCTTAAATAGGGTTAGTCACACAATTATCACTTTGCAAAGTGATAGCACAGAGCACATTCATAACACTCCTGAAGAAAACACGCACACACGGTTTTTTATGTTTCAATAAAAATAGAAAATACTACGCTTCGCTATAGACACGTTTACCACCTATATACACTTTTTAACACTCCTGCAGTATTCGTCTTCGGATTCACTGGACTCAGGTTCGCTGTCACTACTCACACGTAAGTGTATGATGAAGGGCTCCACTGTGGTGTCTCTCGTGCACTGCTTTGAGTAATCGGCTTCTTGTAGTGCCTCCGCATGTCTTACGCACTTCTCCCAGTCTTCCTGAGTTATCCTGTCCAAAGCTTCGTGTGCAAGTTGTTCAATATCGGCCAATCTGAAAGTCGTATTCTTGTTTGCAACATACCGTTTAACTTGGGCCCATATCAGCTCGATCGGATTATACTGACAATGATATGGTGGCAGGCGCACTACTGTATGTCCCATTTCATTTGCCAGTTGATCCAATTCGTACGTCTTCTTGGCCGTTCGGATCTCTTCTTTAGAAAGAAGTTCATCCCTGGTTTCAGCTGTGGAAAATGAAATTCTCTTCTTACGCAGCCACTCCATGATATCCGCTTTACGCCAGTTTGAACATGGTGGTTTATCTATTTGTACAGAATGATAGCTGGCATTATCCATCACGATGACAGAGCCTTCTTCCAAGGAGCGCAACATACCAACAAACCAGGTCTTAAAAACTTCAGCATTCATTTCTGTGTGGTAGTCAGATGCAGCTGAATGCTTACTGCCACGAAAGACAAGTTTGGCACCTGCTATGAAACCTGTACTTGCGGATCCAGCATGTGCAATAATCAGCCGGCCACCTCTACCAGTAGGTACTTTCAGCCCACCGTTCCCTCTGGAGTCTTGCCAGATGTATTTATTCGTATGATTCTGTGATATCCAGGTTTCATCCAAATAAATTATAGGCGTGTTGTCCTCCGTACGATGTATATGCATGGTTCTCAAAAACTTCGCTCTCAAGGCAGCAATGTCTCTGCGCTCCATTAAAAATTTTCGTCCATCGTTGCACTTCTTAAATTTAAAACCAAGCACTTTCAGAAGGCGAAGTACGGAGGCTTCTGAACCAGAATAATTGATTTTCTGACAGAAATCAGCTCGAATTTTGCTTGCAGTGGGGTATTCCCCTCGGTCGTAATATTCTAGTACGGTCCTGCGGACTATTTGTTTATTAAAATCGTCCAGTTCAGTGTTTTTGTGTTCCCGTTTATACCCTTTCCTTGGAGAACTGAACACAACACTCACGCCTTGATCATCTGCCGAAGCAACGGTATTGCTAATACGTTGCACCGACTGTTCAGAAATGCCACAAGCTTCCGCTGTCAATTTTCGAACTTGTGCAAAGTTTATGTTCCTCCTGGCTTCTTCATTATACGCAAGATTTTTAAAAAACTTGTAAACGTTTGCTATGATGACTTTACTTTGTTTTCTAATGTCCTCTCGGCCCGCACGTACACCACCGCTGCTTGTACTCGAACTAAATGTAGGATACTGTTCCTCAATATCACTCATAATAAATACAAATTATTGAAATAAACTAATACACACACTGTCTACAATAAAGACGTCAACCGTTCACATGAAACGCACAAAATGTCTGTCAACAATACTAAGGACGATAAATATTTTGGATGTTTGTTGCTAATTCGTCTCTTCCTCACCTCGTCCACCCAACCTACTTGGAATGGGGTACTGTAACTGAAATGGGATTGGCTTTTGTCACAACAGCGACAATTTTGTTTACAGAAATTGCTCAGTCCTATTTATCTTTGTGCAACGGAAGAAAGGTAGTAGCGCGGGCAGTAAACATACACATTTTTGAGGGGATTGTAAAATGACAAAGGCATTCATAAAAGTGTCAGACAGGAATATTTACCGAAAAGACATGCCGACAGGGTATACGCAATGTGCATACCAAATGTGTACATATACCTAACAGAACTTCCGAACCATATGGCTTAGGAATGACCGTGTAGAGAACAAAAACAGATTCATTTACAAAAGGGAAAAGACCGTGAGTATGAAAAAATTAAAGCGACAACAGCAGGCAAGGTCAGCGTTCTCAGACAACTGTCAGTCTGTAGGATAACCGCCCATGAAGAAAACAGTAAAACTTTAATAAGTAAGTGCACTGTACGGAAATCACAAAATAACTGACCTAATGGTATTTCGTAAAGTTAGGGTGTGTATTGCTAAAAGGTTTAGATTCTAACATAAGAAAAACCAGCGCAGTATAAATAGTAGTTTCAGAGAACTGCAAATCGTAACAAAAAAAAAGCCAAAGAAACAGAAGAAACGCAAAGATAGAAATTCTGTAGATATTTACGCGACAACAAAAAATATGTTGCCGACTCACACAAATTTTTAGAGCTCAAATACTGGCGCCCAGAATTTAACTGAGTAGTGTTGCCCACAACTAATTATTCCTGATAAAACAAATTCATTTACGCGATACGCATAAATAAATTTGAAACGAAGAATATAATGTGGATGTATGAAATTTGTTTTCGTAACACTGCTAAAACGCTACACACTGTACTAGCCGGCAACAACGCTGGGCGAGGGGCGTGGAGGTGACAGGGAGAAGCAGTGAAAGTGAGTGACCTTGACGATACTACTTCCATGCAGCTGACTCTAGTGTAATTATAATGCTTTAAAAATCGCACTAGATTCGCGCTGATTGTTCGAAATACGTAAAATTCGCACTGCACTTGTTTCTGATTTTGACACATTTTTAGACGTTTTTACCTTCTCGCTAACATTTATGGTTTGCTTAATATTAAATATATTCTTAATTTAGCATTGACTTGGGGTGAGGTGCAAACTTTCAGGATCAAACAGGCTTCACGCACACACACTATTTACTTGTATACACACATGCAGTGGTAATCCCGTGATGTTTACCTGTTGGTTCCTGCTTGAAAGCCAGCTTCCAATCTCACACCTGCTCGTCTATTATATATTATTGAAATTGACTTAAAGATTTATAATATATTATATATGCGCATTACAGCCTATGCTTGTATTGTCACAATATATTTATAAAATGTTATCTTTGATTATTGTACTTTAGAAATTTGATGCAAATTAATTTTTTTACTCCTTTGATAGAGATAAAATATTTATATTTAGTGGGAAGGAAAGAGAAATATAAAGAGAGAGAGAGATTGAGAAAGGGAGGAGACAGGCAGACAGACAAAGACAGACAGAAAATAGAATGTAAATTACAGAATTGCTTAAGAAAATATTGTAAAATAAAAAAAATCAGTTTTAAGCATTCTAAGACTGTGTTTATAGTAGTTCATTTGTAACATAACATTATCAAAATAATGAATGTTTAAAAAAATTATTATATTGGGGGAGCGATTAAGATTTTATCGCTTAAAATCTCGACGGAACCTCACTTCAAGGAACGTTTGTGGGGGGCCTTAAATCTCATACATGTGGCACTGATCCGTTAATTACTAATCAGTAACCGATTACATGAACCATCACTGTAGGTGATAATATTTCGACAAAAAAAATAGTTAAAATATTTTTGTTTCAGACGCGGAATAAGATGTAACATTGTCCTACCTGGAGCTATCGACACGCCTATGCAAAAAGTGGCGGGTAAAACTGTAATCGGTCAGATCTGTAATACACTTCCACTAGGACATCTTGGAAAGCCAGAAGGTAAATTAAATTTTAATAATATAACAGTATTTTTGTTTGGGGATGATAAAATATTAGAAACGTAACCAACATGTAAACTTGTTTGACATTCCCACTGGGGGAGGGGGGTTTCGTAATTTCTAAAAATAAGTTTAAGAAAGTACCTCGCAACGAAAGAATTGAATAAGCAGTAAGGAAAACAAAAGCCCTCTTGTCCACAAATATACCAATCAAGAACCCAACTTCTTCTTCTTCTTCTTCTTCTTCTTCTTCTTCTTCTTCTTCTTCTTCTTCTTCTTCCTCCTCCTCCTCCTCCTCCTCCTCCTCCTCCTCCTCCTCCTCCTCTCTTCTTCTTCTTCTTCTTCTTCTTCTTCTTCTTCTTCTTCTTCATCTTCTCCTCCTCCTCCTCCTCCTCCTCCTCCTCCTCCTCTACTCGTCCTCTTCCTTGTCCTTCTTCTTCTCCTCCTTCTTCTTTTCCTCCTCCTCCTCCTCCTCCTCCTCCTTCTCCTCCTCCTTCTTTTTCTTCTTCTTCTTCTTCTTCTTCTTCTTCTTCTTCTTCTTCTTCCCCTTCTCTTGATCTAGGAAATTTTTCCTTATTATACAACTTGAAGCATTCTCTACACTACATTCTTGGTCGTCTAATTCTTTTTGTGCCCTTTAGACAATTACCTCGGGTCCGTCTACAACTCTGTAGGTATATCATAAATAATGTGGCAGAACTCACGATAGGTTTTTTCCTCTAGACCGGTTGAAGGTTTCGACTGACCTGTTGAAGAACCCTGTATGAGCATAAATTGTATTTGATAGTAGCGTTTCAGAGCAGGTATCACATTTTAATTATTTGGGATGTGATATCTCATATCGGAAGGACAACGATATCGACAAAAAGTTAAATAAATTTAGTTATACCTGTGGCACAATAAGACGACTATTGAAGAATTAAACGCTGGACAGCTGAGTTCTATATGGTCGTGGCTTTGCCGACTTTAATATATGGGTGTGGAACATGGGATCTCCTGCAAAAGATATTTCAGAAGTACAGGCTACGGAAATGAAATTTTTAAGAACAGTTAAGGGATGTAGTTTGAGAAATCATCTACGAATTGACGGCATAAGGAAAAACCTGAAGTTACAGTCGGTTCTGGAGAGAATAAAGGAATACAGGCAGAATTGAAAGTCCCATGTTGAACGAATGGCAGACACGGGTATTCCAAAATAAGCGTTTGAATATAGACCAGTGGGGACGAGAGATCGTGGAAGACCCTGGGAAAAATGGTTTGAGACTCAGTGAAGCTCAAGCCATGTAATGAAGAAGAAGAAGAAGAAGAAGAAGAAGAAGAAGAAGAAGAAGAAGAAGAAGAAGAAGAAGAAGAAGAAGAAGAAGAAGAAGAAGAAGAAGGATACACGACACTCTTTTCTTTATTCTTTCAAAGGTACTTATCAATAACGAGCGAAGAAGCAATAGCTTACAGATTTTTGCTATAGGGTTCTACAACATTCATTACAATCTTCAGAGAAAGTGACAGCGTTAACAGACAAATAGAAACACATTCAAACATAAACTTAATTATTTCAGATATACCTATAAAAAATCTTGAAAGTAAAAATAGGCTACGTTTTAACATTAGCGTACGTATTACGTTGAAGTAAATGATCGAGTAAATGATGGCTGCTGTGACAGGTGTAAAAACTTCAGTCCTGTTCCCGACTTTTCCCTTTTAACACTGAGACAGGCTCAGTGTCTTTCAACAGACACTTATATCACTCATACCAACTACTGTATATTTCTTCCCTCTCTTTTCAACTGCCCACTCTTACTAGCCCAAGCCCATGTTTATTATACAGGGTGATACACGGAATTAAGACGTTTTTGTACTACGTGGTACTAAATGCATGGCGATGGGAGAAGGTTGTGGTGGGGCTCACTCTCCTCCCAACGATATGCCATTTTAGTAGCAATGGAGCAGTGGACCTTCCAACATCGGCTGTTCGCGTGTGACAGTTTTGCTCGAAGTGGTGAGTCTATCACAGCTACGCAGCGACTGTTTTGCTGTCAATTCAATGTTGGTTGACGAGGGACCGTTCGGAGTCGTAACACAATCCTTAGATGGGTGAAAAGTTTTAGATCAACTGGGAACATTATGAAGAAGAAGCCACCAGGCCCTAGACGCAGTGTAACGACACCGGAGAAGGTAGGAAGGGTTAGAGAAACACTGAGTAGAAGCCCAAGCGATCGGCTAGACGACATGCAAGTGCGTTAGCAATCAACCGTGAAACGGTCAGACAAATTTTACACAACTGCGAAGATGACGAATTGCCTTGAAAATGTCTAGTTTCAGCAAGGTGGTGTTATGGCACACACCGCGAACGATTCAATGAATGCTCTTCGACGCATGTGTTGTGGACTCCTCATTTCACGTTTTGGCGATCTACCGTGGCCTCCAAGATCTCCCGATTTGTCAATGTGGGACTGTCCTGTAGGGGTACCTCAAAAGCCGTGTGGACGCTAACAAACCCAGCAATTTTGATCAGTTGAAGAACGCCATTATTCCAGAAATTGCTGCCATCCCTCAAGAGATGTTGGGCCCGTGTGATGCACGTTTTCCAACGGAGACTTGAAAAGTGCATTCAAGAAGATGAGCGTCACCTCGCCGACATTATTTTTCACAATTACGGTAGACCTTTACACAACTCAAATGGCATGTATTAAGCTATAATTCTGTGTCAATAATCCGACTTGAAGTTTAACGTTTACTGATTGTTGATTATTTAAAAACTGTCCGACTCGCGTGTCTCACTCTGTATTTTCCTTATATAAACGATATCTAGTTAGCTTCCCCTCTATTAATTAAGTATTTTTCTGTTGGTCAGACGTTTATATGTGGCAATATTTAAATTTACGTTTCTCTGTTTGCAGAAGTCGGGGAAGTGATTGTGTTCCTTGTGTCGGACAAGTGTTCGTACGTCACCGGGGCGTGTGTATACGTTGATGGCGGCTTCTAGTCCACCTAGGTCATAGTTCGGGACTCTGAGTAGGCCTACAACACTACGTTGCTTACATCGTAACACTCACTGCAGTCCGTACTACAGTGTTACAGGATCACACGAATATACGCAGCCTGTATCACACAATACATCAGTGAACTCTGGACTGAATTGTTGTTTTCTTTCTTCTCTGTTAACTGTTCCACCTTCTTATTATATCCTCATCCTTATAATTTCTTCTTTTTCTTTATGCATTAGGCAATAGGCCAATCGCCAGGTAATAGGTTTCTAAATTTGTAAAATCTATGATTACACTAAAAAAAAAATTAATTAATTTTAAAAATATTATTTTTAATATTTTTTTGTATCGGCCATCTAAGGACCACATGCCAATTTCAATTCTTTATTCTTTGTTCTTTTCTTTTTTTCCAATATTCTTTCATCTTTTCACTATGTCTCTTCTTCCTGTCTTCAGTCCACTTTGAACCTGCGTTTTCCTCTCTCCTACCCTGGACTCCTTCCATTTTTAATACCTTTGCCCAAAAAACTTCTCTTTCAATTGTTTCTTCTGCGTTTATATTATTTTTTTATAAATCCTTTTGGACTTCATTAATCCAATTGACGTTGACTTCTTCCCCCACATGAAGATCTGCTTTGTTAACCTATTGTCGTCCATTCTACATAAATGACCAAAAATAATAGTCTTCTTTTTCTCATTGTTTCTGTTATATTTTATAGACTTTGATATATTTCATCATTACTTCTTAATTTCCAAACTTCTGAAGTTTTTCGTGGCCTAATATTTTTCTAATAATTCGTCGTTCTAATAATATAACATTGGTCTAATAATATTTTTATTATTGCGGGATAATTATTTTTGTACAATTATAAATGAGTTATAATTATTAGTCAATTATCGATGCCTAAACTCCATTGTTGTCTGTCGTTGCAGTTTTCATCACTTAGTCCTCTATCGCTCATTGATCTTCTTACACCCTCTATCCATGTTTTCTTGGGTCTTACCTTGTTTCTGTGCTCTCTAGGTATCCATCTCATTGTTTTCTTTGGTAGTCGGTCTTGACCCGTTCTTTGTACGTGTCCGTCCAGGTTAGTTGTTTTTCTTAAATGCAATTGATGATTGTCTTCGGTACGCACATTTCTTCTTTGATCGTTTCTTTTCGTATTCACTCTCGCTTTGAAATTCTAGAAGCTCGTCTCAAAGCTTCTAACTTTCTTTTTACCTGTTCTTTTATTCTCCATGTTTCGGATTCGTACGTCAACGTCTTTTTAATCATACTATCGTTATTCTTTTCCTCTTTTCTTTAACAATACTGTGTGCTCCATACAAGCCTATTTAATGATCTAATTAATTGTTTTGCTTTCTTTTCATTCTTGGTTTTATTTCATCATCATCTGTTCCTTCTTTATTAAAGTTTATTCCTAAGTATTTGTAGCTGTTGCATTTTTTTATACGTTTGTTGACTTCTAAGATTAAATCTTTTGTTTCTTTTCCGACATACAGATACTGCGTTTTTACCATATCCATCAGTAACCCCCATTTTTCATACGCTTCCTTCAGTTTACGTGTCATATATTCCAGGTATTCTTTTCCATTTGCACATATCACTTGATCGTCTGCAAACTGCAGGGAGTACAAATATGTGTCATCGTAAATTTCCATACCCATCCCTTTGCATTTTTTTCTTCCAGTGGGATAGAGCTCTTGCAACTTGTCATTGATCCTACTTGCTTAATTCATTTCTCTAGACTGCAGTTTCTTTTGGATATGTTTCCACAATACCTCAGGTAACAGAGTAGAAATTAAAAGTTGGCCTAGGAATAATATTAAATGATAGAACGAAACGATTTGCCCGCTGAGCTTAGTGCCGTGGGCGGTAGGCGCTGTATTGGTTTGCATTATTGGAGCGGGGTTCTTTGCACCCATGGCATGATTCTAGCATCTGGGTCGAGCCCAATGGCTGGCAGATTGTGTACATAGTGCTGGTTCAGTAGACCAGTGCCTAAAACTGGATTGGACAACCGCCAAGACGATCATTCGCTACATGGTGGGGGAGGGGGGAGAAGACTTTAGTGTATGGCAATACTGCTGAAACCGATTCTCAAGCCCAGCTAGCAAGGAGACACCTTGAGGTTCGCAACAGCCTCCGTGCCGGTGACAGGGGTAACAGCAACAAGCAGAGCGGCCAGCGTTCAAGGAAGAAAGAAAGAACAGCTTTCATAGGTCAACTCTAGGGCTGGCACAAGAAGTTACATACTATCGAGGACTTCTTTATGGCGGGCCATTAGGATTAGCTGGAGGGCGTTTGACCCGAATCGGCGGAGGAGGTTCGGTGAGCGATTAAAACGTTTAAAACGTTATACGCGTTTTCCTCAAAATCTACTATTTTTTAGGTAAACGACCCATTATTTTAGAAACCAAGTAAACTATCAAGCTGAATGTTTGTGGATATTGGGTTACTGGAGGAGATATACGAGGACTGTTCAACAGAAACAGGTTTGGTCTGCGCAGCCGTGACTTCGTTGCCATGGCAACGGAATTCATTTGTTTATATTGTGTGTTTAAGGACTAGTGACGCGTCTGTTAAAAATATTTGCAGTTTGCTCTTTTCTAAGCGTTTGACTGGGTTAAAAATGGTATTCATCATAGAAAATACGTCCAAAAGTAATCTGCGTGCCGTTATTCAGTTTTTGGCCACTGAGGGGCGTCACCCAATGGAAATTTATACGAAAATGAAAGCTGTATATGGTGACTATAGTTATTCTCATACGGCATTGGTTGAATGGTGCAGTAAATTTCGACAAGGAAGAGAATCCCCTAAAGATTTGGCCTGTCTCTGACCTCCACGTGTTGCAGCATCAGATGAAAATGTGAGATACCTGGAAACTGCTTTACGCGCAACTAGGTAGGCCTAATGGTGACCGTATTATTTGATTATCAGGGTGCGCTGCTCTTAGATTTTAAAAAACCTGGTGTCAACATCAATGGTGATGGACATGCAGACAGCTTAAAACGCTTACGGGTCAGCATCAAGAATAAACGTCCCGGGAAGCTCACAAATGGTGTCATTCTTCTGCATGATAATGTTCGACCCCGTGTAGCCCAGACGATTCAAGATCTGCTTGGTCGTACGAAGTGGGAAGTCTTACAACATCCACCTTACAGTCCCGACTTGTCCCCGTGCGATTATAATGTTGTTGGCCCATTAAAGAAATCACTAAAAGGACGGCGGTTCAAATCAGACGCTGAGGTAGAGTTTGGTGTTAGCGAATGGTTCCCCAAACAGCCGCAAGAATTTTACCTGCAGGGAATCTACAGATTAGTGAACAGTGGGACTCATGTCTTAATGTTAGTGGAGACTTCTTTTAAAATCGTTGAATAAAAATTGCTTTACAGCCTCTAAACGTGTTTCTATTGAACAAGCCTCGTAACTACGCTACTAGAATTATGTAGTTTTACTGAAAAATAAAAACGTAAAAAGATATTAAGTACGCTTTTTGTATGCAAATGTTTAGAGCAAAACATAAAATATTATAAAAAAAATCACGAAATTAAGGTACCTTTATTATTGTAGTAACGTTAGGTTAGGTTAGGTTAGGTTAGGTTAGGTCCTTAGGTAGTGAAAGGAGGTCGCAGCTGCAGCAAAGAGAATTACAGCTAACGGGCGAACAAACACAGACAAGTTAGAAACTCGAAGACCTCCTCGAGTTACATCATTCGTTACAAACCAAGGAGATCGCGACAAGAAACGGAGGGTTTCCGATTGGTATCTTTCCAGTCTACACCTGTTGGTGGTTGACAGAAGTGATCACCATGCAGGAGCATGTATTTTTAAAATATCTTTTTGCAAGAGAGTCCATGTTTCACATAATGCATGCATTAAAGTCGGCACAGCCACGAACTTATAGAATTTTAACTGTGTTTACCTCTGCGTTTTATTCTTCAATAGTCGTCTTATTGTTCCACATATATAACTAAATTTATTTAACTTTTCTATATATCATTATCCTTTCTATACGAGACATCACATCACAAATAATTAAAATATGACACCTGCTCCAAAACACTATTATCGATTACAATTTTTGTTTTTACAAGGTTCTTCCCTAGGAAGGCCATCACTTTTGTCTTAGTATTTGAGATCTTAACATTTTATTTCTGGCAGATTGTATGCAAGGTATAAATAGGCCATTGTAACTCATTTTGACTCTTCTCTATAATTATTTAGTCATCTGCTACAGTAATGTACTAAGTGATCCATTATCCGTGATTCGTATACCTGCAGGACAGACGTTCATCCATTCTCGCAAAACTTCGTCAATATACATATTGAATCAACTTGGACAGAAGCAACTGTCTTCTCTAATACCTTGCTTTATGGCCACTTCTTGAGATAATCTTCCAAGATCTTCCCACTTGTACGTAATATATTTACTTATATGTTTGATGTTATTAGTGTTGTTGGAACGAGTCAGAACCTCAGGTTTCCCTGTATCACGTTTACCGCTAAGCTTATTATCTCGTTTAATACTGCCTGCTTCCTGCTCAGTGCAGCAGCATTTGAGCCGGCAAAGACCTACAATGTAGGCTACATGTTGTTAAGCAGCTTATGTAAAACAGGAGAAATTCGTGGCCAGTAAAGTGCTTACGGGGAAGCAGCTGTACTCTCGACGCGTCTCAGCAAATTAGCTTCTGTAACACTTTACCGTTAATTTCTTGAAAAGACTTGAATTAATATATTCGTTTATGTATAATGGCGCATGTATATTAAGGCATTGGCGTGCGACTTAACTACCTTAAAAAGCTTCACAACAGGCAGTAAAATACAAGACAGAAGAGCATCCTTGGAAATTGGAGGACATAAATTTCAAAAGGTTGAAATATTTAAATTTCTGACCTAGAGGTGGGCTAAACTTGTATTTTAAAACAACAGGTACCAAAGTACCGTTCCAAAAAATAGCAGGTAGAAATACCTGTTATTAAATACTTATTATACATAAACTATATTATTCTTTTGTAAGTAACTCGTTGAGTTTTCTGCAGGTCTCCTATGTAATATCTTCAAATAAATACACTGCAAGTAGGTTTATTTTCACCTAGATAAACCTATTAATATACTAATAAACCTGTTTAAATAAACCCACTTACAGTGTATTTATTTGAAGATATTACATAACCTATATTATATAATTTGTTATAAGGAACAAATTGAAACTAAAAGTATTAACAGTGTTACTTTACATTGTGATTTTATTAAACTATTATTGTTTAAAAAAAATAAGAAACAAGGGAATTTATAGGCCTATCTCACTTTGGGAATACTAATTTCAATTTTTACTAGGAGTAAACAAGCTAAGATTGGTTAGACAAATCAGTTGCAATGAAATTTATAGTGCACGTAATAGCAAAACAAATAATGTGAAAAAAACATCAGAACAGTGAATAAAACATAACAGTAAGCCAAAAGAGTGAATGAGAATAAACACAATTTTACAAATAAAAATAATAAAAACGACTGTAATAAAATAAATATAAATAAATAAATTACAATAGGCTTACTTTCCACTATTGCCTTATATATTTTGATTTTTGTTTTTCTGTCTTTAATTGATTGCCCCATAAAATGAAAAGTAACTATCTCGTCATTTGTTTCCCTTGTCCTATACGGTTTTTCTATTTCTGCTAAACTTGTGCTGTCTTTTGCAACTGTGACACGAAGGTATTTGTAAGCAGGCCCGGCTTCAGGCAGGGGCGAACCGTGCTACCGCCCAGGGCGGCAGATTCCGGGATGTTAAGTTTTGAAATTGAGAGAAAAAAATAAAATTGTTCAGTTAATTCACATTACAATATGTAAGATCAGTAGGAATTACTTTATGTATAAAGTCAGCGGAGTTTAACGAAGAGTCGAAAACTCATGAACGAGAGAACGTGAACTTGACAACGAATGCTGCCTTGCATGAGTCATCAGCACTGCTCTAAGAATGGTGTCGATCTAAGAATTTTGCTAACATTACCTATGACAGTGACAAGAGGAGAAAGGACTTTTCGAAGCTCAAACTTATTAAAACTTATCTCAGATCGAGCATGTCCGAGACTCGCCTGAGTGGTCTGGCGACTATATCTATTAGCTGAATCACTTGACTACAACGAAGTCATAAAGGAGTTTGCCAGTGCAAAAGCTAGTCCAGTATTTTTTAACTAAGTTATATGATACATTATTTTTGTTATATTTCAATCGTAATGAATTTTAGTTAGTATTTTAATTTTAAGTCATCGCATACGCATACCTTTTTATTGTCTCATGATTCCTTGTATTGTCTCTACAATTTTTATTGCAGCCGTTCACCGCATCGTAAACGCGAAAACGTTCTGGTTATCTGATAAACACAGCAATGCAAACATTCCTAGTCGTCACTTGAAGGCAATCGCCGTATCTTTAGAGTAGGTCTAGTGTGTGCGTCAATGTGTTCAGAGGTAAAATAGGGAGGGGGCGGCACTCATAAATACCGCACAGGGCGGTAGAAGCGCTGGGGCCGGCCCTGTTTGTATGAAACTACTGCCTTCACAACTACTTGTTTACCGGTATTTTTAACGTAAGATGTTTCTGACGAAAGTATAAAATAAACGGATTTGCTATTTATGAAGGCGTGTATATAACCTTAGTTGCGTGTCGAGTACACTTGGTAGTTCCCTTTGAAAGATCATTTTTCTGCTATTCTGTCAGGGGTTAGTCACTTTTCTTGTTCGACATGAAAGATTATCTTTCCATTAGATTCCGGAAGATTACCTTCCGGCAGTTTCGCCCTGTGTACTTATGATCCAATAAAGCTTGTGGAATTGGTTCCACCTGTTGTCTTCATTTCTTCCGCTGTGGAGGAAAAAAGACACTTTTTTCTTTCCGAAAAAATATATGTCTTACTCAATAACTTTCTCTCCTGTTAATCCCCAACTTTTGCACCCATACAATAGAACCGGTTTGGCTATGTTCTTATAAAATTTCAACTTAGTGTCCATGTTAATATTATTGTTCGCACATAATACAAAATACTACGTTTTTGCTATTGACAGCGAACTGACTCTGTTAAAGCTATAATTAATGGGCTCTCCGAGATGATTATAATAATTAACCTGCTCTAATATTCTGTTAACGGTGGTTGTCTTAAGTCAGACAGGTTTAGTTCCTTTAAAAGCCATTACTTTTGTTTTTATATCTCTTAAAGACCGTTAACAGAAAGTTCCCTTGTAAAGATGTTTATTCCTGATAATTTCCGGTGTTAATAATAACGCACCTCTTACAGTTATATTGTAACCACTGCTCGCCGTGTCTAAACATGAGGGATCTGAAATCGTTAGAAGCTTTCTCTTAAATATCCTCAAGTGTACCAGTGGTCTTTACGTTAATAATGTATTTTTGAGTTAACATATTTATTTCGGAAGTCCGAAAACAGGTGCGCGTTGTAACTTGCATATTTTCAGGGTGATCACTTGTTCATTTCTCATGTTTGTCTGAAAAAAATGTAATTCCCAGGAGAGAGTAAAAACAATTATTAATGCGCGCGCGTGTGCGTCTCTGTATATCTAAACAATTTTTTATTACAGTCTAAATTAGGTTTTTGAGGTAAATACTAAAGTCTGTGAGAGACAAAAGAAAAAACACTCATCGCTGTGAAGAGTTTTGTATAGTGAAGACTAAGCAGTGCAATGAGTGTTAAAGCGAAATAATAAAGAACCATAACATAGCAGATATTTGACAAGAAGAATTTGTTAATGTACTGTCAGATGTGAAGAAACGGAAACCATATGGTAATGATAGATCAACACAGAAACGCTACAGTAAGCAGAATTCCAAATACGGAAGTGCTGAAGATGCCGTTACTTTGACCTCATCAGTTGGTCAGCTGGCCTTATTAAACTCTACTTTTTTTATTGAGAGAACCAGTGAAAATTGGGCTTAATAGACCAGTGGCGTACTAAACGGAATGTTAAAAATTAAAAAAATAAATGTGCCTGTAAAAATAAAAATGAAGCCTTATATAAGTCAAGTTAAATATTCTTCTTCTCCTCTTCCAGGATTAGGTTATATAAACCCGTTGCGACACCCATCTCATCTTCGGACTACCCACGTCTCTTTTGGCAATCTATCCTCTGTCATCCTTTGCTGATGATCCCAGCATTGTCTTCTGTAAACTCAAATAATTTCATTTATGACGTTTAATTCGAGCTCTGCTTTGATATCTTCATTCCTTATTCTATACTGCAATGTATAATTTAAAGTATTTCGAAGAAACTGCATTTTAGCACTCTGAATCTTGCCGCATTCCTTTTCTGTCATGCCCCACGCCTCACTCGCATAAATCAATGTGGGTATTGTAATTGTCTTATAAAATTTAATCCTTGTGCTGTGTCTTGTTTTATTTCTAAGATTTCTATGAATCATAAATATTTCTAAACTTATTTAGCTTCTCTTTTATATCATATTCATGTTCATAGCTTACTGCATAGCCGAGATATTTGAAACGGCTCACTTGTTCTAAAGTGCTGTTGTTTATAACTATCTTAGTCCTCATGGATATTCACCTTTAAACGCCATGGTTTTGATCTTTCTTACTGAAATTCTCAGTGAGTACTCTCTTGCTACTTCTTGGAATTGAAACATAGCTCTCTGTATAAATCATCATCATTTTCTTGAATAAGAACTATGCCATCCGCATATAGCAGGGACTTTGTTAATTCCCGAAGTCACTCTGGATTTTCATGCTCTCATACTTTTTTAAATTAATTGAAAAAATTGACGAATATATAGAAGGATGAAAAGATCAGATTGACAGAATTAAGAAAAGCTTAAAAACAAATAATGAAGTATAAAATCAAAGATATAAGAGGGATATGAAAATATTTCTAGAATATGGCAGCAGAATAAACCCGGAGTAGACAGTGGTCTAATGGAAGACGACAATTACGAAACTTTCAAGAGGGAAGTCGCTGTGATCTTTGTAAACAAACTTGTCCGAGTGTGTTTTTGATTTTTAAAGATTAAGGATTCTTATCTCATCAATAGACTTCCGCCAGAGTCAAGAACACTCGATCATAGGTTAAGAATTCGACAAATTCTATTTCACTTGGTAAGGCTCTCATATTTTGAGTAAACGTTACTTTACACAATCTAAGAAACGAATGACGTCATTACACATGCAGACACGCGCGCGCGCACTCCCACGCCCACGCACGCACGCGGCGGGTGTGAGAGTTCTTCAAGTGATACGTTAATCGAATTTTTGATTCTGACGTCTGTCATAACACATTATTGTTGTAAAAATATGAATTGATCAGGTCTATCTAATTTTAGATTTCAATAAATTTTTATTTTTCTGCCTTTTCTTGTTACTAAATTGAATTGTTGTTTCGTTATCTTAAGTACATCAATACGTACGGTTCCTGGAAACAACTGCACGTATTGCGCAACAATACTAACTGTTCATGTGTTTATTAAAACAACAATTGAAAAAATTGAAAAATATTTATTCTTATGTTCATCTGATATACCAACAACACTCAAGTAAGAGATAAAAACATCAAAGTAAAGAAATTATCTTGTCTGCTCTTTCGCAGAGACGTTGAGGTTATAAGGTTTTGCCACTGATTTCTCTCAGTGCTTAATAAACGTTTATGGCCATTTTTTTTTAACAGATAAGATCTTGAAGTTTTTCAGGCTGCTGTACTTAAGATCTTGTTGTGTTAAATGCCGAAGTAGGCACAATTACCGAGCGATTGCAGATATGGTGCAACAGCGTTATGTCTTAGAACATGTTATTAAAAGAGATGTTAAACAAAAAAATAAAGACACTTGATATTAGAGTGTGCCAATTAATATCAGATTACTTTGTGGAGATTCCGTGTAAATTTAAAAATAAATTAAAACCTAACAAGGGCGCAAAAAATTTACCTACCGAATAGTAGCACATTTCGTTCTTTTAAGGTACCTGAATTTAACAAATAATTGTAACTGAACGATTTCTTAATAAACTGTTAATTAAAATAATTGTTTGAATAATAAGGTGTTATTGTTAGAGGGTTAAATTAATTTTGTACGCCGTACCTAGAAAGTGTTCTTTCGAACTCCTAAAACGTGCTTTAGGAAGGACAGAGTTTTGTCGATCGCTAACTGTTCGTTTCCAAGTCTTCTTTCAGGTTATATTTTGCTCTGTGTCTCTGCCTCAGTTCTGCAAGAGCATTACAGTCTTCGATTATGTGTTTCACTGTAAGTGCTCCGCCACAAGTGCAGACGGGTCGTTCTTGTCCTTGTATGAGATACAAAGAGGTCAAGTTGTGTGCCCAATGCGCAGTCTCGTGTTGCAAACGTGTTCACGACGACTGCGATCACCTGCTACTTGCCATTTACGGACGCTCTGCTTCACGGCGGAAAGTTTGCTCTGGCGTCTGTTCCACACCCAATGCTACACATGTATACGGTGGTTGTGGCAGCTGGTTTCGCGTCATCAGGTCGTACGGCAATCGCATTGACTCGTGGGCTGTCTGTAGCGTTTCTCGCCGCAGCGTCAGCTTTTTCGTTACCTTCAATGAACCGGACACCAAACAAAAATAAAAGATGAACCAAGGCATATCGCCACTATCTGTTGCCATAACGGATCCACTGGTCCCGGATTGTGAAAGGCAAAATTAGAAAACTCATTGAATCTGTGCAGATAACAAATTTCTTGTCACCTCGCTGTTCACAGAAACGAAGAGCTTGCCATACCGCATAGAGTTCGACGGTGTATTCACTTGCCGCCTCGGGCAGTGTCCAGGAGTGGGAGGCGACCGCGATGATAAACGCACTACCCACTCGGCTGTTCATCAGTGTACATAATCGGTCTTCGTTCCTCGATGTACTCCTCCAGGACTAATCTAACCAGGAGTTTCTGTTCAGTTGCGTGGCACGATTTCTTACTTCAACTGGCGACATCCAGCCGACAATTTGGTTTGAGAAGCAGCCGGGGGGGGGGGGGCTCTTGAACCACCGGCGCCCCGATGTTGTAACGCCGGGGTATTTCAAACGCACGGATGCCGAGTGAACGTAGAACGGCGGTCGTGTACTCTAGCAAGTCTGTTGCTAGAGACCTCGGTAGCTCGGTAGTGCTAATATTTTTGCCACTATCTCAGCAACAGCATAGAATGTAAAGTTAAAGTGCAGAAAACCGTGTCACGTTCGTTCACACCTCAAACTGGACTCCGACAAGGAGACAGTCTGTCGTGATTGTTATTCAATGTAGCACTAGAAAAAGCGATAAGAGACTCCCAAATAAACAGAAGAAGTACGATCATAAACAAACGTATACAGCTCTTAGCATACGCAGACTATATTGATCTAATTGCCAGGACAAAACGAGATCTCATTAGTGCCTTTACAGCATTAGAGGGAAGCCACAAGTAAAATTGGACTGCAGATAAACTTGGAGAAAACAAAATATATGTATGCTGCCAACAAACTACCATTAACCCAACGCTTCAAAACCTTGAAATAGTCACAACAAATACAGAGGCAGTGAAAGAGTTATATATCTTGGCTCCCAGATAAACAGCACTAACGACATCAACATTGAAATAAGAAGAAGAATCGAGAGACTTCTAGGTTGCTGTGCAAGACGGATTCTAAGAACAATATTTAGATTAGTACAAGAAAATGGAATGTGGCGCAGGCGCTATAATTATGAACTATACCGTCTTTACAAAGAGCCGAACATTGTCAGGATAATGAAAATACATAGTCTAAGGTGGGTTGGAAACATAGAGAGAACGGAGGAAGGACAGCCTACGAAACATACTTTCTACCAGAAACCAATGGCTAGTAGAAACAGGGGAAGACCCCGAAGTAGATTCAAAGACCAGATAGAGGAGGACCTCGGAAAGCTGAACATAAGAACCTGGAAAGCCAGGGCATGCAATAGGAAGGAATGGAATCGACTCTTGGAGCAGGCCAAGATCCACCAAGGGTTGTAGAGCCACGGTTGACGATGATTTCAGCAACAGCAGTTGACGTCGCAGATCTAAGGACGCCATTCCTGCTTCACAACATAAGCTTAGTACGGAACGCCCCTGTTGCGTAGCGCACCCCTGCGTTGTGAGCAGGATCCAGCTTTTTCAAGCACGACCTCCCAGCTGAAGAGTACACCAAGCGTCCGTAATACATTTAGGATAGCATTAGCGCGCTGTACAGGCGCAATAAAACTTTCCTATCTGCTCCCCACGTCATATGGGAGATGCACCTTATAGAGTTTAACGAGGATTTGAACTTCGCAGCCAAGTCGTCTACATGCGTATATTTTATGTTAATTGTTAATTACTTAGTTTATTTCTGAAGATGACAGTAAAAAGACTGTCGAAACAGTGTAAAACAAATTAAAAAATATATTCTTGTGAGAAATGAAAAATATTTATTATTATTAATAATTTAAAACACGATTAATTGTGAGCAAATATGTCTATGTGTGTACGTGTGTGTGTGTGTGTGTGTGTGTGTGTGTGTGTGTGTGTGTGTGTGTGTGTGTGTGTGTGTGTGTGTGTGTGTGTGTGTGTGTGTGTGTGTGTGTGTGTGTGTGTGTGTGTGTGTGTGTGTGTGTGTGTGTGTGTGTGTGTGTGTGTGTGTGTGTGTGTGTGTGTGTGTGTGTGTGTGTGTGTGTGTGTGTGTGTGTGTGTGTGTGTGTGTACACTATGTATATTCATATATGGTCAAATTTTTTCTTGTTACTTTATATTATATTTAATAATAATACAAAAACTTTTAACAAGAATATATTTTTTGTTTTATTGATTACAAATGCTTCGATAGTATTCCAACTATCATTATCAGATCTGGATAAAAGTTTTTAATAATAATAATAATAACAAAATGTCTGGATGGTAAAGAAATTATAAATAATTAATAAATTATATATACATCAAGAAATTAACAGTAGCAAAAAATTTTTATATAATAATAATATAAAATAACAAGAAAAATCTGAGGATATATATAAACACTGTTTGCTACACTACACTGTTTCTTGATACGCCACACAGCGTATTTCTTGATGCATATACGTATAATTTATTTAATATTTATAAATTCTTTACCTCAAGATGTTTTATTTCCTTATTTGCTACATGTTTCGGGAAGCGTATTGTTTCCACCTTCAACCTTCCTGATTTTATATTATAAAATCAGGAAGGCTGAAGATGGGAAGAATACTCTTCCCGAACATGTTCCAAATAAGGGAATAAAACATCTTGAGGTAAAGAATTTATAAATATTAAATAAATTATTTATGGATGTGTGCTCACGCAAGCACGCTGGAAGAACAAATAAACAGACGAGATAAACAGTGGAGTCCCGTTGTATATTATATACTCAAATACAGATACAAAGCAAGGTTTTACATTTTAGGCGCAGATAACAAAAATTTATAGCCGTTTCCGTACGCTAATTGATAGCTGACAGGTCGGTCGGAATCTCAGCTGTCAGAGTGGTGACATCCTCCCTTGATAACTGTGACTTAATAAACCGTGATAACGGGCTTTACCGTGAGTATATAAGTAGTGGTGAATTTTCACGGTTAGAACGTTGGTGACAAACGAGCAAAATGGTTAAGGGCAAAGTGGCTTTGGTTACAGGTAATTGGTTGTCTAAGTAAATTATTCTTTACTTATTTATGTAGATACTAAATTTTTCAAACTGATACACGTTTTTATATGTATAAATATACAAGTAATTACATAGTAAACGAAAGTGGATATATTAAAGTGTAAATTCATAATTGCTCAAATCCTTCTTTGTTTTCTCTGCAATACGATCTTGGATATTAAAAATGTTCAACTCTTTACGAACGTAGAACATAGGAGTAATATATAACGTTGCAAAAGGAAAATTCAGACCAATGAACAGTAAAGTTTAAAATCCCATAAACAGAGATTAACACTAACCTTCACAGAGATAGTCTTGTCCACCTTGCTCTCTCGCTCTCACTCTCTCTCCCCTCCCTCCCTCCCTCCAAAGATGTTAGACATAGCCAGTCGCCATTACCATCAGAATTCATTGATGTGTTATTCTGAACATGTTTTTTCAGGAGGAAGCAGTGGTATGGGACGCTCCACGTGTCGGGCGCTCGCCAGAGAGGGCGCCAAAGTAGTCGCTGCCGATATCAACGTGGCCGGAGCTGAAGAGACCATCAGTTCACTATTTGGTAAGTGACTTCTTCTGTTTCAATACAGCCAGTAATTGTTTTTAATTAAGTACACTTTATCTTCTTGTTCTCCACTTCCGGGGTTAGGCGTTTTCGTCTATTCTGTTCTCTTTAATGCTTCTGCATTCTTTGTCAATCACCTTCCTCTTCTTACACAGCTTTACAGCTCATATCAAGCTCTGGCCTCTTCCAGCGCCAAACTCTCTTTCCCGATGTGTAGCAACTCTCTTCAATTCCTTTCTATCCATGGAACGACTTTCGCTTTTACGGGCGCTGTCGTCTCATCTTTTTTCGGGGCCTTTCTCTGTGTCGGCTTCCTCCCCATTGGGCTTGTAAAACTCTTCCTTGTTAAACTCTCCCTCTGGCGGCTATTCCTTTAATTAATGCCCTTAAGGTACCCTTTTTATACCTTTAATTTAGAGTAACAATTAATCAAGATAGAATATTTTTGAATCAGCGCTTTCCATATTATTCAACCCTTATATTTTACGTTGGTTTACTTACTGTGAGAAGCAAAGAATTTACAAAATCTATTTATAAAATCATGTGGGAAAAACACTGAGTTTCTCATTTGTCTTGGGGAAAATGGGGAGTCCAGTCACTTTGCTTGTCTCATACACCCCCTCCCCAAGGGCTCCTAGTTACGCCACTGTTCGGAGGTCTACTGCAATCCTGTCTTACTCCTCGATTTACAAAGGTGTTCTCAGTTAGTTTTCTTCCCAGTCTCTATAACAATTTGGGTGTATCTATGTTATTATTGTATGGTTTTTATTACATAGTCATGCTTGACTTTCACCCCTAAAATAAAAAAAGTAAATTTCTGCATCCCTATAATATAAATAAATGAATAAATAAAAAATAATAAATAAAACTTTATATTTTTTAAAACTAGAATATATTTTTTATTGTTTTCACAGTATTTCGACAGTTTTAATTATTTTCAAAGATTATAGTTCTGGTGATGACAGTAAATTAAATTTAAACTGTTGAAATATTTTAAAATCAAAATAAAAATAAATTCTAGTTTAAACAATATAAAGTGTTATTTATTTTGTGTGTGTGTGTGTGCGTGTGCGTGCGTGTGTGTGTGTGTGTGTGTGTGTGTGTGTGTGTGTGTGTGTGTGTGTGTGTGTGTGTGTGTGTGTGTGTGTGTGTGTGTGTGTGTGTGTGTGTGTGTGTGTGTGTGTGTGTGTGTGTGTGTGTGTGTGTGTGTGTGTGTGTGTGTGTGTGTGTGTGTGTGTGTGTGTGTGTGTGTGTGTGTGTGTGTGTGTGTGTGTGTGTGTGTGTGTGTGTGTGTGTGTGTGTGTGTGTGTGTGTGTGTGTGTGTGTGTGTGTGTGTGTGTGTGTGTGTGTGTGTGTGTTCTAGATTAGCAGCCCATAGGCTGGTTGGCAGCAGCTTCGCGCTTCTCTGCTTTTCTTTTCAACTCACAATTGATGTGCAGTTCATATAGACCATAAGCTGTAGTCTAAACGGGGTCGTCCTCTGTGATTCTTCCCTTCAATTGTTCCTTCTATTATTCTCTTAACCAACCCATTGTGCCGTAGTATATGGCCTATAAACTTAGCTCTTCTGCACTTTGAATTTCGTAGAAAGCTCTTGGCCTCCTGAGCCCTTCTAAAGACTTCCTCATTCGTTACCTTCTCCCTCCAGTTTATCTTGAATATTCTTCAGTAGCACCAGGTCTCAAATGCTTAATAAATCTATATTTATTAATATAAATAACAAGAATAATGTGAGTAAATACGAACGTATTTATTTATTTATTCATAAGTTTATGTATGGTTATCAATTTTTAAATTGGGATAGTAATTTAATTTGCGTTTGTTGTAATCAAGGTGAAGGTCACATGAGCCTACGTATGGACATATCAAGTAAAGAAAGCGTGGAAGCCGGTATGAAGGCTATCACAGCACGATACCAAGTTCCGCCGAGAATATGTATCAACTGCGCTGCCGTGGCTGTAAGACAGTCAGTACTGGACAGCACTGATGACGCTTACGAGAAGATGGCGGCTGTCAATATAAAGGTAAGCAGATCTTTGTTCTTTTGAAGCGTTGTGCATTGCAAAAACCGAGTTGCAGTTGCGTTCGTAACGGAACGTGTGATGGCAGTGACGCACAAATCATCATCATCATCATCATCTGAAGGCCATGCCTTGTCGAGTTAGCTACGTCTCTGTCTCCAGCATTGTCCTCTTTAAATCGCAGTACGATAGGAAGTTCAACTCCGTTCCATGTCTTTGAAGAACGCTGCTCTTGGTAGTGCTCTTGGTCCCCCCCCCCAAACACATTTCCTTCAAAAAATGTTACTTAAGAACTGATTGTGTCGTAACACGTGGCCGATCAATTTTTCCCTTCTTCTTCCAATCATTTTAAAAAATGATCTGTCTTCGTTCGCTTCTGCGAGGACTTGCTCCTTACTTTTCTTATCCACCCAACTCGTCCTCGTCGTTCTCTTCCAGCTTCCTCCTAAAGGCAGTTGGGTATCAGGTGGCTACGATGACGTACAAAGAGGAGGAAAAAATCGAAATCTGAACGGTAATTTCCTAGTTCATTAATAAGTAGAAATATTATACGTATGAAATAAAAATGAAAAAGAAAGAATTTTTTATGGTAAATAAAAAACGTCTGGTAAGTTGAAGCAACTTTGTAAACTGTAGCTAACAGGGGTGTATTTACGGGGGGGTGGCGAACGGAACCGGACCCCCCCCAGAAGGTTGAAAAATTTACGAATTATGTTAATCTCTTGATTTTTATGTTGTTTTATTATTTTTTCATCTGTGTACGTTAATATAATTCTAACTCTTTCTTAAATATACAATCAGGTTTATTAAACAACATTTGCGTATACGTTTGAAATATGAAATATAGGAAAATCAATTCAGTCGATAAATATCTTGTAAACAATGTTTAAATAACGCCTATTTTTATTATAGGCTATTATTACTGTTTACTTTCAGCCACTTTAAAGATAGTAATGTTGATTAGTCTTAAATTGTTTTTTCTTTTGTATGACGCCGACCCAAACCCGGACCTTCCAATGCCAAAGTCTAGATACGCCACTGGTAGCTAGAAAACGCTTAATACAGCTATGTATTAATGCAAGTGTATTGTATCGAAAGTTATTTGTAGAATTATTTATGACCAACAAATATTGTGTGCTCACAAAGTACAGTGTTTTGATGTATTGTTAACGGTTTAGGCAGCAATAAAGTGTTCAGACGGCCGGGTTTCTCTGACTTTCCTAGCAGTCGTTACTCTTGTTTACCATAGATTAATATTTCATGCGTCAAAATCTTCGTGACAGCTGTTCTATAGAATTTTGAAAACAGTATCCAAATCCGTCCAGCGGTTCTCAACATTAACAAAAGCGTTCACAAACAGACAAAAGCGTGCCGGGAAATTTAATTAAGGCTGTGTTCTGAGAATAATCAAAGCTGTGTTGTGTTTCAGGGCACGATTGACGTAACCAAGGCTGTTTGCCGAGAGTTAGTCGAGGCTCAACTGTCGGGGAGTATTGTCACCGTTGCCAGTGTCGCTGTGAACGGCTTAGAAGACATGTCCCTGTACAGCGCGACAAAAGGCGCCGTCACCTCTTATACGATGACCGTTGCTAAAGAAATGGGAAGGTTAGTTTCAAAAGTTACACGAGATACGTTTTAAAGATTACATCCTCCTCCTTCTCCTCCTCTTATGGTGCTATAGCCCGAAGTGTATCCTGACTCTCCTCCTCTCTTTGTCAGCAGCAAAGGACTTCCATCATCGCACTTCCAACATCTGTCTTGGATTCACAGCGACAGCACCTTTCCATCTCTTCCTTGGACGGGCTTTTGATCTTTTGCCGTCCATACTCCCCATAAGGACTCTTTTAGGTGTTCGTTTGTCATCCATTCTTACGACATGGCCAGCCCATTGCAGCCTCGTCAGTTTTACGTACACTTCTACCGTTGGCTCGTTGAAATGACACTTTGTTATGTCTATATATGGGGCCCAGGATCCGTCTCAGGAGCTTCCTTTCAAATATCAAATAAAGGCGTTCAATTGATGTGTTAATATCCAGGTTTCACTGCCGTAGCACAGGATGGACCGTACGATAGTTTAGTATACGCACCTTTTGTCTGCCTATGAATAATCCTTGACTTAAACATTATATAAGTACACAGAAATAAATCCCCTCCTCCTACCTCCTCCTCATTCTTCTTCTTCTTCTTCTTCTTCTTCTTCTTCTTCTTCTTCTTCTTCTTCTTCTTCTTCTTCTTCTTCACTTACGGGATTTGCTTGCATGTACTGCACTCTTTATGCCACCGTTTAGTTGGTCTCTCTTTGCATCTCTTGTTCGTTTTGGTTTACAGTTGTTGATAAATTTTGCTAATATTTTTTCTTTATGTTGTTTTCCAATATCCTTTGCCAGTTGTGTATATTTTAAACTAAACTGTGATTTATATTGTAGAAATTAGTTTTCTGCAAACATCTTTGTATTTTGTTACGTAATTCTTTTAATTCTTTGACTTGCTATCGGTGAGGCGACAACTTTCAAATACACACGCGATTTGCCGGGATTTGATATAATTTTCAGTTTTTCACGGGGGAGGTGTTTTAGATGGACATAACAATTTAATTTTTTTACTCGAAAATTACACTCTACTTCTGGAGAATGTCGAAACCGCTTCTGTGTACGGTGAACGGGGTCGTAAAGACCTGACCGACTGGAAGTCGAAGAAGGGGTGAATGTTATTTTCTGGGAAGAAACGCAGGGTTTAGACCTTCTCCTCGAATACCAACGTACAAGATATAATGCTTTCATATTGATTTTATGTATGGTAGCTTCGTTTTTCCACGTTTTATTATTTTTTAAAAATAATTTTATCTTTTTCCTTGGGAAGTTTCGTATCTAATTTGCTAAATGAAAATTCAGTATATTGTTATTTTATCATAAGAATTATCATACGAATTGTTATTTTATTTTTTATTTATTTTTTTACACGAACAGAACAGCTGTGGACCACGCGAATATCATTTCTTTTTATATGCCTGCCAGAAGGCCCTCATTCGCACACTATGCGTCGCCTTCCTTTCCACTGTCCAACCCTTTCTCGCCGTTGAGAACATCAAGATTTTGAATTTTGTTTCTGTATGTATTTCTATCCACACAGCCGTTCAAAGAGATACCCAGTTTCATCATTTCCTCCTTGAGTTGTTTGGTGTATCTTTTCAAACTGGAAAGTTGCCAAATATAGTTTGAAAATTTGTTTATTTGTTATTTGTAATTATATTTATTATATGAATTTTATTTTTATGTTAGTTATTGAATTATTATAATTACATCATGTAATTTACTATAACGGTATACCAATATAATTAATATGTTAATTAATAAAATGTTTGCTATTGTAGCATAACAAAATATTACGCTAAACATTTAATTTAATGCAACATAAATAAGGAAGAAAAGTTCCATAGTGAGTGAGAGGAATGAATTGTTTTAAGAATTACACTAGAAACTGTATATTAAGTCAATAAAATGTTAATAAAAATGAAAAATAACAAAAAAAATCATTGATCAAAATAACTTACTATGTAAAAACCAAATAAACCAGCAGTATACCCAGTAGATTGGGGAAGCAGTAAAAAGGAAATACAAGAAAAAGGAAATAAAAGGATGAAACCATATTAATAAGGGAAATGTATAAGGTCAAGATGCAGAGAAACCACAAGACCAGAAATTCCTAATATAATAATGAAGAAGGGACAAAATATGTCAAGATTCCCACACAGAGACTAGAACCAAGAAGAGTTATTCCAAAAAATGGTAATCATGGAATACATACCTTTAAACAAAATTAAAACTAATATATGTAGACCCAATATCAAGTTACAAGATACAATCCCAAAGAAAACCGAATTGTATACTAGTTGTAAGCATAATATGTGGAAAAAAATTATTAAAAGGACTACCATTAATGTAGCCAAAATAAATGACACATTATGATAAAGTGTAGTATGAAAAATCTATTAAAAAAGACTACCATTAGTGTAGGAAATACTAAATAAAAACTAAAGAAACAGTCTAATGACTGAGTGCAATGTTGATAAATAAAAGTGTTTTAGTGATTAAGCATAATAACAATATAATAGGTATAAGATGTTTTTATTTTATTGTATTAGCAAATTAGGTATAGGGAACACAAGAGACAGTTAATAACTGATAGTGTCATTAGTTATAAAATGTTTTTATGTTAATGTGTTATCAAAATAGTTATAGTAATTAAAAGAGACAGTTAATAACTGAAGTTGTTATTAGGAATAAGATGTTTTAATAGGATAAGGTTTGTGATAAAGGAAACATAAAAACAAAGGACAGCCAACAACTGATAATAGTGCTGATAATAATATGTTTCCATTATAATGCTAAATATATAGAATATAATAGGCATAAGATGTTTATGTTATGGTTAAATGATATTATAAAAAAAGTTTAGTAGATATAAGAAATTTCATTGTATTTTAAAACCATGTTATTTAATTTTACAGTGTGTATGGCAGAGAGGCAAGTAGGATATAGAAATGTAATAGTTTTATTCAAAACAGTAAACCATATATAATGTACAAGCAGACTAGCTAAGACACCATTTTAGAAAACACAGACTAGTATAATTAAACCAAAACTATCTATCAGAGAATCAAGCTATAAAATAGGAATAGAATTAAATACATACAATACAGAAATTGAAAATATAATTAATAGAGATACAACTAATAGCGAATAGAATGACAAAGGAAAGAAAATTAACTTCTTTTTGAAACAAATAATACTAGGCCTATAATGGTAATCAAATTAGACTAAACAGTAAATTAATCAATATTGAAGTGTTTTAACAACAAAATTATTAACAACAAAGATAATCACGGAGTTATTAAGTATATTCCATGGAAATATTATCAGAAATAACAATTAAAAACCATTTAAACAATAAATTTGTACAAAATATGAGGCACACAATCATTATAAAAAATTGTAATTTTTGGGCTTAAATGAGCTTGAAACAAACCCAGCTATACATCCAAAGATGTAAAATTAATGAATCAGTATTACTGAGTAGTTAGATTTCTGTAAAATTAAGAAATATTTGAATTACAGTAAAAAATAAGAAAACTTATTATGTATATTTAGATGGTGAACCAAGTCTTAGACAGATATTTTTATAGTTAAACAATATAAAGAGGAAAAAGACATAGCACAAATTACCCTAAAACGACGACGTTGAGTCTACTATTAGTCTATTGTTAATCGTGAAGACGACTAGTTGGAAATGTGTTAGCAGAATACCGAAAAAAAGAATAATTGTGTAAAACCGAGTGTGGTTATGCGGCGTGTAACAGAGGTTATATAAAAGTGAAAATAACATTAACTATCAAGTTTTAACACCTCACAAATTCCAAACAACAGTAATAACACCATCAAACTCAAACACAAGAAATCAACAGCCATTTTGAGACAACTTTGGACCATATTCACAGAACACAAATACACATATTTGAACACCGGACACTTCACAAGAAACCCATCACGAAAACGACATCGCAGGAGACGAGAGGACAATCTACACTATATTCCTGGACCAACACTACTTCGCAGAGAAGGGAATATCATTTTATTTCTGCGGGAGAATCTCAGCCAGTTCCAGCAGTATAGCAGCTAAAATCGAGGAGACGTCGGCCATACTGGATTTACTCACCAGCACGTTGCACTGCCAGCTTGAAAGGAGTGACGGCATTTCGTCGATTTGGTTCGCTATTCATTTTCCTAATTGACAATTTAAATAATAATCTTGTTTCATTTCAGCCAAAATAATTTAGTTTAAGAATACCTGTAAGAATGTATCTTGTTCCTTGCCCTCTGACCATTTCGACTCGTTAAAAGAACCATAATTTCTAACCTTGTAAAAAATATATTTTGTTGATTTTGTTCGCTACCGACTGGAGCACATATTAGCCAATGCCTTGATCATGCGCAGTTTGACTGGCGCATAATTTTGAATGTTAATAAATGAACATCATTATTCAGTTACAAGAGTTGTTTTTATTTCTATAATTAATGTTAACTATTTTTTTTAACAAAATTAATTTACAGTGATAGAATAAATATCTAAGAAAATTACACACTCAATTAATTAATTAATTATTAATTAATTAAATTAAATAATTAAACCAAAACTCAATATCAGTAAAAATTTCACAACCTAGAAAATTTTATTTATTTTTTGTTTAATCAATCAATCACAATCAATTATAAAACATATTTATATTTAATTTATTCTTTGTAATTGGTGAATCCAAAGTGGAGCTGTATCGTCGGCGAGTTCAACACCGAGATCCAGACAACATACATAATTCTTACATATCTATAATTCTTGCAATCTACATAATATATATTTTATTTTATTTAATTTAAATTTACAAAATTATATTACAAAATGGCTAGCCCAGACAGTGGGGCTTACAGCAGAGCACAACTCTTATATTATCATACATCAATAGTTTATTTTATTTTATATTTGTATTTTTAAATTATATTACACTATTCATTTAATATGATTAGGAACATTTTATATGATCAGTTGTTAATTTCTGATTGTTTCCAGGCACGGAATAAGGTGTAATATTATCCATCCTGGACCTATCAACACACCCATGTTACAGTTGGTTGATATAAATGCTATTAAAGAGATTGTTGCCGGACAACCTATAACTCGTATCGGAGAACCTGAAGGTAAAAAAAATTACTTATAAAATTTTTATAACATACAAATTTTTTATAACTTAACACACTGTTTTTAAATCCACACGCTAACACACACACACATACACACACAAACGTCACATATGCAGAACACAAAACTATGGCACTCTTTTTAACTTGAATTTTTAATGATTTTCAAAAATATTATTATCAATATCTTTATTGGCGGTCATCTTACTTTTCTATCCATGAACTGATTGATTTAATACTAGTTATTCGGATAAAAGCCTTCATTAAACTTTTGTGCGTTTAAAAATTGAACATTATTTTGTACTATCCAATATTTCGAATTGTTCTATAAGTATTCGTTAGATGTATTTGTTACTTCTGTTTTAACATAAAATTTTGATGCTGGTATTTCTTTTTTCTAATGTACATTTTGTTGAACCACTTTTTTGTCGTCGGAGTCACTTGTTTTTTTTTAAAACATAAGTTTGATTATTTCTTTTATGAATTTGCTAACTGCTATAATTTTTTATTGTTCGACTAAGCTTTTCGTCATGACTGACATCTTGAGGTCTTAAACAACCTTCTTTAAGTCTTAGGTTGTTTAAGACCTGAAGATGTCAGTAATGACGAAAAGCTTAGTCGAACAATAAAAAATTATAGCAGTTAGCAAATTCATAAAAGAAATAGTAAGGATGGCTGCTAATTTAAACAATACGAAGAATAAGTTTGATTGTTTGTTTATCCAGTTGTGTTTAATATTGTTCGGCTGTTTTATAATTTGATTGTGTTATAAGAAACATTGTGTTAAATCTTTTTAGTAACATACATGCATTATTATCAAATTTAAATATATTAAGTGTTGATTATGTCATACGAGTTATTTGAAATTTAATCTAAACGTTTAAAGAAAGTATCGTATTTTGAATTAATCTGTTAATAAATCATTGATTTTACATTTCAAAATATCTAAAGTTTCCCAAATGTTATATTTTCATTTGATAGAAGCATATTTATTTATTTTTAAATTATTTAAAGTACCTAAGTTAAATAAGTAAATGATGTTATTTATTATTTATTGAATGTGCGATTTATTGAACGAAATGCCTGATATCCGTCTACCTGTGGCTGCCTTGGGTTATCACCCTACTGGGAAGAGAGACGTCAGTAGACCGAAGAGGAGATGGGTTCCGGAACAGGTCTAAGGCCTAGTCCTTAGAGTGATTATGATGATGTGCGATTAAATTTTATATATATATATATATACGTGAGGTTTAATAAAATGCGTTTTTAAATAAATATTAGAATGTTTGAATATACCGGTTATAGAAAAACAAGTAGTGGGTTTTAAGTAATGTGTATGTGTTGTAAACTGTCGGGCGTTACCTCCGCGCACTTTTGTTACTTACTCTGTTGACTGGATCCTCTGCAGCGATGTAGTCCTGTAACACAACTTAATACTATGCTTTTTGTGGGCGCCACTTGGAAACGTTTGTTCCAAGAAAAAAAAAAAAAAATGTGATTGATAAAAATTTTTAAATCTACGAAAAAATTTAAACAAGTCAGTTTAGCTTGGAAAAATCAGTTAAGTTTAATGGTTCTTTAAAAACAAACAAATCGTCTGAAGGACTAACATTCATAGAAAAAAATTATAAAATTGCAGAGAAAAAATTTTACAAGTTATTATTATTGACAATTTTTTTATATATCCAATCAAGTATCGGCTAGTATAATTCAGATTTTGACTCAGTTGAAAAGCATGAGTTTAATATGTGAAAAATCTTTACTCTCAGGACGTGACTCCTTTGAACTACCAAGACATATCAATTAGATGCCTTACAAGAAAAAACTAAGTGATTTGAAGGTGTATGTGTGGCGTGTAAAGTACAACTGTGTGATAAATGTAACCAGGTAACAAATGACTTTAATTTTGGTAACTCACGTTCCAATGGTCGTTTATTCTCGCACTGGACACTTCTTTCGGGTAGTTTCTCAATCTCGCCTCTTCGGGTGTACACTGAATCTATTTAAAGTCAAATTTTGCGATCATTACTTTTTCCGCACTTTTTGTCAAAACGTTTGGCAGTAGAATCTCGTTCAAACGCCGCCGCTACGAATCATCTGTTTAGCGTTGATTCAGAAATCTGCCACCGCAGCGCTGATTCCCATGCAGTGTCGAGGAAGGCTTTGTGTATTGTATGTTTACGTTAAAGGGGATTTTTTGTCAAGTTAGTCAGTCAATGCGAACACAGCAGAATTCGTTCTCTATTTAAATTTGTTGGTACCTCCTGGGCCGTCGACGTTCTGGCTGCGTGATTTCTATTAAAATTTGCCGTATCGCTGCTCTATTTCAGCGATACTTTTGACGAAAATTCTCGTTGAGGTTAAGTCAGTCGGTTATGTCTATGTACGGGAAAAGCCTTCCTGCCGTGTCTTGTCGATTTCTCGCCTCTTCGGTTTCGCCTTAGCTGCGTTGATCAGTGTTGTGTGAGATGCATCAGTTCTGGAGTTCAAGTTTCAAGTGTTTTTGGGTCGAATTTGGTCTCGCTTTTATACTAATTCAGGATGACTGTTTTCATCGACTTCCGGTATATTTGTGTAAAAATTCTTTCTAGTATGTTCGAGAATAAACGAAATGGAATGTCATAGAACAATTTTCACTTCCGTAGAAGCTTTTAGAACGAATTTCTTATTCTTCATACAAAGGATATTTCAAAAATTACACTGGTATTTATCAAACAGTTTTACATTAGTACTCCCAATTTGTATGCCATTAATATATTTAGATTCCCTGTTTTTAACTGAATCTAGCGATACTAAATATGATTGGTTTCTAATTAACTTAAGTCTAATAAACAATATAATATACAACCCTCACCTTGAGTTGTTGTCATTGAAAACTCAATTTTTATAACAAAAATTGTTGTGGAGTTACAAAGTTCCTTCCACAAGCTGAACATCTAATACTACTACTTTCCTACAACAAAATAAACAAATTTAACATAAATAAAACACAAATAAATACAATTTTATATGGCCTCTGCTCATGGCCTAGATTCTTGTCAGTTTTCTAATACAATGATTAGTCTTTTTCTTTAATATATGTATTATTTCACTACTATACACACAGAGTTTATTATTTTGTCTATCTTTTGTGATACCTGGTTACTCTGTACATATATTATATTTATCACAAGATGACATAGCATCATTGATTGGTCTTGAGATGTCATTTTTTATGGTGTGACAAATCTCACTCTAATTAGTTAAATTCTTTTAGAATTGACTTTACTTTCAACTGAGTTTGTTTCTTATTAAGGTATACTTATGTATTGTACCTTTCTATCTTATTTTTGTTAGTATTATGTAAGTATTTTAGCCAGATATGATTATTTTTTTACTGGATGATGGGTTTCAGCCATACATGGTATAAGTAAATATTTTGCTAACTTGGCTATTACAATGTTAAAGTCAGTCAGGTATATTAGTGTAGTTGCTTTATATCACATTACAGCTTTCTAATACAGTTTGGTTGCATTTTGGCAACATTAAATTCATAAATTATACAATATTAGATGCCTATTACATGTTTTTAGTTAACACTGTTTTTGGCTATTTTGACTGCTTTTTATTCATTTGACAGCTTTCTTTATTTAAGATAAATTGTTCACTATTGTCTGCTTGACAATCACATATAGTTTTTATTTAAATCTGATAATAATTAATTTTTTCATGAAATCTTGGTGTATGGTCTCAAATCCAACACATTAATATTTTTTGTCATTGCAAATATATCATTTTTATTCTAACTTAGATTCTTTCTAATAATGTATTTAAATCATTCAATACATTTATTTTATTTACGTCACATAATATAATGATGGATCATGTCCATTTATTCACAAAAAATAGTTTTTAATACTCTATTCATAGTTATAAAACTTAATAATTATTGACTTTATTTTGGTAGATTCTGACATTATTTCTCTCTCTTATAGTGTCTTATGGTTTTTTCACTCTTATTCACTTTAATAATATATATGGGGTTTTGTCTTAGTCATAGTTTGGTCGTAGAAATAATTATTATACAAAATTACACAATTTTTTGGGACTACTTGGGTTCGATACTGTTCACCTCACTTTCCTCTTATGCTAACTTACTATATAAATGATTTCTTTTATGGAACGTTCTGTGACGTTACACGGTATGCAGTGGAATAACTAGGAGTTGCTCCTGGGGGAGGGGGATCAGACTAGCTTCTGGGGGGGGATGGTTGGGCGTTCCCAGTTTTCCTCAGGACAAATGAGAAATTCAAGTTTCTTTCCATGTAATTTTACAAACACATTTTAAAAAGTATAAGGGTTGAAAAATACAGAAACGCGCTGATTTCAAAATATTTTATTTTGATAAATTTTTTCTTCAAATTAAAAGAAATGAATCTCATATCATCAGGGATCACTTTAATTTTAAACTTGAATTGTTAATGGATATTATGAAAATGAGTCTTTCTGAAGATATGACAAAAACACAGTTTTATTACCCCTTGTACTTTAATTTAAGGATGTCTCAGCAATTTAAGGGTGTTGTCTCAGCAATTTTTAGCAAGTTATAATTTGTGGTCAAGTACGTCATTTTTAATGTAAAATCTGGCAATTAAATCTTCTTATTTTTCCGATTTAAAGTCATAAAACTGCTACCTGACCTGTGCAAAGGCGACGGTTCACCATAGAGATATCAGACTAGTCATGACAGAGATAACCATAGAATCATGACAGAAGACATCCCTGTAAGGGGAAGTGTTTCTGGGCGAAGAAGTTGTTAAACGTAGATTAAGAGGCTATGACTTTGCTTTCTGAAGCGTGCATAATTGTTTGCCAAATAATACGTGTTTAGTAAATGTTGACTGACTGTCTTTATTAAGAATACTCTAACTTTGCTTTAATAATTTATAAATATTTTAATTCATTTTATTTCTACAATTATTGGCAAGCCTTACTTCAATACACCCAACTGGATTAAAAACAGAATTTCGTTTTTTCGTATTGGCTTAAGAGATTAGAGAATTTTGTTGGAATTTTTAATACCTCTGGGGGGGGGAATTGATCTCTCTTATCACCCCCCCCGTTGTTACGTCATGTAATATTTCAATACGTTCTGTCTGTTTTGTTTTTAGAAGTTGCAGAAGCTAACTTGTTCCTGGCATCTGAAAAGAGTTCATACATAACGGGGACGTGTTTGTATGTTTCCGGCGGGTTGAAGTAAGAATCACACATAAGGACGTTGGATTTAATATATAATAACATACAATACTACAGTATACTGGATTTTCTGTCTATTTCTAGTGTACACAGTGTATATTGCGTATATCTTTATTTTAAATAAATCACAAATTGTGCAATCATTAAATCGTGGTACTGTTTTATTTATTATACCGTTTGAATATCCTTTTTCTATATAAACTTGATGTCACAACATTTGTTGACAGATAAAAATCTGTGAGCCACTTTAATTATTTGGAAAATGATATTGCCTATGATAGAAATTATGATACTGATGTTAAGTTATGTAAGTTCCAGACGATCTGTGGAAGAATCAACCGTATGTTTAGAAACAAGGTGGGTCGGGATACAAAATTAAAGTTCTACAAAGTTATGGCAGTCCCTGTACTGTCCTATGGTTATTAATTATGGACAACAACCAAGAAACAAGATAGTAAAATACAGGCCAGGGAAATGGCAATCTTAAGACGAGTTAAAAGGTGTTCTAAACTGTACGGTATAAGAAATGAGACCATAAGAGAAGAGTTAAAAGTTTTAACTTGAATGAAAAATTAAAAGATTACAAACACCGGTGGAAAGAACACTTAGAAATAATGTCAGATTCCAGACGGGCCAAACAAGTTTGGAAATAGAAACCTATAGGACACGGATGTGTGGGTAGACCCAGGAAGAGGTGGCTGGAGGTTTTTTGTAGGCGGAACAGTCACCACCTTGCATAGGCCTATGCCGTGTTGTGAAGAAGAAGATGATGATAAAAACTGAGTTAAATGTGTAGGTTCTGGAAGCTTTGCACCGATTTTCACCTAGTCGTCTAATTAAAGCAGTTGGTACAAAAGTAGAATTGATTTTATATAATGGCCTATCTTACAATGCTTACAATGGTTCATATGGGAGATTCGCAGCAAAAGTCTTTTTCCGGGGTGCAGCAGCTAACACCAACCCGAAGGACCAGGAGTGTTATATCAGAGTCCTCTTCTCCTAGACCAACCGCTTTCACGACAGCTGAAGACCTTGCCCTGACCTTGGTTTTATATCAGTGTGTCCTTCTTCCAGCCTTCGAGGAGCTAACCCCTTTCCATGCTAGGTAGCACGGTCAGTGCTTATTTTATGGCGATACATTACTCGCCATGTCACAGCATCGTCATCAGGCTTGTGGTTTGTTAGTGAGTGTGACCCCGCCACAAGTCACTTTCCAGGCCCTGTTCAGTTCCAGTCGTGACTTATGGAGCTGAAGCTTGGCCACTCACGGCTGTGCCAATTAATTCGTTGACACTATTTGAAAAGAAAACAGTGAGAAAAATATACGGCTCAATAACGGAAGCAGGTGAGTGGAGATGCCTTCGAAATGCTGACATTCATGAAATATTGCAGTGGGAAGAAATAGAGCGCTTCATAAAGGCAAGGCGGATAGACTGGCTAGGACATATGTAGAGAATTTCACAGGAGAGACTGCCCAACCAAAGGCTAAATGGACACATGGAAGGAACAAGAAGAAGGGGCAGACCCAGAAGGCGATGGATGAAGTGGAGGAAGCCTTAATGGACGTACAAAACTGGAGGAGCGTTGCAATAGAGAGAGAGAACTGGAGGCACGTAGTGGCGGACGCCAAGGGTCATCCCGGCCTGTAGAGCTCCGGAAGAAGTAGAAGAAGACAGAAGAAGTTTTGGGGCATAGACAATCAAGAGAGTATCGTCATCGTTATCGTCTTTGCCTTCGTCGTCGTCGTCGTCGTTGTCTTCATCATCATCATCATCGACATCAGCAGCAGCAGCGGCAGCAGCTTAAGGCTTACAGCTTACAGCTTTTTCCATTTTCAGTCCTTCCACCTTCCCTCGGGGCAAATGCGTTAATTCTTTCAAAATGTTTCAATTACTGTGGGGGCCTGTCGAATTCTACCATTCACATTACGTACATCCCCAAGTTGGCCTTCATATCTTCACTAATAATTTGATATGTTAGGCTACAACTTGTTACACTTCTTAAGAATGTTATTTCAGCTACTTGTTTCTTGTTTGCTTACTGACCTAATCTATTGGGTCATTGGGTTAATCACATTTTAATATATTTTCTTTCTTGTTTTAGTTTTCATTACTACTTCTTCATTGTTGGTAAATTCGTTCCTTAGTTATTAATTTTTTGCTTGATTTTAATACTTATTGCACAGCTCTTGATCCTTGGTAGGTCTTGTGATATTTCATTGTTATGTTCTTGTTTCTACAATTAGGTTCAAAAGTGTGCTGAATATATATTGTAACGATCAGACTCTTATCGTCTCTGTAAAACTGTGTTTTATGTGTGTTATGTGTGTTAGCCTCACACGTTGTAGTCGTTACTTTGTGTTCATTTCTAACAGTCGTACTTTTCCTAATTTCTTACGCTGATGATGTCCGTCGCGAGCGCACGAATTACCAGTACCGATATCTTCACGATTGTAATCCTTACCTGTCCTTTAATGAGTATATTTAATTCCCGATAGGCGCCAAAATGTTTATTAAAACAATTAAAAAAGTTAAACTGAGCGGTCGTTCTATGCGGTGGTGATTAATTCAAATTACCCTCGCAACTGGCGGGCATTTGAATCTCGCTTGTAGTTCGTCGTGCTGCCGACGTCTAACGCTGGCAGACAATTTCGCTCGTCGCTAAAGTACACAAACTTTATAATACAATTTATAATGAAATAAAGGACGGTTATTACTACTCAGTACTAGTTTATTAACGTGAAATAGTTAATAGTTATTCAGTTAGATACAAAAATATACTGTTATTAAATAATGTTGCTCCGGCAATAAATAGACAATATCTCAAGGTTGGCTAAGTTGATTGAAGCGTTTCTAAATCGACATGGCTGCCGTCAAAGTTTATTTTCTACCGTTCATTCAATCATTGAGTCCTTTTGATTACGAAAAAATATAAATAAGATGTTAATAAAGTACACTACCTTACATCAATGGTACTTATACACTCTTAAAGTTAAATACAATTCGTTTTTTAAGTGTTAAAAAGTGTTTGTTATAATTTCGTACTTCGTACACAGGTTAAAATTATGTTTACATACAAGTTTACTATTTATTATCAATCAATCCCTGAAAGAAATTTAGTTACCAAGTTCGGAGTGAGAGTTCTTAGTGTTGTGAGAAAAGTTAATTAATTTAGTTCGTAAATTCGGGTAGTTCAGATATACTTAACAAATCTTGATGAATTCTGGTGAATAGTCATTTTGTTCTTAGTTAGGTTGGGTCGATACGATCATTAATCTTCCATCATTTATACTTTGGACTGCATCTGGCTTCTTTTTCAATTAATTTGGATAAAATAAGTAGTTTTGAATATTAAAATCTGGTTTATTATCACTCTTGGGTTAACTAATTTTTTATTAGACTTCTTGCATCCACATCTCGTTAAATTTTGCAGTATTTATTATTATTTTAATTGAAAATTGAGTCGAATATGGTTTGGCTTCTGTATCTCTTGATCGTCAATAGTGGACTAATGTTTTATAACGGAATTAAATATAATAACGTTCCGTTGTTATGGCAACTGACTATAGTCTCATTGTTTGAATACGTTTATGTCTATTGTTATAATATTTGAATTTTAATTCAAAATGAATAAATATTTTCTGATGGCTATTATTCTTCTGTCTTCTTATCTATGTGTTAGATATTATCATAACTGTTTCTATTTTCTTTCGAATATCATTTTGACATCCCACAAGGCTGGGTTTGTTCATGTATTAAAGTTTTTACAAAAATGCTAATATTATATTATTACATTTCTTTCTTATTTTATGTTTTTAATCTAATTCTGACACCTTAATATGGTTCACTAATTGTACTTAATGAGTTACTTGCCCTGAATTTTCTAATACAATAGTTAATTTCTTACAATTTGTTTATTTTGCATTTATACAGTTAGGCATTTTATAGGCCTAAGTAGTAATTGGCTATATCTTCTTAATTTACACAAATTAGAGATTATTTTTCATTTACATATGTTTTGCTTGGTGTCACTTATGACTTATTTACCTTTTGAATTAATTTAGGCTGTTTTACAATGATTGAATGATCTTATTAATTTATAAAATCATTGCTTGTCTGTTATTCTCTTATTTCTTTTTCTATCTTTACTCTAATGATTAATATTATGTTTGTAAAATTTTATCTCCTTACTCATATCTATTGCTTATCATTTAATATTACTATAAAACATAACACAAAAATTAGGTTTATGGTCTGTTTACTTTTCAGCCATATTGCTTCTTACAAACTCAACTCTTCTAATTGAACAAATAACTATCTTGGTGAATATAACACTATAACACCATTTATTCTATCTTGCTAATCATCCCTTGAATATTATTATTAACCTAGGATGTCTTATTTTTATTGCACTCATAGTACTAGTTTATTATTAATTAACACTATTATATTAATGGTCTATCCATCTTTTACAATTTGTTTTATTATCTTTATTTCTTTTTCTTATTATTGTGAATTGTTTATTCTCGCACTTCTAACACTTACACTGTTTATCACTTTCACTTCCTACCTATCTCTCACTTTTTGGTTTTTATTATTTTATACACAATTTATAGTTAGTCTGTTAACATTTTATGTTTTGGTTTTCTTATCATCATTAACTATATACATTATTCTAGTTAGTGTACTTCAACTAAGATTATTTTATTTTTTTAATACTTGTTACTAGACATTTATTATTTGTTTGTGCCTTTTTTATCATTATTTGAGTTTTTACCGTCTCATTTTATTTTCTTTATTGGGTCAATCACTTGGGTTGGGTCATAGTCATTTGTCTCGTCATAGTCATTTTATTTTCCTTAGTTTAATATAGTTAATTCATTATAGGTTTTCTCTGGTATTGGGGCTGATTTTTGTGTTGTAACAATATAAATCGGTTCATAACGTTATCCTACGTCTTCCGATCCCTAGTCTTCCAATTCCCGGTCTTTCATTGCCCAGTTGATGCCTTCTCTCCAACTCAATCTAGGTCTTCCTCTTCGCCTACGTTCATCTCAAAATTTGCTTGGGGAGTCGATTATCCGGCATTCTTTGTACATTCCAAAACCATCTTAGCTGTTTTGTTTTTATGTCGTCGACAATAGAGTACTGTACTCTCATTATCTCCCGGATTCTGACGTTTCTTACTTTTTCTAGTTTTGACCTCCCTGCCGCTCTTCGCCAATAATCCATTTCAGTAGCTTCCAACAACTTTTCTGTTCTTTGTATTATTGGCCATATTTCACACCCGTATGACATAATTGGTTTCTGTATTGTATTTGTATTGTATATACGATGTTTATTTTGTTTTGATATTTGTTGGTCCCATAATATGTTGTTCAGCAATGCTATTGATTTGCTTCCCAAGTTATTTCTTTCTCTTTTCGCGTTATCTAAACTACCATCTTGTGTAACTGTTGTTCCCAGATATTTATAGCTACTGCAATTTATTATTTCTTGTTCGTCTTCTAAAATTAAATTCTTCTGTTCTCCACCAATGCACATATACTCCGTTTTCTTTGTGTTTACTTCAAGGCTCCGTAGCTTATATTCTTCTATAAGTTTTCGTGGTTTTCGTGTCATGTATTCCATGTCGTGATAGTCCTGCGCTACCACGACTTGGTCGTCAGCGAAACACAGTGTGTACACTGTGTTGTCAATTAGAGGTATCCCCATTATGTGGCATTTCTTTTTCCAGGTTTTGAGGGCTTGTTCCAGGAGCATCCCGTACAATCAGCATGTCGTGGCCAAGCTTCTACGGGCACTGATTATATAGACATTTGTTAATTCAGTAATTAATTTGTATGCATTTCTTCTGTACACGTACAAAATTACATATAACTGACATTTCTTCCTTAATGACATATATAATAATAAAAATGTAATATAACAATATTTACTTATATACCTATTTATAAGATATAAAACTAAATACATTCTTATATGTAAACGTAATAAACCACATTTATTCAGCGAGACTTGGACACTGAACGCAAAGACCCAAAGCCGGATACAAGATAGTGAAATGACATTTTTACGATCAGTATTAGGAGTATCACGGAGGAACAGGCTAAGAAATGATGATATAAGGAACATCCTTGGAATATACAACCTAAACGAAATGATAAATCAATACAGACAGGACTGGACAAACCAAGTTAAAAGGATGTATAAGAACAGGATACCAAAACAAATTTTGAGTTATAATCCGAAAGGACGGCGGCAAATTGGAATACCAAAGAAATATTGGTCGGACCAAGCAATGCGCAACGGATCGTAAGGTCCATAGCCTGAAGTGGAAGAAGAAGAATAAAATACCAATAAATCAATTAAATAAAAATAATGTTGTTATCAAATCAAATAAAATCAATATTTATAATTACTGAAATAAAAGTTTGATAATAATAAGCAAAAATATGATAATAAGATATTTATGTAAATGAATGAATTATGAGGCCTCGATAGTATAACTTTTTAGAATTTTATATTGATGTCAATTTCATATATACCAAATAAACATTTGAATAAATTCTCTCATTTAATTTTTTATTTAAATTCTCTCTCTCTCTCTCTCTCTCTCTCTCTCTCTCTCTCTCTCTCTCTCTCTCTCTCTCTCTCTCTCTCTCTCTCTCTATCTATCTATCTATCTGTCTCTCTGTCTTTCATATATGTCAAATATTACAAATACGCTTATTTTATAGTTATTACAATTTTCAATCACTCACTACATTTACCTCCAGCACGCTTGTCGAAGTGTGCCAAGCTGCATCGTAAAGAACCGTATCGATTATACCGGATATACTAGCAATTAAGTTGAAATTTATCTAAGTACAATTTTTAATGCTTTCAAACTTTTTATATACATAGAAAATCTCAATAATGTATAGAATTTAAGTTGAGCAAGAGAAATACATGACGCGCGGTTGAGACGCCCCGGATAACATTGAAGATCAAAATTAGGCCTTAACAGAGTATTTATAATTCTTGGAAGACATTGCCTAGATAACCTGACGCGGCTGTTCATTAGCAACATGCGGTAATATCGATGTTTAAAACGGTTCGTTGAATTTGGTTATTACATCACCCAGAAGGTCTTGGCCAAGGTTGTCTACTTCAGACTCACTTTTATCGCATCGCGTGTTCCAATCAAGGGTTGTCGTTTTCCTGCTTTGAACTTGCTTGGTTTTAAACGATTGTAATGCGCTAGTAAATATTTTAATTTTTATTGTATAATTCAGTTTATTTATTACTTTCATTATTTCGTACGGACCTTTCAAAACTTTTGCGATTTTTTTTTTCGTTGCCCCCGCTTATTTATTGGATCATGTAAATATACTTATTGTCCTACTTCATAAGATTTAAACCTTCTTTCCTATCATAATATTCTTTGTTTTCACCCTTACTCTTGTCCAACTGTTTAACGGCGTATCGACGTATTTCGTTAAATTTTACACCAGAAAAGACAGTGAAAAATACAATTATTTCTGAATAGTAAGATTAAAACAAACAAACAAATCAACGTATTAACAAATTAAAACAAGATTTTTTATTCTTTTCTATGAAAACTTTACAGGAAGCAAATTTTGTGTGCAACACAAAAATGGAGACATAGCATTCCCCCTTCCTTCGAATTGGTTGCGTTTCCAGTCAACTGCACAAAAATCGAGTATTCGTGGAAAAGTAGTTCTGCCATAAAAAGGGAGACATGTATAATAGTAGGCAAATATAGTACTGTACGCACACCAGTTTGCTGCCGAGACGCCTGAGGAGCGGAGGGTCTATTGAATGACAGTGCGTGCTTGTGTTGGTGAGGTATTACTGGGTCTGAAAACATTGTTCAGACGTTCAGAAGACGTATTTAGTTGTAATTTTGTGTGCGTATTAGATTGAGGGTTCGTACATTATAATGTAAGTGTAATTTATTGAATATTTTGTTAAAGTGTGTTTTTTATTCGCTACAAGAAATACCTTGTGAGAGACAGTCAAGTCACACCGAAACTCTGTTAAACCTATTTTAAATGTGTAGTATTACAGTGATACGTGCAGTGGAATAGCATACATCACACCACATTCCTTGTTCGGTAGCAAAGGCGAACTGCTGATAGTAACTCACCTTACTTCGAGTCGTTCTTTTTACGTGGATTTCACAAAAAGCGAGTATTATTTTTAAAGGCATAATGCTTTCTACGTGTAATTTTAGTTTGCATGTTAACCTAACAACGTCAGCTTTTGGCGTCACAGGCACACATCGGAGTTACATTATTGCTAGAAACATTTTTCGTAAAAAATATGGCAATGAAACACGATTGCAATCATCAGCACACTACTTTATAACATACGTAAATAAATTTCCATGATTTCTGTTATCCATGTAAAATTATATGCGATATTCACAACATATCGAAGCCAATAATCGCATAATCGAAATATCGAAAATGAGTGCGGGTACGGCTATTGGGACATTACGTGACCGAGGCCGGCTGAGTGGCGTGTAAAGAAAGAGAAAAGTCATCACGGAACTCTTAGTTTCACGACGGATTTGAGAAGTTAAAGAGTGGAATGAACGTAGGCTAAAATAACACAACAGAAGTACAAGACAGAACGCAAAGGCATATCGAGATGCCAGGCCATATGCAAATAAGAAGAACTAAATATGAACAGATGGAAGCCTCAAGAATATGTGACGATGCAAGAAAATTCTATGGACTAGTTGGTACTAACCAACGGGCATACACACAACAGGATGGCATAATAAAGAACGAAGAAGGAGAGACACTAGTTCTGAAGGATGATGTCCTAAACATAGGCCTAATGGTCAAAGGGAAACTAAATACTAACAATATTGTTTAATGTATCACCTCTGTTTATTAAAAAATATATATACATACAATTCAAAAATATAATTATTAATCAATGAAAATACATGACATACAAAGTTTAAAACACACAAAAAATTAGTGTTACTTTATTACAAATTCACATCGTTTGTATAATATGTACAGTATTACATGAATTTTGCTTGATATTCATGTTTCTTTGTAATTAAATTTCATGTATTTTTAATCTCCACATTTAGTACAGAAAATCAATAGTTGTGGTACAGAACAACTATAGAGAAATAATATGAAAACGTTTGTTTTGAAAAATATCAACATTTAACCCAACAACTACACATGTACAAATATCAGAAAACGCTTTACTCTTTACAATTAATATACATAAAACTAAAATTGTTAGTAATTTTGGTACAGAAAAACCATAAACGAACAATACAAACGTTTCTTCTGAGAAATATAGGCCTATAAACAGTTAATTTAACAACTAGACCAGTGGCGAAGTTACATGGAGGAAATTGAGGCAATGCCTACCCTAAAAAATTCTGTAGAATAAAAATTATAAATACGTACGAACTACGTAACGTAAAGATTATACATTACGTTACTGTGACTGTCAAATTTATTAAGCCGAACCGTATCTGCGAAATCTCATTTCAGGCGCTTGGATCCAGATGATTGAATTTCTTTTTTTGTAATTCTAAATTTCACAAAACTCAATACTTAGGCCTATAACAAAAAGTGTTTTATTGTACAGACACTTGGCACTTTTATTCTCAGTGCAACGAAACCTTGTTTAGAGAATTCGGTTAAACATTGACAGAGATATTACATTTCTGTTATAAGAAAACATTGGCTTATTTACATTACCTGTGTAGTTATTGTTTGCCCATATGGTAGGCCTAGTAATTAATTTTTTTATACTAACACATACAGATAGAAAACGAATCATTTTTCGACATACGTTTATTGGACAGTTTCCCTTTAATTTAATGAGTAGTATCACTTCCCGAAGTTTGGTACAGTCTTTTGGATGTACTCTATACGTCGGAACAGCATTAAAGCTCACAGACCACAAGCCACGTATAGGCTAAATATCCACATTCACACCGAATTGTACATAGGATAGGCTATGTACGTTTTTTATGTTTAATTTAGATACCGTAAAATTCTTCTTCTTCATCTTGTTGTTGTTGTTGTTGTTGTTGTTGTTGTTGTTCTTCTTCTTCTTCTTCTTCTTATTACTATTATTATTATTATTATTAATATTCTCATCCTCCTCCTCCTCCTCCTCCTCCTCCTTCTTCTTCTTCTTCTTCTTCTTCTTCTTCTTCTTCTTCTTCTTCTTCTTCTTCTATGTAGGCCTAATCGCCTGTTTTACTTCACACATCAAGGAGATTCACTGGAGGTCGATTCCCGATCGTCTATCTCTTCTGTGGTCGACCAGGATTCCGTTTTCTTAACAGTCAAGAAACTCTATCGTTGCTGGCCCTGTCAACATGATCAATCCATTCTCTTTTTCACCTACTCACAAATTTGACTGCATCCTCTATTTGACACTGCAGAATATTTCGTATTCTGTCACATTGCGTTTTTCCAACAATTCTCCTAAGTGTATTCATTTCTATCGTCACTTAACAGTCGTTGCGATCTACTAGTGTCAACCCGCGTGTCAGCTCCGTAAGTCAGCATTGGTCGTACCATCATCTTGTATATCTTCACTTTATCTTCAATTCTGAGATATTGGTGCGACAATAAAGTAATGAGACTGATGTGATAAAAATTTTTACTTACGTTTTTAGTCAGCTGTAGTGTAATCACCTTCAAAGTAGTTCCCTTCTCCCTGTATACACTTACTCCAACGCTTCTGCCACTGCTGGTAACATGTCTGGAACTCTTCTTCTGGCATGTCGTCTAACACTCTTGTCACAGCTCTTTGGACATCTTCTTTTGTTTGAAAATGGTGTCCCTTGACCACCAATTTAACTTTCGGAAATAGAAAAAAGTCACAAGTGGCGATATCTGGTGAATAAGGTGGCTGTGGTAGTACTTAAATGCGTTTTGAGGTCAAGAACTGGTGTACAGAAAGTGCAGCATGGGATGGCGCATTATCGTAATGAAGAATCCAATTATCGGCAGTGTTTGAACGGACACGGAGGATTCGTTTTCGAAGTCTTTCTAGAATTTCTTTGTATAAATATTGATTTACTGTTTCTCCAGGAGGCACCCACTCTTTATGAACAATGCCTTCGGAATCGAAGAAGCACAAAAGCATGCATTTCACTTTTGACTTAGACATGCGAGCTTTTTTTGGTCTGGGTGATCCCTTTGAACACCATTGCAAACTTTGACGTTTTGTCTCTGGATCATACTAGAAGAACCAACTCTCATCACCAGTGATAATACGGTTCAATAACTCTGGGTTGAGTTCCACTTGATCCAACAAATCAGCTGCCACATTTTTCCGTGCGTCTCGCTGTTGCTTTGTGAGATTTTTGGGCACCATTTTCGCACAAATTTTTCTCATTCCCAGATCTTCAGTTATTATTTGGCGAACAGTTTCCCGATTAATATTCACTTCTTCTGCAATCATTTTAACTGATAATCTTCTATCGGCTCGTACAATTTCACGCACCCTGGCCGTATTGACCTCTGTCCGAGTGGTTGATGGTCTGCCACTGCGGTCTTCGTCTTCAACATTCTTTCTGCCTTCGGAAAACATTTTATGCCAACGAAAAATTAAGCTCTTGACATAACCTCATTTCCAAAAGCCTTCTGAATCTTACCGTACGCTGTCGTCGCATTCTCACCGAGTTTAACACAAAAAGAAATGGCATACCTTTGTGCAATATTTCGCGAGTCCATTTTCGTGACGAGTGGCTCATATCTTTCTGACATAAAAGGGGCCGGCGCAGGATGGTTCTGCAGCATGTTTGAAGACTCAATGGCTGTAGGGAAAAATGCTAGCAACTACGACGGGGAGGTCTGCGCGGTGCTTGAAGCCTCCAACCAATTAAGCACACATAACCTAACTCCTTCCAAAGCAGTCTTCCTCATTGACTCACAGGCCGCAATATCAGCTCTGAGTAGCAACGCTTCAACTGACTGCCTCCGTACCATCCAGTGCCGCGAGAAACTGGCCGAACTCATCAAGAATGGCTGGGTTGTAGCTCTTCAATGGGTTCCAAGCCATGTTGGAATACCAGGCAATGAAAGGGCGGACATCCTGGCAAAACGCGGCGCAGAGACTGACCAGCCTGAGATACCTTTCACACTCAATAGAGCAAACAACCTCATAACCCACACCATCAACAGCGCCACGCTCAAAACTCTGAAGGACCTTAGCATTGGCAAAAAGTGGGAAAGCCTTGCCACAGCGGGAGCAATTCCAAAGCATCTTGAGAGAGCTGAGGCAGTAGCACGATTTCGTCTTGCTACTGGACATGACTACCTCCAAGCGCATCTCTACCGTATCGGTCTTGCTGCTGATGAAACATGCCCTCTCTGTGGTCTTGGCAGGATGGACGGCGACCACTTCCAGACGTGCCAATCGCTGACTTACCCGAACGATGACACAATCAATCGCTACTGGGAGGCTCGACGTCGAATGGTGGAAGCACCAAAGACGGGCGTTGGATAAGTAAGTAAGTAAGTTTTCGTGACGAGAAACAAAAACACGTATTCACTTACTACACCACTACTCGAGACTGAGAGATCGCACCGATGTGCCGCTTGGACTAGTAGTGGTGGGAAGATCAAGATCAAATATGGTGTGATTATGCAGGCTGCAGGGTTGCCACGTCACGCACGAAAAAATCAGTCTCATTACTTTATCGTCGCACCGTATTTTTCCCATGTTACATGCCTTAAAAATCCAGAAATACGAGTTCCTTTCGTTTCCTATCTTCTTGGCTCCTCGTTGGTATTTCGGTCACTAGAGACGTGTGTCCCTAAATATTGAAAGTCCGTGACCTGATCTATAACTTTCAGGATCGGCTCCAAGCAGGGGCGAACCGTGCCACCGCCCAGGGCGGCAGATTCCGGGATCTTTAGTTTTGAAAAAAAATTACACAGACGGGATGATTTTATATATTAGAGGCACAATAAAACTTTTTAACTTTATGTAAGAAAACAATCTTACCTCAGTTTTCAAAGATGTGTTGAAACTTATAAAAATTATCATAACGTCTCCGACGACAACTGCCATAACTGAGCACTGCTTTTTGTCTCTGAAAAGACTACAGATTTTCTTCAGAAATACAATGAAAAACGACAGACTGAATGCCTTTATGATGCTATCTGTCAACAAGGAACTTGTTAAAGACATGGAGGACTTTAATGAGAGAGTGCTAGAAAAGTTAGTTAATTTAAAGGAAAGGCGAATGATCTTTGTCAATAAATAAATGATCTGTTTAAAGAGTATGTATCATAAAAATAATATAGTGTATTACTTTTTTTGTTGGAACAGTATAGACATTTTTGAACATTTTTATTGTCTCACGATTCCTTGGATTGTCTCTACAATTTTTATTGTAGCCGTTCGCCGCATCGTAAACGCGAAAAAAGTTCTAGTTATTTGATAAACACAACAATGCAAACATTCCTAGTCGTCATTTGAAGACAATCGCCGTATCTTCAGAGCAGGTCTAGTGTGCGTGAATGTGTTCAGAGTTAAAATAGGGAGGGGGCGGCACTCATAAATACTGCACAGGGCGGCAAATAAGTAGGTCATTTACAATAAAAGTACATTACAACTACTCGCAGAAGAAATTATAATTGATAGTATATATAATATTATAAATACTGCAAGAAACTCGTGGAAGTATTTATAAAGGAATTATATAAAAATGTGTGTGTGTGTGGTGTGAAACATAACTCTTACAGAGGAGTTACATTTATTCAAGTCAAAATACATACAAAATAAGTGCAGTGCAGAAACATTGACATTTGAATAAAATATTTTATGTCTTCTGGCGTCTTCGGAAGCCACCTCATGAGTTATCTCGTGATCAGCATTTCGATGAATTCGTAGATGACGACGACGACGATGACGGTGATCTCCAGAGGCAGGTTCGTTAACCGGTAAACTGTCCCAGAATTGAAAATACTTGAAATTGATGATCAGCGACGGAAAAGTAGACGGTGAATCAATGTGTTGAAGGATGAAAGTTTCTTTTGATATGGCGGTAGTAGGTATTTTCTCCCAGACGACTTCCGGCATGAACCTACCTACCCCGGAACATTACGACAAAATAATAAGTTTAAACAAAATTAGCATAATAAAATGAATCGACCTCGAAAAGTCGTGTGGCGTGCGACCCAATGCACACACACGCCCACGCACGCACGCAACACGAACATTTTTTTAAACCAGTGATTTCGAACTGGCGGCCCGCGACCTTATTTTGGAATACCAATTTAATAATTATTCTGTTTACTTTAATAAGTACGTAAAAGAATAATGAAATAGACCCATGATAAGATCCAGTCCACTTTCTTCCGCATCTAGGCCAGGAACAGACGCGTTTGTCCCGTACTTCGTTCTTGATTCGTAATCAGTCGTAATCAAATGCATATCTGCCATTTAGGATGGGCCCACATGAACACGCTTTTGACGTCCGTTGTAACGCATGATTAACGGACGTACTGGGGATAACAGACGAGCGTTGGAATTCATGCGTCAGTCAGTTATTCACTCCGACAGTTCTGTTACCTTATTACAAGAAATTCGTGAATTTTGGAGCCGGAAGAAGCCGTTCCGTTTAGCTGTCTTACTTACCTATACTCAAATGAAACGAAGAAAAAAAGTGGTGAGTCCATCCCATAAACTTCAGTAGATGTTTCCATGGACATTTTTATACTTTATACAAACTTCTGGCTTTAGCCTTAAGCGGCCCATACACTATCAGTTTTACTGCGCAGTTTTTCACGTGTGACGTCATATCTGAGCGATAACTGTGTGAACTGTGCAGTTTGGGCAGGTGTTTACGCACTTTGCAGGCCTGTGCTACTGGACCCTCTTTTGCAACGATAAAGTGCACAGTTCACTCAGTTAAACCTACAGTTCGCTCAGTTGACACGTGGTTGACACTCAACTATCACCATGGCCTCATCGAAAAAAGAAGCTCTCCTCGCATTCATAGAAGCCTACCGGTCGCTTCCCGAGCTGTGGGATATCGAAATCCCGTCGTATTCTAACCGTGTCAAAAAAAAATTGATGCATACGATGTATTGATCGACAAATTGAAAGTTATTGAGCCTGACGCGACCCTGTACAGTGTTGCAAAAAAATTAATAACCTCCGATCCGCTTTTCGAAATAAGCTAAAGAAAGTTAATTATTAAAAAAATCGGGAGCTTCAACTGACGATGTGTATGCCCCGTCAGAACTGATGAAACTGAGGAAAAACTGGGAAAAAACTGACGTGCCCCTACACTTTCAGTTCAGTTCATTGCACAGATTTTTAGCCAGTTATTTAGGGTAGTTAATTCCTCAGGAAAACTGAGAGTATGTGGGCCGCTTTACAATTATTGTCAGTGGTTTTCCACGAAACCGGATGTTGCTGAACAGCATTTATAAGTAATTTAATATCCATATGTTTTACAAATCGGCAAAAACACAGTACGACTGACAAGTAACTGACTGAGCGTTCGTATAGTCTCCACTATATAAGTCTACACAAAGCAGTGACGTACGTCGGTCGAAAATCAACGTGCGTCAGCAGGCACGCGCGTACTTCGTGTGTTGTAGCCGGACGAGTCTTCATAATTCTATGACGGACGGCACGACACGCCTTGCAACGGACGTTAAACGTGCGCTCGTGTAGCCCCAGTAAACTTACATTTAAGTGTTTTCAAACTACAACTCTATACACAGAGTTCTTATAATTCACTAGCTGTTACCCGTGGCTTCGCACTCGAATATTTGACTTTTAATAAATATTTTAATATCATTTTTATTCTCTATGTCTATATGGCGTTCTGTCAGCTCGTATAACAATTCTGTACTCATTAGTCAAATTCTCTCCAAAGCTGTTTTCAACGCTTGTACTATTTTAATTTGTACTAAATTATTATGTTGGTGCAACAGCCTTTGGAGATTTAAAAGTACCCGTTTATAAAGCCGTTCGATGTTATTATATAAAGCATCGAAAATGTACTGTAGGAATGGATAACAGTTCCGATGCCGCTAAATAGCTTTTGTTTATTTACTTGTTTCTATGGTAATTAATTCTGGTCTCCCTCATGGGGGCCCATACGTGGGGGCAAGGGGGGGTCGCCCCCCTGGCTCAGAAGAATATCTGCCGCAAATGCTACACATGTGTCCGAAGTCGTTCTTGAAATATAATTTCAAGAACTTTACTAGCGACCGAGTAAATATGCTGGAAGCCGGGGTTAGTTTCAGACGGCGCTACGCTCACAGTCTACGACTATTCGACAGCTAGAGATACCTAGGACGCAAACCGCAAAATTGCCTCGCAGGAGAGCGCGGATTCAAATTTTAAATATACTAAATATTAAAAAATAAAGGAAATCAAATGTTTCTAAAGCGTATAATATAATTAAGTAATCCGCGTAACTGAATAATATTTTCTAACATATTTATACCTATTTTTTTGTGAATTAAACTTTTAATGCCAGAAATTTGCATAGTTACGTGTAATTAAGTGTAAGAAAGTGTCCATTTTCTATGAATAATTAATTGTTATCCGTAAGATAGTATAGTAATATAAAATACTATTTAATGTAAATTGTACATTAAAATTTTATTTTGTATTACAATTAATTTCATTAGCAACCGACGGATCGATAAAAATTCAGTTGAATTCTGCCAATTTTATATAATATTTATAATGATAGCTACTATTCTATAATATTTATAACGATAGATACTACTTTTGCAAATCACGATGATAATATTAAAATAAATCCTTAAAATATATTACTACTCTTTTTGTTATCCCTGATCAATATGCATGTTTCTTCACTAATATTTATTTCTCAGTAAAAGTGTTAAAAGCTACAAATAATAAGCCTAGAAAAATTACACTACTCTAGAAGCTAAAGCTAAACCTAAAGCTAACCCTTTTGGTGCTCTGTGTTTTCTCCTTATATATATTGCGACAGAACAATCATATGCTGTACTGTGCATTTAATAGATAAAATAAATATTTAAATTAAATTTATAAATATGTAATAAATAAGCAGGTATGAGATTGAATGCTGAGCTTATGTTAAAAATACGGCATGTAGACAGACAGGAACTGACCTGAACACTCACACGACTGTCGCTGAAAGTGTGTACAGTAGTAAGTGATGTGTGTGAGTGAGGACAGTTCGAGCATGAAAGTTTGCAATCTCACCCTGAATAATTGTCAAATTATAGTTTTTAATTAATTATAAGGAAACCATAAATGGTAGAAAAATTCAAAGACTCTAAAATATGTATAACAGTAATACGCAGGTGTAGTGAGAAAACGGCGTGAAAATGACGCGCAGTGCGAATTCAGTGCAATTTTAAGTGCGTAGTAATTATACGGATTATCCTATTACGATGGTAATTACGTTGGACATGTGTAATTAAATCATCCATCGTTAGAGCACCCTGTAGTTCACATTAGACTTCGCCATTGGCAGAAATGTGCGAAAATATGAAATTGGACGAGAGTGGGAGAACTGACGCCACTGAACAATTTCAAACAGGCAGAAGTGTGTCCCAACAGGTGCTGTACGATGCTCGATTATAAATAGGGCACGAGAGAAACCAGCCCTTCTTCTCAGTCAGTCTTCAGTAGCGGCGGGACGCTCTGTCCGTTGGCGACGCGAGTTTTTAAATTTAGTTAATTGAACAGTAGATGCGGACGGACGCTATGTTCGTCATAAGTGCAAAACAGTAAGTCTTAATCTGTTTCCGAATACGAATATAGAACATACTTTACGATGTCTACACACACAAACTTCCGTCAGTCAAGACAAGCTACTATGTTACATCATGCAGAGGAACGCTATGCTGAACAATAGAGGCGTCTGCTAGAACGTCAGCAGCTGGTGCAGAGCAACCTCTCACACTATCCTACATCAACCAGATGGGACCATGATAGACGAGTAACTGGAGGACGACAAGTGGAACCTGGGGACGTGCAGGGAACTCCATCAGAAGAGGACCTACGGATCAAAGGAGGACATGAGTATGAGCTACAAAATCGAGGTGACAGATAATCCATTTATAAATTTTAAATGAGAGACTAAAGACATTTAAAAGACATTTTGAAATTTAAACAGGAATAAGAGTTTTATGTAAAATGTAGATAAAGAGGTTCAGAGAATTTGATTTAAGTTTATTAAAATATTTTTTTTATGTTTAATGATTAATTTAGTCAATTTCAATTTTATTTTAAAGTTAAAATAACCTCATAAATATTTTTAACATATATCTCTTAGACTATCAGTTTTGCCTGTGCTAAATATTAACAGATTAAAGCTATTCGTTTTTTTTTATAATTCAATTAATTAGTTTGGACATGGGACATTTTGAAGGTAAAGAGTGGACAAGAGACATTTTGAAAACAAAACCAATAGACAAAGGACAATTTGATTAAAAAATTATGACAAGTTATTTTTTTAAAGAAACTAACCTTTTAATTTTTCGAAATATTAACAAAACTTCTAGATTATAATACTGTATTATAATTTTTATAAAACATACAAATTGAAAAAACAAAAACAATAACATTGAACTGTCTTTTTAGTGTCATTTATAAGAACAAACAAACTAAAAAAGGCATTTACTGCATGAACTAAATGAAATATATTAGTCACATTATGTCATTAGCATCATCCATCATTCCCCCTTCCAATTCATCTTCAGAGGCTTCATCAGTTGTTGCTATGTTAAATACTATCTCATGGTAGAATTTCAAATTAGGATTTTCTTCCCATCCGATACCGAAGTGCAGGGTCATCAGCCGATTCACGTCTGCAATTTTTTACCTCTTTACAGGAGCACCAAGACGAATCAATGGCAAAGTTGATTGTAAAATATCCACCTTTGGTTTAATTACTTTCTTGGACATTCCTATGTTAGTCTGGTACCAAGGCTCACCTCTGATAAGGATGGGTGCCGTAGGAGTTAAACCTCGAGTGATGACGAATCTCTTTGCAGATGAAAACTTGAAATGCCACTGTCCAGGCTTCTTCATATTCTGTTGGGACAAAAGCTTCCAGTCATAAACACATCAGTCATCTCCAATTTTAAACACTGTTCCATGCTTACTGAAAACTTTTCAGTATTCTTCACGATTGACAATTGTATCAAGATTTTGTAGATCAAGCTCTATCCTGCCGAACACGCTGTTTGGTGGAATGTACGATTGTCCCGGTACAGGAAAAATCAGAATCAGATAAATCTCTTTTAGATGGCGAGGGGCACCTTGTGCAAGCCAATACATTAGCATATAAATCATTGAAGAATTCTTGTTTTGGCCCCACAGCCATCTGCAAAGAGCCGAAGAAAAGAGACACCTCCAAAATTCATGTTTTCCAGTCTATGAAAAACAGCTGATGAAATCTGCGCTGATCACTAGGTGCATCTGACTCACTCCAAGTATAAATAGAAACTTTGTTTTTTGGTTCTTTGTCAGTAGATGTTCCTTCACATACAGTAAAGTTGTATAAATACAGTTGCCTACTGTAATAGGCGGCTTGGTCAGGTATGCGTGGTAAGACATGATTTTTCTGGCTCTCGAAGGAAATCGTTACTTCGCCGTCATTCGTTGTTCTTAACAATGAAAAAAACGCTTCACTTCGTTTTTTGTGCAGTGTTTGCTCTGCAATACAAGACGTATCTCCTCCCTGTATTTTGAGTTCGTACTGTATGCACTTCGAACACTTATCTGGGGAACCAAAGCTCAGGTTGTATTCCTTGTTAAAAATATCATAGAAGTAAGAATAAGGTACTTTGAGCTCCTCTGCAGAACTTTCATTATATTTTTCATTACGTTTTGCAATTTACAACAACAAATACTGTTTTGTTGTACTGGCTGCACGGCAGTAGCGTTTATCTAAGGGAACAAGGCTCTCTGTGCACCAGTTTTCTTGTCCAAAAAACGGTGAGATTTGTG